>CM046041.1:60073343-60675843 GCA_025215565.1 Flaveria ramosissima
GGAGGCCGCTCTCTACGATCTCTGCAATCTCGTGAAGCAGCAGTCACAAAAGCTGCGGATCTGGGCCGCCTTCTCGTCATCTGCAGCTAGTAAGCGCATCACCATCCTGTTGAGCGCAGAAAGTTGTTCCTCTACCCCGATTGGAGGTAGAGGTGATCTATAAGTATGAGAGGGATGGGCTGAGGGTCCAGCTTGGTGGGTAGTGGTGGTGGTGGTGGGCGTAGTGAAGATGGGTCTGTGAAATGGTGGAGGTGATGTGGGAGTGAAAGGTATGGTGGTAGATGGAATTTGTACTGTGGTGGGAGGTGTGGTGGTGGCTGTGGTAGCTGTGGTGGATGTAGTGGATGTGGTGGCAGTGGTGGTGGATGGTATAGCTGTGGAAGTGGTAGTGGTGGTAGAAGGTATGGCTGTGGAAGTAACAAAAGTCAAACGTCGCTTCTTCTTCTTCTGACCATGGGGCTGAGCCATCAGCTTCCTCCTCGTCCCCATTGAGGTTGATGCTCCCCCTACAACCCTGCTAGCTGACCCCGATGCATAACTCGGGTCAGTATCAGTCTCTCCGGAGTCTCTTGGGCGTTCACCAACCACCCTTAGCCCATGTTCTGTGGGAACAACTTTGCTTCCCACAGTTCGCGTTAGGGGCTCCTCATCCGACTCCTCCTCCTCGTCTGCACCAGGAACAAAATCCTGATGGAATCCAGCTGACTCGGCTACATCTCTAGCTGGGGCGGACACTGGAGGTACTACATCAGAGACTGTGCCTCTCGGTGGAATATGCATATCGTCTCGAGCATCCCCACTGTCATCATCATCCGAGTCATGAGTGGATAGAGCAATCTGCTCCACATCAGAATCACTATCATTGTGGCGCCACTTTCTCTTGGCTGGCACCACGTAGTCCTCCCGGGGCAGATGCCCAAACAACCTCCTGACAGGGGGTTTCACTTGCTTCCCCCTGTATACCTTCATCCTCCCCAAGGTAGTATCATCCATCACCTCGAGGACTACCGCATCATCCTTCTCCTTCGGCAGGGAGGGAAGCTTCTGATCTAAGATCATCTGCATAAACCTCGGGTACATACAGAAGCCCTCCTTCCCTTTCCCCTTAATGTTCTCCACCAGGTAGGTGAAGATCATCTTGGAGAAGCTGAACGGGTGGTTCAGCACCAACGCAACATACGTGTTCTGTATCTGGTCGGATAGCTCATCAAAACCTCCCTTCCTGGAAGCTATGCACTTAAGCAGCACGTGCGCAAGATACTTAAACTGGGGACAGAGGTTACTCTTGTTGAGTACCCCAGCATTGATGTCCCCAGAGTACTTGGCTCTAAGAAAACATCCTCTGACTGTGAGGGGGTGTAATCGAGTCGGACAATCATCGTAATCCCCCAACTGTAATACGATCCTTAGATCCTCCTCTGAGATAGTAATAGCCTCTCCATAGATGGTACTTCTGATGCAGTGTGGCTCAAAGGATCTATCAACTGTAGCGCCTTCCCAGAAGGCCTGCTAAATGGATCGATACGGAGTACAAGGAGTAGATATGGCATGTGCAATCCTCGACCTCAGTAGAAATGTGATCATGCCCGACAAATCAGTAGCGTTTCTGGATGTCAAATCGAGATGAGCACATATGTTGTGCTTCGTGCTCATAGTCCATCGACTCGCCATCTGTAACACAAACCAAAAAACATTAGTACCTTTGGCTAAGAATGTCATGAAACACTTAAACATGAAGAAATCTTTCTATCATGCGATTGAGGTGTGCGATCTGAGATTGTCGTGCGATGATCAGTCGTATGTGCGATGGACTGTATGCGAATGGCGATTTAGTCGTCGTGCGAATCATGATCGTGACTAGTGTGAGAGTAGTGCGAAAAATGAATCAGTAGTTAACTTATGTCGTACGTTATATCAGTATATATACTTCAGTTGCGATTTCGATTCAGTTCGTGTGTTTATCTGGCGATGATTCGTCGACTGAGTTCATCAACCTGGCTATTCGCATGATGTACTGACTGTTCAATTTAAATTCACTTTTTCACCAATTTTGAGTTTCAGACTTTGTGTTCTGGTTCATTAGACTCGCAATCCAATCTTATAACACCTAACATCTTTAATTTCATTTGTTTGAGTCGTTTAGTAAGGTTATTAAGTCACTTAAGTCTCGGTTGTTTGAACGAGACCGATTTTCCCGATTTGGTGTCAAATTGAAGGTTATTTGAGTATCTCTTCACCGCAAATTACCTGTAGAGTCGAAGTAAATGGTCAATAAGCAAGAGACAGGAGTTTATGGCAATCAAATGAAATTTGTACAGAATAAGTTTAAGTCGTGCGATTTAGGGTTAATTTGAGGGTGGTGAGTCTCTGCGACTGACTCCCCCTCTATTTATACTAACCCTAGATTCAATCGTGCGACTGAGCTCATCCGCACCTTTCAGTCATGCGAGTGGGACTCAGTCGTGCGATTGGTTCAGTCGCCCTTCTTCAGTCGTCCAACTGGATCTCAGTCGTGTGACTGACTCATTCGCTCGCTCTTAAGCAACGACTGGGCTAATCATATGGGCCATTCGGTTGGATGGTCCATACTCATGATCCATTCGTACGAATGGCTCCCATTCGTATGATTATTCCATACGTATGGTCCATTCGGGCGAATGGGTCATACTTATTAAATTTTCTCCCAATTTAAATATTTAACATTAAAAACCCTTTTTAATTGTTGAAATTGACATTATGAGCATTTGATCATCTCAGACATGATCATTTTAACTTGAAAACTTTTTGATCACCTCAGACCTGATCCTTTTAAACAATTTAGTAACCTCAGACGTGACTCTTTTAAACACTTTGTCACCTCAGACGTGACTGTTTTAAATTTTAAAACACATGTGGTCATCTCAGACATGACCCTTTTAGTGAGTTGATCCCTTACTGATTTTCGTGATGCAGTCCGACAAACAAACAAACTAACATGACTAACTAAATTAGAAAGTTAACCTAAAGAATCAAAACAAGACTTGTTTTTGGCTTTTTGTGAGAGATAAATCCTAAGATGGAAATCTACTGGATTTGGTTCTGGAATAGACAGCTTCAACTTAGATTGACCACACCTGCACCAATTCAATCTTGGAATCATACAGGCAAGTCAAATCATTTGGGACTTGTTATCAAAATCTTTTGATGCTCAATTCTTGGTGTTCATCCAGAGTCGTTAGCAACTTTAGGAAATCATACTGGAACTCTTAGATTACCACATTGATTTGAACTTTCAAAAATTGCAGCCACAATAATTGTCAATATGTTTGTCCACTTAAATCCACACACAGACTTTTGACACTGACTGGTGATGTTTTAGGTTTAATTATTTCAACTAACATTTGTGGATCCCACACTTATATGGTAATCAACATTCCTCAGGAGCTTCTGAGCGGTCTACGGTTATTATTACAAGAAGAGACTATTCTTAGAGCTTTCAAAGAGAAGCCAGTCCTCAGGTCAGTGCCATCGCACAGCAGAGAGGCGGCAAACAACAATGAATTCTAGAATATATCTAGGTTATGCTTATCCTCAAGTCAGTGCCATCGCACAGCAGAGAGGCACACAACCTATCTCCTTGTTAGAGCAGCTTAATTTTATTTTGCACAAAATGCACCAACAACATAAGTCATTAGCTTTATAGCATTTGTCTTTCATTTTTTTCTTGCTTTGCTCTATTTATGGTCATCCGCACACATTTGTGGCGTTTACATGCTCATTACCCCTTATGGGAATATTGTTGATTGTGTTAACCAGTGATAAGATGGAAGCCCACATTCAGTTGAACAACTTAGTTTGATCTTGAGATCACCAGTCAGGTCTAATCATCTATTGTGCAGAATCTATCGACATATCATTTGTGGTCTAACAACCTCTAGGTCTACTCTCATTGTGTTACCTTAGGAGTTACCAGTTTTTCTATCATTTTTCCTTTTATATTGCTTAGACTACATAGACTTATACTTTGAATTTTGCATCTTTTCTAAATTTAAATTTTAAAGTCCCTCTTGATTTGTTCCTGTGTACTATCATTTTCCAAAGGGTTTGAATCGGTATCACAGATACGATCTACCTTATATCAGCTATCCACTCCTTCTCTCTCGTTTTTTTTAATGTTACTTGCTGACATATTCTCCCCCTAAAATACTAAAATCATAACTGGTAATTATTTTAGGATTTAAATAAACAACAAAATAACATGAGTTTAATTTAAACAGACTAAAATAAACAAATAAAATAAAATAAAAAAGAAAATTAACTTAAACCAACATCGGACTACACATGATCATGATCAGGAATAACCTCACTTTTCTTGTTAACGCCGTTGACCTCTAGCAAATATTGAAAACGTGGTTTATCAAAGGCTTTAGTATAGAGGTCAGCGCGTTGAAAATCAGTATTAATTTTTACCACATCAATTAAGTTATTTTCAAAACAGTCTCTTATGAAATGGTATTTAATACCGATATGTTTGGTCTTAGGATGTTGGACCGGATTTTTAGTTACTGCAATTGCAGCAGAGTTATCAACAAAAATAGGAGTAGAAGAGAACTTTAAACCGTAATCCCGCATTTGCTGTTGAATCCAGATGATTTGTGAACAGCAACTTGCAGCAGCAACATATTCGACTTCACAGGTTGACAATGCAACTGATGTCTGCTTCTTACACTGCCAGGTAACTAATCTTCTCCTAAAGAATTGACGCCCAGCTGATGTAGACTTGTAGTTCATCTTGCAGCCCCCGTAATCCGAGTCACTATACGCCGTGAGCTCAAAGTCATCATCATGAGGATACCACAACCCAAGTGTGGGTGTACCCTTCAGATAATGAAAAATCCTTTGGACCCCGATCAGATGGTTGACCTTAGGCTTAGCCTGATATCTAGAACATAAACATGTAGCATACATGATATCAGGTCTTGAGGCAGTGAGATACATGAGAGATCCAATCATTCCACGGTACATCGTGGCATCTACAAGATCTCCATTTTCATCAGGTGCTATGTCGTGATTCGTAGCAAGTGGAGTCCCAGCAGCAGAAGCATTCTCCATGTCAAAATGACTGAGAATGTCTCCTACATACTTGGTCTGATATAGAAAGATCCCATTTGGTGTGTGATCCACCTGTAACCCGAGAAAGAACTTCATCTCCCCCATAGCACTCATCTCAAACTCTTTCTTCATAACTGCTTCAAACTCTTTGCATAACTCTTCGTTCTTTGAACTGAAGATTATGTCATCAACATAGATCTGTACGAGCAGTAGGTCGCCATCTTTTTCTTTAATGAATAGCGTGCAGTCAATGACTCCCCTGCGAAAGCCGTGTTTCACAAGATGAGTCGAGAGTTTCTCATACCAAGCTCTTGGAGCTTGATAAAGCCCGTATAAAGCCTTGTCGAGCTTGTAAACTCTATCCCGATGATAAGATCTTCAAATCCCTCGGGTTGACTGACATAGACTGTTTCTCTGATTTCCCCATGAAGGAATGCACTCTTCACATCTAATTGGTAGACTTTAATCTTCATGTACGATGCATAGGCAAGGAAGATACGAATGGCTTCCATCCTTGCCACGGGTGCAAACACCTCATTGTAGTCAATTCCCTCGACTTGGCGAAAACCCTGAACCACCAATCGAGCTTTGTTTCTGATAATGACCCCTTGGTCATCTTTCTTGCATTTTAGGACCCATTTGGTGCCAATGACTTTAGCACCTTTAGGTCTATCAACCAGAGTCCATACACCTAACTTCTTGAACTGAAGAAGTTCTTCTTGCATGGCACTCACCCACCCCTCATCATTTAGTGCATCACTGACATATTTTGGCTCAAACTGCGAGACAAAACACCGATAAGCACCATCATGAATGTAACCCTTCTCCATAACCGAGGCGTAATCAGCTGAATAAAGCTGATTTCGGGTTTGTACTCTTGATCTGACATCCCTAATGACATTGTCTAGGGGATGATAGACGTGTAATCTGTAGGATTCTGTGTGCCCAAGACACTTAGAATATTGATGTGGTTAGTACGTCATGATCCAAGTCGGGTTATACCCAATAACAAGCTTAGCAAACACCAAATAATATTTAATTGATGATGTGATCATGCAATAAAATATTTACACCAAATTTGGAAATGGGTTTTCTAAATAACTTGCATGAGAGATGGAACAAATTATAAGGATAATTTGTTGATGAATTATTGTTATTCTTGTTATTTAAAAGGTTTTAAATAACAATAATAATATATGAGTGTAACTTAATTAATTTGTTAATTAAGGGATATGTCACATTTAACATAAGTCTAGAATGACATTTTAATGTGTGTGACATAATGTGAATTCTATTAAGTTATGTTGGTGTTTTAAAGGGAGGGAAAAACCATTTTGAAAGGGTCCTTTGGCCGCCCCCTCCCTTGAACCTCATTGGACCTTTTTGTCTTGAGAATACACCAACAATAACTAGGTAGACA
This sequence comes from Flaveria ramosissima, assembly GCA_025215565.1. Taxonomy (NCBI): domain Eukaryota; kingdom Viridiplantae; phylum Streptophyta; class Magnoliopsida; order Asterales; family Asteraceae; genus Flaveria; species Flaveria ramosissima. The sequence continues at coordinate 60,079,855 of CM046041.1, forward strand.
CTCATTCATTCCATCAATTCATACATGCAAAATAACTCTCAAACTCTCTCTTTTCTCTCTCTTGTTCACGGAACAACCAGCAGGAATTTGGGGTTTTTGAAGTTGATTCTTGGTGTGACTCTACCTAGCAAGAGTGGTGTAAGATCAAGGCTTGGGGTATACAAAGCTTGAGGATCTCTACATTGAGCTCTTGGTCGATTTCAAGCATCTAAACCTATCATCTCAAGTCGTTTTTGCTGCTGAAAAGGTAGATATCACAGCTTGTTCAAGCTGTGATTTTATGCACGTTTTGTAGGTTCATAGCTTGTTCCATTCATAGATTTAAGATCCTATTGATTTGGGTTTTGTTTTCATCTTAAAACCACACTTAGAACACGAAAATTTCAGATTATAAACTTGTTATAATCCTATACCTCCGCTGCGTTTTCTGAAAAGTTTAAAAGGTTAAACTATGTTTTTGTGTTCTAACAAACCCTTCAATGGCATCAAGAGCCGGTTATATGGATGGCTTGCTTGATTCATCTTTTGAAATTGGTTTTAAAAGATGATATTAGACATGTTATAGGCTGGTTTTGGGCTGAAATATTATGTCTTATTGAAATCCCCAACTTTCAAGGTTACATCACACATGCTTGTGATTAAACCTTGAAAGATATGTATGTTGATATGTTGATTGTTTGGACAATATTTAAAACCAAAATTTCAGTTTATGTTGGCTGAAATTTGAAGGTTTTAAGTGGGGATTAATGATATATTTTGATGATTTAATCATTTGTTGTTAAAGTGCATAACCTAGCTTGTGGCCTTGTGTTGTTTGGATGATTCAAGTGGTTGTTTTATTCATTCAATTTGGTTGTAATATTTTGTGTTTATTCATTTGGGTTGTAATTATTCATTCATTTGGTTATGTAATAATAGATTAGGTTCATTTCCTTTACTAGAAAAATGTATTAGGATACAATTTTGTAAAAGGAAGATGTGCAAGATCAAGACCCAAAGATGGACACAAAGACACAAGAAACATGGAGCATTTGGATGCGGTTTCTAGTGGGAGGTTCTTGGAACCTTTATGATATTTGTGACCCTTAGGAATGTCCTATGGACCACACTTGTGATGGCAAACAAGTGTGGACCACTTTAGATGCTATGGTTATGCACATATGCTCATATGGTTGTTAATGTTTATGCTTGGTTGATTGTTTGTTGTCTTGATTGTTTGGTTGATATTTGGATATTCAAAGCAAACTAATTAACAAACTTAACAAGCTGAAAATTGATGGTTCTTAAAGGTTAATAAAAGGTTATTAAAATTATTTAATGATTTTAAGGATTAAAATAGGTTTTAATCAAAGAACCATAAGGTACCTTGTATTTGAAAGCATGCAAATACAAGTACATAGAGTTTTCTAAACTTGTATTTTGAAACCTCTAAAACTTTTTTTTCCAAACAAGATCAACACCGTCCTTTTACACAACACTTGAGTCACTTGGGAACTCTTAGTGGGATAAAGGTCACCTAACAATTTTGAGGGAACTTGTGACTTGAGGTGAGAATGCCTTATTTGTGGGATAAAGGTCACCTAACCACTTGCTTTGGCAAACTCACACGTGGGTGTAAGTAGGGTGTCTTGATTTGCAAATCATGTCAAATGGATCACCTACGATGTGGTTTCCAAATGGTGTTGATGGGATTAACATGCCGACTTTACATATGATGTTTTAAGTCGATCCCATATTTCTAGAAGTTGCAAATGGTTGCAATCGTCAAACGTTGACCACCTTATTAATTTAAAACGTGGGATAAAGGTCACCTAACCACAATTTAAATGTAATGTTGGGTTCTAGATTTTAATATGAAAAGACCTTAAAAGGCATTAATATATTAAATTAGCAATATCGAAAATACTAAAATTGATCTTTGTTAAATTTTGTAGATGGCCACCAATAATGAAAATCACGATAACTCGTCCGCGTCAAACCAATCACTACGAGCGATCCTCCAAAAGGAACGTCTAAATCATAACAACTTTATTGATTGGTATCGAAACTTGAGAATTGTTCTCAAGCAAGAGAGAAGATCGTATGTTTTAGACGACCCTATCCCCGATCAACCTAACGAGGATGATGAGGAGGCCTTTAATGATTGGCTGAAATACACTGAGGACTCCGTCCAAGTGTCTTGTCTCATGCTAGCGAGCATGACTCCGGATCTCCAAAAGGAGTATGAACATCACGGAGCTTACGACATGATAACCCAGCTGAAGGAGACGTTCCAACAGCAAGCAAGGGTTGAGCGGTTCGAAACGATTCGAGTGCTCCATGCATGTCGTATGGACGACAACCAATCTGTTTCATCTTATGTACTTAAGATGAAAAGTCATATTGACCGCCTCGAGAGGCTAAACTGCCCCGTCTCGAAGGAGTTGGCCACGGATTTGATCCTAAATGGCCTAACCAAGAAGTTCGAGACATTCGTGTTGAACTACAACATGAATGCATGGGACAAAAGCATTGGTGAACTTCACTCAATGCTCAAAACGGCCGAGGCGGCCATGGGTAAAAGGGTTTTACCCGTTCTCACCATCAATGAAGGTGGGAACAACAAAAGGCCTCATCCCGCACCCAAGGCAAAGGTTGCCAAGGTAAGGGACATGCGTGGGGAAAGGGGAAAGGGGTGGTAAGGGTACCACCCAAACCACAAGAGAAGAAGCAAAAGGTTGCTACAAATGACCCATGCTTCAAGTGTGGGGAGATAGGACATTGGGCAAGGAATTGTCCTGTCCATCTCCAAGAGTTGAAAGCCAAGAGGGATGCCGGGCAGACCTCAGGTACATATACATGATTCATATTGATCTTAATGTTACATCTTCAAACACATGGGTATTGGATACCGGATGTGGAACTCATATTTGCAATTTGTTGCAGGGGTCACAAGAAGTAGGGACTTCAAGAAAGGGGATGTTAGCCTCTTCATGGGCAATGGAACTAAAGTCTTAGTTGAAGCTCGTGGGGACTACATCCTAACACTTCCAAGTGGCTTGGAAGTTATTTTGAAGAATGTTTTGTATGCTCCTAGTTTGACTAGGAACATTATTTCTGTATCTCAATTAAGACATTATGATTATGTATTATCTTTTATTAAAAATGATATTCATGTTTCTTTAAATGGTATGTTCTATTTTAAAGCTATACCAATTAATGTTATTTATGAATTGGTTCATGAAAATACTTTAAATAGTTCATTGTACCATACTAACACCAAGAAACTCAAGTTGGACTTGAGTGATACCTATCTTTGGCATTGTCGTCTTGGTCATATAAACAAGAAACGTTTACAAACACTTCAAAAGAATGGTCTTTTAAAAACAAATGAATGTGATTCATTTGGTGTTTGTGAATCTTGTTTACAAGGTAAGATGACTAAGGCACCCTTTAGTGGAACTACCGAAAGGGCAAAAGATTTATTAGGAATCATACATTCGGATGTATGTGGTCCTTTTAAGCCAATGACTAGGAATGGTGAAAGATACTTCATTACCTTTACCGACGATTATAGTCGCTATGGGTATGTGTACTTATTAAGGCACAAAGATGAAGCTTTTGAAATGTTCAAAATCTTCAAGAATGAAGTTGAAAATCAACTCAACAAGTCAATTAAAGTTCTCCGTACCGATAGAGGAGGTGAATACCTAAGTGATGTTTTTCAAGATCATCTTAGGAGTTGTGGGATTGTCTCACAACTCACTCCACCTGGAACACCACAACACAATGGTGTGTCTGAGAGGAGGAATCGAACCTTATTGGATATGGTCCGATCTATGATGGCTAGAAGCACATTACCTCTATCATTTTGGGGTTTCGCTTTGCTCTCCGCGGCCCGTATTTTAATATGGCCCCAACCAAAAAGGTGGAAAGGACACCTTTTGAGATATGGCATGGAAGAGTTGCATCCCTATCATACTTAAGGGTCTGGGGTTGTGAAGCTTATGTTAAGACTCCCACCCCAAACAAATTGGAAGTCCGATCCACCAAGTGTATCTTTATTGGATATCCTAGAGATTCTATGGGATATTATTTCTTGATCCACTGGAACAAAAGGTGTTTGTTGCCAGAAAGGGTGAGTTCTTAGAAGCAAAGTTCCTTATGGAAGGAGCTAGCAGTAGAACAGTGGATCTTGAGGAAGATCAAGAACCACAACCCGATGCACGTTTGGTTGAAACTAGCACTCAACATGAGGATGTTGAAGATGATCAAATGGTTGATCAATACACACAAAACGTTCGCAGAAGTGGTAGAACTAGTAATCCACCTGAAAGATACGGATTTTTCATGGATGGATGCTATGTGGTAGATTCTGATGAACCAACCACATACCATAATGCAATGTCCAATGCGGATTGTGACAAATGGCTAGAAGCCATGAACGTTGAGATGCAATCCATGTATGACAACCAAGTTTGGGAACTTGTTGTACCACCTCTTAATTCCAAACTAGTTGGAAGTAAGTGGGTTTTCAAGAAGAAAACCGATATGCATGGAAACTTGGATACTTATAAAGCTAGACTTGTAGCAAAGGGTTTCACTCAAACTCAAGGGGTTGATTATGATGAAACCTTCTCACCTGTAGCGATGCTAAAGTCTATAAGGATATTGTTTGCCATAGCTGCTCATTATGATTATGAGATTTGGCAAATGGATGTCAAAACTGCTTTCCTAAATGGATATCTTGAGGAAGATGTCTATATGGTTCAGCCTGAAGGTTTTGTCGATCCAAACATCCTAATAAAGTATGCAAGTTAAAGAAATCAATCTATGGATTGAAACAAGCATCGAGAAGCTGGAATCACCGTTTTGATGAGGAAGTAAAGAAATTTGGCTTCATCAAAAACGCTGATGAGGCTTGTGTGTATAAGAAGGCTAGTGGGAGCACAGTAACTTTCCTAGTATTGTATGTTGATGACATACTACTATTTGGAAATGACATTCCAACCTTGGAAGGTGTAAAAACCTGGCTTGGAAGTTGTTTTTCCATCAAGGATCTTGGTGAAGCCGCCTATATTCTAGGAATAAAGATCTATAGGGATAGATCAAGGCGGTTGATTGTTTGAATCAAAGTGCATACATTGATAAGATCTTGAAAAGGTTCAAGATGGAGAACTCTAAGAAAGGTACCGTACCTATTCAAAGAGGAACGATATTGAGTACGACTCAATGTCCAAGCTCAAAGGATGAGCAAGATAAAATGAAGGCAATCCCATATGCATCTGCTATTGGATCCATCATGTATGCAATGATATACACTCGACCGGACGTGTCATGCGCTTTGAGCATGACAAGCCGTTACCAGCAAAATCCTGGAAACAGTCATTGGATGGCTGTTAAGAACATACTTAAGTACCTAAGGAGGACAAGGGATATGTTCCTAATCTATGGATCTGGTGACGAGGAACTCGTTGTAAAAGGTTACACACGATGCGAGTTTCCAAACCGATCGTGATGATTCTCGGTCACAATCGGGATACATTTTCATTCTAAATGGAGGAGCTGTCTCTTGGAAGAGCTCCAAGCAGGATGTGGTGGCTCTATCGACTACAGAATCAGAATACGTTGCCGCCTCATTGGAGCTCAAGAAGCTGCATGGTTGAAGAAATTCATTGCCGATCTAGGGGTAGTCCCTTCCATTCAGGACCCCCTAGAGATCTTTTGTGATAACGAGGGTGCGATTGCACAAATCAAGGAACCCGTGCTCATCAAAAGACTAGGCACATTGAGCGGAGATTCAACTACATACGAGATGAAGTTGAAAAGGGAAAGATATGTATTCGCAAAGTTCACACGGATCAAAACATTGCGCGATCCTCTCACGAAGCTCCTTGAAAAGGCAAAGCATGAATGTCATACTTGTGCCATGGGACTTCGATATTCTAGTGATTGGATTTGATCTGTACATTTTGTATTTGGATATGTGGAACTCTTTATTATTTGAATAAAATTATTTGGTTATAATGTTTCAATTAATGTTCCAATTTAGCATGTTTAATCCATGAGTAAATTGTTTACTCTAAAATGTCCGTAGTCGCTCATACTTGTCGGAACAAGTGTGAAAGTAAGATTATTATGAACTTGGATTGGTTGATATTCATAAGGATGAATATAGAGCAATGGGTTGCTACCAAGGTTCATAGATATTTGTGGATACAAATATTGGACTAACCCGCATCTCAAATTTTACTACATGGAATCTTATTGATTGATCATAAGTAAATTTGAGTAAAGGCGAATATCATTTGGTATCCTCAGACCTGAGACACATATTGGGTTTTGATATTCACCAAGTTTTATACCTTGAGCCTATTCTTCACTGCCCTGAAATAGTGGACAGTACACAAGGATATGTTCAGGTATAACACGAAGTGTTTGTGAAAACGTATGTAGTCAAGATGGAATTTGTTCCTCTTATTCGTTGAGAGTTAGATGTCTAAGGCCTGATTAAGTTAAATCAACAAGGAATGATCATTCTGTGTCCTTGGATTTAACATGACATCTGTAACAAAAGGATAAATGATTAATTCACCTAAATCATTTCAAGTAGGGCACTTGAAAGGGATGATGTTATTGAATGGCTATAAGTCATGCGTATTAAGGGTAGTAAACCGTTGTTAGGCGGTATTTACTGCTTGCATCAATCTTCTATGAATCTTGGGCAAGTGGGAGATTGTAGGATTCTGTGTGCCCAAGACACTTAGAATATTGATGTGGTTAGTACGTCATGATCCATCGGGTTATACCCAATAACAAGCTTAGCAAACACCAAATAATATTTAATTGATGATGTGATCATGCAATAAATTATTACACACAAATTTGGAAATGGGTTTTCTAAATAACTTGCATGAGAGATGGAACAAATTATAAGGATAATTTTTGATGAATTATTGTTATTCTTGTATTTAAAAAGGTTTTAAAAATAACAATAATAATATATGAGTGTACTTAATTAATTTGTTAATTAAGAGGGATATGTCCACATTTAACATAAGTCTAGAAACATTTTAATGTGTGTGACATAATGTGAATTCTATTAAGTTATGTTGGTGTGTTTTAAGGGAGGGAAAAAACCATTTGAAAGGGTCCTTTGGCCGCCCCCTCCCTTGACCTCATTGGACCTTTTTTGTCTTGAGAATACACCAACAATAACTAGGTAGACACTCATTCATTCCATCATTCATACATGCAAAATAACTCTCAAAACTCTCTCTTTTCTCTCTCTGTTCACGGAACAACCAGCAGGAATTTGGGGTTTTTGAAGTTGATTCTGGGTGTGACTCTACCTAGCAAGAGTGGTGGTGTAAGATCAAGGCTTGGGGTATACAAAGCTTGAGGATCTCTACATTGAGCTCTTGGTCGATTTCAAGCATCTAAACCTATCATCTCAAGTCGTTTTTGCTGCTGAAAAGGTAGATATCACAGCTTGTTCAAGCTGTGATTTTGCACGTTTTTGTAGGTTCATAGCTTGTTCCATTCATATATTTAAGATCCTATTGATTTGGGTTTGTTTTTTTCATCTTAAAACCACACTTAGAACACGAAAATTTCAGATTATAAACTTGTTATAATCCTATACCTCCGCTGCGTTTTCTGAAAAGTTTAAAAGGTTAAACTATGTTTTTGTGTTCTAACAAACCCTTCATAATCGTGATCCTGGAGTAGTAGGAACAGCTACCTCAGAGTCAAGATTATGAACATTTGGTTTCTGCATCTGAGGTAGTTTGGAGTTTGAGGTTCCGAAGTCGAAGGTGCATCGCTGTGGTAGATGCTTGTGGACTTTCAGGAACTGGAACCTGTTCCTCCTGACTGTTCTGGTCATCTGCTTCAGCTTCATCTTCAAAGGAGGAGTCACTGTCATCGACTACTCCCCCTGACTGAGTAGATGATTCTCCCTGTGAGCTAGATGGTGTATTCAAGATATCATACATCATTCTAGTAGCTAACTCGTCATCCGAGGGAGAGAGAGGGATGTTAAAGGACTTGAAGAATCCATCATAGTCGAAAAAGTAGGTGGGGCCTTTGCCAGTAGGTGGTGTGGTATATCTCTGAACGTCAACATTACACCACACTTCTACAAGACCCGTTGAGTTGTGTAAACTCGCTTGTTCGGTATGTGTTGTATCCTAGAAAGATTCCTTCATCCGCCTTCTCGCTGAATTTACCTTCTTGTGTCTTCTTCAAAATTGTGCACGGCACGCCAAATGGTTCAAGATACTCCAAATTCGGTTTGCGTCTTTGTAGTAGCTCGTAACATGTCTTTCCGTGGCGCTTGACTATCAGGACTCGATTCAGTGTATAACATGCATTCGCCACTGCCTCATTCCAGAATTAGATAGGCAGTTTCGAGTCTGCCAGCATAGTCCGTGCTGTCTCTATCAAGCTTCTGTTCTCTCTCTCAGCAACGCCATTCATCTGAGGCGTGTAGGCAGAAGTGAATTGATGCACAATTCCCTTTTCCTTGCAGTAAGCCTCCATCCACTGGTTCTTGAACTCCGTCCCGTTGTCTGAGCGTACTTGTCTAACCTTCAGCTTGTAGAGAGATTCTAGTGTGGTTATTAACTCCTTGAATGACTCAAATGTTTCTGATTTGGATTTCAGAAACATTACCCAAGTGAACCTTGAGTAGTCATCAGTGACCACAAAACAGTACAAGTCGCCTGCAATGCTCTTTGTACTGACTGGACCAAACAGATCCATGTGAAGAATGTGAAGAAGTTCAAGAGGAAGTTCTATTGAATGAACTTTCTTTTTCTTATGAGGCTTCTTCGTCTGTTTGCCTTTCTTGCAAGCTACACAAAAGTCAGGAAGCTGGAAATTTTTGACATTTACTCCTCTCACAAGATCCTTCAGAATCAAGTGATTCATCTTCCTTTGACTAATGTGTCCCATTCTCCTATGCCAGGAGATGGGATCCTTCTCAGTAGCTTTAGACAGAAAGCACTGAACCTCATGATCCGTTGTAGAAGCTGTTGACAGATCCAAAACATAAAGGTCTTTATATCTTGAAGCAGTCATCAGAACTTGGTCCTCTGGGATCACGTAGTCTTTCTTTAGCACGTAACACTTCTTGTTGTCGAAGATGACTTTAAATCCCTTATCACAGATTTGGGAAACAGAAAGTAAGTTATTTTGAAGTTGTTGAACGTAGTTCACCTTATCAAACTTAACTTTCTGATTCCCCACTTCTCCCTGAGCTGTGATATAGCCTCCCTTGTTTCCAGCAAACGAAACATGCCCTCCTTTTATTTGCTTGACGTTTGATAGAAGAGCCCTGTTTCCTGTCATGTGCCTGGATGCTCCGTTGTCTACAATCCACGTGTTAGTTTCAGCACTGCAGCGAACACCCTGCACATACAATGTAAAGAATTAGTTTAGGTTAGGAACCCAAGCCTTTACTGGCTTGGGTTTCCCAGAGGCATCACACATCATAAATTCCACCCATTGACCCTTAGAGGGTGAGGGTAGCTCAGGTTCCTTCTTGTCATCATTATCAGACACGCAGGATGACTTCTCTTTCCATAAGCCAGATTTGTGCAATGCCTGTTTGTGATAAACAGTCGACTGGCTGACAGGTTGAACTTTAGGTTCACTAGTTCTTCTAGGTGGAGTTAAGGAACTCCTCTTAGAAGACCTAGGATTTGAGTCCTGAAGTTCAATCTTCTTCCTAGGTGTATGATAGTAAGGACAAAAGGAAGCAATGTGTCCACATTCTCCACAGTTGTAGCACGACCTGCTATCAACTTTATGATTAAACTTTCTTTGTGGAGAAGTGTGTGACACTCTAGTAACATCACTCACTTTAGGTTTTGACTCTGGTTCTTTTGATGTTTTCTCTTGTTTAACAAAGTTAACTGAATTATCATGTTTAACATCTTTTTCTTTTTGGTTAACTGGTTTTTGACTTGAAACATGTGAAAGATTAACATTAGAAGTCTTTTTAGGTCCTGATTTGACTCTGTTTGACCCTGACTTTAAGTTAACCTTTTCAAATTCATTTTCCAGATTAACACAAGGCAATTTGCCCTTTGCCTTTGAAGTGGCCTCCTTTTGTTTGTTTCCAGATTCGATAGATGAACATGAGGAATCTGGATCACTAACAAGAGGAGTAGACACCACATGATCCTTGATGGGGTTATTATTTACTAGTCTAGTCTTAGTGTTCATCAAGGTCTCAGGTGGTGGTGGAACCACTTTATAACCCAAACCCTCCCCGTTATTCCTTTCTCTCACTAAGTGTTGAACTATGTGTGAAGAACTAGTCCAACTGTGCAGTTTCTGTTTTAATGAGTTTACTTCTACTTCTAGAACTGCCTTTTGCTTCTTAGTGTCTTCTAGGGAGTTTAGATAGTACCTAATGTCATTAGCTTGGTTAAATGAAACTACTTCGGTTTCCCTAAGCTGTTTAGTCAAAAGGTCTATCTTTTCTTTATAACTATGCTCATTTTGTTTTAATACTCTATTAGCCTCGGTGTACAGTTGCAAATCTTTTACTAAGTTATCATTATGATCTAATAACCAAGCAAATTTTTCATCTATGCTATTTCTAAAAGTATTACAATCAGAACAAGCATGATTATCAAACATTTGGTCAGTAGTCCTTACCTGAGTTGGTTCAGAAGATTTAGCCATCAACGCAGCATCAGATGTCTCTGGTTCTGGTGATTCTGTCTTTTCTGTCTCTGACGTAGTAGCCTCCTCTTTAGGCTTGTAACTGACCTTGGTTGCAGTTGCTTCTTCACTATGTGACATCGCTATCTCAACTGCTAGATCTCCTTCACTCGCGGAATCATCGTCAATGTCTTCTACACTCGCAATGTTTGATTCCCCTGGAGAGACAAACCTAAAGCTCCAATCCTGTCCTTCATCATCATGAGCAGTCAAGGCTTTTGGATCCTTGCTTGATGAAGTAGAGCTAGAAGCTTGCTTGTCTTTGCGAGTGAAGGGCGAGAATGGGTTCCCGTTACCCGTCTTCTTTGGCTTGACACATTCTCTCTTGAAGTGCCCCTACTCTCCATAGTTGAAGCAGGTCACTTTGCTCTTGTCAAAGCCAAATGTGGTATCCTTAGTAGCTACCAAGTTCTGTCCGGTCTTTTTAACAAACTTCTTCGCTCTCCGGACAGCACTAGCTAAGGCCCACATTATGTCCATCCTCTCAAGCTCCATTTCGTCCACCTGCTCGTAGTCCTCGTCTGCCAGATGACAGTTTCCAATCTTTCCAGCAACAAGTCCATCATAAGAATGAACCACTACAGCTAAAAGATCCATGTGTTCTCGAGCTATTTCCACAGTCACATTACCAAGGTTCTCGGTCTTCAGTTTAGTAGCACTTGCTTCAGATCCAATATAATGGGTACAAGAAGATCCCGACGTGTCTGATCCTGAAGGAGAAGCATGTGAAGGACCCAATGAGCTAGACACAAATGCTGTCTGGAGAGGTGCTCCAGATGTCTTAGCTTGAGGCGTGGCATTGTACAAAGCTAGATTTTGAGTGTACGAAGACTTCTGAGCTCTGTACTTCATCCTAAGTGCCTCTTCTCGCAACTTAAGAATGAAGTCATTAATATCTAGTTTTTCCAGCATTCCATTCTATCTCAGGTTAGACACGAATGAAGCCCACTTTTCAGGCAATCCGTCTGCAAAGTTAGTAACTTTCTCTTCCATGGTAGTAGTCACCCCATGTGTATGCAGTTCACTCATCAGATGGTAGAATCTATCTATGACATCGTCTAAACTCTCGTTCCCCATCGATGAGAAGTTATCGAATTCCTTCTTTAACTCCTTAGCCTTGATTGCCTTCAGTGAAGCATTCCCATCATACCTCTTTTCCAGCTCATCCCATAGTTTTTGGACTGCTTATTCTCTGAGTACTGGTGGAAAATATTTTTAGGGATAGACTGTGTAATCAATGCATAAACTCTTTTCTCTGCATTGTATTTAACTTTCTGTGCGTCCGTCATCCTTCCTAACGTTAGCTTAACTCCATCAGCTCCCACCGGTGTACTATATCCAATCTCGATGGCTTCCCACAGATTCGGATCCACTCCATTGAGGTAGATCTCAAAACGTTGTTTCCAGTGGGGAAACTCATCTAACGTTAAGAGCTTTGGTGGTTTATTATGATTACCCACCTCTCTCAAGCAACAGCAGCAGGTTCTGTATCCTAGAGTCCTTCCCAGCAGTGAGGGCTGACATTTGATCTTCCATGGCGAATAACTTTAAGTCTAATAAAACAAACTGTCACTGGTGCGACTGAAGGATGCGAATGGTCAAGTCGTGCGTATGAACTCTGCGACTGGTTCAATCGTGCGGCTGAACTAAGAGATTGGTTCAGTCGTGCGAATGAAGCTGATGCGTATGAGCAATACGAACGAACGGTTCAATCGTACGAATGGAGATGCGACTAGGTCCAACCGTGCATCTGGGCTATGCGAATGAAGTCCAGTCGTGCGAATGGGTCACTCGTGCGACTGAATGCTTGTTTTGCGAAAATTTCTAGGTTAAACGTGTTTTAGCCGTAAAAATTCGAATTTTCGCAAGGTCTAATCGCCTAAGTCCGTAGAAACCAAACTTTGATGAGCAGGGAACGTCCAAGATCACTTTTGACACCAAAGATTGCGTTTTTAATGCAAAAACACAAACTTTTATGCAATCTTGATTGAATCACACGTAATCAAGAGCAAAAGCTCTAATTCCACTTGTTAGGACCTGGTATTTGAACGAAATACCTAGTGATTAGCGTGTAAACCAGATCAAATAGTGCGGAATCCTATTTGATTGGCAATCCAATCAGTGAGAACACACGAAGAATCAATCAAGAATTGAATCTAACGTTAGAAGTCGATTGGAAATCGATCTAATGTGTTCTGTGAACTTGGAGAAGGATTTGGGAGGCTTCTGGACGACTAGGGTACGTCTGGAGTCGTAATGGTATGAATGCTTACGTTTTTCCACGAATTGGGTTGTATTTATAGGTTAGTGTTGTTCATTCGTGCGACTGAACCATTTGTATGGTTCAGTTGTGCGATTGAACCATGCGGTTAATTCATCCGCACGACTGAGTGTTCAGTCGTACGACTGAGCCAGATTGATCCAGTCTCCTGGTTCAGTCGTGCGACTGAGTCAATCGTATGAAGTTATTCATGCGTGTGGTCCATTCGCATGGGCCATTCGCATGAGAACTTCATTATGTTAAGTTTGAATGTATTAATCAATATAACATTATGTGTAACCATTCAAACAATCACAAACCTAATCAACCAATTCAATATCGACTCATTAATGAAATATATAGACATTACAAATCACAAACACTCAATATCATTTCATTAATCATTTCAAATTACATCAGAATCAGATAAACAAAATCTATTACATTTCATATCCTGATCTAGGGACATACATGCATCAACAGGTCCTATGTCTGAGAAGACCCTCCAGCGACATGTCAGTGACATAAAGGCTAACATTCGCTCTGGGAAGAGGAAGGAGATGTACAGAAGGGGACAGGGGATGATCTTCAAACCAACTACTCAAACCCAACCACTACTTGAACCAATTCCATTTCCATTCCCCATCAAAACTGAACCAACCACTGAACCTTACACCCCTAAACCTACACCATCACCCTTCCCAACCTCCTCACCTCAACCACCTAAACTACCCATCCTCCAACCCAAAACACTAGCCAGAACCCAAACACCACAACCTACCCAACAACCTCTCAAATCATCCCCTCAGCCTTCTAAACATCTCTCCGTAAAGGAGTTCAAGGCAATCAAGACAAAGCTCATCAACTGCACAACTCTGAGCGACATCTCCTGTGAGGAGGATTCTATCAAACTGACTTATGTTGATAGATCCTCATGTTTCCTCACTAGAGATCAATTTCTTGATCTGCCCAGAGGAACATTGGACCAAGCTGCAAATCTCTTTGGCCTCAATTCAGATACTTTAAATGAGGAAGAAAAGAAGCTAAGGAGAAGGCTGGTGACTCTGTTGGATACCAAGAAAGGTGATAGGGTGCCAAGACAACCCTTTGTGCCTAGGAAAACGATCATCCAGTGGAGGTTTGAAGACTCTTCTCACAACTTTGATGTTAAGAGAGAGAGAGAGAGAGAGAGAGAGAGTGGAGAGCTCAACAGGCTAAATGCCTCATCTATGCTTCACTTAAGCAGATTTGACATTGCTGATTTAGCAGAGAAGCCACTCTCCAACCCCTCCAACTCTGAAGTAGCTGCACACATCAGAAATCACCTGGGCAGTCTTCATCTGGCCGAGCTAACTGCTAGGACCAAGATTGAAGAAGAGTTGAAACTGAGAGAGGAGGAGAAAAGGAAGGGATAAACATCCAAAGGCAAAGCCTTTCTACAAATTGTTGAGGGTCCTGAACTTGAATCCATGGTTAGATGGGAGTATGACTATAACTCCCGTCAACTAACTCTTTTCAGGGGGGGCACAACAAAGGGTACATGTCCTTCAGAGTGTAGACTGGATCTCCTATCCACTAATGACTTGTACAAGCTTCTCAGCACCACTTCAGGGAAGAACAAGGACACAGACAAATATCTTCTGTCCCTGGTGTTGAAAGCTTTGAGAAGCAGAACAAGTGAGGTTTTGGTAGCATCAGCCTAGGGGGAGTTTGTTCGATCTAGAAAGGCTGATGCAACCAAAACCAAATCACTGACTATTTTGGTGCAACTAATAAAGGACTTCCGAAGCTAAGTGTGGAACTTCCGAAGGAAAAGAAGCTCTTCCGAAGACAAAGTATAAGATCAAGTTCCGAAGGAAAACTCCAACTTCCGAAGACAAAGTATTCACTTTCGAAGATCAAGACTTAGAGTGAAAGATCAGAAGTCAACTTCCGAAGTATGAAAGAAGTCCTCAGGCCTCGGAAGTATAGAAGCCTCTTCAGAAGTATAAGTGGCTTTGGAAGAACTTGTTCTTCCGAAGCCAAGTTACCTTCAGAAAACACTACTATTATCTAGTGGACATAAGTATGGTCTCTCTCTGACACTCCGCTGCAGACCTCTGAGATACTGCATGGCGTTTTCTCAAAAGCCATGTAGTTGACCATACTTTATTCCACTATTTACTTTTATCAGTTAGTACAGTTGCTAACTTTAGTTGGTGACAAAAGGTAAGTCATTGACATGTCATGACTACCATATCTTAGATAATACTTTATCTAAGATACCTTAACTTTAGCATTGTCGTATATGCTTTAGTCTTAGGTTTCCAGCTGGTATCAAAGTATATCCGGCTGTAGGATCTAGTATATATAGTTTCTCATTGTAACTCTTGTTTCATGCTTGTAAGAGTCTTGTAATACTTTAAGTTGAGAAGTAATATATACAAGTGTCTTGAAAATTATTTTCTTGTGTTCTTTGGTACTTATTATACTATTATCAACTCTTAGAAAAAATTCTACTTCATCTGATTTGAGTGTAGTATAAGTGAGTTTGAGAGAAATCCAAGTGTTAAGTGACAAAACCCGATCCTACAAGATTTACCGTGACTCCCTCCGAACCGACAAGTAGAATTCCAATTAGATCTACTGCCTGGTGCTGCACCAGTAGCCAAGGCACCATATCGACTCGCCCCTCCCGAGATGAAGGAACTAATGCTATAGATCCAGGAACTACTCGACAAGGGATTTATTCGACCGAGTGTTTCTCCATGGGGTGCACTGGTGTTATTTGTGAAGAAGAAGGATGGAACCCTAAGAATGTGCATTGATTACCGGGAACTGAACAAGCTGACTATAAAGAATCGTTACCCTCTCCCGAGGATTGACAACCTATTCAATCAACTACAGGGAGCTAGTTACTTTTCTAAAATAGATTTGAGATCGGGGTATCATCAGCTGAAGATAAGAGAAGAAGACATACCTAAAACGGCCTTCAGGACGAGATACAGACACTATGAGTATCTAGTCATGCCTTTTGGACTGACTAACGCACCAGCGCTGTTTATGGATCTCATGAACCGTGTATGTCGCCCGTATCTTGACAAGTTCGTGATCGTGTTTATCGACGACATCTTTATCTACTCTCGTAGTAAAGAAGAGAATGAGAAACACCTTAGACTGATTCTTGAGATGCTCAAGAATGAGCAACTATATGCCAAATTCTCCAAATGTGAATTTTGGATGCGAGGGATCTAATTTCTAGGGCATGTGGTAAATGAGAATGGGATTCAAGTTGACCCTTCTAATATTGAGGCAATTAAGGACTGGAAAGTTTTGAAACCCCTACTGAGATAAGGCGATTCCTTGGATTGGCTAGATACTACAGAAGGTTTTTAAAAGACTTCTCGCGCATTGTGCAACCGTTGACTGCTCTGACTAAGAAAAATACGACCTTTGTGTGGGAATGAGAGCAGAATGAAGCGTTCGAAACACTAAAAGAGAAACTGTGTAGTGCACCTATCCTCGCTCTCCCAGAAGGAATTGAGGATTTCTTGGTCTATTGTGACGCTTCGCGTCAAGGACTAGGATGCGTGTTAATGCAGTGCAACAAAGTAATTGCTTATGCATCGAGACTACTAAACGATCATGAGAAGAACTACACAACGCATGATCTAGAATTGGGTGCCGTGGTGTTTGCACTCAAAATATGGAGGCATTATCTCTATGGAACGAAGTGCATTATTTACACTGACCATAAGTGTTTGCAGCACATTCTGGATCAGAAGATGCTAAACATGCGCCAGAGAAGATGGGTCGAGTTACTGAATGATTACAAATGCGAAATTCGCTACATCCTGGCAAGGCCAATGTAGTGGCGGATGCCTTGAGCTGGAAAGAAAGAGAAAAACCTCTACGCGTCCGTGCCTTAAGGATGAGTGTGTACACCGACCTTATCGTGAGACTAAAGAAAGCACAAGGCGAAGCGCTAAAGGAAGATAAGTTAGCGGGCGGGGGAAATTTTGACATGAATGGAGAAGCGATTTGAGCTGAGCAGCGATGGTGTATATAAATATGAAGGGAACAGGTACAAAGCACGGGGGAATATGAGAGGTAATCCTCGACGAAGCACACAAAACTAGGTACTTGGTTCACCCCAGAAGAGACAAGATGTACCATGGTCTAAAGGCCCTTTTCTGGTGGCCTGGGATCAAGAAATCCATCGCCGTTTATGTTAGCAAGTGTCTGACATGCGCCATGGTGAAAGCTGAAAACCAAAAACCGTTAGGGATGTTGCAAGCAGCCCGAAATTCCAGAATGGAAGTGGGATAACATTACACTGGATTTCGTCATAAAGCTACCCAGAACTTTTAGAGGTCATGACGCCATTTGGGTAATAGTGGATCGGCTAACTAAATCAGCTCACTTCTTGCCGATTAGAGAAGACTACGACCTGACGAAACTGGCTCAATTGTATATTGATGAAATAGTGACCAGACATGTTTGCCTTTGTTAATCATCTCCGACCGTGATAGTCGCTTCACTTCATGTTTTTGGAGATCTCTCCAGCAAGCCTTGGGAACCCGTTTAGATCTAAGCACTGCATACCACCCACAAACTGATGGACAGAGTGAAAGGACTATTTAAACCCTGGAAGATATGCTAAGAGCTTGCGTGATTGACTTTGGTGGGAACTGGGACAATCATCTTCCTTTGGTAGAGTTCTCCTATAACAATAGTTACCACACAAGTATAAAGGTAGCTCCGTATGAAGCCCTATATGGTAGGAAATGCCGATC
Organism: Flaveria ramosissima; assembly: GCA_025215565.1. Lineage (NCBI taxonomy): Eukaryota > Viridiplantae > Streptophyta > Magnoliopsida > Asterales > Asteraceae > Flaveria > Flaveria ramosissima. The sequence continues at coordinate 60,097,606 of CM046041.1, forward strand.
ACCATTGAACTGGAATGAGATTGGTGACAGCCAAGTAATCGGACCCGACATCGTGTTGGAAACCACCGACAAGATATTTAAAATTAAGGAGCGTTTGAGAGCAGCCAGGGATCGTCAAAAGAAATACGCTGACAGAAGACGAAAACCTTTAGAGTTTCAAGTGGGTGATAGGGTAATGCTGAAAGTGGCACCATGGAAAGGTACCATGAGGTTTGGAAAGAGAGGAAAGCTAAGCCCGAGATACATTAGGTAATTTGTCCTATAAAGTTTTGAGAAAACTTTCGAAGCCAATTTGACTTTGGAAGATATTCCTTAGTTTGACAAGAATTTCTTTGGAAGAAGATTACTTACTGTATTTTTGCTTCCAATACATATTTGGTTTCAAAAGATATTAAAATTTAAAATTTTTATTCAAATGATGAATTAAGCTTCCGAGACATAATTGTTTTTTGTGACAACCGACCTCTACGTCATAATTCTAACCTTACCAACCTGCATCATTACCCATTCAATTAATATTAACGTTAATATCATTACCAATATTACTATTAGCATCATTATTATTGTTGATTGTTGTTACCATTTTTGTTATTTTATGTGCCTCTTTGTGATGATTTAGCTAAATCAAGTATTAGCTAGGGAAATCTTAGTGTCCCAGAAAAGTTAATTAGCCACCCTTGCAATAATTAAATCATAGTTGAAAAATTAAAATGTGTGCGTGAACTCAAATTTTTTTGGTTAATACATGCATGTTCATGCACAATACTTAACAACTAACTAAATAATACCATCTAAAATACTACACTACATAACAAAATAATACTACACATAATATTATCTACCATTTAAATTTCAAAACAAAATTTACACCCACTAAAATCCAAGAATTCGGCTGCCCCCTTTGTGCACCACCCCTCTCCACCAACCCACTCCCTTCTACACCACCTCTCCATCCACCACTACCATTCCATGCATTCTTCCCATCTTTATATACACACCACACTCCACCATCACTCTCATTCCTCTCCCTCTCCCTCTCAGATTCTTTTTCCAGAAAACACACACACACACACTCACGGTTATAGCAAAAATTCCAGCCATATTCGAAGAACAACTACAACACTAGCATCGGCCAAGCTCAAACAAGCAAGAAAGTGAAGTCTTGTGAGCGTTTGATACACGTCTTCATCTAGTTCGAATTCTCCGGTCCTTGTTCGAGATACTCCAGCCTTGTTCGAAGCTTTCCAAGTCGTTTTTGTTCCTCCACACTTCCCAAACCGTGAAACATACAAAGAGTAAGCTTCACCTTACCCGAACCATGTACATTATGTGTTATTCCTTCATTTATCCACCAAAAACCTTACTCTCTTTGTTCTAACAGAAGTCTATTGCTATCACCTTGTTCTTGAGGAGCTTTTAACATTCTTGAAGGTATCTCACTTGTTACATAAGAAATTCTATAGGTGTAACACGGTTTACACCTAGAAAAACCTCTTTTTGGGTGTATTTACACCATCCAACTTGCACAAATCGTAATCTTTCGAAGCTAAGCATGTAACCTGCTCAAAATAGGTTTTCAAACCTTATAATAACCTAATTTTTAAAGTTACAAAAGGTTTGGGTAATATTAAATCGCAAGTTATAATGTTTTACATGCTGGATTCTGTATGCCCAAGACACATAGAACATTGATGTGGTTAGTACGTTGTGATCCAAGTCGGGTCATACCCAATAACAAGCTTAGCAAACACCAATTAATATTTAATTGATGATATGATCATGGAATTAAATAATTACACCAATTTAGAAAATGGGTTTTCTAAATAAATTGTATGTGAGAAAGAACAAATTATGAGGATATTTTGTTCATAGATATTATTTGTTATGTTGTTTAAATTAGTTAAGCAACATCAAATAATAAAAGTGTGTGTGCATATTTATATAATTAAAGGGTAATTATGTATAATATCTAAAAACTCTTGAAATATTTAAAAAAGGAGAGTTTTAGGGATAACCCAAAAAAACAAAAGGAGTTTCGGCCGCCCCTTGGGGCAGCCCCTTTTGTTCTTCCTTTTGTGTGTGTATGTAGGAAAAGCTCTCAAGAACACACATACACACACTCTACTTCAGATCTCTCTCTCTAATGCAAAAGAGTCACAAGAACATAATCTTTCTTTTGGAAGAAGGATGTCATGGATGGAACAAAGGATTTAGAATCCTCTTTGAAAGTTCACGCTGGAACAAGTTTCCAGCAGCCTTCTTGTGTCGATTTGGTGCTCAAATCCTAGCAAATGGGTGTTTTCTTGAAGGCTTGTGGGTATGAACACTTGAGGACATCTATTCTTGATGTTTTGGTCATCAAATAGCAGCCCCATCTTCACTTATATCAACGTTTTGACAGCTTCTAAAAGGTAGTTTATTGTGTTGATGTGTTGTTGGTTGTTTGTTTGCTTCTTGATAACTAGTTTATTCACATATATATGATCCTTGACTTTGGGTTTGTTAAAATAATCTTATGAACTTTAATTTTCAGATTATTGAATAGGATATTAAGTTCATATTCCGCTGCGTTTTCTTGTTTAAAATGGTTAAACGACATTGTTTTGGTACAACAAACCCAACATTGGCATCAAGAGCCGGTTATGTGGATGATTAGTTTCATGTGTTCTTGTATAATTGGTTATATAAGGTTTAACAACCAATTTTAGGGCTGTTTTGTATTGATTTGATGATACCCCAATCTTTCAAGGTTATATCAAACATGCTAGTGATTAAACCTTGAAAGGAAAGATATCAATTTGGTTGATTGTGTTTTGTTTGGACAAAAGACCCTAGATTTTTGGTTTATGTTGGCTGAAAATTTAGGGTCAATGGGGTTCATTTTGGTTCTTAGTATGATGTATATGGATACATAATTTTAGTGCATAACATAGCCTTGACCATGTGGTTTTGGATTTGGTTGTTTGTGATTTTGTCATGTTGGTTGTATTCATTCAAAGGGTTGTAATAATATTTTTTGTGTTTGTGTGTTTGGGTTGTAATTATTTATTCATTTGGTTATGTAATAAATAGAATAGATGCATTTCTTTTATTAGAAAATGTATTAGGATATGATTTTGTAAAAAGAAGATGCACAAGAAGAAGACACAAAGGAAGGACACAAAAGACATGGACTTGAAGCATTTGGATGTGGAATCAAGTGGGAGTTCATGGACACATATGATGTGTCATTGTTAACCCTTAGAAATGACCTTATGACAACACTTGTGATGGCAAAACAAGTGTAGTCAACTTAGTGGCTATGGTTATGCACATATGTTTGTATGATTATGCTTGTTTGTTTATGTGATGATTGTTTGATATATGAATATGCTTAACGATCTAAATAAATTATGATAACAAGCTGAATTTTATGGTTCTAAATCATTAAGTAATTAATAAAAGGTTATTAAAAGGATTAATGATTCAAAATAAAAGAGGTTTTATTAAAAGAGAACCATAGGGTACCATGTATTTGAAAGCATGCAATTACAAGGTACATAGTGTTTTCAAAGTCTAAAATTAATGGAAACTTAAAACCCTTTGGTAACAAGTCTAACACCATCCTTTTACACGACACTCGAATCACTTGGGAACTATTTGTGGGATAAAGGTCACCTAACCACTTGTAGGGAACTTGTGTCCTTGAGGTGAGTCTAACATACTTGTGGGATAAAGGTCACCTAACCGCTTATATGTAAAAACTCACACGTGTGTGTAAGTAGGACGACTTGAATTGGAAACCATGTGCTTAGGGTCACCGAAGCATGGCGTACAATGGTGTTGATGGGATTAAACATGCCGACTAAACATATGATGTTTAACCGATCCCATAAGACTAGAAGTTGCAATAGGTTGCAATTGTCAACTGTTGACTACCTTGTTAATTTAAATAATGGGATAAAGGTCACCTAACCATCATTTAAATGTAACGTTGGATTCTAGATTTTAATTGTTAATTGTCTATGAGACATTTAAGGGTATTAACGATTAAAATAAATTTATGAGAAATACTAATATGAACTTTGTCAATTTTATAATAATGACCTCTAACTATAATGCTACCACCCCGATCGTCCCTTCCCTATCACTGAGACCTATTCTCGAGAGGGATAGTCCTAACCATAATTATCTTATGGACTCATTTTGAAACTTGAGAATCGTTCTCAAGAATGAGTAAAGGTCTATGTCCTTGACGATCCCATACCTCACCAACCCACGCTGTTGATGTTATGGCCTTTTGACGATTGAGTTAAGCACACTTAGGATTCTGTGCAAGCATCCGATCTCATGTTGGGAATATGATTCCCAGACTCCAAAAGGGTTTGGAGCCTCATGGGGCACATGACATGTTAATCTAAAAGGAAATGTTCCTTCCACAAACTTTAGTAAGATTGCTTTGAAACGGTTCAAGCACTTTATGCATGTCACATGAAAAGACCCAATCGATATCATCTTATATATTCTTAAGATAAAAAGCCATATTGATAGCCTCAAGATGCTTTACTATCCTGTCTCAAAGTAGTTGGCCAAGGATTTGATCCTTGATTACCTAACTAAAGGTTTGAGACATTCATAATAAACTGTAATATGAACGGATGGGACATGAGCATCGGTGAACCTCATGCAATGCTCAAAGCAACCGAGGCGGGGATAAGTAGAGAGGTTCTACCTATTCTCTCGATCAATAAGGGAGGCTATAAGAAGTGGCCCATCCCGATCCTAAAGCAATTATTGCTAAAGGATTGGAATAAATCAAAGCAAAGGTTTAAGCGAAACCTCAAAACCTAAGCTTATGAAGCCTAAGGTAACGGAGAACGATCCATGCTTTGAGTATGGAGAGATAGGACTATAAAAAGGGTATTGTCCCTTCTATCTCAAGGAGTTGAAACACAAGAAGGGTTTTGGGCAAACCTCAAATACAATTCCATGATTCATACGCTGTTTTAAAAGCCATTTCTTCAATCACATGGGTATTGGATACCGGATGTGAGACTCATACTTGCAATTGTTGCAAAAGGGTTCAAAAGAAATGTACGCTTCAAGAAGGGAAACTCTATTTTGAGACCTTCAAATGGTTTGGAAGTTGTTCTCAAAACATTTTGTATGCACCTAGTTTGACTAGGAACATGATTATGTTTCCTATTAAAACAATATGATCATGATTCAAAATTTGTAAATAATGGTATTGAGTTTTGAATGATGTATATCATTTTAAGGATATGCCTTTTAATGACATCCATGAATTGGTTCATGATAGATCATCCTATTATAACTCGTTGATACACATTTAGCAAAAAAAAAACTTAAAATGGGTTTAAGTTATTACTATCTTTGACATTGTCGCCTTGGTCACATTAACCAGAATTAGATTCAAACACTTCAAAAGAATGGTCTTTTGGAAACAAATGAAAATGTTTCATTTGATAAGTGTGAACCAAAAGACTATTAGGAATGATACATTTGGATGTATGTAATCCTTTTAAGACAATGACAAAGATTGGTGAAAGATACTTCATTATTATACCGACGATTATAGTCGCTATTATTGTGTGCACTTGATGACACATAAGTATGAAGCTTTTGAAATGTTCAAAATCTTCAATAATGAAGTAGAAAATCAACTCTATAACTATCTGTGCTCTTCATTCTGATAAAAGAAGAAACTGAACCCTATTTGGATATGGTTCAATTTATTATGGCTATGAGCTTACCATCTTTATCATTTGGGTTTTCGCATTGCTCTCTAAGGCTCATATTATGAATATGGCCCGGACAAAGAAAGTGTATATAAGTTGAGAATCCACAGAGACTGTATGGAATACTGTTTCTTCGACTCAACAGAGCAAAGTATTTATTGCTCGAAAGGCTAAGTTCTTGGAAACCGAGTTCTTTATGGAAGGAATGACGTATAGAACTGTGGAACTTGATAAGAATCAAAATCCACAAGCCGGTACACTTTTGGTTGACACTAGCTACCAACAAGAGGTTGTTGATGATAATCAAGAGGTTGATAAATATACACAAAAACGTTCATAAATCAGGTAGAGTTAGTATTCCATCTAAGTGATATGTATATTCAAAGAATGGATACTATGTGGTTGACCCCTGTAGGCTAACCATATACCAAGATGTTATGTCCAATTTGGATTGGACAAATGGCTAGAAGCCATGAACGTAAGGATGCAATCCATTATAACAACCAAGTTTGGGAATTGGTTGACCCTCCACTTAACTCCAAATCGGTTGGATACAAGTGGGTTTCTGGATGAAAACAAATATACATGGAGACTTGAATACTTATAAGTCAAGACTTATAGCATAAGGTTTTCATCAAACTCAATTGGTTGATTATGATGAAAGTCTTACGCCCGTGGCAATGCTAAGGTCGATTAGGATGTTAAGTGCCATAACTGCATATTTTGAATATGAGTTTTGGCTAATGGATGTCAAAACCGCTTTCCTTAATGGACATCTCGTAGAGACTGTCCACATAGTTCAGCATGAAGGTTTTGTCGATCCGTGACATCCCAATAAAGTATACAAGTTAAAGTGATAGATCTATGGATTGAAACAAGCATCAAAAGGGTGTGTATATATGAAAGCTAGTGGGAGCAGAAGTAAACTCTCAGTGTTGTATGCTGATGACACACTGCTATTTGAAAAATATATTCCAACCTTGGAAGGTGTTAAAACCTTGCTTGGAAGATGTTTTTCATAAAAGGATCTCTTTGAAATCACCCATATTTTGGAATAAGGATCTATAAGGATAGATCGAGGTGTTGATAGGGTCAAACCAAAGTGCATATATAAAATCTTGAAAAGGTTCAAGATGGAAACCTCTTAGAAAGGTATGATACCCTTTCAAAGAGAGACCATGTTGACTACGTCTCAATGTCCAAGCTCATAGGATGAGCAAAATCAAATGAAGGATATCCCATACACATCTGCTATAGGATCCGTCATTTGTCTCATGATATGCACTAAACCGGACGAGTCATGCTTATCAGGTATGACAAAGTAGATACCAATAGAAATAACCATTGAATGGTTGTTAAAAGTATGTTGATGCACCTTAGTAAGACTAAGGATATGTTTCTAATATACGGATCTGTTGAAGTGAAAATCTGTGTAAAGGGTTGCACAGATGAGGACTTCCAAAATAGATCGAAACAACTCTCGATCATAATCAGGTGTACTTCCATTATGAATGGAGGTGTGGTATCCTTGAAGTGTTCAAAGCAGGACACGGTAGCATTATTCAGTCTAAAATCCGAATACATAGCCGCTTCATTGGCAGCTTTGGAAGCTGCATGGATAAGCTTGTCCATTGCTTATCTAGGGGTGGTCTCTACCATTCAAGACTCCCTAAAGATCTTTGGTAATTACGTGGGTGGGATTGCTCAAATCAAGGAACCCCGTACTCATCAAAGACTAAGCACCTTGAGCGGAGATTCAACATCATAAGGGATGAAGTTGAAAGGGGTAAAGATATGTATTCGTAAAGTTCATTAAGATCAAAACGTTACGAATCCACTCACGAAGCTCCTTGCGAAGGCAAAGTATGAGGGTCATACTTGTGCCTTAGGACTTCGATATTCTAGCGATTGGAAATTGATCTATTTAGTATTTAATGTATGGAACAATTGTAATTTTGACCTTTTGAGTCGTGTTCCCTTTAGCATGTTTACATCCATGAATATGTTTATTATTCTAAATGTCCGTAGTCGGTCATATTTGTGGGAACAGATATGAATGTAAGACTATTATGAACATGGATGGTAGATATTTATATGGTATGAATATAGAGCAATTGGTTGCTACCAAGGTTCATAGATATTTGTGGGATACAAATATTGGACTGACCCGCGTCTCAATTTTACTACATGGAATCTTTAGATTGATCATAAGTAAATTTGAGTAAAGGCGAATATCATTTGGTATCCTCTGACCTGAGATACATATTGGGTTTTGATATTCACCAAGTGTTATACCTTGAGCTAGTTCTTCGCTGCTCTGAAATAATGGTCAGTACATAAGGCTATGTTTGGGTACAACATAAGGTGATTGTGAGAAACGTATGTAGTCAAGATGGAATTTGTTCCTCTTATTCGTTGAGAGCATGATGTCTAAGGCCTGATTAAGTTAAATCAACAAGGAATGATCATTCTATGTCCTTGGATTTAACATGACATCTGTAACAAAAGGATAGATGATTGATTCACCTAAATCATTTCAAGTTGGATACTTGAAGGGGATGATGTTATTGAATGGCTTTAAGTCACGCGTATTAAGGGTAGTAAACCGTTGTTAGGCGGTATTTACTGCTTACATCAATCTTCTATGTATCTTGTGCAAGTGGGAGATTGCTGGATTCTGTATGCCCAAGACACATAGAACATTGATGTGGTTAGTACGTTGTGATCCAAGTCGGGTCATACCCAATAACAAGCTTAGCAAACACAATTAATATTTAATTGATGATATGATCATGGAATTAAATAATACACCAATTTAGAAAATGGGTTTTCTAAATAAATTGTATGTGAGAAAGAACAAATTATGAGGATATTTTGTCATAGATATTATTTGTTATGTTGTTTAAATTAGTTAAGCAACATCAAATAATAAAAAGTGTGTGTGCATATTTATATAATTAAAGGGTTAATTATGTATAATATCTAAAAACTCTTGAAAATATTTTAAAAAGGAGAGTTTTAGGGATAACCAAAAAAAAAAAGGGGTTTCGGCCGCCCTTGGGGCAGCCCCTTTTGTTCTTCCCTTTTGTGTGTGTATGTAGAAAAAAGCTCTCAAGAACACACATACACACACTCTATTCAGATCTCTCTCTCTCTAATGCAAAAAGAGTCACAAGAACATAATCTTTCTTTGAAGAAGGATGTCATGGCTGGAACAAAGGATTTAGAATCCTCTTTGAAAGTTCACGGCTGGAACAAGTTTCCAGCAGCCTTCTTGTGTCGATTTGGTGCTCAAATCCTAGCAAATGGGTGTTTTCTTGAAGGCTTGTGGGTATGAACACTTGAGGACATCTATCTTGATGTTTTGGTCATCAAATAGCAGCCCCATCTTCACTTATATCAACGTTTTGACAGCTTCTTAAAAGGTAGTTTATTGTGTGATTTTGGTTGTTTTGTTTGCTTCTTGATAAACTAGTTTATTCACATATATATGATCCTTTGACTTGGGTTTGTTAAAATAATCTTATGAACTTTAATTTTCAGATTATTGAATAGGATATTAAGTTCATATTCCGCTGCGTTTTCTTGTTTAAAAATGGTTAAACGACATTGTTTTGGTACAAAAAAACCAACATTACACATGTTGTAATGGATGAAAATGGTGTGTATGTCTGTTTGTAATCTCTAATGTTTCCATCTCGTTAATAGGTTGTTTGTTGAACCCGGAGTTAGACATGATATGCAGTAGGTTTTGATGATTTTGGTGTTGTATGATAGATGTAAATGGCTGGAAATGATAAAATCATAGACTTATTGTTGGACCAAAAGAACCAATGAGCCTGATCAGAAAAACCTCTAAGTCCCACAGACATTACAACTGCTGAAGGTAATCACATCAGCTGAAGACATCAGCTGATTACAAAGGTTGAAGACAAAGTCTGAAAGCAAAGAACTGAAGACAAAGTCTGAAGATGAAGTGCTGAAGACAAAGACTGAAGACCAGAGTGATCAGCAGTTGTCACAACAGCTGAAGTTGTTAACTTCAGTAGTTGTGATGGTTTTACTTTTCAGTACTTGTAACTTTATATTTCAGTAGTTTATTGTTTCAGTAGTTATTAGTCAGTAGTTTATGTAATTGTACTTAGCATTCACTGAGATGTAATCAGTTGTTGAGAACATCTCAGTAGTTTGCTTATTTCAGTTGTTTTTGTAATTCTGTTAGATGTCACTGTCAAGTGACATCAGCAGACGTCACATTCCTCTATATAAGGGATGTTGACCTAGCTGTATTTCAACCGAAGCATTACGCGTGAATGAAAACATTCCCTTAACAGAAATATTCTCTCTATAATTGTGATTGATTGTCTTGCATATTCATTACCTTTCTTGCTTGAATTCGATCTCAATTTGTGATATTCCGCTGCATAATTCAAACCTAATTGATCCGATCCTATCAAATGGTATCAGAGCAGGTTAATCATTGATCGATCTAACAATTGATCATTGAAACTGTTCTTTTGATAGCAAAGGTTGATCGAATTAGTAGTTTTGCAAGAATTGATTATAGAGATTAATTTTCTGTGCTTCCGGTTCATTAATTGTGATTCTAATTGTGTTTTCTAAGTGTGTGTTGAGTTTTCAAACTAGACCAATTTTAATCTCCTTGACTTCAATTGAATTAGTGAAAATGACTACTTCAATGAATGATCCTCACAATACTGGCTCCTCAACTAAGCCTCCTATGCTTGTTAGGAGTGAGTATAACATATGGCAACGCCGAATGCTCCATCACCTGTCTGTTAACAGTTCAGGTTGTTGGAAGTCTGTGGTTCATGGACCATACAAGCCTATGGTGAGTAATCCTGAAACCAAGGAGATGGTTCCTAAAAAGAAGGAACAATATTCTGATGAGGATTTAAAACTGTTTGAGATTGATGCTAAAGCCCATGGAATTCTGGCCATGGCACTGCCTAATGAAATCTATTCTGGGCTCATGCATCATGAAACTGCTTATGATCTCTGGGTTGCTCTAAAGGAACAATTTGGAGGAACTGATGAGGTCTTAGCAAACAACAGAGAAATCCTTGCCCAGCAATATGAGACATTCTCTCATAGGAAGGGTGAGACACTGACTCAACAGTTTGAGCGGTTTTCATGTTTAATTCTGAGCTTAAAATGGTTCAACATGAATACACAAACAGCCAGATGAATAATAGATTCCTCAGATCCCTGCCTGAGAGATGGGACACTTACACCATTGTCCTACGCTCCAGTGCAAATCTGGATACTCTATCTCTCACCCAACTTCATGGGAAGCTCTTAACATTTGAGAGAGAGATAGAACAGAAAAGGAAACTATCTTCATCTGGAAAGCTCACTGATGACTTTGTACCAGGTAATACTGCTCTGGTTGGTCATGAGTCTGAATATGCTTCATCTGAAAGTTCATATGATGAGCATATTGATTTCTCTTCAAACAGTGGAAATCATGCTTTTGTTGGAGTTGAGGGAAACTCAAGTTTTAATGCTGATAATTTGTGTTTTGTGATGGATGATTTGAAAGGAATAGCTGATGATGATCTTGAAGAGATGGATATTTTGAGCCAAATGGCATTGATTAATATCAGATCTCAAAAGTTTTATAAGAGAACAGGTAGGAAATTTCCTGGTCTCTCTGGCAAAACCAAGGTTGGTTTTGACAAGAGTAAGTTGAGATGTCACAAGTGTCACAGACTTGGACATTTTGCTAGAGAGTGTAGATCATCTGGATCTAACTCATCTGCACCCTTTGTGACTTTTCCAAGTAATAATTCACAATCCAAAGGGCAACATCCTACCAGTTCTGATCATCATTCTCAGCATCAATCATCTCCTGCATACTTTGTCCCTCAAAGCCCCATGCCATATCCTTATCCATGTTTTACATGCCTCAGTCTGGTCAAGTTTCAGTACCAATGGCTCAACAACCACATGCTCTACCTGATTCTCAGCCTTCTCAATCAAATCAGCAATCTCAACCTCAATCTCATCAGAGCTTTTTCACCCCTGAGGTTGTTGACTGGAGCAGCCTACCAGATGATGTATCTGGTTATTCTGAGCAATTTGCTGGTGCTGGTCAACATGGTGGTGACAATCCTTTTGGAAACCTTGCTTTAATGGCCCTGGAATCTACTGATGACAATCCTTCATCATCACAGGGTCTTCATCACAGGTACCACAGGTATCTTCTGAGGCTAAGGCCAAGATTTGTTCTGAATCATGCATAGCTGCTTTTGTTTCTATTAGGGAAGCAAATGTAGCTTTAATTAATCAAAATCTTGACCTAGAAAAGGCAATTTCTAAAAGAAAATCTGAGTTTGAGTCTGTGTTAAAAGAAAGGATGAAGAGATTTATAAGCTTAAATGTCAAATTACTGATGAAAAGGCTAAGGTAGAGGTCATTCTAGAAAATCACAAGAATCTCAAGGAAACACTTGCAGCTACCCAAGTTGATTGTGAACGATGGGTAACATCCTGCAAGGGATTTGAAATGCTTCTCAGTAAGCAAACTGCTTCAAATGTGAAGTTTGGGATTGGGTATAATCATACCATACCTCCCACAGATTTTACTCCTAAGTCAGAAGTACAATCTGAGGTTGAGAGTCATTCCCAAACCACATCATCAGGTGTTTCATCCTCTATTGAAAATTTAAAATCTGAGGATGAAGATAGTGTGAGTATCTCAGTTAATCAAATAACTGATGATCACACTACTTCGAAACACTTGATCAAGAAGAGGCTGAAAAATTCAGGTGTTGTTCCACAAGGTACTCAAAGTACTGAAGGGCAAAACACAACACCTGAAGAGCATTTTAAATCAGAAGAAAATAAGCAATCCTTGACAACTGCTGAAGAATCTATCAGGATTCAAAAATACTGATAGCAAACCACTGAAGAAGAAATCTTCAGTTGTTGAAAATCCTTCAGTACTTCCCAAAAGTACTGAAAGGAAGAAAGTACTGAAGAACAAATCTTCAGTAGTTTCCTCAACTTCAGCAGTTGATCAAGAAAAGATGAAAAGAAAACCATGTGAAATATGTGGTTTGTTCAATCATCTGACTGATGAATGCTGGTATAGCAAGGGTTTAAAATTCAATAAAAGAAAATCATTAAGCAGGAAATGCAGAAAATGAAAAACGAATTTCAAACCAAGTTTGTACCTCAATCATCTCATTCTGATAAACCTAAGCTTTCTCAAAATGTCACTAAGAAAGAAGGGGTTTTTCAAACAACAGCTGCAAATATTCCTCAGGGAATATTGAAAACTCAGACTAAGTCTGTGTCTTTTCAAAAGAAGGGTGTAGAGAATAACAAGAACAAATCATCCACAAGTACTGATGTGTCAACTGAGTTGAAAACTCTATCAACAAATCAGACACAACTTGTGATGATGATTCAACATCTATTGGGGAGAGTTAACCAATTGGATGTTTCTGTGTCTAAACCACTGAAAAGGATACCTAAGCAAAAATCCAAGGAATCCTTTTCAGCATCATCTACATCTTCAAAAGCTGTTAATCATGCACAACCTGTTAGTTTAACATCTGTTGATGAAAACAGACCCAAAACCAAAAAGGTTTGGGTCTCAAAGGCTAACTAATGTTTGTGTTAAATGCAGGGTTCTTCATCATGCCAAAGAAGCATCTGGTATGTGGACAGTGGAGGATCCATGCATATGACAGGGAGCAGCTCTCTTCTTCATGACTATTCCCAAAGGAAGAAGGGATTTGTTTCATTTGGAAATGATGCAAAAGGTTACATCATTGGGAAGGGTTTTGTCTCAAATGGGGAGATAAGATTTGATGATGTCAACCATGTGGAGAACCTCAAATACAATCTTTTGAGTGTCAGTCAAATGTGTGATAAAGGGCATGTTGCACTTTTCACAAGTCAAAACTGTCGGATTCTGTCTTCCACAGTTTTGCACAAGATTGACAAAATATTGGATGAGTATACTCTCCTGAAGGCCAACAGGATTGGTAGAGTATATGCTTTAGATCTATCAAAGAAAATAGATCTAAAAGGCCATCCATGTTTGTTCTCAAAGCCTCTCCTCAAGAATCTGAACTATGGCATAGAAGGCTGGGTCATGTGAATTTCAAGAACATGAATCAGCTCATTCATCATGGATTAGTGAGAGGCTTGCCATTGAAAGAGTTCAAGTGTGATGATACCTGCCCAGCTTGCTTAAAAGGAAAGCAACACAAAGCTTCATTCCCTTCTATAGAAGAACCTAAGTCCACAGCCTGCTTGCAATTACTGCACATGGATCTTTTTGGTCCTGTGAGAGTAATGAGCATGGCAAAGAAAAAGTACTGTCTGGTAATTGTGGATGATTACTCTAGATATGTATGGACTTTCTTCTTGCACTCCAAGGATGAAGCAGCTCAAAGTATTATCTATTTTGTGTTACATGTGGAGAAGCAGCATTCACTTCCAGTTAAGTGTGTGAGAAGTGATAATGGGACAGAGTTTAGGAATCACACTCTTGATGAATTCTATTTGTCTAAGGGAATCAAAAGACAATATAGTATTCAAAGAACTCCAGAGCAAAATGGAGTGGTAAAGAGAAAGAACAGGACCCTGATTGAAGCTGCAAGGACAATGTTGGCTGACTCTGGGTTGCCACTAACCTTTTGGGCTGAAGCTGTCAATACAGCTTGCTATGTTCAGAATAGAGTATTAGTGAATCAGAGGTTGATGAAGACTCCTTATGAGCTCTTACATCATTTGGCTCCTTTGATTTCATTCTTTAGAGCTTTGGGTGTCCTTGTTATATTCTTAACACAAAAAGTATCCTTCAGAAGTTTGATTCCAAGGTGGATGCAGGGTATTTTGTTGGGTATTCATCTACTTGCAAGGCATACAGAGTGTTCAACTGCAGAACAAAGATTGTTGAAGAGACTTTGCATGTCAAGTTCAATGAATCCCAAAAGACAAGATTCCTCAAAACCCTGTTGAGATGTTTGACTTGGACATACTGCAATATGTTCCATATCAGCCTCCACCTGTTATGGTCTCTGAAGATCCATCATCTCCAACTGAAGATACAAATGCAAGTTGTAGTGATCATCTGCCTGGTTCTACTACACTTGATGTTCCTGTAGCCTCAGCAGCTCCATCCACAACAAATGCTGATGAAATCTCTGAATCCTCTACTTCATTTGAACTGCCATCTCAGTCTAGGTTTCAAGAGTCTACATCAACATCTGCTGCTGCTGAATCTTCTACAAACACTTGCACAGATATTATTGCATATCAAGAATTGAAGAATCATCTGTGTCCCAGATCATTGGTGACATAACTGCTGGTGTTTCAACAAGAAGTCAATTGTCCAATTTTTGTCTCTATGCTCTCTTCATCAGTCAGCAAGAGCCAAAGAATTATCATGTTGCTTTAAGGGACAATGGATGGGTTGAAGCCATGCAGCTTGAGCTTCTTCAATTTCAAAAACAGCAAGTGTGTGGGAACTGGTTCCTCTACCCCCAGGTAAGTGTGCAATAGGCACTAAATGGGTGTTTAGGAATAAAACTGATGAAAAAGGTCAAATTGTCAAGAACAAGGCCAGACTGGTTGTACAGGGGTTTTCACAAGAAGAAGGTATTGATTATGATGAAACCTTTGCCCCTGTAGCCAGACTGGAGGCAATTCGTTTGTTTTTAGCTTATGCTGCTTTTCATAACCTTAAAGTTTTTCAAATGGATGTCAAAAGTGCATTTTTATATGGTAAAATAAAAGAAGAAGTTTATGTATGTCAACCACCAGGTTTTGAAGATCATAAACACCCTGATTGGGTGTATAAGCTTGATAAGGCTCTTTATGGGTTGAAACAAGCACCCAGAGCCTGGTATGAAACATTATCTAATTTTCTTCTTCAAAATAATTTCACTAGAGGCTCCATAGATAAAACTTTGTTCATAAAGAAAGCTGGCATGCATAAGCTCCTTGTTCAAATTTATGTTGATGATATTATTTTTGCATCATCTGATCCCCAGTTGTGTGATGCATTCACAAAATTGATGCAACAAAAGTTTGAAATGAGTGCTATGGGAGAATTACAGTTCTTTCTGGGTTTACAAATCAAACAACTGACTGATGGAACTTTCATTCATCAGTCAAAATACACAAAAGATTTGTTAACCAAGTTTGATTTACAAAACTGTAAATCCTGTTCTACTCCCATGTGCAGCAACACACAACTGGATGCTGATCAAAAAGGTAAAGCAGTTTGATGAAACTCTTTACAGATGTATGATTGGTTCCTTGATGTACCTAACAGCTTCTAGACCAGATATTATGTTTGCAACTTGTGTCTGTGCTAGATTTCAGGCGGCTCCTAAGGATTCCCATATGATTGCAGTCAAGAGGATCTTTAGATATTTGCAGGGAACTAAATCACTAGGACTATGGTATTCCACTGGGCACTCTTGTAAATTGGTTGCTTTTTCTGATAGTGACTATGCAGGGTGTAAGTTAACCAGAAAATCAACTTCTGGTGGATGCCAATTTCTAGGCAACTGTTTGGTCTCTTGGCAGAGTAAGAAACAAACATCAGTTGCTACATCAACAGCTGAAGCAGAGTACATTGCAGCTGCAAGCTGTACATCTCAGGTACTTTGGCTTCAAAATCAGTTATTGGATTATGACATTACAGAGACTAAGACTCCATTATTAATGGATAGTTCTTCAGCTCTTTGTATTGTTAAGAATCCTGTCCAGCATTCTAGGACCAAACATATTGAGATCAGACATCATTTCATTAGGGATTGCTATGAAAAAGGTCTGATTGATCCAAAGTTTGTGCCTAGTGCTGATGAGCTTGCAGATATATTTACTAAGCCTTTGGATAGTGCAACATTTCATAATCTTGTACTCAGGCTTGGTATGCTGCATGCAGCTAGAATAATTTGACAACTACTGATGCTCTTAGTTCATAAATACTGATGAGCATTAGTACACTTTTGTCAAAAATAAGTGCTGATAAGTCATTTTATCTTCAGTAGTTTTACAACTACTGAAGACTTAATTACTTAAAAGTACTGAAGTATCTTATTAGTTGAAAAATACTGATGTAGTTCAAACTACTGATGTCTTTTGTAATAAATAAGTACTGATGACCAATGAAACATCTGAAAATCAGATGATCTGATGAGTAAGTGTCAAGGTCATTGAAACAGCTGAACTTTGTGAATTGACGACAACTACTGTTTCATTTCCAAACAACTGAAGCCAAAACCAAGTCTTCAGTAGTTTTACAACTACTGATGACCAACACCAAGTCTTCAGTTGTTTACAACATCTGAAAGTTAAAACCATGTCTTCAGTGTTTTTCTAACATCTGATGACCAACACCAACACTTTCAGTTGTTTTACCTCAGCCGTTTCATAACCTATATATACCTAACCCTAACTTCAACCTTTTCATAACCCACTTTCAAACGTTCATCTTCCATTAATGGCGACCATGCAAATCAAACCTCGACACAACTGTGTTGCTCATCTTACCAAATCACCATTCTGGAACAAGTTTGATGCTGCTATCGACTTGATGAACGATTCCCAATACCGCACAGCCTTTCTCCTCAATCCAACCATTTACCCTGATACCCTGTGCCAGTTCTGGACGAACGTTACCGTTCATACTGATGAGAATGATGCTACCATCACTCTCCAGTCTTTTGTTAACCAGAAACGGGTGATCATCACTCCTGAGATCATTCGTCAAACCCTAGACCTAAATGATGCCACCTATCCCACCAAGTACCCAAAAGGCACCATTGATCTTTCTTTTGCCAATCATGGTTATGAAGGTGACCTAAGTGCTACTACCATACTGAAGAAGCACTTCCATGATGCTGAGCGACTCATATTTCACATGATCAATGTCTGCCTGGCTCCTAAAACATCTTCTTGGGATCAAATGTCATCCAGATGGCAACAGGTATTATACTCTATCCTTGAGCACCAAAATCTAAATTTTTCTGATATTATCTTTTTGGAACTAAAAGATTTGGCATTGAAACCTGTGGCAAATAGATGGATATTATATCCAAGGTTTCTTATGGCAATCATTTTAAATCAATTAAAATCTGATGGCCTTGTTGGCCTTGGAGTCCCTGCTTTGTTGGTTTACCAGAGGTATACTCCAGGCACAACTCAAACCCACAACTCAAAGAGGCTGCCAAACTGCTCAAACCCAAGCAGAGGGAACCCACAGCCTCCACCTCCAAATCTAAAGTCCCCTCCAAACCCAAACCAAAGAAAACCAAAAAGGCTACTCAGGGAGTTGAGTCCCCTGATGATGCCCTGCAGCACAAACGCAGGATGAGACTACAAGCCTAATCCCCTTGTAGTTTCAATGACTCCACCAGCTGAAACCGCTCAGGTATCCTCTCAACAGGATCCTGATGCAACCAATATTGGGGAAACCACATTGCTGGAATCTATCTCACTTGAGAAGATTACCATTGAAGAGCACCAATCTCCCCAGGTGCAAACCTTTTCACCACCATCTCCCACTGATATACGCCCCTACAAGCCCAACTGCAGTCATTGCACAAGTGCTGACTCAGCTACATTCCTCTACCCCTCCCCAGAAACCTGTTACTACTGGGAAAACCTCAACAGCTGAGGGAGAGGATCAAAATGTAGTTGATATCCAACAGCATAGGGATTATCAAGTTCAGTCTCCCAGTGTAAATGTGGAGACTAGAACATCTGGTGAGGCTACCTCTTCCCCTGTTTCAGCACATGAACAGGATGAAGCTGGTATCATCTCTAAGACCTCACCAGAGGCAACTGTCAATAAAGGACATGCTCCTGAGACAGGTTGTCCCCAATTCCAAGACAAAGGGGCACATGTGATTACTGATTTACACTCAGCACATGTTCATCCTGATTCACTCAGGAGGTCAGGTGATTCAGTTTATACTGATGATGACCTGGGCTTTTTCTTTGAAGTCTTAGCCCAAAACACTATTCTTGAGGCTGAGGTTTGTAGATTGAAAGATCTGCTTCCCATCCTGCCTCAGGAATCAAGACCATCTGCCCCAATAAACCACAGATGGCAGCTTCTGTTGAAGCCTCCCCAAACACTGAGCCACTCAAATCAACCAAACCACCAGCCTCTAGCTCAGGCACCATTTCTCAGGGAGAGAACCCCTCTGAGCAAATGGTTGCTGCATTCAACTCTGCCTTACCTCTCATCACACCCATCATCACATCTATTGTTCAAAAACCATTGATGAGAGGCTCTCCTCAGATATTACCTCACTTGTGACTGATGCTGTGTCCAAGCACCTTTCTGACATTCAAACCCCTGAACCCAATGCAACCAAAAAGGGGGAGTCTAAGTCAGTAAAGGATAAAAGAAGAGAGCTGAGGAAGAAGATAAGGAAGAGAAAAAAGAACAAAGAGATCATCACCTACAAAAGAAAGAAAAGTATTGGTGATCAAACTGAAGATGAGAAGAGGTTAGATGAGATGATCAAAGAAGCTGATGACCAACACAGCAGATCCATGGACAGGATCATTGATCAGCTTTTCAGGCAAGGATTTGACACTGCAAAACTTGACTCAGAGATCAGGAGACTTGAGATTCAAGAAATTGAAGATCGATGGGCAAGTTGTAATGAAGAAGAAAGGGAGAGACTAGAGGCTATGATTAGATTTCTTCTAAACATCTGGGAAGACCTATCATAGAGATTAAATCATGGTCCAGAGATAGCATCTTGGAGATAACTACCAAGATATGCTCATCTGAAAGCTTCAACAAAGGCTTAATCATTGAAGCTCTGGATGAAGCTGGTGCTGGGAAGAGAACTGATATGGCCAAGTTGTCAAAAGCCACCCTCACCAACAAAATGATAGAGCAGCCCTTCAAATCTCCCTTACCTAAACAATCCTCTAAGCCAACCTCACAATCAAAACTGCCTACATCTAAACCTTCAAAAAACCAACCACTCAACCTCCAAAACAATCAACCTCACAACCATCTAAACCAATTTCTTCACCCAAGAAACCTATCCAAGAGTCCACCAGTGAAGCACCAAAAAGAAAAGAAGGTTGCTGAGGATGGAAGAAGAAGAAGAAGAGGATGAAGAAGACAATCTGCCAATATCTGCTGTTCTTGAGAAGAAGAAACTGAAGCCTAGGAGTCAATCACAACCAATAACTCCTGAAACTCAAAGGCTGGCAGTTAAAGTCAAAATTGAAGAAGAAGAACAGCAGAAGTAGCATGATGAGCAATCTTAAAATGGTTGACAAGGACTTCCCTCAGTCCTCATCCATTCAAGCTATGAAGATTCAAGCTCAAAGGCTGTACACTCTCAGGCATACTTTTAAACATCAAAAAGAGAGAGAGTGTGGATTTGGCCAGATCCCAGGGTAAGTTCTAGAATTCACAAGAAAAATTTACCAAGTAGATATCATGGCCAAGTAAGAAAGACTTTGAATGCTGCAATCATGTTGGCCATGGTAGTCTCACCCTGGGAAATCATTGAAGAATTCAAGAGAGCTCACACATCCAAATCAACCCCTATGTCTATTCTTGAGAACAAAATGATCAAGAAGGGGTTGCTGTACAAAAGACTTGAAGATCTTCAGAAGAGTGAACTCCAGTTGTTACTTGAAGGCTCTCATCCAGATGAATTCACATATACAGAGATAACTACTGTTGAGCTAAAGAATGGGAAGACAGTGAGGTTGTGATGTACCTGTCTGAGTACTATGGGCTTGAGTTCTTCTTTGAGGGAGAAGCAGAAGAACTCACTAAGGAGGAACAAGTTGTTCTCCTTGAGGCCTATGCAAGGGAGTCTTTCAGACTCATAAATGGGAAATAGGTTTCATGGTTGGGACAAGACTCTGTGTCCAATTTCCCCAAGACAGAGTTCCCTTCCATACTTAGCCAATCAAATGATTAGAAACCTTTTCCTGGCCTGTGCTTATTTGTTACCTCTGAAGCTGATCAAGAGAGTACTTTCGCCAAACAATAAGTGGGATCTTCAATAAAGTTAGAGGTTTTGGCTGCATTGGTTCAGAGGGGAGTTTGTTGGACCAAAAGAACCAATGAGCCTGATCAGAAAAACCTCTAAGTCCCACAGACATTACAACTGCTGAAGATAATCACATCAGCTGAAGACATCAGCTGATTACAAAGGTCTGAAGACAAAGTCTGAAAGCAAAGAACTGAAGACAAAGTCTGAAGATGAAGTGCTGAAGATAAAGACTGAAGACCAGAGTGATCAGCAGTTGTCACAACAGCTGAAGTTGTTAACTTCAGTAGTTGTGATTGTTTTTACTCTTCAGTACTTGTAACTTTATATTTCAGTAGTTTATTGTTTCAGTAGTTATTAGTCAATAGTTTATGTAATTGTACTTAGCATTCACTGAGATGTAATCAGTTGTTGAGAACATCTCAGTAGTTTGCTTATTTCAGTTGTTTTTGTAATTCTGTTAGATGTCACTGTCAAGTGACATCAGCAGACGTCACATTCCTCTATATAAGGGATGTTGACCTAGCTGTATTTCCAACCGAAGCATTACGCGTGAATGAAAACATTCCCTTAACAGAAATATTCTCTCTATAATTGTGATTGATTGTCTTGCATATTCATTACATTTCTTGCTTGAATTCGATCTCAATTTGTGATATTCCGCTGCATAATTCAAACCTAATTGATCCGATCCTATCACTTATAAGCAATTTGGACATATTCGGGGACACGAAAAGTGGTAAAAAGACTTAAAAATAAGAAAACATGGATTTTAACCATCTTAAAACCTATTCCAGGTTCTAAAAGAGTTAACAAAGTGTTTGGACCGGATTTTTTGAATAAATGGTCAAAGAATGGGTTAAATGGAATTTTTAGTTAAAAACGTGTTTTAACGGGTTAAACTTAAACTATAGACTTTCACCTAAAGGGAGCTTGAAATACATCTTTAACTGATTAAAAACTTATAAAAATTCATTAAAATAATATTTAATTGATCTAAGACTAAAAATATGAAAATCAACGCTTAATCGTTAAACACCTTCGGTTTTACCGTAATCGGTAACGTAAGACATAAAAATATAAAAACCGGACCTAAATTCTGAAATCTTGGTATAAACTTACTTAAAATCAGTTACCAAACTCATAGAAGCTAATATTTGGCCATAAAGGTCATTAAATGCAAAAAATAAACTTTGGGGTAGAAAGTATAAATTTTGGAAACTTGAAGGACTAAACTGTAAATTTTGCTAAACTTCAATAAACCGACCCCCTTGGACTAAGAATCACTTAAAAGACTCAAACTAACTTATATAGGTGATTTAACATGGTAAATCATGTATTCTTTCTTAAGAAACACTAACTTTCTATAAAAGGAAACTTTTATATAAAGACTTAGCAAATCAAAAGCTAAAAGGACTTTTTATTAAAAAAAACAAAACCTCATGACACACCTAGTGCATCTCCATAACCCTAGATTAGTGGCTTAACACTTAAATCTTGATGGTAGGGTGCTAGACTTGAGACTTTTCCCAGCACACGAATAACCCTTTTGCTTGAATTTTAAGGTGAGTTCTAGTGTTCCATTTTTACTACTGTTTTTGGGATGAAACATGCTATACTTGAAATGAAACCTATTTATGAGATATTTTATGATGCTTGAATGTTGGGATTAATGTTAGAACCTTTTTTTATTTGTATCACGATCATTAATTCTTGTGTGAACCGCTTGTTTTATATGGGTAGATCTACTTGGGGAATCCCCCACACACAGTGCCTTGCGTGATGAACGGGAAGGGTACCACACTGAGATCCTACGGGGTCGTTTGTGACATGTGACAAGTTTTTATAAGATACTAGGTGAACCATCCGGCAGGTATGGTCCACTGTTTTGAGGCTCAATCTTCCTTCGGGATTAACTGGTAAAACATAACTTTTGAAGAGGCTAGCCGGGACTGAGTGTAGGGTTGATTGTGATACCCCCACAATAGTGAATCTTTGATTCTTTTAAATCAAATGTGGATTCTATTGAATCCTTTTGTGACATCCGTCACCTTATGGTCCGTCAATTAACGTGATTGTCCGTTAACTATTCTTTGATCGATCATTCCTCATCCTTATTTGACTCTTTACGTGGATATCATGTGTGCATTATCATCGTTGTGCGTGTGTATTCATTATAATCATATGTTAACCTTAAAAACTTTTAAAACTTTCATCTTCGAAACCGTCAAATATATCATTTTTATATATATTAAATGTTATTAACATAACCATTTCTTAAGTCATAATATCATTAAATGCACTTTGGCAATTAATATAAAACATCTAATAAAGTCGTTTTTCTACCGAATCAAAATTGGGAAACTCGGGGGTTAAGTGCAGGGACTAAACTTGTAATTTTGCAAACTTGGGCTGGGTATATAAACCCCATACCAGCCCTAAATCTCCATTTACATCATCTTCTTCATCTCTTCACTCTCTACACACACATCTTCTTCATTCTAGCACCAAATCCAACCCGTGTGGTCTCGTTTTCATCGTCTAGACTTCATCTACAGCCTCATCTACTCATTTCTAGCAGGTAGACGGCCTTGGTTGTCCATTTTCTTGCCTTTTTCACGGCTGTCCAAAACTAGGGTTTCGGGTGTTTGGGTCCAACCCGAACACACAAGGTCGTATGGGTGCGTGTGAGGTCTTTCTGCTTGTGTTTCATGTTTGTGTATGTTTGTTAAGTGTTTCTGGAAGTCCTTGTGGTGTAAAACTCGCGTTTAGAGCAGCTCGGGGCTGCTCAGCCCGACCACAGTCGCGATTCTGCAGTTCAGGCGACTGGGTCTGTCATGCGATTGAGTCGTGCGACTGAGTGGGTCGTGCGACTGAACCATGCGTCTGAGTCAATCGTGCGACTGAGTTGTGCGACTAGGCATGTCGTGCGACTGAGTCGTGCGACTGTGTGTTTGTATGCGATTGAGTCATGCGTGCGAATGAGTGTATGCGATTGAGTCATGCGTATGAGTGATTGTGTGCGATTGAGTCAGGTGACCGACTGAGTGTATGTGACTGTGCGTGATTCGCACGACTAGAGTCCAATCGCACGAATGAAGGTTCAATCGTATGAAAGTAGCTAATTCGCACGATTGAAGGTTGATTCGTGTGTATGGAGGTTGAGTCGTGCGATTGAGTGTTGTGTGGTACGACTGAATGCCAGACATACGAATGAAGGTTCAATCGTACGAATGAAGCTGATTCGCACGATTGAGGGTTGATTCGTGCGAATGGAGGTTGAGTCGTGCGTCTGGTCTTGTCGTGCGACTGTAATTGTTGTGTTTGATTTCCTTTGTGCGTGGTGTGAGTATGACGTGTGATGTTGAGGTAACATTAACACAATAGCCATTGTTCGGCCACAAAGATTAAAGTCAACGCTAAAAAGGGCACAAATACTATTCTGAACAAATCAAACTAACGTTTTACAACTATCAACTGACTTATAACTATTGACACATATTCAATACTTTTTAAATGACAATGAAACTTTTACTCAAACATCATCATCAATGGCAACAATGTCTTGTACTTGGATCTACATAAGGTCTAGTACGTGTGTCTGTTTGTGTGAGTTACACGCGACCCAGCCGATACGACCCGAACCGACCAATCATTATTACGCGCTTATATCATATCATTAATGCTTAACAATAACGCTCAATAGGTGTTTGACTGTTCATTGCATTCAACATTTGGGATTACATTGATCATACATACTTACCACTTAACAAGTGAGTTCGTGGCCCCTTTTTACGCTTATACAATATTTCAATCATTTACAACTTGGGGGAAAAGTATGCTTACTCATTTTCAATGCTGTACAACTTACTTACATTTTACATACAAGGAATCAACGTGATACTGTGTTGCAAGTACTATTTGATACATGCTTGGGTCTGCTGTGTGGTTCTATCTTTGCAACTATTTTAATCCAGTGTGGGAACCGACGGTTAGGTATTGGTAGTACTACTGGGTTGACGCCCCCACCCTCGTTCGATGGTATACTAGTTGGTACCATCAGTGGCCCCAGGAACGGGCCCTTGGGTGAATATATGCCGACAATTTCTTTGTGTACATCGCTAGGTTTGGTTGCAAAGCTCATGTCATGTGATTTTACTTGTGTATATAACTGTATTCACGGTATTCCATTACGCTAACTTATTACAGCATCACTTACATTTTTATTACTTAAACGTGCGAGCTCACCAACAATTATGTTGACCGTTTTAAGCATATCTTTTCAGTGATCATGCAAGTCCAGGAATCTAGTTGTGCTGCCTTAGTGGAGACCCTAGGATGCATTTTTGGGACTTAACATGTTTTGATAAACAATCTTTTGAACAACGTTGATATGTGTAAACAATTATAATCTTTTGAACTTGTTCTCGGGTTGTGGGAATTTACATTACAATTTCATCTTTATGTGATTATGTGTATCCTTATCATGTTATGCTTATGGCTATGTTGTCGTGAACATTGACTAAACACGACACAAGTCCCCTTGTTGTCGGGTGTCGTCATGACACGCTTGTCATCATTTATTATATTGCTCTCTATCGTTTACCATGTGTTATGACGATCCCGGTCTCGTTACATCCCCGTGTTTCCGCTTTTAGCGGGGGTGTGACACCTTTTGTTTTTAAACTTTAAGCACTTGAATTCACCAACTTTTTAGTTGACACAACTTCTTTTTGAGCATGTTTCAGGTAATCCATGAAGGGACTCTTGCTATTGTTGAAGACCTTGACCTAGAACCGTGACCATGGCATTAGCTTGTCTGATTTTCAAAACAATTTGAACAACTAATAATTATTTTTGATCATTACACTTTGTCTTATGTTGGATGTACAATTTCATTTGGGGCTAGATCTGTTTCTAGCCCTGGTTTTCTTTAAATATTAAATGCCACGTGACGTTATCTCCTTTTGAGCTCTTAAGATGGTTTGTTTCTGCTGTCATATGTGTTGCTAGTCTGTGACATCCCACCCTACCTGGGCCTGGGGTCTGACATTTTTAAAAGAAAATTGTCCTTTAAAACGTATAAGTACTTAGAAGCATATTTAAGCTTTAGAAGATATTTCAGAATTTCATTCGAAGTTAAATTCCTTAATAAGTAGTTCTTAGTTTTGAAGACATAAGTTTCTTTAAAATTTAATTAAATGTATTCCGAAATAAAATAGATCTTCAGTTCTTAAAATTCTAAAAAATATCATTTAGAAAAATTTTCATCCATGGTAAACAAGGCTTATATGAATAATACATTAGACAACTTTAAAGACACACATATTTAAAAAATAATATTGAAAATTAGTTTTAGAAAATCTACTCAAATTAATCATCCTAATTGCTGATACACTATACTTAAGTCTCAGATCATCAATAACTTTTGGGAACAGATCAATATATTGTTCATATGTGTTAACTTTGACTAGTTTTATCAATCCTTTCTTAAAATTATCTCTTATCAGATGATATCTGATGTTGATATGTTATGTCTTTAAGTGCTGCATAGGATTCTCTATGATAAAGCTAACACTGTTGTTGTCTATGTGGATATGTATCTCCTTGAAGTTGAATTCATACTCTAGCATATGATTTTGAATCCAAAGCACTTGAGCACAACAGCTTGTAGCAGCAATGTAAGCACCTTCAGCAGTTGATGCAGACACATAGGATTGTTTCTTGCATTGCCATGCGACTTTCTTAATGACAAGTCATCTATCATCCTTCTTGTTCCTAAAAATCCACTTGGTACCTACTGGTATCTTCTCAAGAGGAAAAGGACATAGATTCCAAACCTTTTGTCTTTTTACTTGAAGCTACTCTTCCTGCATTCCTTTAACCTAGCTTCCATCTTTCAAAGCCTAATCAATTTTCTTTGGCCCAGTTTGGGACAAGAAACAAGAGTGACCCTCCATCAATTTTCTCAAAGTTCTGAAGCAAAGAGCCATTGACTGTCATATGCCTTGAACATCCACTGTCAATGACCCATACATTTCTTTTGGTCTTCATCTATTCCTGCACATGAGAAAGAAATGATTAGTTATATTTGGAAATCCATGCCTTGCTGGTCTTGGGCTCATCATGATGAACTAACGATAGTTCAACAATTATTGATATGCAAGCTTTAAGGATCCTTGGTTGTTGTTAATAAAGAAACTTTAGTCACATGGCCTTCCTTCATCTTCCACTCTATCTTTGGTAGATTAGACTTCGCCTTCAAAACTTCGGAAGTTATGATGACTTTAGAAGTTATGGAGACAAAACCTTCAGAAGCTTTTGCATCCATTGTAGCAGACCTCAATGCTTGGGAAACTTTCTTTCAAGACCAAATTTACTTCCTAAGACAGTTTTCCACCTATCTTCTTTTTGTTCACCTTGGAGTTTCAGAAGGAATATGATTTTCCTTCGGAAGCTAATTTCTTCTCCCTTTCATAAGTAATGATAATATGTGTGTATTATCACCACATATGATGCATTCAACAGACATACTTCTAAGGGTCTTTGTTTAATGAGTGGGTTGAGCTTGATCTTTTTCCACTTCCTTATTCATCTTCACAGATGATGCAGCAGGTTTTTAGGGGTGAAGCTTGTTCTTGGAACATGTGGTTCAGGCTTTGAAGTAGTGGTGCATATTTGTTCAACATTCTTCTTTTAACCAGGATAGTTTAAACTTGAACTAGGATTTCTGGTACTAGAGTCCATAGTTAAGTCTTCAGTCTTCACCATTTCATACTTAGTAGAGATAAAGACTTGTTTTTGCTTGGGATTTAAAGTGGGCTTGATCTATTGGGCATTCTTTGATTTTCTTTTAGCAACCATGATCAGATTCTTCCTAGTTGACTTGACCATCCTTGGTATTTTATTCTTTTAAGAAGTATACTGACCCTTCTGAGGATGAACCTCCTCTCTCACTTCTAGTTTATCCTTCACTATCTCCTATTCATCTTCATCCTCTTTATGGATAGGCTCAATGAGGGGCAACTCATCTTGACTAGTTTCAAGCCTTGGAATCTTACAGATAATAATATGTGTGGAGGAGCTATCATACTTGTTCACAGTCCTTGTCTGTTTTGATAACATGTCTTTGCATGTAAGGATGAGGAAATGATGTTCTCAAAGGTTTCCTCTCCAAGAACACAGGTTTCTGCCTTGGTTTTCTGGTCACAAGCTCAACCTATCATTTAGATAACTTGGTAATGAAATCTTTGATTTGAGTCCTGTAATTTGTATGCTCATGCTTAAGAGTAGAAATTGTTTTCTATAAATATTCTATTTTATGTTTATATTCATTTTCTGCTCTTTTGAAATCAGCTTTCAAAATATATTTAAAAACTCAAGTTCAGATTTCACTTACAAGTTATAGGACCTATACATGTTTACTTTTACAATGCATTCAAAAGTACATAGATGTTTTAGTACCTTGGCTTCATCATGGTCAGCCATCAGTGCTTGATTTTGAGAAACATCCTTTACTTAAAAGCTCCAGTCAAAGCCAACCTCTTCAACAACAAAAACAACTTGTTTTTTGGTTGGCTTCGCTTCTTAGTTCTAGGAGCTGCATTAGTGTAACTTGGTCTGGATTGTGCTTGACCACCATTTGACTTTGGTATCTTACACTCCCTATCAAAGTTTCCTATTTGGTTACAGTTGTAACACTTCACCTTGATTTTATCCACTCCAAATATTCCATTTGTTACATTGCTGGGAAACTTTCTTCCAGTTCTCTTGTAGAACTTCTTAGCTCTATGAGTGGGAAGAGCTAATTGCAGGACTATCTCCATCTACTCCAATTCGTCTGGATGGATACAATCCAAGTCTTTAAGGGTGAAGAGATAGTTGCCACAACTTTCATCAGAAGACATGCAGGACCGGTGAAGGGTATGCACTTACAACACAACACAATGAGGAGAGTTGCTTAGAACACTTAACCGATCAAATAGGGAGCTGGTTAACTTGTTAATGAAAGATGCTAAGAACACAAGTAAATATGAGACAGAAAAAGATGGCAAACAACATAAGTAATTGGTTTTCAAGAATGCGGTATATTGCTTCTCAAATTCTATTAAAAATGTTACAAAGCATAAAGGAAAGTTACAAGTACCTGAGATACATATACTACATCCTACAGCTAGCCATACTTTGAAGGCTAGCTGGATACAATTGACTAGACAACTACACAAATAAATGTAGAGTCAAAAGGCAGATTTGCCTTTTGACTAGTGACTATGACATGCCATAGCTCACATCCTAATATATTACAAAAAGGATAAAAGTACATAAAGTAGAAAGCATGGACTTAAGACCTCAATGTACAGTTACCAAAAGCATGGACCTTTTCACCAACTCATGTAAGTTGGTGACTTTACAGGGTTGCAACGGAAAGGTGGTCCAGCTTTATGTTAAAGTACATCAGATAAAGGCATATCTCTAAAAGTCTTTGAAAGAAATCTGTCTTCACTCTTTGGCTTCGGAAGACTTTGTCTCTGAAGCTTCGGAAGACTTCACTTCTGGCTTTGGAAGATGTTGGTCTTGGCTTCGGAAGAATTTACACTTAGAATATTTCTAGTGCATGGTGTAAAACTTCCGAAGCATTTCTACTTCTGTTTTTCAGTGCATGCATGCAGAGAGACTTTGGATGTTTTGGCTGCATCAGACTTATAGAAATCCTTACAAGACACAAAGGCTTGAGATGAGCTTGTCTCTTGGAATGGGCTTCGTTGGATGTAGCTCTCCCTTGGTGTCTCTGGGAAGGTGATGAAAGGGCCCTTTTATGAATTTTTGGGGAAAAAATAAGATGATACTGTGGTTCTCTGCTATCACTTTCAACCACATGGAGGGTTTAACTCTATTGATTGCTGGAAGAGCTGCTGGAGGGATTCTACTTGTGCATCTCCATCTAGTAACACTCAGGATACCATACAACTCTGTGAGAGTAAGTATGGAGAGATTTCTAGTTCTCTTAGTGGCCACACAGTAGTGTGTCCTATGTCTAGGAAGAGAGAACATGAACTTTCTCACAATATCCCTATTCTCAAGTTTAACTTCAACATCCATTAGAGTATTTACAATCTACACATACGTAAAGTGTTGTTGAGTCATAGTTTCACCTATTTTGTAGGTGAAATTCTCAAACTACTGATTCATGAGATCCTTCTTATTTTTAATAAGACCCTTCATACATAAGCTTTGTGCATCCTAGAGCTAGTTTGCAGTTTTGTAGTTCTTGAAGCCTTAATAGATAGAGTTGGGAAGAGTAGTTTGTAGACTGGTCTTGGCCTTCTAATCTATAACAGCCACTTCCTTTGGAATCATTCCACCACTAGCACTAGTTTGTAGCTGGTAAGTGTTTTGTGAAACTAAAGATATTTAAGATGGTGAGATCTTATAATAAAGAGCCTAAAAAGCTCAGATACCAATTGTAGGACCAGTAAAGGGTGATGCAACAGTTTCACAAGGTTGGAAAGACTAACACTTAACATATTAAATATGGAACGACAAATAAAATAAATAACAAGAATAAAGAACACAAGAAGAACACAACTATTGGTTTTCAAGAATTATGTATATTGCTCTCAAGTGTTTTTACAATTGTTACAAGACATAGTCCTAAGGACTGGTACATGACATATTTTGTACTACATCTTACAGCCGGCCATACTTTGAAGGCCAGCTGGAACACTAATCTAGGCAAATAGATGAATGTAAAGTCAAAAGGCAGATTGTCTTTTGACTAGTGACTATGACATGCCATAGCTCACATTCTAATCTATTAAAAAATGATAAGTCCAAGAGTATAAAGTTACAAATTCAGTCACCTTAATTTATAATTGATAAAAGTACGGAAATATCACCAACTTGTATAAGTTGGGGAGCCTTCAGAGACGGCGGCGAAAAGTGGCACAACTTTTATTTAAAGCATGTCAGAGAAAGCATGTCTTCTCTGTTTTCAAAAGAAGTCAGTCACTTGGGTTTGTAAGACTGTTGGACCAAAAGAACCAATGAGCCTGATCAGAAAAACCTCTAAGTCCCACAGACATTACAACTGCTGAAGAAGATCATAATAGCTGAAGACATCAGCTGATTACAAAGGTCTAAAGACAAAGTCTGAAAGTAAAGAACTTAAGACAAAGTCTGAAAGTGAAGTACTGAAGACAAAGACTGAAGACCAGAGTGATCAGTAGTTGTCACAACAGCTGAAGTTGTTAACTTTAGTAGTTGTGATGGTTTTTCCTTTTCAGTACTTGTAATTTTCCTTTCAGTAGTTTATTGTTTCAGTAGTTGTAGGTCAGTAGTTTTATGTTTTTGTACTTAGTATTGTCTGAGATGTGATCAGTTGTTGAGAACATTTCAGTAGTTTGCATTATTTCAGTTGTTTGTATAATTCAGTTAGATGTCACTATCAAGTGACATCAGCAGACGTCACATTCCTCTATATAAAGGATGTTGACCTAGTTGTATTCTAACCGAAGCATTACGCGTGAATAAAAACATTCATTTAACAGAAATATTCTCTCTCTATAATTGTTATTGTGTGTTTGCATATTCATCACTTTCTTGCTTGAATTCGATCTTATTTTGTTATATTCCGCTGCAAAATTCAAATCTAATTGATCCGATCCTATCAAATGGTATCAGAGCTGGTTAATCATTGATCGATCTAACAATTGATCATTGAAACTGCTCTTTTGATAGCTAAGGTTGATCGAATTAGCATTTTTACAAGAATTGATTATAGAGATTGATTTTCTGTTGCTTCCGGCTAATTAATTGAGATTCTAAATTGTGTTTTCAAATTGTGTTGTTGAGTTTTCAAACTAGACTGATATTAATCTCATTGAATTCGATTGAATTAGTGAAAATGACTACTTCAATCAATGATCCTCACAATACTGGCTCCTCAATTTGAGAGAGAGATAGAACAGAAAAGGAAACTATCATCATCTGGAAAGCTCACTGATGACTTTGTACCAGGTAACACTGCTCTGGTTGGTCATGAGTCTGAATATGCTTCATCTGAAAGTTCATATGATGAGCATATTGATTTCTCTTCAAACAGTGGAAATCATGCTTTTGTTGGAGTTGAGGGAAACTCAGGTTTTAATGTTGATAATTTGTGTTTTATGATGGATGATTTGAAAGGAATTGCTGATGATGATCTGGAAGAGATGGATATTCTGAGCCAACTGGCATTGATCAATATCAGATCTCAAAAGTTTTACAAAAGAACAGGTAGAAAATTCCCTGGTCTCTCTAGCAAAACCAAGGTTGGTTTTGACAAGAGTAAGTTGAGATGTTACAAGTGCCATAGACTTGGACATTTTGCTAGAGAGTGTAGATCATCTGGATCTAACTCATCTGCACCCTTTGTGACTTTTCCAAGCAATAGCTCACAATCCAAAGGGCAACATTCTACCAGTTCTGATCATCATTCACAACATCAATCATCTCCTGCATACTTTGTCCCTCAAAGCCAAATGCCATATCCTTATCCATATTTTTACATGCCTCAGTCTGGTCAAGTTTCTGTACCCATGGCTCAACAACCACATGCTCTACCTGATCCTCAACCATCTCAAACAAATCAGCAATCTCAATCTCAATCTCATTAGAGCTTTTTCACCCCTGAGGTTGTTGACTGGAGCAGTCTACCAGATGATGTCTCTGGTTATTTTGAACAATTTGCTGGTGCTGGTCAACATGGTGGTGAAAACCCTTTTGGAAATCTTGCTTTAATGGCCCTGGAGTCTACAGATGAAAATCCTTCATCATCACAGGTACCACAGGTATCTTCTGAGGCTAAGGCCAAGTTATGTTCTGAATCATGCATAGCTGCTTTTGTTTCTATTAGGGAAGCAAATGTAGCTTTAATTAATCAAAACCTTGTCCTAGAAAAAGCAATTTCCAAAAGAAAAGCTGAGTTTGAGTCTGTTTTAAAAGAGAAGGATGAGGAGATTTATAAACTTAAGTGTCAAATCACTGATGAAAAAGCAAAGGTAGAGGTAATTCTGGAAAATCACAAGAATCTCAAAGAAACACTTGCAGCTACCCAAGTTGATTGTGAACGTTGGGTAACATCATGCAAGGGATTTGAAATGCTTCTCAGTAAGCAGACTGCTTCTAATGTGAAGTTTGGGATTGGGTATAATCATACCATACCTCCCACAGATTTTACTCCCAAGTTAGAAGTAAAATCTGAGGATGTTTGTCATTCCCAAACCACATCATCAGGTGTTTCATCCTCAAATGATAATTCAAAATCTGAGGATGAAGATAGTGTGAGTACCTCAACTAATCAAATTACTAATGGTCCCACTGCTTCGAAACACTTGATCAAGAAGAGGCTAAGAAATTCAGGTGTTGTTCCACAAGGTACTACAAGTACTGAAGGGCAAAACACAACACCTGAAGAGCATTTCAAATCAGAGGAAAACAAGCATTCCTTGACAACTGCTGAAAAATCTATCAGGATTCTAAAAAATACTGATAGAAAACTTCTGAAGAAGAAATCTTCAGTTGTTGAAAATCCTTCAGTACTTCCCAAAAGTACTGAAAGGAAGAAAGTATTGAAGAACAAATCTTCAGTAGTTTCATCTTCTTCAGCAGTTGATCAAGAAAAGATGAAAAGAAAGCCATGTGAAATATGTGGTTTGTTTAATGATCTTACTGATGAATGCTGGTATAACAAGGGTTTAAAATTCAACAAAGAGAAAATCATTAAGAAGGAAATGCATAAAATGAAAAATGAATTTCAAACCAAGTTTGTACCTCAATCATCTCATTCTGATAAACCTAAGCTTTCTCAAAAAGTCACAAAGAAGGAAGGGGTTTGTCAAACAACAGCTGCAAATATTCCTCAGGGAATATTAAAAACTCAGACTAAGTCTGTGTCTTTTCAAAATAAGGATGTAGTGAATCACAAGAACAAATCATCTACAAGTACTGATGTGTCAACTGAGTTGAAAACTCTGACAACCAATCAGACACAACTTGTGATGATGGTTCAACATCTATTGGGGAGAGTTAACCAATTAGATGTTTCTGTGATTAAACCACTGAAAAGGACTCCTAAGCCAAAATCCAAGGACTCCTTTTCAGCACCATCTACATCTTCAAAGGCTGTTAATCATGCACAATCTGTTAGTTTAACATCTGTTGATGAAAACAGACCCAAAACCAAAAAGGTTTGGGCCTCAAAGGCTAACTAATGTTTGTGAAAATTGCAGGGTTCTTCAGCATGCCAAAGAAGCATCTGGTATGTAGACAGTGGAGGATCCATGCATATGACAGGGAGCAGCTCTCTTCTTCATGACTATTCTCAAGGGAAGAAGGGATTTGTTTATTTTGGAAATGATGCCAAGGGTTACATCATTGGGAAAGGTTTTGTCTCAAATGGAGAGATAAGATTTGATGATGTTAACCATGTGGAGAACCTCAAATACAATCTTTTGAGTGTCAGTCAAATGTGTGATAAAGGGCATGTTGCACTTTTCACAAGTCAAAACTGTAGGATTCTGTCTTCCAAAGTTTTGCACAAGATTGACAAGATATTGGATGAATATACTCTCCTGAAGGCCAACAGAATTGGAAGAGTATATGCTTTAGATCTATCAAAGAAAATTGATCTTAAAGGCCATCCATGTCTGTTCTCCAAAGCCTCTCCTCAAGAATCTGAACTATAGCATAGAAGGCTTGGTCATGTGAATCTTAAGAACATGAATCAGCTCATTCATCATGGTTTAGTGAGAGGTTTACCATTGAAGGAGTTCAAGTGTGATGATAACTGTCCAGCTTGCTTAAAAGGAAAGCAACACAAAGCTTCATTCCCTCCTATAGAAGAACCTAAATCCACTGCCTGCTTGCAATTACTGCATATGGATCTCTTTGGTCCTGTGAGAGTAATGAGCATGGCAAAGAAAAAGTAGTGTCTGGTAATTGTGGATGATTATTCCAGATATGTATGGACTTTCTTCTTGCATTCCAAGGATGAGGCTGCTCAAAGTATCATTTATTTTGTGTTGCATGTGGAAAAGCAGCATTCACTTCCAGTCAAATTTGTGAGAAGTGATAATGGGATAGAGTTTAGGAATCACACTCTTGATGAATTCTATTTGTCTAAGGGAATCAAAAGACAATATAATATTCAAAGAACTCCAGAGCAAAATGGAGTGGTGGAGAGAAAGAACAGAACCCTTATTGAAGCCGCAAGGACAATGTTGGCTTACTCAGGTTTGCCACTAACCTGTTGGGCTGAAGTTGTCAACACAGCTTGCTACTTTCAGAATAGAGTATTAGTGAATCAGAAGTTTATGAAGACTCCTTATGAGCTCTTACATCATTTGTCTCCTTTGATTTCATTCTTTAGAGCATTTGGGTGTCCATGTTATATTCTTAACACAAAGAATATACTTCAGAAGTTTGAATCTAAGGTGGTTGCAGGTTATTTTGTTGGGTATTCATCTACTTGCAAGGCATACAGAGTTTTCAATTGCAGAACAAAGATTGTTGAAGAAACTTTGCATGTCAAGTTTAATGAATCTCCAAAAGATAAGATTCCTCAAAACCCTGTTGAGATGTTTGACTTGGACATACTGCAATATGTTCCATATCAGCCTCCACCTGTTAATGTTTCTGAAGTTCCATCCTCTCCATCTGATGATACAAATGCAAGTTGTAGTGATCATCTGCCTGTTTCTACTACACTTGATGTTGTTGTAGCCTCAACAGCTCCATCCACAACAAATGCTGATGAAATCTCTGAATCGTCTACTTCATTTGAACTGCCATCTCAGTCTAGGTTTCAAGAGTCTGAATCAACATCTGTTGCTGCTGAATCTCCTACAAACACTTGCACAGATATTATTGCATATCAAGAATTGAAGAATCATCCCATGTCCCAGATCATTGGTGACATTAATGCTGGTGTTTCAACAAGAAGTCAATTGTCCAATTTCTGTCTCTATGCTCTCTTCATCAGTCAGCAAGAGCCAAAGAATTATCATGTGGCCTTAAGGGACAATGGATGGGTTGAAGCCATGCAGCTTGAGCTTCTTCAATTTCAAAAACAGCAAGTGTGGGAACTGGTTCCTCTACCCCAATGTAAGTGTGCAATAGGCACTAAATGGGTGTTTAGGAATAAAACTGATGAAAAAGGCCAAATTGTCAAGAACAAGGCCAGACTGGTTGTACAGGGTTTTTCACAAGAAGAAGGTATTGATTATGATGAAACCTTTGCCCCTGTAGCCAGACTGGAGGCAATTAGATTGTTTTTAGCTTATGCTGCTTTTCATAACCTTAAAGTTTTTCAAATGGATGTCAAAAATGCATTTTTATATGATAATATAAAAGAAGAAGTTTATGTGTGTCAACCACCAGGTTTTTAAGATCATAAACATCCTGATTGGGTGTATAAGCTTGATAAGGCTCTTTATGGGTTGAAACAAGCACCCAGAGCCTGGTATGAAACATTATCTAACTTTCTTCTTCAAAATAATTTTACTAGAGGCTCCATAGATAAAACTTTGTTCATAAAGAAAGCAGGCATGCATAAGCTCCTTGTTCAAATTTATGTTGATGACATTATTTTTGCATCATCTGATCCCTAGTTGTGTGATGCATTTACTAAATTGATGCAACAAAAGTTTGAAATGAGTGCCATGGCAGAATTACAATTCTTTTTGGGTTTGCAAATCAAACAAATGGTTGATGGAACCTTCATTCATCAGTCAAAATACACAAAAGACTTGTTAACCAAGTTTGATTTACAAAACTGTAAACCCTGTTCTACTCCCATGTGCAGCACCACACAAATGGATGCTGATCAAAAAGATAAAGCAGTTGATGAAACTCTTTACAGATGTATGATTGGTTCCTTGATGTACCTAACAGCTTCTAGACCAGATATTATGTTTGCAACTTGTGTCTGTGCTAGATTTCAGGCTGCTCCTAAGGATTCCCATATGATTGCAGTCAAGAGGATCTTTAGATATTTGCAAGGAACTCAATCTCTAGGACTTTGGTATTCCACTGGGCACTCTTGCAAATTGGTTACTTTCTCTGATAGTGACTATGCAGGGTGTAAGTTAACCAGAAAATCAACTTCTGGTGGATGCCAATTTCTAGGCAACTGTTTGGTTTCTTGGCAGAGTAAGAAACAAACTTCAGTTGCTACATCCACAGCTGAAGCAAAGTATATTGCAGCTGCAAGCTGTACATCTCAGGTACTCTGGCTTCAAAATCAATTATTGGATTATGACATTACAGAGACTAAGACTCCTTTATTAATGGATAGTGCTTCAGCTCTTTATATTGTTAAGCATCATGTCCAGCATTCTAGGACCAAACATATTGAGATCAGACATCATTTCATCAGGGATTGCTATGAAAAAGGTCTGATTGATCAAAAGTTTGTGCCTACTGCTGATGAGCTAGCAGATATATTTACTAAGCCTTTGGATAGTGCAACTTTTCATAATCTTGTACTCAGGCTTGGTATGCTGCAACTAGAATAATTTGACAACTACTGATGCTCTTAGTCAATAAATATTGATGAGCATTAGTATACCTTTGTCAAAAATAAGTTTTGATAAGTCATTTTATCTTTCAGTAGTTTTATAACTACTGAAGACTAAATTACTTCAAAGTACTGGAGTACTTCATTTGTTAGAAAGTACTGATGTAGTTCAAACTACTGATGTCTTTTATAATAAATAAGTACTGATGACCAATGAAACATCTGAAAATCAGATGATCTGATGAGTAAGTGTTAAGATCATTGAAACAGCTGAACTTTGTGAATTGACGACAACTACTGTTTCATTTCCAAACAACTGAAGCCAAAACCAAGTCTTCAGTAGTTTTACAACTACTGATGACCAACACCAAGTCTTCAGTTGTTTACAACATCTGAAAGTTAAAACCATGTCTTCAGTTGTTTTCTAACACCTGATGACTCACACCAAAACTTTCAGTTGTTTTCTTTCAGCCGTTTCATAACCTATATATATAACCCTAACTTCAAACTTTTCATAACCCACTCTCCAAACGTTCATCTTCCATTAATGGCGACCATGCAAATCAAACCTCGACACAACTGTGTCGCTCACCTTACCAAATCACCCTTTTGGAACAAGTTTGATGCTGCCATAGATTTGATGGTTGATTCCCAATACCGCACAGCCTTTCTCTTGAATCCTACCATCTACCCCGATACCCTTTGCCAATTTTGGACAAACGTCACTGTTCATACTGTTAAGAATGATGACTCCATCACTCTCCAGTCGTTTGTCAACCAGAAACGGGTGGTCATCACTCCTGAGATCATTCGTCAAACCCTAGACCTGAATGATGCCACCTACATCACAAATACCCCAAAGGCACCATTGATCTATCTTTTGCTAATCATGGTTATGAGGGTGACCTAAGTGCTACTACCATTCTGAAGAAGCACTTCCATGATGCTGAGCGACTCATTGTCCACATGATCAATGTCTGTCTTGCTCCCAAAACATTCTCATGGGATCAAATGTCATCCCGGTGGCAACAGGTATTATACTCTATCCTTGAACATCAAAGCTTAAATTTTTCTGAAATTATCTTTTTGGAATTAAAAGATTTGGCAACGAAACTTGTGGCATATAGATGGATACTATATTCAAGGTTTCCTATGGCTATAATTCTAAATCAATTAAAATCTGATGGCATTGTTGGCCTTGGAGTCCCTGCTCTGGTAGTTTTGCCAGAGGTATACTCCAGGCACAACTCAAACCCACAACTCAAAGAGGCTGCCAAACTGCTAAAACCCAAGCAGAGGGAACCCACAGCCTCCACCTCCAAATCTAAGGTCCCCTCCAAACCAAAACCAAAGAAAACCAAAAAGGCTACTCAGGGAGTTGAGTCCCCTGATGATGCCCCTGCAGCACAAACGCAGGATGAAACTACAAGCCTTAATCCCCTTGTAGTTTCAATGACTCCACCAGCTGAAACCGCTCAGGTATCCTCTCAACAGGATCCTGATGCAACCAACATGGGGAAACCACATTAGTGGAATCTATCTCACTTGAGAAGATTGCCATTGAAGAGCACCACTCTCCCCAGGTGCAAGCCTTTTCACATCCATCTCCCACTGATACCACCCCTACAAGCCCAACTGCAGTCATTGCACAAGTGCTGACTCAACTACATTCCTCTACCCCTCCCCAGAAACCTGTTAACACTGGGAAAACCTCAACAGCTGAGGGAGAGGATCCTAATGTAGTTGACAACCCATAGCATAGGGATTATAAAGTTCAATCTCCTAGTGTAGATGTGGAGACTAGAACATCTGGTGAGGCTACCTCTTCCCTTGTTTCAACACATGAACAGGATGAAGCAGGTATCATCTCTAGGACCTCACCAGAGGCAACTGCCAATGAAGGACTTGCTCCTGAGGCAGGAAGTCCCCAATTCCAAGACAAAGGGGCACATGTGATTACTGATTTACACTCAGCACATGTTCATCCTGATTCATTCAGGAGGTCAGCTGATTCAGCCTACACTGATGATGACCTGAGCTTTTTCTTTGAAGTGTTAGCCCAAAACACCATTCTTGAGACTGAGGTTTGCAGATTAAAAGAACTGCTTGTCAAAATGTCTCAGGAATCAAGTCCATCTGCCCCAATTAACCCACAGATGGCAGCTTCTGTTGAAGCTTTACCAAACACTGAGCCACTCAAATCAAACAAGCCACCAGCCTCTGTTTCAGGAACCATTTCTCAGGGAGAGAACCCCTCTAAGCAAATGGCTGCTGTTTCAAATCTTCCTTACCTCTCATCACTCCCATCATCACATCTATCGTCCATCAAACAATTGATGAGAGGATTTCCTCAGATCTTAAAACCCTTGTGGATGATGCTGTGTCAAACAAACTTTCTAACATTCAAACCCCTGAACCCAATGCAACCAAAAAGGGGGAGTCTAAGTCAGTGAAAGATGATAAAAGGAAAAGAGTTGAAGAGGAAGAAGCCAAGGAGGAAAATAAAGGCAAAGAGATCATCACTTACAAGAGAAAGAAGAGTGTTGGTGAACAAACTGAGGATGAGAAGAGGTTGGATGAGATGATCAAAGAAGCTGATGAGCAACATAGCAGATCCATGGACAGGATCATTGATCAGCTCTTCAGGCAAGGATTTGATACTGCCAAACTTGATTCAGAGATCAGAAGGCTTGAGATTCAGGAGATTGAGAATCGATGGGCAGGCTGCAATGAAGAAGAAAGGGAAAGATTGGAGGCTATGATCAGATTCCTATCCAAACACTTGGGAAGACCTATCATTGAGATCAAGTCATGGTCCAGAGATAGTATTTTGGAGATAACCACCAAAATATGCTCCTCTGAAAGCTTCAACAAAGGTCTGATCATAGAAGCTCTGGATGAAGCTGGTGCTGGGAAGAGATCTGATATGGCTAAGTTATCCAAAGCCACCCTCACAAATAAAATGATAGAGCAGCCTTTCAAATCTCCCTTACCAAAACAACCTTCAAAACCAACCTCACAACCAAAACAACCAATCTCAAAACCCTTAAAACAACCAACCTCTTAACCTCCAAAACAATTACCCTCACAATCCTCAAAACAACCAACCTCACAACCCTCTAAACCAACCCCTTTACCTAAGAAACCCATTCAATCTACCACCAGTGATGCACCTAAAAGAAAAAGAAGGCTGCTGAGGATGGAAGAAGAAGAAGAAGAGGATGAAGAGGATAATCTGCCAATATCTGCTATTCTTGAAATGAAGAAACTTAAGCCTAGGAGTCAATCACAAACAATAACTCCTGAAACTCAAAGGCAAATGGTTAATGTTAAGATTGAAGAAGAAGAACAGCAGAAGCAGCATGATGAGCAATTTCTTAAAATGGTTGACAAGGACTTCCCTCAGTCCTCATCCATTCAAGCAATGAAGAAACAAGCTCAGAGGCTGTACACTCTTAGACATACATTCCAACATCAAAGAGAAAGAGTGAGGATTTGGCCAGACCCCAGGGTAAGTTCTAGAATACACAAGAAGAACATACCAAGTAGATATCATGGCCAAGTGAGAAAGACTTTGAATGCTGCAATTATGTTGGCCATGGTAGTCTCACCCTGGGAAATTATTGAAGAATTCAAGAGAGCACAAACCTCAAAATCAACCCCTCTATCCATACTTGAGAACAAAATGATCAAGAAGGGGTTGTTATACGAAAGACTTGAAGATCTTCAAAAGAGTGAACTCCAGTTGCTGCTTGAAGGCTCTCACCCAGATGAATTTGCATACAGAGAGATCACAACTATTGAGTTGAAGAATGGGAAGACAGTAAGGTATCTGTCTGAATACTATGGGCCTGAATTCTTCTTTGAGGGAGAAGCAGAAGAACTCACCAAGGAGGAACAAGTTGTTCTCCTTGAGGCCTATGCAAGAGAGTCTTACAGACTCATCAATGGGAAATAGGTTTCATGGTTGGGACAAGACTGTCCAGTTTCCCCAAGACAGAGTTCCCTTCCATACTTGGCCAATCAAAAGATTAGAAACCTTTTCCCGGCCTATGCTTATTTGATTACCTCTGAAGCTGATCAAGAGTGTAATTCTGCCAAAGAATAAGTGGGATC
Organism: Flaveria ramosissima; assembly: GCA_025215565.1. NCBI lineage: Eukaryota > Viridiplantae > Streptophyta > Magnoliopsida > Asterales > Asteraceae > Flaveria > Flaveria ramosissima. Next base: position 60,139,046 of record CM046041.1, read on the forward strand.
ATCAATAAAGTTAAAGGTTTTGGCTGCATTGATTCAGGGGGAGTTTGTTGGACCAAAAGAACCAATGAGCCTGATCAGAAAAACCTCTATGTCCCACAGACATTACAACTGCTGAAGAAGATCACAACAGCTGAAGACATCAGCAGATTACAAAGGTCTGAAGACAAAGTCTGAAAGTAAAGAACTGAAGACAAAGTCTGAAAGTGAAGTACTGAAGACAAAGACTGAAGACCAGAGTGATCAGTAGTTGTCACAACAGCTGAAGTTGTTAACTTCAGTAGTTGTGATGGTTTTTCCTTTCAGTACTTGTAATTTTCCTTTCAGTAGTTTATTGTTTCAGTAGTTGTAGGTCAGTAGTTTTATGTTTTTGTACTTAGCATTCTCTGAGATGTGATCAGTTGTTGAGAACATTTCAGTAGTTTGCATTATTTTAGTTGTTTGTATAATTCAGTTAGATGTCACTATCAAGTGACATCAGCAGACGTCACATTCCTCTATATAAGGGATGTTGACCTAGTTGTATTCTAACCGAAGCATTACGCGTGAATGAAAACATTCCTTTAACAGAAATATTCTCTCTCTATAATTGTTATTGTGTGTTTGCATATTCATCACTTTCTTGCTTGAATTCGATCTTATTTTGTTATATTCCGCTGCAAAATTCAAATCTAATTGATTTGATCCTATCAAAGACTTTGTCTTGAAGCTTCGTAAGACTTCATCTTTGGCCTCAAAAGAGTTGGTATGTGGCTTCTGAAGATTTGACACTTAATAAATGTCTTTTTGCTTTGTCATATTTTGAAGTAACTTCCTTTGTACTTCAGAATGCTTGCAGAGATAACTTTGATTTTCTTCAGCCTCTATGGTAACTCTTACACTTCCCTCACCTATAGTTGTGGAATCCTTAGGACTAGACGAGGTCCTAGGCTTGGCATCTTCACCCTCACCACTAGATTTAGTTTCTTGGTACCCTATATTCCTTATTTAAGAGATGCTTCTAAATAAGCACTCTAAATAAGCACTCTAAATAAGCAAATGTAGAAAGATAGAAAAATGATTCTCAGTTGTCATATACTAATGATATGGTGTATGTAAAAATAGGAATGTGCCTTCATCTCCCTTTACCTAGAGGTTTCACGCACCTTGTCTTTTAAACAAGATAATCGGCCATTTGCATCTTTAAGTTGGAGACGAGTTTTTATTTTATCAGTAGAGATGGTGACTTCTTGACCTTGTATAAAGGCTTTTAGTACCTTGCCGCCATGTTCCCCTTAGATAGAAGAAGTATCCTAGAATTATTGGATGAGAAAAGCACAAATGATTGGGTCAAGAGGGCATAGTTGCTTTTTTGAGAAAGCTCAACACCGAATCACACACATTGCCACCAATAGGATCAAGAGATGTAGAATTGTTGTGGTTAGGTATGAAATCAAGGTTTTAAGCAGCCATCAATGGTTAATGAAAGGTTTTAGGGTGGGAACCAATAGGAAAGAGAGAAGAGAGGAAAGATAGTTTGTGGATGATATATTAGTCAATTTAAAATTTAAAACTGTAACAGTTTGAAGTGCCAGACATTACGAAGGTTCTATAAAGATGATCAGACGTTTCTAATGATGCAACATCCACTATTCATCAAAAGGTAGAAGTGGGCACTTCCGGATCTTTGTGTTACTTTATATCAAAGTAGGCCTATATTGTTAGATCTAGGACTTATAGGTCTAGATCAATTTGTATAGGCTTAGAACTTTAATCAATTCTTGTAACAAATATTTGTAATTGTCATTTATTATGCATGCATTAATTGTATATGCTAGCCCATATATGTGTGTTATGGATAATTGCAGGTACAAACATAATACTTGGTCAAATTCTGAAATTGACCAAGTGTAAGAAACATCTACGGATGAACATTTTGTTCTTCCGTAGATATATATCTTACAAGTAACAAAACATCCAAAGATCATTTGCGGATGAACAAATCAACGAGTACAAGTGAATCAGTTTGAGAATTGCTGTGGATGAACAAGTTTGCTTCTGAAGAACAAGATTGTTTTTGAAGAATAAGACGTCTGCGGAAGAACAAGATTTCCGCGGAAGAACAAAACATCTACGGAAGACAATATTTCTGCGGAGTCCAAACACTTGTATAGTACAAGTGTTACAAGTCAACAAGTCAACAAGGCAGTTATGCAAATCCCAAGAAATCCGATGATTCCTTAACAGAAACAATTCAAATCCCAAGAGATCCGGTGTTTCCTTTAACAGAAACATCATTGTCTATATAAATGGATCCTAGGTTTCGAGTTGAGGACGGCAACAGCAATAGCAATACGACAATTCCACAACCAGCAAACATCCCATCACATCTCTCAATCAAACCCTAGCAGCCGTCACATCATCCATCACCAAAATTTAATATCATTTATTCATTATTTGTAATCATTAACATGTTTTAATGAAATACGTATTATTCATTAATTGTGTTTCTTTTTAGTGTGTTCTTGCATTTTTGTTGATATTTAAATTTACTTCAAAACAATTAAACCAAGCTAACGTTGATTCTGCAAACGTTGACTTGTCATCAACCGACACTGATAATTCCTGATTGCGATCCTTGGATTCACATATATCTAATATGTACATCACAACATTGGTGAAGTACTGAACTAGTGTATTAGCAGTTGAGATCTAGTAAACTAGTTGCTTAGAAGGAAATATCTACTAACCTAGCATATCAACAGTTTGAATCTGCTATGATGTTTAGTAGAGAGAATTGACTAAAACAAATTTGTGGGCAGATAAGACATATTTTGACAAAGAGCAAGATTGATAGTTTTTCAAATAAATTTTATTAATAATACATTAAAAGAGATTTAAAAGAGAATAAATCACTCAAAGTTTTTCCTAATAGCACGAATTAAATATTTAAATCTTGCCTCATCAAAGGATTATTGTAAAAAGTTCTTCATATTGTTCATGTGTAAGAAATTTGACTAATTTAATAATCTTTTTTTATTAGCACAATCTATATTGAAATGATACTTGACATTAATGTACTTTGCTTTGAGTGCTAAACTAGATTGTTTATAATTGAATAACACTATTATTGACAATGTGGATAGGAGTGTTCATGAAGTTGACACCATTTTGGAGTTGAGTTTAAATCTACAAAACCTGAACATTGCAACTTGAAGCAATAATGTATTCAGCTTTAGTAGTTGATGTAAAACATAAGTTTGCTTCTTGCATTGCCATGAAACCAGTCTTCCTCATAAAAGCTTACAAACGCTTGAATTAGACTTCTTGTGGATGCTACAACCTCCATAGTCACAATCTATATAGCCATAAAGAATAAAATCGACACTCTTACGGTAGCATAAACCACAATTAGGTTCGCCGTTGAGATACTTCAAAATTCTCTTAGTAACAATAATGTGTGAATGTTGGTCCAAACTGATCAACGAACAGTGCTTTTGATTGATAAAATGATTCAATATCACAAACACATACTCAAAACAAACATAACATGATGATGAAAAAGCAAAAGTGTTCAATAATACGCAAATCAAAGCAAACACAATCAAAGAACATGGGCTCAATATGATTCCTGCCTAAAAATTACACTTGCAACAAAGATAATACGAATTAGGGTTTTGCAAGATTACCCTACAATGAAAGAAACAATTCTATATATAGAGTTGGTAATTTCGCTGACATTTTCGCTGGACAGTGAAACTGTCAGGCCCAAGCTCAGTTTTACCCGGCTACGAAACACAATTTTGTCGGGTGAAACAAGCCTGCTGACTATGAGCAAAACTATAGTTTCGCTCATAATTTCGCTGGGCATCAAAACTCAAACTACAAACTTACAAAAGTAATCTAACATTTGTCCTATTACATTTAAACATAAACAAATATATAAACACTAATATATGGTGAGTCCAGCCTATTCTTGATCTTCAATACTCCCCCTACGTTGGACCTCACCGACTGGATCATCTTCAGTAGTAGCACCAGTTCCAGCTTCTTCTCCAGCTTTAGATTTGCCTTTTACTTCAGCTCCAGCTGTACTCACTTCTTCACCGTGTGCACTAGCTCGTTCAAATTGTCTTGTCAGATTCTGCACGTCCATCCTCACGTTATCGCCTCACAAATTTTCTCAACCAGCTCCCTTACTTCTGCTCTAACCCCTCGGTCCTTGTTAGCAACCTCCATGAAAAGTCTTGCCTCTTTCCTCATTTCAGCTCCAGCCCCCGCCTTAATGTGATTCTCACATAAAATCAATAAATACTCGTCACAAAATGAAAACATTTCCATTGGATCAAAAAGTCTAACTTCAGCACCATCCTTTATCCTTATCACCGCGTCCCCCGTGTTATTGTCATAGAACCACTTTTCAAACCTCTAAAGCCTTTGGGGGAAGGGATCAGGTAACCTCACCCTACTAACCGTTTTTGGGGGCTTAACCCTTAGCACAATCCAACCATTCCTTGTCTCCCAGTCATTGTCTTTCTTGAACCTCATCCTTTCAGCCTTCATATATCCAAACGTCTCAAAGTTATCGCTCTGGCCCTTCTTAATCTCTTCTTCCAGCAGTTTTGCTCGTTCACTCATCTGTGAGTCAATAAAGGGAATCTTCGTCAATCTTCTGAGATCCTATTTAGGCAAGGTCTTGAATGCCTTCCTTTTATGCAGAAAGGAGATCCTTCCTCCTCTCCTCTTGATAATGAACATCTTCAAGCTTGAATTGTATTTCCAGCTGATTATCTTCTTTTCAGACTCTTTCCTGCTCGAACCGTGAATATTCTGGAATAATGGGGTTAGCTCTTCCTTCTCCTTCTCCTTTACAAACCATTCCTCCTTTTCTAGCTCAAACACATCTCCATTAGCAGAGCCCTTCTTGGCTACATAAGTCAGGGGTCGCTCATCAACCTTATAATACTCTAGCTCAAAATCATAGTCCACTAACTGCTAATCAACCTCCTATTCATCTATCAAACTCATCTTAACTGTCTTTTGGACTCCCTCAACAGTTTGTTCTCTCATTATCTCCTCACCAACCGAATTTGGATCAATGTTTATCCCCAAATCTATGAACCTTGCTTCAATCACCTCCTTTACATTTTCCCCAGTCTCCTTCCTTCTAGTATTAGTCTCTCTCTCACCAGCACCCTTATCACCAGATCCTCCTGCAGTTGTCTCTGCTGCACCACTAGTGCCCTCTCCTGCCTTGGATGAGGTACCCACATTCAGAAATGAGTACCTTGAAGTATCTGTAAGATCATCTAACTCAGATTGAGTTAGCTAATTAGGTAGGCTGGCTGCAGCTTTAAGCTCATTCACCTCATTCAGCAACCTCTTTATTAGTGCCTGTTGGTCTATCATCATCTTGCCCATACTTTCCAACATCTCATCTTTATTCTTCTCTCTTAACTCCTGATTTGTCAACTTAGTCTTTATCATGCTTAACTCATTACCAAGAGATGAGTTAAGGTTTCTTATCACATCCTTATCCAGGTTTCACCTTTCATCTCTCCTCTGAGGCTCAGTAAAGGTCTGATGTTTGTGCTTAGACGTCCTCTCAGCCATCCTCTCAACATCACCTTGATTTGCCTTCTTCTTGGATCTTTTCTCCCTTTTAGCTCTCAAGGCCTTCTCTACCTCATCTACTTCATCCTCAAAATCATAATTTTTCTCCTTCACATACCTTTTTTTTGGATCTAGAAAGGCTGATGCAACCAAAACCAAACAACTAGACTATTTTTGGTGCAACTTATAAAGGACTTCCGAAGCTAAGCGTGGAACTTCCAAAGGAAATGGACTTATTCCGAAGACAAAGTGCAATATCATCTTCCGAAGGAAAAGCTCTAACTTCCAAAGACAAAGTCTTCTCTTCCAAAGTTCAAGACTTAGAAGAATTCAAAGACAATGACTTCCGAAGATGAAGTCCTCACTTCAAGCCACGGAAGAAGCAGCCTCTTTTGAAGTATAAAAGGCTTCGAAAGAACATGTTCTTCCGAAGCCAATTAACCTCTGGAAGATGCTGCTATGGACCAGTGGACATAAGTATGGTTCTCTGACACTCCGCTGCAAACCTCTGATACTGTATGGCATTTTCCCAAAAGGCCATGTAGTGGACCATACTTTATTCCACTGTTCACCTTTGTTTGTTAGTACAGTTGCTAACTTTAGTTTGTGACAAAAGGTAAGTCATGGACATGTCATGACTACCATATCTTAGATAAGACATTATCTAAGATACCTTAACTATAGTTTTGTAGTATCTGCTTTAGTTATAGGATTCCAGCTGGTATCAAAGTATAACCGGCTGTATGTGATAGTATATATAGTTTCTCATTGTAACTCTTGTATCATGCTTGTAAGAGTCTTGTAAACTTTGAGTTGGGAAGTAATGTATACAAGTACCTTGAAAATTATTTCTTTGTGTTCTTAAGTTACTTAGTATATTATAATCAACTCTTTGAGAGATTCTGCTTCATCCTAACCGTGTGAGTACAAGTGAGTTTGAGAGAAAACCAAGTGTTAGTAGCATATATCGATCATGCAATTGGTATCAGAGCTCTTTAGGCTCTTGATTGTGTGATCTTACCATCCAAATCAACTTGTTTTCACTCCTCCCTTGTTAGTTCTCTAGAAAGATTAACATGTTGTCTTTATGTGTCTTTTTACTATTTGTAATAGTATAGGGACTAGTTTTGTAATTTGTTAGTTCCGTGTGTTTCATTATAAATAGCTTAGACTAGTTGCAGGTAGTGAGACACAAAAGTAGTGACGAACAACAGATTCATAACTGCTTACTTACTTTGTAATTGCCTTAGCTTGATTTCAATGAAACTATGAATTTTATTGATATCTTGCTTGATTTGATTACTTTGTTTGTATTTCTTTGAATTGTGTTCATACATCATCACAGATTGGTAGATTTGATCCTATCAAATGGTATCAGAGCTGTTGGTTGAGTGATTTTTGAGGTTTGTCGAACTTTCAAACTCAAAAATTCACTGAATCTGTGATTGATAGACAATTCAATTGAAAATTTGTGGATTTCAGATGTGTTTCATCATCAGAAACATGTTTTGAACCACAATCAGCAGTTAAATTCATCAAATTCGAGGTAATTTGTTGAATTTGTGTTTGAAAAGGTCACTATTTTTCGAACTGAAAATCACAAAATTGATTGATTTGTTGTTGATATTGAAATAAATTAATGTTAGAAGAATTATTATCGGTATAAAACATGTCTAATTGGAAAGTTTTAATCCAATTCATCAACTTTTGAAGAATTTCAGAAGATTGAGTCAGTTACATTCATATGAACATGATGAATATGGCGCATTAGAGTTGAGGTTTGCTGAAAAATTGTCTAAGTGTTAGGCGTTTGACTACTGTTTAGTCGCATTAACACTGTTTAGACGTTTTTAGTTCAGACGTTTGACTACTGTTGAAGAGTAAAAGTCCAGACGTATCATCTCTGTTGAGGCGTATTAGAACTGTTTAGACGGTTGATAACTGTTGAGGCGCGTTACAACTGTGTAGGCGCATTACAACTGTCCAGGAGTTTTACTACTGTTTAGACGCATCAACTTGGGCGTTTTGGAAATTTTTTCTATGGCATTCCCTTAGACGTCTCTCAACTTAGGCGCATTAACTGTTTGGGAGTTTGATTACTGTTCAGGCGTATCACCCTTGATACTTAGAATTTTTTTTTAAGAAAATTTTTCAAAAACTTTTTCATTTCTTTTCTTAATTCAAAATCTAAGAAAAAGAACAAAAATATAAAAAGGGTGAAATCAGAAGATTCTGAAAATAGAGTTCCAAAACATAAAAATAGAGCTGATTTCAAAAATTGGTCTCTTAGGTTAAAACATCATTTTAATTCCATTGACACTAATCTTTGAAAATCTATAGAGAAAGGACCATACATTCCTATAATCACTGATGGGCCTGACAGAGGGTTTGTTTATACTAAAGATTCTCAAGAACCCTATCCTGAAGATGGTCTTCAAGGAGATGATTTGAGAAGAGTAAAGAATGATATTAAAGCATATTCCTTGATGTGTAAAGGACTACCTCTGGAAGTTCTTGCAAGGCTTGATGGATATCAAACTGCATACACCATATATAAAGCCTTAAAGACCATTTGTGAAGGAGGCAAGGAGATTCAAAATCTCAAGAAACAAAAGTTGAAAAGGCAATTAAAATTGTTTCAACATTTGTCTGGAGAAACCATAAATCAGATGATGAACAGATTTGCTCAACTTACAACTGAGATGTCAACAGCTGGTATTAAGCCTGATCTTGAAGATCTAAATCTTAGACTACTCAATGCTTTACCCTCATCATGGAAACAAACAGTAACCTTACTAAAGCATACTGAGAAGTTCCCTATGGATCTTGATCTACTTATTGCCAAGATAGAGTCAGTAGAGATTGATGAAAGCTCAAGGAATAATGATAGAGCAGCATCAATGTCTCAGTATCAGTTTGTTGCTTCTCCTGCAAACACTATTGAAAATGCATTCACGGAAAAAAGTGAGAAAATTACAAAAGAAGAGGGAGATTTATTTGTTGGAGCAGGATTTTTCACTGATTCATCATTTACTAGTGCTCCTGCCTATACAACACAGTCTCATTCTCAATCTCCTCCTAAATCTCAGTCTCAAACATCTAATGTTCAAACAGAGACTTCTTCATCTAACTCTGCTAAATCTAGCAAAGTTAAAGATGTGATAAACATCCTATTAGAGGATGAAGAGTCTAAAACTACATTCACTGCATTTATGGCTAGTTTTCAAGCATATCAAGGTAGCCATTTAACTCAATTAGACTTTGTTTTGTAGGATTTGTTTGAAATGGATCCTGAAGATGTTGAAGAGATGGACTAAAACTGGCAGATGGTGATGATTGCATACAGGACACAAAAACACTCATATGTCAACAGGAAGTACAAGCCAAGTGCTAACAAGACTGTTGGGTTTGATAAGTCAAAATCAAGGTGTTTTAACTGTAACAGTTATGGACATTTCTCCATAGAATGCAAAGCTCCAAGGAATAATAGAGGAAATACTCAATCAAGTTCTAGCAATCAAAGGTTTCAACCAGCTCAGAAGACTTTTCAAAAGCCTTATCAAAGTCTTCCTATGCCTGAGCTTAAAGATGAAACAAAATCATCTGATGAAACTATGAAAGCTTTAGTAGTCAGCATTAAAGATGGTTATGATTGGGAGTGCATATGCTGAACAATTTACTAATGATTTAACATCAAGTTTATCTCTTGTTGCAAAAATCCAGGGAGAGATTGGTCAGAAAATAAATGATCCAAAGGTGGAAGGTGAGAATGAGAGATGAGATGGAATGGTGAGAATGAAGAAGCAGATGACTATGATGTGGAGTGACAAATCATCCTAAGGAGGATCATATGAAGTTAGCTCATAAATGGCACAGTATGATTAACCTAAGGTTGACAATCATTCAAAATCTGAAACCTAATCTCCAACATTCCCTAAAATCCCATCTGAAGAGAGAGAACAACTATTCATAAAATCATGCTATGAACATGTTGAATACTATAGAAACTACTCATACAAAATCTGTGAGAAACTAAAACAAGAAGAGTCAATGCATAACAAACTAAAATCTGATCATAAACAGCAGATCAAAAGATTATTTCTCTTCAAACTTCATGTAACAAAACACTAAAAGAATTGGAAATTGTTTCTAAACAATTGGAAAAGATGACCAAAATCTTGAAAAGGAGAAGATAGCACATGCTGCTACTCAAATGGATCTTACTAAAGCAAAAAGTTCAAAAATGATTGTAGAAAAACAGGTAAATGAGAGAAAAGATAAACAGAAAGCAGGGTTAGGTTTCACTGATGAACCTATGCCTGAATCTATTACAAACACTTTACCAGAAAACTTTAATACACATGATCATTCTCCTGAGAATAAAGCTAAACTTAAAGCTTTTCAGGTCAAAAACAAGAATTCAGAAGAAGAAAAGAAAATGTCAAAGTTTTTGTTGAAAATGATCAAGAAAAGATTAAAAATGGTCATCCAATCAAGATAAAATCATATGAACCAAAACAAACAAAACAAAACACTTCTGGTCAAATTCATTTTGTATTAGAAGAAGTGAAAGTTCAAAGCAAAGATAAAGATAAACAACATGTAGGAACATCAGAAGATTCAAACACTATTAATCTAAAAGAAGTTCAATCAGAAAAAGAATCTTCTTCTGACGATGTTCAATCTGGAAGTAAACCAAGTTCTTCTAAGTCAAAGAATCAAAGAAGAAGAAAGAAATCATCAAAATCAAAATCTGAACAAAACAAAAGTTCAGAAAAGTTTATCAAAGCAACAAATCAGGCAACAAAACTTAAACCGATAAAATTTGTGTGAGCCGGTTTGTTAAATATGAATTCTCTTCAAAACAACAAGGTAAATACTATGAACAAATCTCACTCTGATCTGAAATCAAGTTTAGATTCTAAGACTTCCGCTGTAGTAAAAAGATTTGTTCCTAATGAATTCAAGAAGGAAGTTCATGTTAAACAGATGCAAAATAATCTGGCACAAAATCAAAATGTGAAAAATGAAAAACAACAGTTTAACTATTTGACACCAAAATATAAAAATGAATCAAATACAGTGTCAATGTCAAAAGTTAACAAATAGTTGTTTTTAACTCCACAAAAGTACTGTGAAATATGTGATATGAAAAATCACAATACTGCTGAGTGTTATTTCAACAAGTACTGTCACATATGTGACATGAGAAATAATTTCACAGCAGATTGTTATTTTAACAAATATTGTACTTATTGTGATGAGAAGACTCACAATACTGCAAATTGTTATTTTAGAAAGAGATCACATACTAGAGGATTTGCAAATTCAAACATGAGCAAAGGTTATGTTAATCCTCAATATATGAGAAATCAAACTGATGGATTTCAAAAAGTAACTAATCAACCTTCTTTAGGTTTGAGATCTTTTCAAAAGAACAATTATACGAGATCTAAACAAAATGTGCAAGAACAATTCATACCAAGATCTCTAAGAATGACTAATAAAAAGGTTAGTCATCAATACATGTCAAAAATTGATCAATCAAACGGTATGAATGTTCTCAAAAATAACTCAAATAATTTTCAAAACAATTTTCAAAACAAGATTGGTAAATTCATCAAGAATAAACCTGATGAATAATCTTCATTACAAACAATTTACCATTGTTGATAAATTTGGAAAACCCAAGACCATCTCGGCTTGGGTAGATATCTCAACTTAATTTTCTTGTTGTGAAAGTACGTCCAAAAAGACCACTTAATACATGGTATGTGGATAGTGGGTGTAGCCGGCATATGATAGGCAATCCTGCCTTGTTACAAGATTTTAAGTTAAAGGATGGAACACACGTCAACTTTGGTGGTGATGCAGGAGGAAAAGTAACAGGAGAAGGAACAATATCAAATGGGATAATAAGCATTGACAAAGTCAAATTTTGTTCACAGTTGAACTTTAATCTCTTAAGTGTATCCCAAATATGTGATAAATCATACTCTGTTCTATTTGATGATTCATTCTATTATGTTTTGAAGCCAGGTTTTCAGATAAGCAAAGATTGGGTAATTGTTACAGCTAAAAGGGATAGAGATGTATACAAGCTGGATATGTCTCAAGTTGATCCTCCAACTGAAAAAACATGCCTAATTGCTAAAGCATCAAATGATGAAAGCCATCTTTGGCATAGACGTCTTGGACATTCAAATTTCAAGAATATGAACAAGCTTGTATCATGAAATCATGTCATTGGACTTCCATCTAAGAAGTTTGCAACGACTGATCACTGCTCAGCATGTTTGAAGGGAAAGCAACACAAAGCGTCTTATAAGACCAAGCTCATAAACTCAACTTCCAAACCTCTTCAAATGTTACATATGGACCTTTTGGACCAACAAATGTCAAAATTATTGGACGAAATCATATTGTTTAGTTATCATTGATGACTATACAAGATTTTCATGGGTTTTCTTTTTGTATGCTAAATCTGAAACGGCTGATTTACTGAAAGAATTTATAATTAAAGTTGAAAATCAATTAGAAAATAAAGTGAAAATAATAAGAAGTGATAATCGAACGAAATTCAAAAATGCTAACATTGAAATGTTTTGTGCACAAAAAGGGATAGCTCATCAGTTCAGTGCTCCCAGAACTCCTCAACAAAATAGAGTTGCTGAAAGGAAGAATAGAACACTGATTGAAGCTGCTCATTCTATGTTAGCTGATGCAAAAATTCCTATCACTTTTTGGGATGAAGCTATATCAACTGCGTGTTTTGTTCAGAACAGAATCTTAATTGTGAAAGATAAAATGAATACTCGATATGAGTTAATGTTTGGCAGAAAACCGAACATAAACTTTCTAAAATCATTTGGTTGTCCTATTATGATTCTTAATTCAAATGATCAGTTAGGAAAATTTGAAGAAAAATTTGATAATGGATTTTTCATTGGATACTCATCTGTTTCAAAAGCCTATCGAGTGTACAACTCTAGGATAAATATAATCCTTGAAACATTCAACGTTAAATTTGTGGAAAATTCTTTTCCATCAGTTTCAAATGGTCCTTCCTGGTTATTTGATTTAGATTCATTATCAAACTCTCTTCAATCTAACTTGTTCAATCAATCAAACTGTCTTGATTCTACAGGTAAGAAGAACTCTAGAGGAGATCTTGGATCTTTCAATGAGGATTCAGATTCTGATGACCCAGATGATTCTAGCTCAGACTACCCATTTTTATCATTTTTCAAGGACTCAACAATACGATTCAATGATAATAATCATACTAATACAGCTTCAGATCATTCAGTCTCTTTTGATCAGGAAGGATCATAACAAATTCCTAATGATGGTAATGAGTTTGTGCAACCTGAGTCTGGAACATCATCCATCTCTGGTGATGCAGTTGATACTGGTAACTTTGATTACTTTATTAACACACCGACTCAAGTTCCAAACTTCAATCCATATTCTTCTAATTTGTTACATAAGCTTTCCAACTTAAACCAAACAAATCTAGATGTTAATGTTCAATGTGATGAGATTCCAACATCTCGTATTCACAAGAATCATCCAATTTCTCAGATTATTGGTCCATTGAATGAGAGAACAACAAGGAGTAAATTAGAACAAGCAAACTTGTGCTTATACTCTTGTTTTCTTTCTCAAATTGTTCCTAAAAATGTTACCGAAGCATTAAAGGACCATGGTTGAATAGAAGCCATGCAAGAAGAATTACTTCAATTTTGCAAACAAGAAGTGTGGAATTTAGTGGATTTACCTAAAGGAGAAAATGCTATAGGCACGAAATGGTTGTTTAGAAATAAGACTGATGATCGTGGTGTAGTAATAAGGAACAAAGCGAGACTTGTTGCACAAGGATACACACAGGAAGAAGGGATAGATTATGATGAAGTGTTTGCACCAGTTGTGAGACTTGAATCCTTTCGAGTTTTCCTGGCTTATGCTTCATTCAAGAAATTTAAGGTGTTTCAAATGGATGTAAAGGGTGCATATCTATATGGTCCTATCACTGACGATGTGTTTGTGAAGCAACCTCCGGGCTTTGAGGATGCAGAATTTACACATCGAGTATATAAGCTGAGTAAAGCTTTATATGGATTTCATCAAGCCCCTAGAATTTGGTATGAGACATTATCACAACACTTAATCCAACATGGATACACAAGAGGAAAAGTGATCCACTTTATTCATAAGAAGGATAATAATGATCTCTTATGTGTACAAGTGTACGTTGATGATATCATATTTGGTTCTACCAGTCCAAAATTGTGTAATGAATTTGAAGAAATCATGAAATCTCGGTTCCAAATGAGTTTTATGGGAGAGATTAATTTTTTCCTTAGACTTCAAGTCAAGCAAACTGACGATGGAATTTTTATCAATCAAGAGAAGTTTGTTAACAAGCTCTTGAAGAAATTTAAGTTGCAAGACATTCATTCCATTCGAACTCCAGCAGATGTTAACACCAAGATTGAACCTGATCCAAAAGGAAAATCTATTGACCAAACGTTATACAGATCAATGATTGGTTCTTTGATGTATCTTACTGCATCTAGACCAGACATTATGTATGCAGTTTGTGTTTGTGCCAGGTATCAATCAGACTTGAAAGAATCTCACTTAATTGCTGTCAAAAGGATATTCAGGTATCTCGAAGGTAAACTAGCTTTAGGGCTTTGGTATCCTTACGAGGGTAACTTTGAACTACATGGATACACAGATAGTGATTATGGTGGATGTTGTCAAGATAGAAAATCTACTTCGGGTGGGTGTCAATTTCTTGGTCCCCGATTAGTCTCGTGGAAATGTTAGAAACAAACAAATGTCTCTGTTTCAACTGCAGAAGCTGAGTACATTGCTGCATCAGCAGGATGTTCTCAAATCCACTGGTTGCAAAATCAACTACAGGATTACTGGTTCAATTTTCTTAAAACACCTATTTACATTGATAACACTGCTGCTATATGCACTACAGCTAATCATGTTCAACATTCAAAAACAAAACATATCAAAATTCAATATCATTTTTGTTGATACATGTATGTCCCTAGATCATGATTTGTAATGTAATGAACTTGTCTGTCTGATTTTGATGTAATTGTAATTGATTAATGAAATGATATGATTTGGTTGTTACTTGTAATGTTTAATGTTTCATTAATGAGTTGTGATTGAATTGATTGGGTTTATGAATGTTTGAATGAGTGCACATTAAGTTATATTAAATAGAACATTCAAACTTAACTTAATGAAGTTCTCATGCGGATGGCCCATGCGAATGGACCATACGCATGAATAACTTCATACGATTGACTCAATCGCACGACTGAACCAGGAGACTGGATCAGTCGTATGATTGACACATAAGATTGACTCAATCGCACGACTGAACACTCAGTCGTGCGGATGAATCAACCGCATGGTTCAATCGCACGACTGAACCATACTTATGGCCCAGTCGCACGATTGACCTATACTTGTAACCTATAAATAGACCCAATTCGTGGGAAAACGTAAGCATTCATCCCATTACGACTCCAGACGTACCCTAGCCGTCCAGAAGCCTCCCAAATCGTTCTCCAAGTTCATAGAACACATCAGATCGGTTCCTAATCGATTTCTGACGTTGAAATCAATTCTTGATTGATTCATCGTGTGTTCTCACTGATTGGATCGCCAATCAAATAGGATTCCGCACTATTTGAGTTGGTTTAACACGCAATCACTCGGTATTTCGTTCAAATACCAGGTCCTAACAAGTGGTATCAGAGCTTTGGCTCTTGATTTCGTGTTGATTCAATCAAGATTGCATAAAAGTTTGTGTTTTTGCACGAAAAACGCAATCTTTTGCATCAAAAGTGATCTTGGACGTTCCCTGCTCATCAAGTTCAGTTTCTACGACCTAGACGATTTGGACTTGCAAAATTTCGAATTTTTACGGCTGAAACCCGTCAAACCTAGAAATTTTCGCAAAACAGCAGCTTCAGTCGCACGAGTGGCTCATTCGCACGACTAGACTCATTCGCAGTGTTCATTCGCACGACTGGACCTAGTCGCACCCTCATTCGCACGACTGAACCCTTTTCATTCGCATAGCTCACACGCACCAGATTCATTCGCACGACTGAACCATTCGCCCTGTTCAGTCGCACGGTTGGACCAATCGCAGAGTTCATACGCACGAGAGGACCATTCGCATTCTTCAGTCGCACCAGTTAAAGTTGATTTGATTAGACTCTAAGTTTAGTAACCATGGAAGATCAGATGTCAGCCTTTACTGCGGGGAAGGACTCAAGAATACAGAACCTGCTGCTGCTTGAGAGTGAGGTGGGTATTCACAATAAACCACCAAAGCTCTTGACTTTAGATGAGTTTCCTCACTGGAAACAACGTTTTGAGATCTACCTCAATGGAGTAGATCCTAATCTGTGGGAAGCTATCGAAGTAGGGTATAGTACACCGGTGGGAGCAGATGGAGTGAAACTAACGTTGAGTGGGATGACTGATGCTCAGAAAGTAAAGTATAATGCTGAGAAAAAGAGTTTATGCTATGATAACTCAGTCGATCCCCAAAGATATATTCCACCAGTACTCAGAGAACAAGCAGTCCAAGAAACTGTGGGATGAGCTTAGAGAAAAGGTATGATGGGAATGCATCGTTAAAGGCAATCAAAGCAAAGGAGTTAAAGAAGGAATTCGATAACTTCTCATCAATTGGTAACGAGGGGTTAGATGAAGTCATAGACAGATTCTACCACTTGATGAGCGAGTTGCATACACATGGAGTGGAGACACTATATGGAAGAGAAAGTAAGCAACTTCGCTGATGGATTGCCTGACAAGTGGGCCTCATTCGTGTCTAATCTTAGACAGAATGGAATACTTATAAAGCTGGATATAAATGACTTTATTCTTAGACTGCGTGAAGAAGCACTAAGGATGAAGTATAGAGCACAGAAGTCATCATATACACAAAACCAGCTTTATACAATGCCACGCCTCAAGCTAAGACTTCTGGAGCACCTCTCCAGACAGCATTTGTGTCTAGCTCGTCAGGTCCTTCACATGCTTCTACTTCTGGATCAGACACGTGGGTCATCATGTACCCATTATATTGGATCAGAAGCAAGTGCTACTAAATTGAAGACCGAGAATCTCGGTAATGTGACTGTAGAAGTAGCACGAGAGCATATGGATCTTCTCGCTGCTGTGGTTCATTCATATGATGGACTTGTGGCTGGGAAGATTGGAAACTGTCACTTGGCTGATGAAGACTACGAGCAGGTAGATGAAATGGAGCTGGAAAGGATGGATATAATGTGGGCCTTAGCTAGCGCTGTCCGAAGGGCGAAAAAGTTTGTTAAGAAGACTGGACAGAACTTGATAGCTACTAAGGATACCACATTTGGTTTTGACAAGAGCAAGGTGACTTGCTTCAACTGTGGAGAGAAAGGGCACTTCAAGAGGGAATGTGTCAAACCAAAGAAGACGGGTAATGGGAACCCGTTCTCATCCTTTACTCACCAAGACAAGCAAGCCTCTAGTTCTACTTCATCAAACAAGGACCCAAAAGCCTTGACTGCTCATGATGATGAAGGACAGGACTGGAGTTTTAGATTTGTCAACCCAGAATCCAACATTGCCAGTGTTGAAGATCTTGATGATGATTCTGCGAGTGAAGGTGATATAGCAGTTGATATAGCAATGTCACACAGTGAAGAAACAACTGCAGCTGAAGTCAGTTACACACCAAAGGAGGAAACTTCCAAGTCAGATTCAGAAAAGTCAGAATCACCAGAACCAGAGACGTCTGATGCTGCGTTGATGGCTAACTCCTCTGAAACAACACAGGTAAGTACAACTGACCATTGTTTAATAATCATGCTTGTTCTAACTGTGATAAATTTAGGAATAGCATTGATGAAAAATTTGCTAGGTTATTAGATCACAATGATAACTTAGTAAAGGACTTACAACTATGCACTGAGGCCAATAGAGTTCTAAAACAATGAGCATAGTTATAAGGAAAAGATAGACCTATTGACTAAGCAACTTAGGGAAACCGAAGTAGTTGCCTTTAATCAATCAAATGACATTAGGTACTATCTAAACTCCCTAGAGGACACTAAGAAACAAAAGGCAGTTCTAGAAGTAGAAGTTAATTCCTTAAAACAGAAACTGCATAGTTGGACTAGTTCTTCACACATAGTTCAACACTTAGTGAGAGAAAGAAATAATGGGGAGGGATTAGGATACAAAGTGGTTCCACCACCACCTGAGACCTTGATGAACACCAAGTCTAGACCAGTAAACAACAACCCAATCAAGGATCATGTGGTGACCACTCCTCTTGTTACTGATCCAGACACATCATGTTCATCTACTGAATCTGGACAGAAACAAAAGGAGGCCACTTCAAAGGCAAAGGGTAAATTGCCTTGTGTTAATCTGGAAAATGAATTTGAAAAGTTAACTTAAAGTCAGGGTCAAACAGAGTCAAATCAGAACCCAAAAAGACTTCAAATGTTAATTTTTCACATGCTACAAGTCCAAAACCAGTTAACCAAAAGTTGAACAAGTTAAACAAGTTAAATCAGTTAAATTTGTTAAACCAGAGAAAACATCAAACATGCAAGAGTCAAAACCTAAGGTATTGATGTTACTAAAGTGTCACGCATTTCTCCACAAAGAAAGTCAAACTATAAGGTTGATAGCATTGTGCTACAACTGTGGAGAATGTGGACATATTGCTTCCTATTGTCCTTTCTATCAGACACCTAGGAAGAAAATTGATCTTCAGGACTCTAGACCTAGGTCTTCTAAGAGGAGTTCTCTAACTCCACCTAGAAGATCTAGTGAACCTAAAGTTCAACCTGTAAGCCAGACGACTGTTTATCATAAACAGGCATTGCACAAATCTGGTTTATGGAAAGAGAAGACTACCTGTGTGACTGATACTGATGACAAGAAGGAATCTGAGTTACCCTCACCTTCTAAAGGTCAATGGGTAGAGTTTATGATGTGTGATGCCTCTGGGAAACCCAAGACAGTAAAGGCTTGGGTTCCTAACCTAAACTAATACATTTACTTGATATGTGCAGGGTGTTCGGTATAGCGCTGAGACTAACACGTGGATTATAGACAGCGGAGCATCCAGGCACATGACAGGAAATAGAGCCCTTTTATCAAATGTCAAACAAATAAAAGGAGGGCATGTTTCCTTTGCAGGAAACAAGGGAGGATACATCACAGCACAGGGAGAAGTGGGAAATCAGAAAGTCAAGTTTGATAAGGTGAACTACGTTCAACAACTTCAAAATAACTTGCTTTCTGTTTCCCAAATCTGCGATAAAGGGTTTAAAGTCATCTTCGACAACAACAAGTGTTACGTGCTGAAGAAAGACTATATGATTCCAGAGGATCAAGTTCTATGACTGCTTCAAGATATAAGGATCTATATGTCTTGGATCTGTCAACAGCTGCTCCAACGGATCAAGAGGTGCAGTGCTTTCTATCAAAAGCTACTGAGAAGGACTCAATCTCCTGGCATAGGAGAATGGGACACATTAGTCAAAGGAAGATGAATCACTTGATTCAGAAGGACTTAGTGAGAGGAGTAAATGTCAAGAACTTCCAACTTCCTGACTTTTGTGTAGCTTGCAAGAAAGGCAAACAGACAAAGAAGTCTCATAAGGAAAAGAAAGTTCATTCAATAGAACTTCCTCTTGAACTTCTTCACATGGATCTGTTTGGTCCAGTCAGTACAAGGAGCATTGCAGGCGATCTGTACTGTTTTGTGGTCACTGATGACTACTCAAGGTTCACTTGGGTAATGTTTCTGAAATCCAAATCAGAAACATTTGAGTCATTCAAGGAATTAGTCACCACTCTGGAATCTCTCTACAAGCTAAAGGTTAGACAAGTACGCTCAGACAACGGGACCGAATTCAAGAATCAATGGATGGAGGCATACTGCAAGGAAAAGGGGATTGTTCATCAATTCACTTCAGCTTACACGCCTCAGATGAATGGAGTTGCTGAGAGGAAAATAGGAGCTTGATAGAGACTGCACGGACTATGCTAGCGGACTCGAAACTGCCTATCCAATTCTGGAATGAGGCAGTAGCAAATGCATGTTATACACTTAATCGAGTCCTAATAGTCAAGCGCCACGGAAAGACATGTTATGAGCTACTCCAAAGACGCAAACCGAATTTGGAGTATCTTGAACCTTTTGGCGCACCATGTACACTTCTGAAGAAGACGCAAGAAGGAAAATTCAGCGAGAAGGCAGATGAAGGAATCTTTCTAGGATACAACATACCGAATAAGCGAGTTTACAATAACTCAACGGGTCTTGTAGAAGTGTGGTGTAATGTCGACGTTCAGAGATATACCACACCACCTACAGGAAAAGGACCCGCCTACTTCTTCGATTATGATGG
Organism: Flaveria ramosissima; assembly: GCA_025215565.1. NCBI lineage: Eukaryota > Viridiplantae > Streptophyta > Magnoliopsida > Asterales > Asteraceae > Flaveria > Flaveria ramosissima. The sequence goes on from CM046041.1 coordinate 60,159,103, forward strand.
ATTCTTCAAATCCTTCAACATACCTCTCTCTCCCTCGGATGATGAGCTAGCAACTAGGATGATGTATGATATTCTGAATACACCATCTAGCACACAGGGAGAATCATCTACTCAGTCAGGGGGAGTAGTCAACGACAGTGACTCCTCCTCTGAAGATGAAGCTGAAGAAGATGACCAGAACAGTCAGGAGGAACAGGTTCCAGTTCCAGCAAGTCCACAAGCATCTACGAGTGATGCACCTTCGACTTCAGAACCTCAAACTCCAACTACCTCAGATGCAGAACCAAATGTTCATAATCTTGGCTCTGAGGTAGCTGTTCCTACTACTCCAGGATCACGACTAAATGTTTATCATCCCCTTGACAATGTCATTGGAGATGTCAGATCAGGAGTACAAACCCCCGAAATCAGTTGTACTCAGCTGATTACGCCTCGGTTATGGAGAAAGGTTACATTCATGATGGTGCCTATCGATGTTTTGTCTCGCAGGTTGAGCCAAATATGTCAGTGAAGCACTCAATGATGAGGCGTGGGTGAGTGCCATGCAAGAAGAACTTCTGCAGTTTAAGAAGTTAGGTGTATGGACACTAGTTGATAAACCTAAAGGTGCTAAAGTCATTGGCACTAAATGGGTACTAAAATGCAAGAAGGATGACCAAGGGGTCATTATCAGGAACAAAGCTCGACTGGTGGTTCAAGGTTTTCGCCAAGTCGAGGGAATTGACTACAATGAGGTGTTTGCACCCGTGGCAAGGATGGAAGCTATTCGTATCTTCCTTGCCTATGCATCGTACATGAAGATCAAAGTCTACCAATTAGATGTAAAGAGTGCATTCCTTCATGGGGAAATCAGAGAAACAGTCTACGTGAGTCAACCGAGGGTTTTGAAGATCCCTATCATCGGGATAGAGTCTACAAGCTTGACAAAGCTTTATATGGGCTTCATCAAGCTCCTCGAGCTTGGTATGAGAAACTCTCAACTCATCTTGTGAAACACGGCTTTCGCAGGGGTAATTGACTGTACACTGTTTATTAAGGAAAAGGATGGCGACCTACTGCTTGTACAGATATACGTTGATGACATAATCTTCGGGTCAAAGAACGAAGAGTTATGTAAAGAGTTTGAAGCAGTAATGAAGAAAGAATTTGAGATGAGTGCCATGGGGGAGATGAAGTTCTTTCTCGGGTTACAGGTGGATCAAACACCTAATGGGATCTTTCTACATCAGACCAAGTATGTAGGAGACATTCTCAGTCGCTTTGACATGGAGAATGCTTCTGCTGCTGGGACTCCACTTGCTACTAATCATGATATAGCACCGGATGATAATGGAGATCTAGTAGATGCCACTATGTACCGAGGAATGATCGGATCCCTCATGTATCTCACTGCCTCAAGACCTGATATTATGTATGCTACATGTCTATGTTCAAGATATCAGGCTAAACCAAAGGTCAACCATCTGATCGGGGTCAAAGGATCTTTCGTTATCTGAAGGGTACACCTACACTTGGACTGTGGTACCCTCATGATGATGACTTTGAGCTTACCGCGTATAGTGACTCGGATTACGGGGCTGCAAGATGAACTACAAGTCTACATCAGCAGGGTGTCAATTCTTTGGGAGAAGATTAGTTACCTGGCAGTGTAAGAAGCAGACATCGGTTGCCTTGTCAACCTGTGAAGCCGAATATGTTGCTGCTGCAAGTTGCTGTTCTCAAATCATCTGGATTCAACAGCAAATGCGGGATTACGGTTTAAAATTCTCATCTACTCCTATTTTTGTTGATAACTCTGCTGCAATTGCAGTAACTAAAAATCCGGTCCAACATCCTAAGACCAAACACATCGGTATTAAATACCATTTCATAAGGGATTGTTTTGAAAAGAACTTAATTGATGTGGTTAAAATTAATACTGATTTTCAACGCGCTGACCTCTATACTAAAGCTTTTGATAAACCACGTTTTCAATATTTATTAGAGGTCAACGGTGTTAAAAAGAAAAGTGAGGTAATTCCTGATGATGAAAATGTGTAGTCCGATGTCGTGTACTTAAATTTTTATTTTTTTATTTATTTTGATTTGTTTATTTGATTTTATTTATTTAAACTCATGTTCTCTTGCTGTTTATTAAAATCCTAAAATAATTAAACCAGAAATGATTTTAGTATTTTAGGGGAGAATATGTCAGCAAGATAACATTAAAAAAAAAAAAAAAAAAAAAAAAAAAAAAAAAAAATGAGGGAGAAGGAGTAGCGAGCTGAAATAAGGTAGATTGTATCTGTGATACCGATTCAATACCTTTGGAAAATGATAGTACACAGGAACAAATCAAGAGGGACTTTAAAATTTAAGTGTTAGTAATGTGCAAAAGTTCAAAGTAATAAATCTGTGTAGTCTAAGCAATACTAAAAGGAAAGATGATAGAAAACTGGCAACTCCTAAGGTGACACAAAGAAAGTAGACTTAGAGGCTGCTAGACCATATATGATATGTTGGTAGATTCAACACAATAGACAACTAGACCTGATTGGTGATTTCAAGATAAAACTAAAGTGTTCAACTGACTGTGGGCGTCCATCTTATCACTGGTTAACACAATCAACAATATTCCAATAAGGGGTAATGAGCAAGTAAACGCCACAAATGTGTGCGGATGACCATAACTAGAGCAAAGCAAAAAAAAAAAAAAAATGAAAAAATGAAAGACAAATGCAATAAAGCTAATGACTTATGTTGTTGGTGCATTTTGTGCAAAATAAAATAAGCTGCTCTAACAAGGAGATAGGTTATGTGCCTCTCTGCTGTGCGATGGCACTGACCTGAGGATAAGCATAACCTAGATATTCTAGAATTCATTGTTGTTTGCCGCCTCTCTGCTGTGCGATGGCACTGACCTGAGGACAGGCTTCTCTTTGAAAGCTCTAAGAATAGTCTCTTCTTGTAATAATACCCGTAGACCGCTCAAAAGCTCCTGAGGGATGTTGATTACCATATAAGTGTGGGATCCACAAGTGTTAGTTGAAATAATTACACCTAAATAAGTCACCAGTCTGTGTCAAAAGTCTGTGTATGGATTTAAGTGGACAAACATACTGACAATCATTGTGGCTACTTTCTCAAAGGTCCAAATCAATGTGAAAACCTAAGAGTTTCAGTATGATTTCCTTATGTTGCTAACGACTCTGGATGAACACCGAGAACTTGAGCATCAAAAGGTTTTATAACAAGTCTCAAATGATTTGAATTACCTGTATGATTCCAAAAATTGAATTGGTCCAGATGTGATCAACCTAAGTTGAAGCTATCTACTCCCGATCCAAATCCCGTAGATATCAATCTCTGGATTTATCTCTCACAAAAGCCAAAAATGTCTGATTATGTAATTAGTTTAACTTCTTAAATTAGTTCGTTTGTTTTAAGTTTTAACTTGAGTCAGTGTCGGACTACATCAGGAAAATCAGAAGGAATAAACTCACTAAAAGGGTCATGTCTGAGATGACCATATGTTCTTTGAAAAGTTATATCAGTCACGTCTGAGGTGACAAAGTATTTTAAAAAGGGTCACGTCTGAGGTGACCAAAGTGGTTAAAATGATCACGTCTGAGGTGATCAATGTGTTTTCTAGATTAAAAGATCATGTCTGAGATCAACAGTTCATAACGTTAATTAAACTAATATAAAAGAGTTAAAGGTAAATTGGGAAAATAGCAGAAAAATTAACTAAGTATGACCCATTCGCACGAATGGACCATACGTATGGTCTAACCATACGAATGAAGTCCATTCGCACGAATGGAACATACGATTAGTCCAATCGGATGCTTAAATGCGAACGAGTGAGTCAGTCGCACGACTGAACTTCAGTCGGACGACTGGAGAAGGGCGACTGACCCAATCGCACGACTGAGTCCCACTCGCACGACTGAAAGGTGCGAATGAACTCAGTCGCACGATTGGAACTTGAGTGGATATAAATAGAGGGGAGTCGGTCGCAGAGACTCTTCATTCGCAAAATCGCCCTAAATCGCATATAGTACCGTTACTCTGCCCAAATTTTCTCTATTTGATTTTTAGCTGATTCTGTGATCACTAACGTTCGCTCATCATCTTACAGGTATATTGAAGTTATATTCCATCGAAATCAGATAGAATCGAACCCTAATTGATGAATACGACTGTAACAGGCGAACCGAGAACTTCAAACCCTAATAACCTATTAAAACTAAGTAATATGTTAAAATTGGTTAAAATAGGTTATTAGGAAGTATAGGCGACACTAAAGAACCGGTTAATTGAATGTTAAAACTTGTTCTGCGTGATTTGATCTTGGGACGACTGAAACGAATGAGACAGACGACTGGTCGTCTTGATGAACTTCAGTCGCACGACTGAAGGGTGCGAATCACTTAATCGCACGACTGAACCATGCGAATGAGACTCAGTCGCACGACTAGTGTAACCGCACAAGAGTTCATGCGCATGAGTCCAGTCGCACACTCAGTCGTGCGTATGAGGTCAATCGCACGTCTGAACCTCAATCGCATGATTCAGTCGCACGACTGTCTTCAGTCGTACATCCCCAATCATGACAGAAAATGTTTATTTAAAGTTTAAGTGTTGCTTTATACTCTTAGCCAATGAAACTAACGTTTATGTTATTATGTGTTACAGATGGCGGGTAACTGGAATATGAGCACTAAGCACAACATTTGTGCTCACCTGGACTTGACTTCCAGGAATGCAGCCGACTTTGCTGGCATTATTACTTTCCTTCAGAGATCGAGGATCGCGTATGCTATATCTACTCCCTGCACACCTACAGATCAGTGCAGCAGGCCTTTTGGGCTGGCATCAGTCGACCGATCCACCGCCACACTGCATCAGGAGCTCGATCTTCGGTGAGGCTATCACCATTTCTGAGGAGGATCTGAGGATAGTACTTCAGTTTGGGACGATGCTGAGTGTCCCACACGTTACACCCCCTCACTGTCCGTGGATGCTTCATGAGAGCCAAGTACTCTGGGGACATTAATGCCGGGGTACTCAACAAGAGTAACCTCTGTCCCCAGTTTAAGTACTTGGCCCACGTGCTGCTAAAGTGTATAGCATCACGGAAGGGTGGATTTGATGAGCTCTCGGACCAGATCCAGAACGCTTACGCAGCGTTGGTGCTGAACCATCCGTTCAGCTTCTCCAGGATGATTTCAGCTACTTAGTGGAGAACCTCGAGGGTAAGGGGAAGGAAGGCTTCTGTATGTACCCTAGATTCTTACAGATGATCATTGATCAGAAGCTTCCTTCCCTACCGAAGGAGAAGGAGGATGCTGTTATCCTCGAGGTCATGGATGACACGACACTTGGACGGATGAAGGTCTACAGGGGAAGCAGGTGAAGCCCCCTGTCAGGAGGCTGTTTGGGCATCTGGCCCGGGTTGATTACGTGGCGCCAGCGAAGAGGAAGTGGCGCCACGAGGACAGTGACTCAGACGTGGAGCACATTGCTATACCAGAGTCAGACTCTGATGATGATGATAGTGGCGATGCCGGGGATGACATGCCTGCCCCATCTAGAGGCACAGATACAGAGATTATTCCCCCGGGGTCAGCCACTGCCGGAGAGGTCGCAGAGATGGCCGGCTTCCATCAGGAGTTTGTCGCTGGTGACATGGAGGAGGAAGAGTCAGACGAGGAGCCCCTCACCAGGACTGTGGGAAGCAAAGTCGTTCCCACAGACCACGGGCTAAAGGTGGTCGGTGAGCACCCAGGGACTCCTCGGCGAGAGATACTGACCCCAACTATGTTCCGGGGTCAGGGAGCAGAGTTGCAGGGGGAGCATCCACTTCCTCCGGGACCAGGAGGAAGCGGATGGCTCAACCACATGGGATGAAGAGGAAGAAGCGTCGGTTGACCTTCGTGACTACCACTTCTACCACCACAGCCACCACTACCACCACCACTACTGACATACCATCCATCACCACAGCCACCACAGCCACTACTCCTACTACCACATCCACCACTTACCCCACCACCACTATATCTATCCCATCCATCACCAGACCATTCACCCCCACTTCACCACCATCGACCCACCGACCCATATTCACCACACAGCCACTGCCACCACCACCACATCAGGCTGGACCATCAGCCCAGCCCTCACAGGTACATGGATTCACTCTACCTCACATTGGGGTAGAGGAGCAGCTCTCAGCGCTTAACCAATGGTTATGCGTCTGCTGGCTGCTGACGAGGAGAAGGCGGCCCAGATCCGCAGACTGACCGACTTGGCTGCTGCCCAATCTCAGCAATTGGCAGAGCAAGCTCGGGTCATAGACAGCAGAGAGTTGAGGTGGCCCAACTCCAAGATACTCAGGCTCAGTCCGCAAACGTATTGAGGAGTTGGAGTCGACCAACAAGACGATCATGCTGAGGCTGAAGGGGTCGAAGGATGAGCCCCTGAAGCTAAAGGAGGGTGACGGAGACGACGGAGATGATGATGATGAAGATGAGGATGATGATGAGGGAGATGATGATGATGAGGAGACAGAAGAGGAGAGGACAGAAGGACACGATGATGATGACGAGGCAGAAGGAGGGGATGCGGCTGCATCGGCCTCTGCCTCAGGTCAGGAGCGCAGATCCAAACGTCGACAAGACCAGTCATCCACTACTTCTGCTCCTCCGAGCGACACACCACAGATTCAGGATCAAAGTACTGATTAGATGTTTTATTTGTTTATTTACTTTGTACTTGAATCATGTAATGAAAAACAAATGTATTAATGTTTATATATATTAAGTTAAGTTAATGTATGTCTGTTTGATTAATTACTAATGATTTATGTGTTGAATGTTTATATCAAACAGATCCAAACTTTCAGAGGGATGAGTTTGACTTCACCCCTTCAAATGGTCAAGACTCAGTTAACTATGATTCTTGACCTACAAGGGATAGTGAGACGGTCTGTGAGTTATACCCCTGAAGAAGGGGAGATAATTCACGACCTGTCCGATGAGCAAATAGCTGAAATGTTCAAACTCAATCCCGATGAAATCGTGAAGGATGCTCCAACAGTGGACTCAACCAGTGATGAGGAACTGAACGACATTGATGAGGTTGAGATTGAAGACATCACTGCTGAAGATCCTATCCTCAGTACGCTGACGCCGAGGGAATGTGGTCCCCAATTTGGGTGAATCCCTAGTCAGTGATACTTTTGAGGTACTCAACAAGATGGAGCAGAAGCAGAAAGACTGAAAAACTGCAGAAACAGCCCAAGCCTCCAATGCAGATGTTGATATTCGCAAGGCTGAATGGGCTGCCTGTTTTGAGGAAGTACGAGCCCAGCGGGCTGCACCAAAGAGAGATGCCTACACAAAGCTCTACAAAGTCAAGAAACACCATAAGGTGTCGGGCAGGATTATCTCTTGGGCATTTTTGAAGACCTTAACGCGTATGCTGTTAAGAGGGAGCAGGGCATAGAGTACTTCAGGTTCCCACATGATCTGAAGACTCTACCTGGTTTTGAGCTCAACCAGCTGGCTAAACTTAAGCTGCTGTATGCTGACCCGAGGAAGATGTCAGGCTGGTTTGAGGCTGCCCTGAGGAAAGAGTACCACACCAGGTGGGTCAACTTCAAACCTCAACAACCTACGAGGTATATCAGACGGTCTGAAGTTGATCCCAGGACTGGAAAGCCAAAGATAGTGCTGAAGTGGAGTCCTCCGCGCACGATGTCAAGAATCCCTCTAAGGGAAATGCCACAGGACTTCACTCCCCACTTCAAATGGTGGTACTACGATTGGAGAACAGCTGAAGCGGTCATAGTTCTGAACAGAGAGGGCCAAATGGATACTATCAGGGTATTCGACCCAATGTGGCTAACCAACTTATCTGCTAATGATGTATACACATTATATAAGTGGCCACTGTTCTATGACACGCAAGATATTGTACAAGCCCTCCAATTCCAAACGTCATAAGACTCTGCTTTGCTTTTGAGATACACGCAGGAGTCACTAAAGAGGAGAAGTACAAGAGATATAAGGAGGTTATGCAGAAGACAAGAGAATAGATAGATCTAGGTCCAAGGGGGAGTTTGTTGATACATGTATGTCCCTAGATCATGATTTGTAATGTAATGAACTTGTCTGTCTGATTTTGATGTAATTGTAATTGATTAATGAAATGATATGATTTGGTTGTTACTTGTAATGTTTAATATTTCATTAATGAGTTGTGATTGAATTGATTGGGTTTATGAATGTTTGAATGAGTGCACATTAAGTTATATTAAATAGAACATTCAAACTTAACTTAATGAAGTTCTCATGCGGATGGCCCATGCGAATGGACCACACGCATGAATAACTTCATACGATTGACTCAATCGCACGACTGAACCAGGAGACTGGATCAGTCGTATGATTGACACATAAGATTGACTCAATCGCACGACTGAACACTCAGTCGTGCGGATGAATCAACCGCATGGTTCAATCGCACGACTGAACCATACTTATGGCCCAGTCGCACGATTGACCTATACTAACCTATAAATAGACCCAATTCGTGGGAAAACGTAAGCATTCATCCCATTACGACTCCAGACGTACCCTAGCCGTCCAGAAGCCTCCCAAATCGTTCTCCAAGTTCATAGAACACATCAGATCGGTTCTTGATCGATTTCTGACGTTGAAATCAATTCTTGATTGATTCATCGTGTGTTCTCACTGATTGGATCGCCAATCAAATAGGATTCCGCACTATTTGAGTTGGTTTAACACGCAATCACTCGGTATTTCGTTCAAATACCAGGTCCTAACAATTTTCTCAGAGATAACTCTGAAAAAGGATTAATCATATTGATTCAAATTGCAATGGAAAAATAGTTGGCGGATCTATTTACTAAGCTTTCCTACCAGGACGGTTTGAGTATTTAGTGGAGTCAATTGGTCTTATTAATCATATGTGAACTCTTTAAATCAAAAGATCATCATAAGTGATCGTCTCAATGTTAATTGTCTGTTTGTATTTTGTGTGTGTGTTTTTTTTAGAAAAACCAAATACAAAAGTATAAATCAAAACTCAAAAAATAGTCTTTTTCTAATTGTCAGTTCATTTTTAGAAAAGAATCTGTTTATGCAATATGTGAGAAATGATAGTACATTAATGAGATCAGTTGCATATTTCACTCATTAATAAATTCTGACATGATCAGATTTGATGTGTAGACAATATCATGCTACTATACTGAAAAAGTAAATTCTTGTGATTACACTAAATCTTTATGCTTGTGTGTATTCATTTGAGTACTTTTGAGATGTATTAGCTTATCAGATTGATTGCTTGTTAAGTCACACCACTCACACCTGATGGTAATGTGATTAATCATGAGATCTGTTACAAGCATCATATCACTTCTTTGTTATGAGTCATCATAGACCTGAAGTGCTGAGATATCCTTTGTTGTAAGTCATTACAGACCTGGATTTTCTCTTTAATGCAAAAGATGCCAATGTGCACAATCTATTCAAATGGATAGTTAGAGTTGATCAAATGGTTATCCATGATCATTCTCTATTAATTTAAGTAACATGAACTCTGGTTATACATATGTTTCAGGTAATAAGTTGAGTATGTGTTCTTTCTTGCATGTCTTGATGATAGTTGAGCTCTCTAAGTCTCTGTATGATTTACATCATGTCATATCTAAATATACCCTAATCAATCCAAGAATTGAAAAAGTAAGTGAGTTGATATTTTGTCAAAAAAAAACTCATTTTCCGTCTTTAGATCTTGTGTCTCCTTTGATATGATATCACTGACCTGGAACACACTTGATCAGGATTTATTCATTGTCTATGACTATTTACAAATTTTTTTATTTTAATGTGCTGATCTTCATTGATATGATCTCACTATAGACATTAATTCTTTTGTTTATATTAGATTTTGATTCTGCTTTCATTTTGATTTTATGCATGTTTTCTGTGTGTGAAGGCAATGTAACAATGAGATGGGTGATTTTATTATGTTACCTTAGGAAACTTATAAGTTGTTCAAACTTAAAATTTTAGGGGGAGTAATAAATGGAAGAGTTTTTCTCAAAAAATCAAAATCAAAGTTAAAATGTTGAATTGAAAGGATGATGCTATATGTTCAAAGTGTATGTGAGTTTGATAATGTAACTTTTGAAAACGATAATATGAACCTATATAAATTTGCAAGTGGAAATGCTTCTTTCAAAAGTTGAAAAATAGATATTTGATTTTGTTTTGAGACTAAAATGAAGGGAAAGATAAATTAAAAAAAAAAGTTAAACAACAAGTGAAGATTTAAAATTGTTAAAAATTAAATTTGAGTGTGCAAAATGTAAAAAGTTCAAATTTGAGGGACTAAAAGGTAAATTTTGTGAAATTTAAAATATGCTTAAAATGTTTAAATATTAGTATGAAATATTACTAATATGTTTAAACAGTGTGCAGGTGAATAATTTTGAAAAACACAAGTGCAAGACTCATGAAAGTAAACTCAAAGTCAACTCATGCGCCTAAATAGTGTTCATACATTTAAATAGGAGCATGGTGAACTTTCAGGAAATTATACAAGTGTTTGGGCATTTTTCATATTCCCATGCACCTAAATAGTTGCAATAAGTCCATTAGTTTAACCAAGTGTTTGGGCGTTTTACACAAAACCATGCGCCTTAACAGTGATAATGAGTCTGATTTTAACCAAGTGTTGGACGTTTTAAATGTCTCATGCGTCTACACAGTGTTGAAATGTTTCAAGAGTTACAAGTGTTAGACGTTTCAGGAACTTCATGCGTCTGTACAGTGCTCATGCGACTGAACAGATCTCATACGTCTTAGTTTCATACGACTAAACAGTGCTCATACGTCTCATTATTTTGTGAATTTTAGGGTTTCATACGCACAAACAGTGCTCATGCGTCGAAAATTTCACTTAATATAAATTGAACATTTACACTTGTTTCTCATTCACATTCAAAATTGCAGAGCAAGATAAGAAGTATTTTCTTTCTATCATCAATGTGATGAATGCTGCAATGGAAAGAATATCATTAAGGAAAGCTCTTGCATATGCAAACATTGTTAAAAAGGATATCAAAGACATTGAGTTCATGAGAATTTCAAGAAAAGGAGTATTAGAAACATACTCAAAGGAAAATCGAAATCTTATTGAGTTATATGCTAATATTGATATCACATTTCTATCAAAAGATACATTAGAAAGAATGAGCAAAATGGAGATAAATACAAATGAAGCAAAACCAGAACAAGGCATTCTAGCTAGCAAATTTAAGTCTGCAATTGCTAATGCTTTGAAAGAACAGGAGATCTATAAAAAGAAGCCAATGTTCAAGATCAAGGAAGAACCTAAAGATTGCTTTGAGTGATGAAAATAGAAGATGAAAGATAAAGCTGAAGAAAAGATAAAAAGAAAACAAGATTGAAGATTTTGAAGACCGAAGACCATGTAAATCTTAGGGGAAGTATTGTTAGTTCTCTCGAAAGATTAACATGTTGTCTTTATGTGTCTTTTTACTATTTGTAATAGTATAGGGACTAGCTTTGTAATTTGTTAGTTCTATGTGTTTCAATATAAATAGCTTAGACTAGTTGCAGGTAGTGAGAGACAAAAGTAGTGACAAACAACAGATTCATAACTGCTTACTTACTTTGTAATTGTCTTAGCTTGATTTCAATGAAACTATGAATTTTGTTGATATCTTGCTTGATTTGATTACTTTGTATGTATTTCTTTGAGTTGTGTTCATACATCATCACAGATTGGTACATTTGATCCTATCATCCCTTCACCACACTCTAAAATGGCCCTTATTCAAAAATATGTAGTTGAGATGGGGACGATGACTAAAGCACCTATCATCACCCCTGAAAACATTAGACAATGGAGTAGACGCATAGAAGGTTTCATTAGATACCTTGATGGTAAAATGTGGTTGTCCATCGTCAATGGTCCTTACAAGCCCAAGGTTGCTACACCTGGAGGAAACGGTACCCTGATCGAGAAGGCTGTTGAAGACTACTCTAATGAAGGCTGTTGAAGACTACTCTGATGAAGGCCGGAAGAAGATGGACATAGACAGCAATGCTATGACGGCTCTTATGACTGCTATACCCAACTCCATCATGGTGGGGTTTGAGCATTGCAAGTCAGCTAAAGAGCTGTTTCATGCACTGTCACAGATGTACTCTAACTCCAACGATTCCAAGAAAGATTCACTCAAGCAATAGTTTGAGAACTTTACCTACATTGCTGGAGAGACCCTTAGCCAGCAATACTTTAGGTACATGGATCTTACTATTTCCCTTCAGTCTGTGGGAGTTACCATTGACTTGAGAGATCTCTCAAGTAAGTTCATTAGTGCACTCCCAAATGAGTGGACATTCTACTATGTCTCTATCAAAAGGACAGAGAATTTGAACTCCCTCACCATGACTAAATTATATGACATTCTTGATAGATACCGTGTAGAGATGGAAAACAAGAGGGGCCATCCGATGAGTAGACCCTCAAGCCTTCCTGCTAGCAACGCTTTAACGGTTGCTGAAGGCTCAAGACCCAACCAACCTCAGTAGTACCTGACTTACTCTCAGTAGTCATCCTGTTCAACAGGACCCTACATCATATTTCTTGAGACTCTAAGGTCTCAACAGGCTCAGCAAGGTTCTTTCCAGGACAGTTGTGCCTTTATCTCAGGAAATGAGCACTCTGGTGATCATCAGTTCTGCTTTGATGATCTAGAGTGTTTCAGCCCAGATGATATGGAGTACGTGGACATAGTCCAACAAATGTCTCTACTTACCTACAGAGCAAAGAAGTTCTTCAAGAAAACTAGAAGGCAATTCTCTCAAAACCCAGCTACCAGCAAGTTTGGGTTTGATAAAACCAAGGCAAAGTGTTACAACTATAACCAACTTGGTCATTTTGCTAGATGTAGCTCAAGAAGTCAACTGAAACAACATGTGACTCCTGCTCAAGCGCTCATGGCTGGAACAGATGACAACAAGGTATATGAACATCTCTGTACTCCAGCTTGTATTGCTAAGGTAGAACTGTATCAGGACTAAATATGGAGATTAAATATGATATTGAGTCTTTAAATATTTTAAAATTGTTGCGTTTGTTGGACCATTATCAAAGTGTTGTTTAACCATTTAAACAAGAAAACGCAGCGGAATCAAACCTTAATATTATGTTTTGTAAACTGAAAATTAAGGCTTATTACTTAGCAACAACAAACCCAAGAACATAGGATCAAATATATGTGAATGGACTAGCTATCAAGAAGAAATAACTACCAAAAGCAACACATTCAAACTACCTTTGTAGAGTTGCTGAAAACGTGAGATAGATGAAGAGAATGAGGTTCTTGAACGACCAAAAAACCAAGGAGAGGTGTCCTCAAGCTTGCATACCCACAAGCATCAAGCAAACATCTTCTTGCTAGGATTTGAACACAAAAACGAATTAAAAGGAGCTGCAGAAAACGTTTTTTCAGCTTGTTCTTCTTCAAGAATAGAGAGAAAATGGTCCTTGTGGTTCTTGCATGTATGAGAGAGAGTGAGAGGTTGAGTGTGTGACTATCAAGAGTGTCTTGTTCCAAGACAAACTTGAACCAAACCCCCATAAAGGGGCAGCCGAAAATGCCTTTCAAAAAAGGGTTTTCCCCCCAATTTTATCAACCATTTTATTTAACTAATCACTAGTATAAGTTATGTAATTAACCTTTTAATTATATAACTTATACAAACTCTTATTACTTGATGTTATTTAATCAATTTAAATAACATTACAAATAATACCCATGAACAAAATATCCCTATAAGTTGTTCCATCTCATATGCAACTTATTTACAAAAACCCATTTTCTAAATTGGTGTAATTATTTAATTCCATGATCATATCATCAATTAAATATTAATTGGTGTTGGCTAAGCTTGTTATTGGGTATGACCCGATTTGGATCATAACGTAATAACCACATCAATGTTCTATGTGTCTTGGGCATAAAGAATCCAACAATCTCCCACTTGCACAAGATTCATAGAAGATTGATACAAGCAGTAAATACCGCCTAACAACGGTTTACTACCCTTAATACGCATGACTTAAAGCCATTCAATAACATCATCCCCTTCAAGTATCCAACTTGAAATGATTTATGTGAATCAATCATTAATTCTTTTGTTACAGATGTCATGTTAAATCCAAGGACACAGAATGATCATTCCTTGTTGATTTAACTTAATCAGGCCTTAGACATCTTGCTCTCAACGAATAAGAGGAACAAATTACATCTTAACTAATCACTTCGTGTCACACCTGAACATAGCCTTATGTACTGTCCATTATTTCAGAGTAGTGAAGAACTAGCTCAAGGTATAACACATTGGTGAACATCAAACCCAATATGTATCTCAGGTCGGAGGATAGCAAATGATATTCGCCTTTACTTTAATTCACTTATGATCAATCTAGAAGATTCCATGTAGTAAAATTTGAGATGCGGGTCAGTCCAATATTCGTATCCCATAAATATCTATGAACTTTAGCAGCAACCAATTGCTCTATATTCATGCCTTATGAATATCCACTAATCCATGTTCATAATAGTCTTACGTTCATATTTGTTCCCGTAAACATGACCGACTACGGACATTTAGAATAATAAACATATTCATGGATGTATACATGCTAAAAGGAACATAACTCAGAATATCGCAAGTATATGAAAGAGTTAAATATTACATTGTTCCAAACTTTTAAATACTAAACAGATCAATTCCAGTCACTAGAATATCAAAGTCCTAAGGCACAAGTATGACTTTCATGCTTTGCCCTTTCAAGGAGCTTCGTGAGTGGATCCGTAATGTTTTGATTGGTGTGAACTTTATGAATACATATCTTTCCCTTTTCAACTTCATCCCTTATGTAGTTGAATCTCCGCTCAATGTGTCTAGTCTTTTGATGTGCACGAGGTTCCTTGATTTGAGCAATCGCACCCTCGTTATCACAAAAGATTTCTAGGGGGTCTTGAATGGTAGAGACCACCCCTAGATCAGTGATAAATTTCTTTATCCATGCAGCTTCCTGAGCTGCTAATGAGGCGGCTATGTATTGTAGTGGACAATGCTACCACGTCTTGTTTTGAACTCTTCCAGGACACTGCTCCTCCATTCATAATGAAGACATACCCGGATTGTGATCGAGAATCATCTTGATCAGTTTGGAAACTCGCATCCATGTAACCCTTTACAACGAGTTCCTCTTCATCAGATCCGTATATTTGAAACATATCCTTACTCCTCCTAAGGTATTTCAATATACTTTTAACAGCCATCCAATGGCTATTACCGGGATTCTGCTGATATCTGCTTGTCATGCTTAACGCGCATGACACGTCCGGTCTAGTGCATATCATCGCATACATGATGGATCCTATAGCAGATGCATATGGGATGTCCTTCATTCGATCTTGCTCATCCTTTGAGCTTGGACATTGAGATGTACTCAATATTGTCCCTCTTTGAATAGGTACCATACCTTTCTTAGAGTTTTCCATCTTGAACCTTTTCAAGATGTTATCAATATATGCACTTTGGTTTGGACCTATCAACCGCCTCGATCTATCCCTATAGATATTTATTCCCAATATATTGGCGGCTTCACCGAGATCTTTTATGGAAAAACAACTTCCAAACCAGGTTTTAACACCTTCCATGGTTGGAATATCATTTCCAAAAAATAGTATGTCATCAACATACAATACTAAGAATGTAATTATGCTCCCACTAGCCTTCTTATATACACAAGCCTCGTCAGCGTTCATGATGAAACCAAATTTCTTGATCTCTTCATCAAAACGTTGATTCCAACTTGTCGATGCTTGTTTCAATCCATAGATTGATCTCTTTAACTTGCATACTTTATTAGGATTTTGTGGATCGACAAAACCATCAGGTTGAACCATATGGACAGTCTCTTCGAGATGTCCATTAAGAAAAGCGGTTTTGACATCCATTTGCCAAATCTCATAATCATAATATGCAGCTATGGCAAATAATATCCTAATTGACTTTAGCATTGCCACATGCAAGAAGGTTTCATCATAATCAACCCCTTGAGTTTGAGTGAAACCTTTTGCTACAAGTCTTGCTTTGTAAGTATCCAAGTTTCCATGCATATCCGTTTTCTTCTTGAAAACCCACTTGCATCCAACCGGTTTGGAGTTAAGTGGAGGGTCAACCAATTCCCAAACTTGGTTGTCATACATGGATTGCATCTCTACGTTCATGGCTTCCAGCCATTTGTCACAATCCGAATTGGACATTGCATCATGGTATGTAGTTGGCTCATCTAAGTCAACCACATAGCATCCATTCATCAAAAATCCATATCTTTTAGGTGGAATGCTAACTCTACCAGATCTGCGAACGTTTTGTGTGTATTGATCAACCTCTTGATCATTATTAACAACCTCTTGTTGATTGATAGTGTCAACCAAACGTGTATCGGCTTGTGGATCTTGATCCTCATCAAATTCCACTGTTCTATACGTTATTCCTTCCATAAGGAACTTAGTTTCCAAGAACTCAGCCTTTCGAGTAATAAATACTTTTTGCTCAGTTGGATCAAAGAAGTAGTATCCTATACAGTCTTTGGGATTTCCAAGAAATATACACTTAGTGGATCGACTTTCCAACTTGTTTTGGGTGTTTAGCTTAACATAAGCTTCACAACCCCATACTTTTAAATATGATAGCGATGGAACTTTTCCATGCCATTTTTTAAAAGGTGTCGAATCCACTTTCTTGGTTGGGGCCATATTCAAAATACGAGCCGCGGAGAGCAATGCGAAACCCCAAAATGATAGAGGTAGTGAGCTTATAGCCATCATAGATCAAACCATATCCAATAGGGTTTGGTTTCTCCTTTCAGACACACTATTATGTTGTTGTGTTCCGGGTGGAGTAAGTTGTTAGACGATCCCACAACTTCTTAGATGATCCTGAAAAGCCTCACTGAGGTATTCACCTCCTCTATCTGAACGAAGAACTTTGATAGTTTTATTGAGATGATTTTCTACTTCATTCTTGAAGATTTTGAACATTTCAAAAGCTTCATGTTTATGTGTCATCAAGTACACATAACCATAACGATTGTAATCGTCGGTAAAGGTAATGAAGTATCTTTCACCATTTTTTGTCATTGTCTTAAAATGACCACATACATCTGAATGTATGATTCCCAATAAGTCTTCTGCCCTCTCGTTAATACCACTAAAGGGCGACTTGGTCATCTTACCTTGTAAACAAGATTCACACTTATCAAATGAACCATTTTCATTTGTTTTCAAAAGACCATTCTTTTGAAGTGTTTGAATCCGATCCTTGTTTATATGACCAAGATGACAATGCCAAAGATAAGAATCACTTAAACCCATTTTAAGTTTCTTGGTGCATGATTGGTATAATGAGTTATTATAGGATGAATCATCATGAACCAATTCATAGATACCATTAAAAGGCATAGCCTTGAAATAAAATACATCATCCATACACACATGAATACCATTGTTAACAAACCTTAATTCATAACCACATTGTTTTAAAAGGGAAACAGAAATTATGTTCCTAGTCAAACTAGGAGCATACAAAATGTTCATAAGAACAACTTCCAAACCATTTGAAAGTTCAAAATATAGTCTCCTTGGGCTTTGACATCAACTTTTGCTCCATTGCCCATGTAGAGACTTGTGTCTCCTGTCTTGAAGTGCTTATTTCTTTTGAACCCCTGCAACAAATTGCAAATGTTAGTTTTGCATCCGGTATCCAATACCCATGTGTTTGAAGAAATAACATTTAAACCAATATGAATCATGAAAGTTGTACCTGAGATTTGCCCAGCATCCCTCTTGTTTCTCAACTCTTTGAGATAGGTTGGACAATTCCTTTTCCAATGTCCTATCTTACCACACTCAAAGCATAGATCGTTCTCCGTTACCTTAGGCTTCTTAAGCTTAGGCTTTGGAGGTTCTGCTTTAGCCTTCCCTTTCCTTTTGCCTTTGATGTACCCCTTTCCTTTGGAAACATTTTCCTTGGGATCGGGGAATGGCCTTTTCTTATTGCCTCCCTTATTGATCGAGAGAACAGGTAGAACCTTTCTACCCATACCTGCCTTGGCTGTTTTGAGCATTGCGTGAAGCTCACCAGTGCTCTTGTCCCACCCGTTCATATTGTAATTCATTATGAACGTCTAAAACCTTTTAGTTAGGCCATTAAGGATCAAATCCATGGCCAGCTCCTTTGAGACGGGGCAGTTAAGTCTCTCGAGGCGATCAACGTGGCTTTTCATCTTAAGAACATAAGATGATACCGATTGGGTTTCTTCCATGCGACACGCATGAAGCGCTCGAACCGTTTCGAAGCGCTCTACCCTAGCTTGTTGAAGGAACACTTCCTTCAATTGGGTAATCATGTCATATGCCCCATGATGCTCCAAGTCCTTTTGGAGTTCGAGAATCATAGTTCCCAACATGAGGCAGGAAACCTGCATGGAATCTTCAGTATATTGAAGCCAATCGTTAATGGCCTCAACATCCTCGCGGTCGGGTTGGTCAGGAATGGGATCGTCAAGGACATAGGCCTTTTTCTCTTGCTTGAGAACAATTCTCAAGTTTCGAAACCAGTCCATAAAGTTACTATGGTTAAGACGATCCCTCTCTAAGATGGTTCTCAGCGATAGGGTATGGACGGTCGGGGTGGTAGCATCATTGTTTGCGGCCATTTCTACAAAATTTACAAAGTTCATATTAGTATTTCTGAAAAAATTACATTTTAATCATTAATACCCTTTTCATGTCTCATAGACAATTAATAATTAAAATCTAGAATCCAAAGTTACATTTAAATGATGGTTAGGTGACCTTTATCCCATTATTTAAATTAACAAGGTAGTCAACATTTTACAATTGCAACCTATTGCAACTTCTAGCTTTATGGGATCGGTTAAACATCTTATGTTTAGTTGGCATGTAAAATCCCATCAACACCATTGTACGCCATGCTTCGGTGACCCTATGCACATGGTTTCCAATTCAAGTCGTCCTACTTACACACACGTGTGAGTTTACTCATACAAGTGGTTAGGTGACCTTTATCCCACAAATATGTTAAGCCCACCTCAAACACACAAGTTCCCTAAAATTGGTTAGGTGACCTTTATCCCATAAATAGTTCTCAAGTGATTCGACTGTCGTGTAAAAGGATGATGTTAAACTTGTTTCCAAAGGGATTTTAGTTTTCATTAATTCTAGTTTTGAAAACTCTATGTACCTTGTATTTGCATGCTTTCAAATACATGGCACCCTATGGTTCTCTTTTAGTAAAAACCCTTTTTATTAAAATCATTAATTCTTCTAATACCCTTTTATTAGTCACTTAATGATTAGGAACCATAAATTTTCAACTTATTTTGTTGTTAATTAGTTTGTTATGCACATCCAAATATCAAACAACCATCATATAACAAACAACCAAATAAGCATAATCAAACAATCACAAGTGCATAACCATAGCCACTAAGTTGACAACACTTGTTTCCCATCACAAGTGTTTTCATTTGGTCTTTCCTAAAGGTTAAACACAATACAAAAGATGAGATCTCCATAGACCCCCACTTGAAGTTGCATCCAAATGCTTCAAGTCCTTCTCTGTGTGCCTTCCTTTTTGTGCTTCCAACTTGTGCATCTACTTTTACAAAATTTATAACCTAATACAAATTTTCTAATAAAAGAAAATACACCTAATCTATTTATTACACCACCATTGAATGAATAAATAAATTACATCAAAATACAAGCACAAAATAATAATATTACAACCCATTATGAATGAAATCAACCAAACAACCAAATCAACACAAGGTCAATGCTAGGTTATGCATCAATATGAAACAACATATACAACATCCAAGAACCAAAATAAATCCCGATTTAACCCTAAATTTTCAGCCAACATAAACCAAGAATTTAGGGTTTTTGTCCATACAAAATATAATCAACCATTTCACATCTTTCTTTCAAGATTTAATCATAAGCATGTAAGATATAACCTTGAAAGATTGGGGATTCATCATATCATCATAAAACAGCCCCTATTAGGTTGTTAAAGTCCCATAAAACCAATTTTACAAGGACAAAAGAAGCTAGTCATCCACATATCCGGATCTAGATGCCAATTGGGTTTGTTGCACCATTATCAAAGTGTTGTTTAACCATTTAAACAAGAAAACGCAGCGGAATCAAACCTTAATATTATGTTTTGTAAACTGAAAATTAAGGCTTATTACTTAGCAACAACAAACCCAAGAACATAGGATCAAATATATGTGAATGGACTAGCTATCAAGAATAAATAACAACCAAAAGCAACACATACAAACTACCTTTGTAGAGCTGTTGAAAACGTGAGATAGATGAAGAGAATGAGGTTCTTGAACAACCAAAAAACCAAGGAGAGGTGTCCTCAAGCTTGCATACCCACAAGCATCAAGCAAACATCTTCTTGCTAGGCTTTGAACACCAAAAACGAACCAAAAGGAGTTGCAGAAAATGTTTTTTCAGCTTGTTCTTCTTCAAGAATAGAGAGAAAATGGTCCTTGTGGTTCTTGCATGTATGAGAGAGAGTGAGAGGTTGAGTGTGTGACTATCAAGAGTGTCTTGTTCCAAGACAAACTTGAACCAAACCCCCATAAAGGGGCAGCCAAAAATGCCTTTCAAAAAAGGGTTTCCCCCCAATTTTATCAACCATTTT
Organism: Flaveria ramosissima; assembly: GCA_025215565.1. Taxonomy (NCBI): domain Eukaryota; kingdom Viridiplantae; phylum Streptophyta; class Magnoliopsida; order Asterales; family Asteraceae; genus Flaveria; species Flaveria ramosissima. Next base: position 60,179,979 of record CM046041.1, read on the forward strand.
ATTTAACTAATCACTAGTATAAGTTATGTAATTAACCTTTTAATTATATAACTTATACACACTTTTATTACTTGATGTTATTTAACCAATTTAAATAACATTACAAATAATACCCATGAATAAAATATCCCTATAAGTTGTTCCATCTCATATGCAACTTCTTTAGAAAACCCATTTTCTAAATTGGTGTAATTATTTAATTGCATGATCATATCATCAATTAAATATTAACTGGTGTTTGCTAAGCTTGTTATTGGGTATGACCCGACTTGGATCATAACGTACTAACCACTGCTTCGGAAGAGAAGGTGGTGAAGGCCTCTTCCGAGAAGAAAGAAGCTTCGGAAGAATGCCATGCTGCTCAAGCTTCAACAAGCTCATCCTCTATGATCAACCAAGGGATGGAATGGAAGATCAAAGAAGATGCTGCAGCCCAAGGCTCGTCTTCACAAACACTTATTGAACCCCCATGCATTAATTTTGGTTCAATAAAAACCTCATTGGAAGAGCCCAAGACCAACAAGGCTTGGGTTTCCAATAAAAACTAACTTTTTCACCTTATGTGCAGGGACATCCTTATGACAAGAACAATAACGTGTGGATTGTAGATAGTGGATGTTCCAGGCACATGACTAGGAACAGATCTCTCCTTCAACAATTTCAACATTTTGATGGAGGTCCTGTTAAGTTTGGAGGTGAGGCTGGAGGATACATTTCTGGCGGAGGGAGTGTATCCAACGGCAAGTTAAAGGTTGACAAAGTACATTTTGTCAAACAGATTGAACACAATCTTTTAAGTGTTTCTTAATTCTATGATCAAAAGCATCAAATGCTTTTCACAGAACATGAGTGCATTATCCTCAAACCTGGGATCACCATTCCTCCAAAATTGGTGCTTCTTAGATCTCCCAGAAATGGGGATATGTACGAGCTGGATATGAACTATGCTTCCCCACTGGGATAAGTATCATGCTTTTTTCCAATGCTAACGGTGATGAGTCAACACTATGGCATAAACGAATGTGTCATGTCAGTTTTATAACCATGAATAAATTGGTTAAAATTAACTTGGTACATGGTTTGCCTAAAAAGGAATTTTCTGCAAAGATAACTGTGTTGCATGCCTGAAAGGGAAGCAACACAGGGCATCTCATAAATTCAAATTTGTTAACTCAATCATCACCCCATTACACTTATTGCACATGGATCTCTTCGGTCCAACAAGTATAATAAGCATTGGAAGGAAATCATATTTCCTTGTGATAGTTGATGATTTTACAAGATTTACATGGGTATTCTTTTCAAAAACTAAGGATGAAACTGCTGAAACGTTTAAAATCTTTTATTATTAAAATAGAAAATCAAACTAATCACAAGGTAAAGATAATCAAAAGTGATCAAGGGACTGAGTTTAAGAATCAAGTTCTTGACTCATTCTGTAACTCAAAAGGGTTTGCCAGACAATACAGTGCTCGTAGAACTTGTCAACAAAATGGTGTTGCTGAGAGGAGGAACAAGACACTTATTGAGGCTGCTTGGACTATGTTGGTGGATTCAAAGTTGCCTCTTACTTTCTAGTCAGAGGCAGTCAGCACTGCATGCTATGTGCAGAACAGAGATCTTGTAGTTAAGCCATATGGAAAAACCCCTTATGAGTTATGAAAGAAGAGGCCACCATTCATTGGCTTTCTAAAGTCCTTTGGCAGCAGGTGTACCATATTTAACACAAAAGACAATTTGGCAAAATTTGCTAAAAAGTCGGATGATGCTATCTTTGTTGGATATTCCTCCAACTCTATTGCTTATAGAGTTTATAACATCAAAAATCAACAATTTGAGGAATCATCCAACATTGTCGTTAATGAGCACAATCCTTGTGTTAGGGGGAATGGCCCTGTTTACATTTTTGACTTGCAACTGTTTCCCAACTATTCTAATTCATCATGTGAGAATGTTTCAGCTAGAACAAGTCCTCAAAATGATCATGATCAATTGTTTGAGTTGCCCAGACCTTGTTCAAATTCTCTAAGAATGACTGAAGATCCAGCTCCAACTATCTTAAGATCAAGTAGCATAACTCTTTCAAGAGATAGTGAAGCTTCAACCAGTGTTCCTTCAAGTGACACTGAACAACACCCGATTGATAGAAGCAGTATTCTGAAGGAATAGGCAACTGTTAATGCTACTTCTTAGCCAATCATTGATGATGATGTTTCTCTTTCATTCAATTAGTCCTCATTGAATTACATTAAAACAGCAGTTTGCCCAAGTGTTCATGGTCCTGAGCATATGTCCAACTTGGATTTATCTTTGCAACTGGAAGTGATTCCTAGACTAAGGATTCACAACACTCGTCCAACTGAGAACATCATAGGAGAAGTCTCTGAAGGCATGAGAACAAGAGGACAAACTCATCATGGGAATGTCTGTTTGTACTCATGCTTCTTATCTCAGATGGAACTCAAGAAAGTAGAAGAAGCCTTAAAGGATAGTAGCTGGGTTGAGTCAATGAAAGAGGAGTTGCTTCAATTAAAGAGACAAAAGGTTTGGGACCTTTGCCCGCTACCATCTGGTCAAGTACCTATAGGCACCAAATGGCTTTTCAGAAACAAGAGAGATGATAGAGGCTTGATCATCAAGAACAAAGCTAGACTGGTTGTTCAAGGATATACCCAAGAGGAAGGAATTTATTATACTGATGTCTTTGCACCTGTTGCAAGACTTGAGGCAGTTAGAATCTTCCTTGCTTATGCTGCATCCAAGAATTTTACTGTCTATCAGCTTGATGTCAAGTGTGCCTTTCTATATGGAAATATAGATAGGGAGGTCTATGTGTGCCAACCTCCACGATTTGAAGACCCACAACACGCCAACTATGTGTGCAATCTGGATAAAGCTCTTTATGGGCTGCACCAAGCACCTAGGCTATGGTATGAGACTTTGTCTCAATTTCTCCTGAAGAATTGTTACACTTGAGGTACCATTGGATAAGACTCTTTTCATAAAGAAGTCTTAGAAAGACATATTGCTCGTTCAGGTCTATGTTGATGATATCATATTTGGTTCTTCAAATGACCAAATGTGTAAACACTTTGAGAGCATTATGAAGAAGAAGTTTGAGATGAGTTCCATAGGAAAAATGGACTTTTTCTTTGGAATTCAGTTGAAGCAGATGAAGGAAGGGTTCTGTTGGATCAGGAAGAAGGCTGGTGCAACCAAAACCAAATCACTTAGACTATTTTGGTACAACTAATAAAGGACTTCCGAAGCTAAGTGTGGAACTTCCAAAGGATATGGAGTTCTTCCGAAGATGAAGAGTAAGATCAACTTCCGAAGGAAAAGCTCCAACTTCCGAAGACAAAGTCTTCTCTTCCGAAGATCAAGACTTAGAAGAAAAGATAAGAAGTCAACTTCCGAAGTATGAAGAAAAGAAGAAGTCCTCAAGCCTCGGAAGAAGTAGCCTCTTCAGAAGTATAAGTGGCTTCAGAAGAACTTGTTGTTCTAAAGCCATTTAACATTTGAAGACACTACTATGAACCAGTGGACATAAGTATGGTCTCTGACACTCCGCTGAAGACCTCGGATATTGCATGGTTTTTTCCCAAAGGGCCATGTAGTTGACCATACTTTATTCCATTGTTCACTTTTTTATGTTAGTACAAGTTACCAACTTTAGTTGGTGACAAAAGGTAAGTCATGGACATGTCATGACTACCATATCTTAGATAATACTTTATCTAAGATACCTTAACTTTAGGATTGTAGTATATGCTTTAGTAGTAGGTTTCCAGTTGGTATCAAAGTATATCCGGCTGTAGGTAGTAGTATATATTGTTTCTCATTGTAACTCATGTAATATGCTTGCAAGAGTCTTGTAATACTTTGAGTTGATAAGTAATATATATACAAGTGCCTTGAAATTATTTCTTTGTTCTTTGCTACTTATTATATTATTATCAACTCTTAGAAGAGATTCTGTTTCATCTGATTCGAGCATAGTATAAGTGAGTTTGAGAGAAATCCAAGTGTTAAGTGACAAAACCGATCCTGCAATTGGTATCAGAGCTTCTTATGCTCTTGATTGTGAGATCTTACCATCCTAATCAACCTGTTTTTCACTCCTACTTACACCACACTCAAAATGGCTTTCAACAAGTCTGAAGTAAAGATGGGGATGATGACTAAAGCACCCATCATCACCCTTGAAAACTTCAGGTCATGGAGCAGACGCATGGAAGGCTTCATCAGGTATCAAGACAACAAGATGTGACAATCTATTCTTAATGGCCCATATAAACCTAAGGTGGCAGCACCAGGTGGAAACGGTGCCATGATAGAGAAAGTTGTTGAAGATTACTCTGATGGGGACCGGAAGAAGCAGGACATTGACAGCAATGCAATGACTATTCTCATGACTGCAATACCCAACTCCATCATGGTGGGGTTTGAGCATTGCAAGTCAGCTAAAGAACTGTTTGATGCACTTGCTCAGATGTACACCAGCTCCAATGACTCCAAGAAGGACTCACTGAAGCAGCAGTTCGAGAACTTCACCTACATTACTGGAGAGACCCTCAGCCAACAATACTTCAGGTACATGGACCTCATTTCTTCCCTTCAGTCTGTGGGAATTACTCCTGAACTTAGAGACCTCACAAGAAAGTTTATGAGTGCACTCCTTAATGAGTGGACGTTCTACTTTGTCTTCATCAAGAGGACAGAAAATCTGAACACCCTCACCATGACCGAACTCTATGGCATCCTTGATGGATACCGTTTGGAGATGGAAAGCAAGAGAGGCCATCAGACAAGCAGACCCTTGAGTCTTCTTGCTAGCAACGCTTTAATGGTTGCTGAAGGCTCAGGACCCACACAACCTCAACAGTTCTTGACATACACCCAACAGCCATCCTGTCCTTCTGGACCATACCTTACATTTCCTGAGACTCCAAGGTCTCAACAGGCTCAGCATAGTTCCATTCACGATAGTTGTGCCTTTGTCTCAGGAAGTGGACACTCTAGTGACTATCAGTATTGTTTTGATGATCTAGAGTGCTTCAGTCCAGATGATGTGGAGTATGTGGACATAGTCCAACAAATGGATCTTTTAACCTATAGAGCCAAGAAGCTCTTCAAGAGAACTGGAAGGCAATTTCCCCAAAACCCAACCAAGTGCAAGTTTGGGTTTGACAAAACTAAGGCCAAATGTTACAACTGTAACCAACTTGGTCATTTTGCGAGGGAATGCAAGGCTCCCAAGTCAAATCCGGGAACCCCACAGGCCTCCACACATCCCTCTACACCAAAGCCCACTGGAAAGTCAACAGAGACAGCTGCAATGGCTCAAGAAGTTGACTGGAGCTTTATGGTACAGGATGTGACTCCTGCTCAAGCACTCATGGCTGAAACAGATGACAATAAGGTATATGAACATCTCTGTACTCCAGCATGAATTGCTAAGGTTAAATTGTATCAGGACTACAATATGGAGATTAAATGCGATATTGAGTCTCAAAATGTTTTAAAATCTGATTTTAAAAGTGCTAAATCTGACTATCAAAGAAAAAAAATAAGGAGTTGGAGAAAAGTGTGTCCTTATTAAAACATGAACACACAAACTATAAGACTTAAATAAAGAATTTAATATCCAAATTGTCTGAGGCTCAAGCCCATCTTATCACTGCTAACGCTCAAGCCAGGAAGTATGCTATTTCTGAGCAAAATTTCCAAGCTATTTGTTGGACCAAAAGAACCAATGAGCCGGATCAGAAAAACCTTTAAGTCCCACAGACGTCACAACAACTACTGAAGTCCACAACAGCTGAAGACAACAACTGAAGACAAAGTCTGAAGACACAAGTGCTGAAGACAAAGTCTGAAGACACAAGTGCTGAAGACAAAGTCTGAAGACACAAGTGCTGAAGACAAAGTCTGAAGACACAAGTGCTGAAGACAAAGTCTGAAGACAAGTGCTGAAGACAAAGTCTGAAGACACAAGTGCTGAAGACAAAGTCTGAAGACAAGTGCTGAAGACAAAGTATCAGATGTTGTCACAACAGCTGAAGAGGACTTCTTCAGTAGTTGTGACGGTTTGCTTTCAGTAGTTTTATATTTCTATTTTCAGTAGTTTTGTAAAACGACTGAAGAGTTTGTTCTTCAGTCGTTGTAGCATCAGTAGTTTTCTTTTTCAGTTGTTTCATGTTTATACTTAACACTCTGACATGTTCTCAGTAGTTGTGAACATTTCAGTAGTTTGTTAAGAAGTAGTTTTTGTACTAGATCTGCTAGTAATCACCACCCCGTGATTACAGCAGTGATTGCACTCTATATAAGGAGTGCCAACCTTATTGTAATGTGAATGATTGAGCAATAATATTGAGCATTATTGAAACATTCCAAATCACAGAAAATATTCTCTCATTTGTTACAAATAACACTCTCTTGCTATAATTTGACTAATTCATCTCTTCTTCCTGCATTACACTCTTATACTTCAAACTTGTGATCGTTGATCCTGTCAAATGGTATCAGAGCAGGTTAATCATTGATCGATCTAATAATTGATCATTGAAACTGCTCTTCAAGATCCAAGTTTGAGTGAATTAGTATCCTTTTGCAAGAAACTGTTATAGAGATTGAATTTTCTGTGTTTTTAATCATTCATCCTGAGACTTATTCTCGGTTTCATTGAGTTTGTTGTGGTGTGTCAAATTTTTGCTTGAATAAAATTGTTTTTGGTTTCAAAATGACTACTCCTTCCAATGATCCTCACAATACTGGTTCCTCAACCAAGCCTCCAATGCTGGTTAGGAATGAGTATAACATATGGCAACGTCGTATGCTCCATCACCTGTCTGTTAACAGTTCAGGTTGTTGGACATCAGTGGTACATGGTCCACATAAGCCTATGGTGAATAACCCGGAAACCAATCAAATGGTTCCGAAGAGGAAGGATCAATACTCAGATGAAGATAAGAAATTATTTGAGATAGATGCAAAAGCTCATGGAATTCTAGCCATGGCGCTACCAAAAAATTTATTCTGGGTTAATGCACTATGAATCTGCCCATGACCTCTGGAATGCCTTGAAAGAACAATTTGGAGGAACAGATGAGGTCTTGGCAAATAATAGAGAGATCCTTGCCCAACAATATGAGACATTCTCTCATAGGAAGGGTGAGACACTGACTCAACAGTTTGAGCGGTTCTCTTGTTTGATCTCTGAATTGAAAATGGTCAAACATGAGTATACTAATGTTCAGATGAATAACAGATTTCTCAGATCACTGCCTGAGAGATGGGATACATATACCATTGTCCTACGCTCCAGTGCAAATTTGGACAAACTATCTCTCACCCAACTTCATGGGAAATTGCTCACATTTGAGAGAGAGATAGAACAAAAGAGAAAACTGTCTTCATCTGGTAAGCTCACTGAGGACTTTGTACCAGGCAATACTGCTCTGGTTAGTCATGAGTCAGAATATGCTTCATCTGAATGCCAGTATGATGAGCATATTGATTTCTCTTCAAATATTTCTGATTCAGCATTTGTGAGTGTTGATAGTCAATTTTCTGGGTGTAATAATGACAATCTATGCTTCATCATGGATGATCTCAAGGGGATTGCTGATGATGACTTAGAAGAGATGGATATTTTGAGCCAAATGGCCTTGATAAATATCAGATCTCAGAAGTTCTACAAAAGAACTGGAAGAAAGTTCCCAGGACTCTCTGGCAAAACCAAAGTTGGTTTTGACAAGAGTAAGTTGAGGTGTCACAGATGCCAAAGGCTTGGACACTTTGCTAGAGAATGTAGATCATCTGGATCTAATTCCTCTGCACTTTTGTGACTTTTCCTAGCAATAGTCAACAAAACAAAGGGCAACATCCTGTCAATTCTAGTCATCAGTCTCAACTACAATCTCCTGCATACTTTGTTCCTCAGGGTCAAATGCCTTATCCTTACCCGTGTTATTACATGCCACAAACCAGTCAAGTTCAAGCTCCTATGGTACCACAACCTCATGCACTTCCAGAACCTCAACCATCTCATCAACCCCCTCAACCTCAACAACATAGCTTCTTCACCCCAGAAGTTGTTGATTGGAGCAGCTTGCCAGATGACATGTCTGGTCATGAACAACTGTTCACAAGTGCTGATCAACATGGTGGTGATAGTCCTTTTGGAAATCTGGCACTTATGGCTCTGGAATCAACTGAGGGTTCCTGCTCAACTGCATCATCTTCACAGGTAACTCAGGTATCTTCAGAGGCCAAAGCCAAGTTATGTTCTGAATCTTGCATTGCTGCCTTTGTCTCTATTAGAGAGGCAAATGTAGCATTAATAAATGAAAAACTTGAGTTTGAGAAAACTATTTCCAAAAGACAAGCTGAGTATGAGTCTGTTCTTAATAGTAAAAATGATGAGATTTATAAGCTTAAATGCCAATTAAATGATGAAAAGGCTAAGCTAGAGGTTATTCTGGAGGACCAGAAAAGTCTTAAAGAAACCCTTGCAGTCACCCAAGTAGAGTGTGATCGATGGGTGAAATCATGCAAAGGTTTTGAGATGCTTCTTAGTAAGCAATCAGCTTCCAATGTGAAGTTTGGCATTGGTTATAATCACACTGCTCCTCCTACAGATTTTGCTCCAAGAGTAGAGGTGAAATCTGATGGAGAAAGCAATAACCAATCCACCTCATCATGTGATTCACTTTCTGATAAAGCATCATCAAAAGTTGAAGTCAGCAATAAGCCCTCTCAGAACTTATCAGCTAATATTGATAGTTCAATTGCTGACACTCACATGATCAAAGAGTTGGTCAACTCAGGAGTTATGTCTGAAAGTCCTGAAAGGACTGGAGAGCAAGATTTAACTCCTGAAGTTCAAGCTCCAACTACTGACAGCACTGAAAAGAAGAAAACTGTCAGTAGAAAGAGTTTGAAGACTACTAAAGAGGAAGCCAAGAAAGCAAATAGTGCTTCCAAAGTACTGAAGAGCAAGTCTTCAGTAGTTTCATCCTCTTTAGTTGATGATCACAAAAGATGAAAAATAAACCATGTGAAGTATGTGGTTTGTTTAATCATCTCACTGATGATTGTTGGTACAAAAGAGGATCCAAACTCAAACATAAAGATGAAATTAAAGAGAAAATGGTAAAAATGAAAAATGAGTTTAAAGCCACATTTGTACCAGCAACATCAAATCCTGTAATCCCTAAGTCCAAAAAGAAATCCAAAAAGGAAGGGGTTAAACAGGTAACAGCTGAGGTTGCTCAAAAGAAGAAGGTGCAACATAAGAACTTATCAAACTCCAGTCCTAATGTGTCTGAAGAGCTGAAAGCTCTATCACAAAATCAGACACAGCTGGTTATGATGGTTCAACATCTATTGGGAAGAGTCAACCAATTAGATGCTCCTATGTTGAATCCACAGAAAAGGAGGTCCAAGCCAAAGGATTCCTCTTTTCCACCATCTTCTTCCTCTCAAGCTGTTATTTCTAGCAAACTTGTTAGTCCACCATCTGTTGATGTGAATAGGCCCAAAACCAAAAAGGTTTGGGTCTCAAAATCTAACTAATTTGCTTTGTTCTGCAGGGTTCTTCAACATGCCACAGAGGCATCTGGTATGTAGACAGTGGAGGATCCATGCATATGACAGAAACAGATCACTTCTTAATGACTACTCTCAAGGAAGGAAGGGATTTGTATCTTTTGGCAATGATGCAAAGGGTTACATCATCGGCAAAGGCTTTGTTTCCAATGGGGAAATAAAGTTTGATGATGTTAACCATGTGGAAAATCTCAAGTACAACCTCTTGAGTGTCAGTCAAATGTGTGACAAAGGCCATGTTGCTCTTTTCACAAGTCAGAACTGCCGGATTCTGTCATCCAAAGTTCTGAGTTTGATTGACAAGGTGTTGGATAAACACACTCTCCTTAAGGCCAACAGGACAGGAAGAGTGTATGCCTTAGATCTTTCTAAGAAAATAGATCTCAAAGGCCATCCTTGCCTATTTTCCAAGGCTTCCCCTCAAGAATCTACACTATGGCATAGAAGGCTGGGTCATGTTAATCTCAAAAACATAAATCAGCTGATTAACCATGGTTTAGTAAGGGGATTGCCTATGAAGGAGTTCAAATGTGAAGATGACTGCACTGCTTGTCTAAAAGGAAAACAGCACAAAGTTTCATTTCCTTCCATAGAAGAACCTAAGTCCACAGCCTGCTTACAACTTCTTCACATGGATCTCTTTGGTCCTGTGAGAGTGATGAGTATGGCTAAGAAGAAATACTGTCTAGTAATTGTGGATGATTACTCCAGATTTGTATGGACTTTCTTCTTGCATTCAAAGGATGAAGCACCTCAGAAGATTATCAACTTTGTGTTGTATGTTGAGAAGCAGTATTCCCTCTCAGTCAAGTGTGTTAGAAGTGATAATGGAACCGAATTTAGAAACAATACACTTGATGAGTTCTACCTCTCAAAGGGAATCAAGAGGCATTTTAGCATTCCAAGAACTCCTGAACAAAATGGAGTAGTGGAGAGAAAGAACAGGACCCTTATTGAAGCTGCAAGGTCCATGTTGGCTGACTCTGGATTGCCAATGACTTTTTGGGCTGAAGCTATCAATACTGCTTGTTATGTACAAAATAGAGCTCTAGTGAATAAGAGGTTGATGAAAACTCCATATGAAGTTCTTCATCATTTGGCCCCTCTAATTTCATTCTTTAGAGCTTTTGGATGTCCTTGTTTCATTCTCAACACAAGGGATCAACTCCAGAAATTTGATTCTAAGGTGGATGCAGGATATTTTGTTGGTTATTCATCAACTTGCAAAGCATACAGAGTCTTCAACTGTAGAACAAAGATGGTTGAAGAGACTCTACATGTTAAGTTTAATGAATCTCCAAAGGACAAGATTCCACAAAATCCTGTGGAGATATTTGATTTGGACATACTGCAATATGCTCCTCATCAAACTCCTGCTGTTGCTCATGTCAACAGTTCTCCACCTGGTGGTACTGCTGGTGCTGATGATGATGATAGCAGTACTCACCTCTTCAGATTTACTGATCAACTGCCTGATTCAGCTAGACCTGATGTTCCTGCAGCTCCAGCAGCACAATCCACAACAAATGCTGATGAGATTTCTACAACTTCAACTTCCTTTGAACTACCATCAACTGATTGGTTTCAAGGAAATTCTTCACCATCACCATCTGTTGCTGCTGAGCCTGCTACAAACACTTGCACTGATCTCATTGTGTATCAAGATCTGAAGAATCACCCTATGTCTCAAATCATTGGTGATATCACTGCTGGTGTATCAACAAGAAGTCAATTGTCAAATTTCTGCTTCTATGCTCTCTTCATCAGTCAGCAAGAGCCAAAGAATTATCATTGCATTAAAGACAATGGATGGGTTGATGCCATGCAGCTTGAGCTTCTTCAGTTCAAGAAACAGCAAGTGTGGGAACTTGTTCCTCTACCTCCAGGTAAGTGTGCAATAGGCACTAAATGGGTGTTTAGGAATAAGACTGATGAAATGGGCTTATTGTTAAGAACAAGGCCAGACTGGTGGTTCAGGGGTTTGCACAAGAAGAAGGTATTGATTATGATGAAACCTTTGCTCCTGTAGCCAGACTGGAAGCAATTCGATTGTTTTTAGCTTATGCTGCTTATCAAAATCTTAAAGTTTTCAAATGGATGTCAAAAGTGCTTTTCTGTATGGAAAAATTAAAGAAGAGGTTTATGTATGTCAACCACCAGGTTTTGAGGACAACAAACATCCTAATTGGGTGTATAAGCTTGATAAGGCTCTTTATGGGTTGAAACAAGCTCCTAGGGCCTGGTATGAGACATTATCAAACTTTCTTCTTAAAATAATTTTACTAGAGGCACCATAGATAAAACTTTATTCATTAAGAAAGCAGGGCAGCATAATCTACTTGTTCAAATTTATGTAGATGATATTATTTTTGCATCCTCTGATCCACAGTTGTGTGATGACTTTACAAAGCTGATGCAACAAAAGTTTGAAATGAGTGCAATGGGGGAATTACAATTTTTTCTGGGTTTGCAAATCAAACAAAAGGCTGATGGAATTTTCATTCATCAGTCCAAATATACAAAAAATCTTTTGGAAAAATTTGATTTACAAAATTGTAAACCTGTTCTACTCCCATGTGCAACACCACACAACTGGATACAGATCAGAAAGGTAAAGTGGTTGATGAAACACTTTACAGATGTATGATTGGGTCCTTGATGTACCTAACAGCTTCTAGACCAGATATTATGTTTGCTACATGTGTTTGTGCTAGATTTCAGGCTGCACCTAAGGAGTCTCATTTGATTGCAGTCAAGAGGATCTTTAGATATTTGCAAGGCACTCCATCTCTAGGTTTATGGTATTCTACTAGACATTCTGGTAAATTAGTTGCTTTTTCTGACAGTGACTATGCAGGGTGTAAATTGACCAGGAAATCAACTTCTGGTGGATGCCAATTCCTAGGCAACTGTTTGATTTCTTGGCAGAGTAAGAAACAAACTTCAGTTGCTACATCAACTGCTGAAGCCGAGTACATTGCTGCTGCAAGTTGTACATCTCAGGTATTATGGCTTCAAAACCAATTATTGGATTATGGCATAACTGAGACAAAGACTCCATTGTTAATGGACAGTTCTTCAGCTCTTTGTATTGTCAAGAATCCTGTCCAGCACTCTAGGACTAAACATATTGAAATCAGACATCACTTTATTAGAGATTGTTTTGAAAAAGGTCTGATTGATCCAAAATTTGTTCCTAGTGCTGATGAGCTTGCAGACATTTTTACTAAGCCTTTGGATAGTTCAACTTTCCACAACCTGGTGTTAAGGCTTGGTATGCTGCAGCTAGAATAAGTGACAAACCGATAATCTCAGTAATAAATACTGATGATCATTGGTAACCATGTCATATATTACTTCATTTGTTAAAACAGCTGATGTAGTTATAACAGCTGATGAAATCACAACAGCTGATGTAACTACAACTGCTGATGTCAGAAATGCAGATAAGTACTGATGACCAATGAAACATTTTAATGTGGAGGTCAGACTGAAACAGCTGAAAAGCTAAGAATTGACGACAACAGCTGATGAGCAATTCTCTTCAGTTGTTTTTCCAACTGCTGTTTCTAAACAACTGAAGCCACAGCTATGTCTTCAGTAGTTTACAACTACTGAAGACTACCGCTAAGTCTTCAGCTGTTTACATCAACTGATGACAAAACCACTGTCTTCAGTAGTTACACAACTACTGATGACAAACACCATGTCCTCAGTTGTTTCACCACCTGAAGTCGGATTGTCCTCAGTAGTTTTATAACTACTGAAGACTAAATCAAAGACTTCAGCTGTTTCAATGTCTGACAGTTAAAACCAAGTCTTCAGTTGTTTTATAACAACTGATGATCACACCAATACGGTCAGTCATTTCAACCTCAAAAAGTTAATGCCACGTCATCAGTTTCAGCAAATGATGACTCACCAAAACCTTCAGTCGGTTCATAACCCTACCCTATAAATCCCTTATCTCACCAGAGTTTTTCTCACCTTCACTCAAACCTAACGTTCAAAAACTCTGTACCCTCTCTTCATCCATGGCGACCATGCAACTAAAACCTCGACACAACTGTGTCGCTCACCTTACTAAATCACCATTCTGGACCAAGTTTCACAACGCCATTGATTTAATGGTCCAGTCACCTTACCAAACAGCCTTCCTGATAAACCCCACCATATATGCCGAATCCCTTAGCCAATTCTGGACGAACGTCACTCTTGTCTCTGAGGAGAATGACACAGAGTCACTTCATTCGTTGTCCATAGCCAAAAGGTGGTCATCAATCCAGAGATTCTTCGCCAAACCCTCAACCTGGATGATGCCACTTTCCCGACCAGCTATCCAAAGGGCACCACTGATCTATCCTTTGCCCACCATGGATACGAAGGCAATCTGAGTGCCTCTACCATATTGAAGAAACATTTCCAGGATGCTGAACGGCTTATCTTTCATATGGTAAATGTCTGCCTGGCTCCAAAGACTTCATCATGGGATCAAATGTCCACAAGGTGGCAACAGGTATTGTACTCTATCCTTGAGCAACAACCTTTAAATTTTTCTGAAATATTATTCTTAGAGCTCAAGGATATGGCCCAAAAACAACTTTCTAACCGTTGGTGGATATATCCTCGGTTTATAATGGCCATAATTGAAAACCAGCTTCAAGCTGAGGGACTTGTTGGCCTGGGAGTCCCTGCTATGGCTGTATTGCCTGAAGTATACTCCCGGCACAACTCTGACCAATCACTCAAAATGGCTGCCAAGCTGCGCAAACCCACGCAGCTGGAACCCACAGCCACCACCACAAAATCCAAAGTCCCCACCAAACCAAAAACAAAACGAACCAAAACAGCTATTCAGGAAGATGAGTCACCTGAAGATGCTCCTGTACCACAAAGACAGGATATACTCACTGGTGTTAACCCCCCAGTAGTATCAGAGACTCACCCAGCCACAGCCGCTCAGGATTCCTCTCAAAAGGAACCTGAAGCAACCAATGAAGGGGTACCCACAAATCTGGAATCTTCCTCATTTGAGGAGATTGCCATTGAAACTCACCATTCTCCCCAGGTGCATAATACCCATCTCCCAATGAAAATGCCCCCCAAAGTCCAACACTTATAATTGCAAATGTGCTGACTCAGCTGCATGCCTCTCCTCCTCCCAGACAACTATCTAAAGGGAAAACCACAGATATTGAGGAAGAGGATCAACATGCTTCTGACAACCCACAGCACAGGGGTTTAAATGTTCAGTCTCCTAGTGTAGATACGGAGACAAGAATATCTGATGAGGCTGCCACCTCTTCTGCATCAGCACATGATCAGACTGAGGCTGGTAACATGGCTAAGACCTCATCAGAGGCAACAGCTGATGAAGGACATCGTCCTGAGGCTGGAAGTCCCCAGTTCCAAGAAAAAGGGGCACATGCTACATCTGGTCTACACCCAGAGCATGTACATCTTGCTACTAGCAAGAGGTCAGGTGATTCAGCATCTGCTGATGATGACCTGGGCTTCTTTTATGATGTTCTAGCCCAGAACACAATTCTTGAGGAAGAAGTCAGTAGACTACAAAGACTACTTGACCAATTCTCTCAAGAAGCAAGTCCATCTGATACCACAATACACCCACAGATGGCACCTTCACCTGAAGGTCTCCTAAACACTCAGCCACTACAAAACATTCAATCCACCAGCCTCTACTTCTGGCACTGTTTCTCAGGGACAGAACCCCTCTGAGCAAACAGCTGCTATATTCCAAAAATCCCTACCTCTCATCACCCCAATGATCCGACATTGTGATCAAAACCTTGGATGACAAACTTCCCTCAATCATACAGCCACTGGTGGAGGAGATTGTGAGCACAAGGCTTTCTACTACTCAAACCCTTGCAACCAATGCAACCAAAAAGGGGGAGAGTCAGTCAGTGAAAGACAAAGGGAAGCGCATATTGATAGAGAGAGACCAGGAGGAAGAAGAGGTTGTTGAGAAAGAGACTGAGAAGGAGAAAGAGTATGTGAAGGGAGCTGACACTGATCAAGTGAGTGAAAGTCACAAAGACTTTCACATCACATACAAGAAGAGGAAGATAGAAAGAAAGAAAAAGAACTCCACTTGATGAGATGGTCAAAATGGCGGATGCTACACATAGTAAATCTATGGACTCCATTATTGACCAACTATACAGACAAGGGTTCGATACTGCACAGCTTGACTCAGAGATTAGAAGACTTGAAGTTGAAGAAATTAACTCAAGATGGGCAAGCTATGATGTGCTAGAAAGAGAAAGACTGGAGATCATGATCAGATTTATTGCTAAGTATCTTGGAAGATCATTGATAGAGATTAAGTCATGGACCAGGGACAGTATCTTGGCTATAACCACCAAGATCTGTACGTCTGAAGCATATACAAAGGGATTAGTGATTGAAGCTTTAAATGAAGCAGGTGCTGGAAAAAGAAACGAACTAGCAAAATACTCCAAAGCCTCACTCATTACAAGAATGCTAGAACAACCTGCAAAACCTACCACTTCAAAATCACCACTACCACAACCCATTAAACCAACTCCTTTACCCTCAAAACCAACAGCCGATGATGCATCCAAGAAGAAGAAGAGAAGGATGTTGAGGCTAGAAGAAGAAGAAGAAGAGGATGATGAGGAGGAAGATAGGCTGCCTCTTTCTGCAGTCCTAACTTTGCCTAAAGCCAAATCTATGCCCATCACTCCCACCTCACAGATGGAAACTGTGAGAGTAAAGATTGAAGAAGAGCAACTGCAAAGGCTTCATGATGAGAGAGATGCTAAAAAGTATAGATAAAACTTATGCTGCCTCCTCATCAATAATAAGTATGAAGAAGAAAGAAGCTCTGAGACTGTACACCCTCGCCAACACATTTCAATATCAGAAAGAAAAGGTGAGGATGTGGCCTGATCCTAGGGTGGCTCACAGAATTGTGAAGAAGGACATTCCTGCACGATACAAGGGCCAGATAAAGAGGATCGTAGATGAAGAGATCACAGTGGTCCTTGTAGTATCACCCTGGGAGATTGTAGAAGACTTCAAGAAAGCTTATGAGACTAAACAGCCTCCCCAAAAGATGTTAGAAAACAGAGTGATCAAGAAGGGGTTAGTCTACAAGAAGCTTGAGAACTTCAAACAGAATGAGCTCAGTCTGTTACTTGAAGGTAATCATCCTGATGAGTTTGCCTACAGACAGATCACAACTGTTGAGCTCAAAAATGGCAAACAGGCCAAATACATCTCAGAGCTGTATGGGCGTGAAGGATTATTCGATGGTGAACCAGAGAATCTCACTATGGAAGAACAAATCATGTTTCTCAGAGCATACACCAGAGAATCCTACAGGCTTATACATGGGAAGTGAGTTTCATGGATGGGGGAACAGCTCAGTGTCCAATTCCCCAATACAGAGCTCCCATCCATACTTTGCCAACCAAATCATCAGAGACTTACTTCCAGGCCGGTGCTTATATGGGTCATCTTCTCAACTGATCAAGAAGGAAAAAGACCATCCATTTTGCCAACAATAAGTGGGACCTCAATAAAGTTAAAGGTTTTGGCTGCATTGGTTCAGGGGGAGTTTGTTGGACCAAAAGAACCAATGAGCCGGATCAGAAAAACCTTTAAGTCCCACAGACGTCACAACAACTACTGAAGTCCACACAGCTGAAGACAACAACTGAAGACAAAGTCTGAAGACACAAGTGCTGAAGACAAAGTCTGAAGACACAAGTGCTGAAGACAAAGTCTGAAGACAAAGTGCTGAAGACAAAGTCTGAAGACACAAGTGCTGAAGACAAAGTCTGAAGACACAAGCTGAGACAAGTGAAGACACAAGTGTGAAGACAAAGTCTGAAGACAAGTGCTGAAGACAAAGTATCAGATGTTGTCACAACAGCTGAAGAGGACTTCTTCAGTAGTTGTGACGGTTTGCTTTCAGTAGTTTTATATTTTCTATTTTCAGTAGTTTTGTAAAACGACTGAAGAGTTTGTTCTTCAGTCGTTGTAGTATCAGTAGTTTCTTTTCAGTTGTTTCATGTTTTATACTTACACTCTGACATGTTCTCAGTAGTTGTGAACATTTCAGTAGTTTGTTAAGAAGTAGTTATTTTTGTACTAGATCTGCTAGTAATCACCACCCGTGATTACAGCAGTGATTGCACTCTATATAAGGAGTGCCAACCTTATTGTAATGATGAATGATTGAGCAATAATATTGAGCATTATTGAAACATTCCAAATCACAGAAAAATATTCTCTCGCATTTGTTACAAATAACACTCTTGCTATAATTTGACTAATTCGTCTCTTCATTCCGCTGCATTACACTCTTATACTTCAAACTTGTGATCGTTGATCCTGTCACTATTATTGCATCATCCTCCCACTCCAAAATTTGTTATCAAAACAAAGGAGGGTTGGGGACTAATAAAATTGCTCCACCACACTCTTATGGTCCATAAGACAACCAAGGTGTGAACTGAGAGCTAGATGTCCTATCTGCTGACCCATCTTCACTTGAGTTGAAGAATGATGCAATAATAGAGACACCACAGCGGAAGGGAAGGAAAGGTAAACAACCCACTCCTAATAGTGATATCAAATCCTGACCACCAAAGCCAGAAGAAGAGAGCTAAAGGCAACAAGAAAAAAACTGCCAAGACAGTGGTTGAGTCTAAGCTGAAGATAGATCCAAAACACAAAGGGTGTATTATCTCAGCTGGATTCAGGTGGTAGGTAACTCTGATTAGGAAAGGGGTTGTTGTTGTTAGCACCAGCACTCCTGTCATACCAAATAATCAGAGGTAACGGGAAAGGTTGCTAATAAAGAGAAGGAAAAAGAAAAAAAACATGTTAAAGCCCATTTCCCGGGACGCCTACAGTTGGCATTCATCGCACATAAAACAAATAATTACTTTATCTTTCATAAAATATTGCAGCGGAACTATCCAAATAGACATCTCATTTCAATATAAGCTTTGCCAAATAATACATCGTAATCAGTTACAAAATATATTGTGCATTACATCACAAAAGCCCTATACAAATGGATGCATCAAAAAAGCTGGGTAGCCTTGCAGGGCCATCCTCAGAAACACTATGCCAACATGGAAAACAATAAAAAGTCAACGTTATGAGTGAGTTCTAGTTTTATAATAAAACATACTTTACTTCATGAAACCTTTCATTTCCTCATGCGATCATAATCATAAGTATACATAGATAATATCATTATTATATTCATCATCATTCCATACTTTAACTTTTCACATTCTTTAATCATTAGAAATTTTCCTTAATTTAACCATTAAAATTACCCTTCTGTTCATGATACTGGAACCTAGGCCTATCATAGACTTCTAAACGTGATATAAATGGTGCCATCCCAATTCATGGCCACAAACCACCAAGGTAAAGTTTAGGTGTACTATGCAATACTTTCTGTTCCTGGGTTGGACCTAGGCCTTCATAGACCTTCTATAACGGTGCGTGCACATCGTGGTCAGAGTACCTAAGGTATGCACAATAGTTCTATACAAATGGTCAATCAATAAGAACGACCCCAATGGCATCCAATGCTTGCAAGACTTTCTTACTTTCATTACTCATTAATGCGTGCATTCTTTATCATGTCTCTTTCCTTATCTTTCATTTACGTACATAATACTTTCAATTCGTTCATTAACAAACAGTAAGCCACAAGAAAGATAAACATACATCATAACAAGGAACATAGCGTACAACAGTCATCAACATCATACAGGGTAACATCATACATACATAACATCATGCATAAACATGCAACATCCCCATCATGCCTAACATAACCCCTAAGGCCTCTATAGCCATTGCACATGAACTTACGGGAACTTCTACGTAAATGCTTACATCTGCACTTTCCCCTGAAAGTTAGAAGTTAAACTAAGCTTCTCCTCGGATGCAACAACCCTATTCAGGCGTATGGACACCCTTCAGTCACATGGCCTCCAGGCGACTGAACATCATGCGATTGGACTCATGCAGATGAACATCTATGCGAATGGACACCCAGTCGTGCGTATGGACCTCATGCGGATGGAACTAATGTGACTGAGCACCTATGCGACTGACCTTATGCGAATGGACTCAATGCGAATGAGTCCCATGCGATTGGAACTAATACGACTAAGCACCTATGCGACTGGACCCTTAGTCGTATGACTCCCCATGCGACTAGACTCCCAATCGTACGAATGAAACCTTAGTCGTGCGAATGAACCCTCAATCGTGCGAATGAACCTCAATCGTGTGAATGAACCTCAATCGCACCTCAGTCGGCCGTATGGCCTCCAGTCGCTCGCCTAGCCCTAGTGATGCAGAAATGAGTTCATCCCGAACCCAATCTGCCATTTTCGACCTCCAAGCTCATCCAAACCCATTCTAAGCCTAAATCAACCATCCTAGACCTTAGGAATGCATACCAAAACACCATACAAGCACACACAAGCCCAAAAACAAACTCTAAACGCATCACACGCAACACGCCCAAATGGGTCAAACACACACACATACAAAAACGGGTTTTCTATGCTTTCCAGCCCCAAAATCGTTTGGAAATAAGTAAAAGTGGGGTCCTAGAACTCACACAATTGACCACCACGATAAGAGCTTCGATTTGACTCGCTCCTCAACGATTTTGCTCACTCGAACCAACCCGAACCAACTTTTCTTCCTCTTTTCTCCCTTTCTCTCTTCTCCTCTTGTGTTTTGCTAAAAATGAGTGTGGGGAGAGGGTTATGGCTGCCCTCTCCCTTTAAATACCACCACACTCGACTTTCTCTCAGTGGCGAGTTTGGTCCCTCGGCTTTGGACTTTGTTTCTTTCTCTTCACTCGCCGGCTTCAAAGTAAATAAATAACTAGATGTTACAAGTCCACCCCCCTTAAATAGGTTTCGTACCCGAAACCCGTTATTCCTCGAACAAACGTGGGTAATGCTGCCTCATTTCTTCTTCAGTTTCCCACGTTGACTCGGATCTCTTGCTGTGCCTCCACTGTACATGCACAAGAGGAACCGTTTTATTCCTCAGCCTCTTCTCCTTTCGATCGATGATTACCACTGGTTGCTCCACATAATTGAGTCGTTCGTCTACTTCGATATCTTCTAGTGGAACAATCATATCTTCATCTGCCAAGCACTTTCTTAGATGAGATACATGGAATGTCGGGTGAATTCCACTTAACTCATCCGGTAACTCCAGTCTATAGGCCACCTCACCTACTCGAGCAATGATTCGGAAAGGGCCTATGTACCTCGGGCTCAATTTTCCCCCCTTTCGGAAGCGAATAATGCCCTTCCAAGGTGAGACCTTCAACATAACCCGGTCATCCACCTGGAACTCAATCGGTCTGCGTCGTTTATCAGCATACGACTTCTGTCTATCGTTGGCTGCCTTCATGAAGGCTTTGATCTTTTCAAGCTTCTCAGTCGTAGCCTCGATCACCTCGACGCTCCCCAACTCCTTCTGACCAATATCACCCCAAAAAACGGGCGTTCTGCATCTCATACCATATAGCATCTCGTATGGGGGTATACCAATGCTGGCATGATAACTGTTGTTGTACGAGAATTCAGCTAACGGTAGGTGGTCATCCCAACTTCCTCCAAAATCGATAACACATGCCCGAAGCAAATCTTCCAATGTCTGAATGGTCCTTTCTGACTGACCATCTGTTTGGGGATGATAAGTCGTGCTAATATGTAACCTCGTCCCCATAGCGTCGTGGAATTTCTTCCAAAATTTAGATGTAAACCGGGTGTCACGATCAGACAAAATAGACACCGGCACACCATGACGAGTTACGACTTCCTTGATGAACAGATCAGCCAACCTCTCAGATGAATATGTCTCGCGGATCGGTAGGAAGTGAGCACTTTTCGTCAGACGATCAACTATCACCCATATGGCATCATACCCTTTCGGGGTACGCGGCAGCTTTGTAATGAAATCCATGGTGATGTGCTCCCACTTCCATTCCGGTATATCCAAAGGTTGGATCTTCCCATACGGCTTCTGATGCTCGGCCTTCACTTGCAAGCAAGTAAGGCACTTACTCACATACTCCACTACTTCACGCTTCATACCCGGCCACCAATAATCTTTCTTCATGTCGTGGTACATTTTTGTAGCACCGGGATGAATAGAGTATCGAGTCTTGTGAGCTTCATCCATAATCTTCACCTGTAGATCCCCAAAACGAGGAATCCACATTCGTCCAAATCAGGTTCTAACACCAAGTGTGTTTTCACCCAACTCCACAATCAGACCTCTCATTCTTTCAGAGTTAAGATGATCTTCTTTCAATGCCCCATCTTGAAACTCTTTGACTTGCTTCATCACATCCGAGGTCATGATCAACTGGTATGCTTTCATCCAAATCGGCTCGAGTCTCTCCTTTCGGCTAAGGGCATCCGCCACCACGTTGGCTTTGCCTGGATGGTAATGGATCTCGCAATCGTAATCCTTTATAAGCTCCAACCATCGTCTCTGCCTAATATTCAGGTCCTTCTGCTCAATACTTCAAGCTCTTGTGGTCAGTGAAGTTGGTGCACTTCGTCTCGTAAAGATAGTGCCTCCAAATCTTTAACGCAAAGACCACAACTGCTAGCTCCAAGTCATGAGTAGGATAGTTGATCTCATGAACCTTCAACTGTCGGGATGCATAGGCTATGACATTTCCTCTCTGCATTAACACGCACCCCAACCCCGAGTAGGAAGCATCAGAATAAACCACCAGATCTTCACTTCCATCGGGTAATGACAGAACTGGAGCTTGAGTCAACCTCGCCTTCAGTTCCTCAAACGCCTTCTCTTGAGCTTGACCCCATACGAACTTCACATCTTTTCTGGTCAACTTAGCTAGTGGAGAGGCGATCTTAGAGAAGTCTTGAATAAATCTTCTGTAGTAGCCCGCCAAACCCAAGAAGCTACGAATCTTGGATGGCGTCTTTGGTGACTTCCATTGCATAACCGCCTCCACCTTTGCCGGGTTCACCATAATCCCGTCATGATTCACCACATGACCCAAGAATTGAACCTCAGGCAACCAGAACGCGCACTTGGAGAACTTGGTGTACAATTTATCCCTTCTCAACGTCTCTAGAACCTCCCAAATGTGACCGGCATGCTCTGTCTCGCTTCTCGAGTAAATCAGGATATGATCAATAAACACGATCACCGACTTATCCAACATCGGCCGACACACTCGATTCATCAGATCCATAAAAGCAGCTGGCGCATTGGTCAAACCAAAAGACATGACAAGGAACTCGTAGTGACCATATCGCGTGCAAAAAGCTGTTTTAGGGATATCTTGCTCCTTCACCTTCAACTAATGGTAACCCGATCGAAGATCTATCCTTGAAAACCAACTGGCGCCTTGCAGCTGATCAAACAAGTCATCGATTCTTGGTAAGGGGTATTGGTTCTTTTTTGTCAACTTGTTCAGCTCACGGTAGTCAATACACATCCGCATACTACCGTCTTTCTTCTTCACAAACAGGACCGGAGCACCCCAAGGAGATATACTCGGTCTAATGAACCCCTTATTAAGTAGCTCTTGCAACTGCTCCATCAACTCTTTCATCTCTGTTTGAGCCAGCCGATACGGTGCCTTGGCAACTGGTTAAGCACCCGGTATCAGATCAATCTGAAACTCGATCTCTCTGTCAGGTGGCACTCCTGATAAGTCTTCTGGGAACACGTCTGGAAAGTCACACACAACCGGTACATCAGCTAGTTGTGGTGTTGGCGTATCCACATCTTTTACATAGGCCAAGTAGGCACTACATCCACGCCTCATACACTTTCCCACAACCGCCATCGAAATTACTTTCGGAATCATCATGACCCGATCACCATAAACCGTTACCGAACTCCCGTCAGGCGCTGACAACTGAATCATCTTCTTGAGACACGCAATGTTCGCCTCGTAGTCCGCTAACCAATCCATTCCAAGAACCAAATCAAAACCACCTAAGGTCATCACAAACGGTCTAACAGGAAACTTATGACCCTCTAGCTCCACATCACAGTTCTCTACCATCTCAGAATCCTGGTAGACTTACCTATGGCAGTTTCTACATCAAAGGGCGCTTCAACACGTCTACTACTAACAGGCAGCTTAGCACAGAAAGCAGCAGAAATAAAACTTTTACTAGCACCAGAATCAAATAACACAGAAGCTAAAGTTTGGTTCACTAGAAACGTACCGGATACAACGTCAGGGTCCGTCCTACCTCCTCCTACGTCATGGTGAATTCCCTGGCACTCGCCCTCGATCCTTCATTCCCCGTCTTCTTCACCCCAGAACTCTCAGCCCTTGGCTTCTTCCAATCCCTACTCACGTGGCCCTCCATGCCACAGTTAAAGCACCGGACCGTATGACAGTCCTTGGCTATATGCCCCGGCTTGCCACATTTGAAGCACACATTCAACCCCAGCCTACATTCCCTGCTATGTTCTCTCCCACACCTACCACACTTCTTTATACCAGCACCCGATGCGACCACACGGCGGTCGTCCACCCGTGCCTTCTTGTTACCCGTCGAGGCATCACCCCGACCAAACCTCTTCCCCTGCCAGTTTCGATCACCTCCACCCTTCCTGCCACCTTCAGCCACCACCACCGCAACCCTCTCATCATACAATCTCCCTGCTAAATCCACCGCCGACCTAAACGTGCTTGGTCGAGCGGCGATCATGTGCCTGCGAATATCCACCGGCAAACCCTGTATGTACCTCTTAATCTTTCGTGAGAGAGGCGTCACCTGATCCGGCACCAGACGTGCCATCTCATTGAACTTCGTGGTGTACTGGTGGTGTGTCATGGTTCTCGCCTCCAAGTGCAGGAACTCCATCTCATCCTTGTCCATCTCCCGGTGAGGACATAACTCCTCAATCATCAACTTCTTCAGTTCGGGCCATCTCATTCTCCTGATTGCCCGATTACCCTCAGCTTTGACAATATTGTCCCACCAGCATAAAGCTGAGTCCACGAACGAATGAGTGGCAAACTTCACTTTCTGATCTTCCCGGCACTCGCTGATGTCAAGAACAGCCTCCATCTCTCTCACCCATCGGTGAGCAGCAGCAGCAGTGCCATTACCGTCAAAAGTAGGGGGCTTGCAACTCATTAACGCCCCATAGTTACAGCCTCATGCCACCTCTTGCCCAGGCTCATCTTCCTCTTCCTCGTCTTCGTTATCAGAGAAAATCGTTTCAGGCTCCGGTTGCTCTCGTCCCCCCGTAGACCTGTTTCTCTCCTTTCTTTCTCCTTCTTTCACCGCCTTGATGACTTCGGTCACCACAGACGGTAAGATTGTCTGCATGACCTGATGTACTTCTTCAATAACAGCCTCCTTTACCTAGGCCCTCAAGTTTGCACTCTCATCCCCCGCCTCCGGATGAGGGGTCTCAGTTTCTTCATGAACCACCTTCTCAACTCTAGGTCTTCCTCTTTTAGGTCGCGGTTCAGCATCAGGCCCACCACGGCCTCCACCCCTAGAAGCTTTAGAAGATCTACCACCGGCCATTCTATCACACTGAAAGATTCAAACACCAACACAGTCATTCAAGGAAACAGCTCAGTTAATGTCAAGTATAGTAAGTCCCTAATTACGGTGGCCAGTTGTGATTAGCCACTTACTTTACTCTTCATACTCCGAGCATTGCCTATCCTGACTACATCAGTATCTAAATCTACATACAACACGTAAACCACATAACATGCGCACATAATACCGGTTATCATTTAGAAAATACCTGATGGCACGCAGCTACTCAGATTGGCATCCCATTCCAATTTCGTCCCATTTTCAGTTTAAGTTAAGGTATATTTTGAAAATTTACCTGTTTCACTTAAACTTTGGCTCTGAAACCAACTTGTAAGGCCCCGTTCCCGGGACGCCTACAGTTGGTCATTCATCGCACATAAAAACAAATAATTACATTTATCTTTCATAAAAATATTGCAGCGGAATTATCAAAATAGACATCTCATTTCATTGTAAAAGCTTTTGCCAAATAATACATCGTTAATCAGTTACAAAATATATTGTTGCATTACATCACAAAAGCCCTATACAAATGGATGCCATCAAAAGAGCTGAGTAGCCTTGCAGCGCCATCCTCAGCAACCGTAGATACATGTGTACCTAGTTTCTGAGCTTAATGTAACATGTCTTTATTGTCTTACGCATATGTAATTGAATGGGTACTTAATGAAATACAATGTGTGGTTGTGCTTATAATGTTTATTATTTCATGGTTTAGTAGTTTAACGCTTATTGAACTGACTATATAGGTTTGTGGTTGTTTGAATGAATCTTAATAATGTATAACAAATACATTCAGACTTAGTAATATGAAGTTCTCATGCAAATGGCCCATGCTAATTGACCATACGCATGAACAACTTCACGCGAATGACTCAGTCGCACGACTGAACCAGGAGACTGGATCGGTCGCACGAGTGTAACATGAGATTGACTCAGTCGCACGACTGAACACTCAATCGTGCGAATGGATCAACCGCATGGCTCAATCGCACGACTGAACCATGCTAATGGTTCAGTCGCCCGAATGAGAAACCCTAACCTATAAATACCACTTAATTCGTGGAAAAACGTAAGAATTCAGAACACTTCGACTACATACGTACCCTAGCCGTCCATAGACCTCTAAGAACCTGTTCCAAGTTCATAGATCGCACTAGATCGATTCCATATCGTTCTTAACGTTTAGATTCAATCCATAATTGTTTCTACGTGCGTTCTCACTGATTGGATCGCCAATCAAATAGGATTCCGCACTATTTGATTTGGTATACATGTTAATCAGTTAGTATTTCGTTCAATACACGATCCTAACAAGTGGTATTAGAGCTTTGGCTCTTGATTTACGTGTGATTCAATCAATTTTTATACAAAAATTGTATTTTTTTCACTAAAAACGCAATCTTTTTGTGTCAAACGGTGTCTTAGACGTCTCCTGTTCGTAAAGTTTAGTTTCTCCGGCATACGGCAATTAGGGTTAGTGAAAATTCGTGTTTTTGCGGACAAAACACCTTAAACCTACGAATTTTTGATATCCAGCAGCTTCAATCGCACGATTGACTCAATCGCACGACTGGATACTTTGCATCTCTTATTCGCACGATTTGACTCATTCGTACCTCCATTCATACGACTGAGCAGTCTATTCGCATTGTTCAACCGCACTTGTTCATTCGCCCGATTGAGCCATCCGCATTAGTTCAGTCGGACGATTGAACCATCCGTATTGTTCAATTGCACGAATAGTCCAATCGCACACCTTCATTCGCACAAGTGAAACAGTTTGTTCAAAAGACTAAAGTTGATAGTAATGGAGGACCAATACTCAACATTCACAGTAGGGAGAGATTCAAGGATTCAAAACCTAGTGCTTCTAGAGAGTGAAGTAGGGAATCACAACAAACCCCCTACGCTAATCACGTTAGATGAATTCCCACACTGGAAGCAACGTTTCGAGATCTACTTAAATGGAGTAGATCCCAATATGTGGGAATCAATTAAGATGGGGTATAGTATGCCAGTAGGTGCTGATGGAGTCAAACTTACACTAGGTGGCATGACTGATGGACAAAAGGTCAAGTACAATGCTGAAAAGAGAGTTTATGCTTTGCTTACTCAGTCAATTCCTAAGGACATCTTCCATCAATTTTCTGAGAACAAGCAAGCAAAAAAGCTGTGGGATGAATTGGTAAAACGGTATGACGGAAATACGTCATTAAAAGCTATAAAGGCTAAAGAGTTGAAGAAGGAGTTCGACAACTTCTCGTCAATGGGTAATGAGAGCTTGGATGACGTCATCGATCGGTTCTACCACTTGATGAGTGAGCTGCACACTCATGGAGTTACAACGACCATGGAAGACAAGGTGTCAAACTTTGCACATGGGTTGCCAGAGAAGTGGGGTTCCTTTGTCTCCAATCTCAGACAGAATGGTATGCTAACGATGTTAGATATAAATAATTTCATTCTGAAGCTGAGAGAGGAAGCATTAAGGATGAAATACAGAAAAAGTCTTCTTATACTCAGAATCCGGCACTGTACAGCGCGACTCCACAAGCCAAAACGTTTGGAGCACCACTTCAGACAGCTTTTGTGTCAAGTTCAGCTGGTTCTTCTCAAGCCTCTACTTCAGGGTCAGAAACGTCAGGGTTGTCTAGTACCCAATACATTGCACCTGAAGCAAATGCTACAAAACTGAAGACCGAGAATCTCGGTAAGGATCCTAAAGCCTTGACTGCCCAAACGAGAGTATGTGAAGCCCAAGAAAACTGGAAACGGAAATCCATTCTCGTCTTTCAATCATCAAGATAAGCCAACTAGCAGTCCTATTTCATCAAGCAAGGATCCTAAAGCCTTGACTGCCCATGATGACGAGGAACAGGACTGGAGCTTTCGGTTTGTCTCTCCGGGAGAATCCAACATTGCTAGTGTTGAGGATTTAGATGATGATTCAGCTAGTGAAGGAGATATTGCAGTGGAACTCGTGATGTCAAACACTGAAGAGACTGCAACTGTGGTCAATTACATGCCTGAAGAAGGGACAACTACAACAACATCAGAATCACCAGAACCAGAAACACCAGACTTTGCTTTGATGGCTGATTCATCAGAACCTTCTCAGGGTGTTCGCTATAGTGCGGAAACCAACACGTGGATTGTCGATAGCGGAGCATCCAGGCAGATGACTGGGAACAGGGCACTCTTATCAAACGTCAAACAAATAAAAGAAGGCCATGTTTCCTTAGCTGGAAACAAAGGAGGGTATATCACAGCTCAAGGGGAAGTGGGAAATCAAAAAGTGAAGTTTGATAAAGTAAACTACGTTCAACAACTTCAAAACAACTTACTTTCTGTATCCGAAATATATGACAAAGGCTTTAAGGTAATATTCGACAACAAGAAGTGCTATGTCCTGAAAAAGGACTATGTGATCCCAGAGGACCAAGTCTTAATGTCTGCCTCAAGATACCTTTATGTCTTGGATCTTTAAAAGGCCTCCACAACGAATCATCAAGTTCAGTGCTTCTTGTCAAAGGCTACTGAGAAGGACTCCATCTCCTGGCATCGGAGAATGGGACGCATTAATCCACGGAAGATGAATCACTTGATCCAGAATGATCTAGTGAGAGGAGTTAACGTCAACAACTTCCAACTTCTAGAATTCTGTGTGGCGTGCAAGAAAGGCAAGTAGACGAAGAAGTCTCATAAGGAAAAGAAAGTTCATTCCATCGAGCATCCTCTTGAACTTCTTCACATAGATCTGTTTGGTCTAGTCAGTACAAAAAGCATTGCAGGCGACTTGTACTGCTATGTGGTTACTGATGACCACTCAAGATTTTCTAGGGTAATGTTTCTGAAATCCAAATTAGAAACATTTGAGTCTTTCAAGGAATTAGTAACTACACTGGAGTCTCTCTACAAGCTGAAGGTAAGACAGGTACGCTCAGACAACGAAACCGAGTTCAAGAACCAGTGGATGGAAGCTTACTACACCAGTTCACCTCTGCCTACATGATGTGCTCCAAATTATACATAAAAATCCTATCAAAAGCACATCAATTATTCCTTAATATCTTCCTTAAAATGATGAAAATGTACTTAAAAGTGTTAAATTGTGTTTTCAGTTGTTTAAAAGGGCAAGATGGACAAAAGGAGTATATTTAACAAGAAATTGAAGTGATCCGAGCTTTGGACTCCAAGCTTGAGGTCGTGCCTCATTAAGCACGCCCCCATGCCTTGCCAGAAACACACCCCCGTTCTAAATTAACACACCCCCGTGCTTGGACATTTGACAGGACAAAAAGTACTGTTCCCTAAAAGTAGACACGGGGCCGTGCCCCACCTCCAACACGGGGCCGTGCCCCATTTAGCACGGGGTCGTGCCCGACACAACCTGCATGTACGAGCCGACCAACTTTCGTAAGCATTGTACTATCACGGGGCCGTGCCTTTTAGGCACAGGGTCGTGCTTAAACACTCCAGAAAGCCTATAAATAGAAGCCTAAGCTCACCATTTTTGGAAAGCTTTGGTGGGAGAGTTACTTTGCAGAATTCTCTTGAGAATCAAGACTTCAAGATCATTCGGAGGCTCGGGAGGTGCATACAACACTAGGAAGAAGCTTGGGATCATCTAAACGTCATCCATTGTGGATTATCGGTTTGATTGTTCCATTTCACCGATGACCACTTATCTATCTTCTTTGTTATCTGTTCTTATGTTCAAGCTCATTATGAGCTAAACTCTATTTATCATCCTAATCAGATGAAACTTATGTAATTTGTGATGAACTAATGGTGTGATAAATATTATGTTAATGTTATGGTGGTCTTGGGAAAACTATTGATGGGTAGCATCTACATTTGAACGGGAAGTTATAAATTTATGGTTTGTGATTGTGATTGTCATACAAGGTTGAAAACCATATGATTAACTTTCATTCGCGAAGCCGGTCTTCATAATAAATCAATGGCTAATGAACTAGAAATGGTTATTAGAAATCATATCACTTTAACTTTCTGATCATTTGCGGGTTCCCTTTTATTAGTTCGGAAACTTCAGTAATTGTTACGGTTTTCTAAAATTAATGGTATGTTAGGAAGGAACCTGATCAACACTCTTTTTAACATTAAGTTATGTTTTCAGAAATCGTATGTCAAATAAGACACAAAAGATTCACCTACATTACTAGGGTTTTTATCTGAGCAGTAAACTCAGCCTGACAGGATCAAGTCACTACGGCAGCAGGATAGACGAGAAATCGCGCCGGCTCATCTTTATAAACATTAACATAATTACATTAATCAATATCTTTAAATCACACCACCGCTTCATCACGATTACATAAGTGGAGTCTAATTAGGATGATAACTTTTATTCCCTGGTTTTAAATCCAAACGCTTCAAATCTTAGTTTATTTTCTTTCTATTATTGTTTATTTTTAAACCATAAATATCTTTCCAAATGAAAATTATCACTTTCTTTAACAAAAACAAATCTGATAGTCAAACATCAAGTTTGTTGAGTAGGCTAGGTGTGTCCACGGATTGATACTCGGTTCTTACCAACACTATATTACCACACGACTATCTTGCATATAACTTGTTAATATATTTTTGTTTAAACTTCATTCTTATTTTTAGGTAGTTTTCCTTAGTTAGTTTAGTTATTTTTTCCTGATTCATTTTAAGCCTTAGTTAGTTTATGCTTCCTTAAGTTAGTGTATGTCCGACTCGTCTAGTTCTTAACTTGTTCCGCCTCTTCCGGAACCCGAACGACTTTTTCGTCAAAGACTGCGTAAAAGATCACAACAAGAAGCACCAGTCATTGAAGAAGACATTTTAGAAGATACACCATCCGAAGAAGACATGGCTAACCAAGACGAGGAAATGAAGATGACACACTATGCCACACCTTCAATAGTTGGTTATGAGTCTAGAGTTGTCCAACCAGCAATAGCAGCCAACAATTTTGAGATTAAGTCTAGTATTATCCAACTCGTAGAAAACTCTGTTCAGTTCCATGGGTTACAAGATGAAGATCCTAATGCTCACATCTCACGATTCCTTCGTATCTGTGCGACCTTCAAAATCAATAACTGTTCAGACGACGCCATTCGACTAAGACTTTTTCCATTTTCACTTCGAGGTCGAGCCATCGATTGGCTTGATTCACTTCCGCCTGGTTCCATCACCACATGGGCGGATATGGCTGAACAATTCCTTTTAAAATACTTTCCACCTGATCGCACTGCCAAACTAAGAAGCAGCATCACAAGTTTTCGCCAAGACGACGATGAATCATTACACGCAGCATGGGAGAGATATAAAAGTCTCCTTCGGAGATGCCCACATCACGGACTTGATCTGTGGCTGCAGTGTCAAACTTTTTACGATGCGATCAGCGGAGCCCACAAGCAAGCGGTAGACCAAAGTGCGGGAGGAGATTTCGGAAGTGTCACGCCAACAGAAGCATATCAAGCTTTAGAAAGAGCAGCTAAGAAGAGCTTTTCTTACAATCATTTAAGAACCAAACCTAGTTCTAAAGGTATTCATCAAGTAGACTCTGAAACCCTAATTGCAGCCCAATTAGAAGCTCTAACCAAAAAATTTGAACAATTGCAAAGCGAGCTAAAGAAAACTCCAACACGATGCAACACATGTGGAAATTCACACAAGACCAACGAGTGCCCACAAGGCATTATGATGGTTGAAGATGTTGATTACGTAGGAAGCCCAAACAACTCATACAATTAAAATTGGAGAAGCAACTCGAATTACAGAGATGTTGGGAATAACCAACAATCGTCTGGATTCAACCGAAGGCCACCTTACCAACAACAGAAACCACAATACCAAGGTCCAAGCAGTAGTAACCAAGACCGTGGAGCATCATCAATGGAAGACTTATTGCAACAATTGTTGTTAACCACACAAGCCACAGAGAGTACATCCGGAAATTTGATCGAAGAAATGAGGAGAGGTTCCAAAGAAACGAAGCTGACATCAAAAGCAACAAAGCATCATTACAAACCATAGAGCACCAAGTAGGTCAAATAGCACAACAACTCTCTGAAAGACCTCAAGGAGCCTTGCCCCACAACACTATGACAAACCCTAATGCTCAAGTGAAAGCCATCACCACCAGGAGTGGCAAAACCACTCAAGGTGATGCACCCGCATTACAACCCGTCCTTAAAGAAATAGAAACTGAAACTCCAAGTAATGCGAGTGATAAGCATAAGCAACCTGTTGTTATTGAGGAACCAGCAAACAAATACGTTCCACCACCACCTTATGTTCCACCACCTCCATATCCAGGTCGTTTGAGACAACAAAGAATGGAGGCACAATATGGCAAATTCCTTGGGTTGTTCAAGCAACTCCACATCAATCTGCCCTTGGTGGAGGCCTTAGCACAAATGCCAAACTATGCTAAGTTTCTAAATTGTGTCTTGTCAAACAAAAAGAAGCTGGAAGAGTTATCACACGTGGTTTTGAATGAGGAATGCTCTGCAGTTCTTCAAAATAAACTACCTCAAAAGATGACTAATCCAGGAAGTTTCACCATACCTTGCCTAATAGGAAATCTTTCTGACAGTAATGCGTTGGCTGATTTAGGTGCAAGCATTAACCTTATGCCTTATGCGGTTTTTGAAAAATTAAACCTAGGTGAGCCTAGACCTACCCGTATGAGCATCCAGTTAGCTGACCATTCAGACAAATATCCGAGGGGCATCGTTGAAAATCTCTTAGTTAAAATTGAAAAATTCGTATTTCCCGTTGATTTTGTGATCCTAGACATGGATGAGGAAAAAAATGTTCCTCTTATCCTAGGTCAACCTTACGTAGCGACTGTTCGAGCCCTCATTGATGTTTTTACAGGCAAACTCACGCTTAGAGTAGACGAGGAGGAAGTAACTTTCGATATAGGCCAATCCATGAAACACCCTCAACATCATGATGACTCACTCTATGACGTTGATGCTTGCGATTCGATCATAAGTCGTCATTTGAAGGAAGCCCTTCAAAATGAAGCTTGCAACACTCAATTAATAGAAGTCCAAATCACCGAACCCATCTGTGAGAACAAATCATTCCAGAACTTGAAGTTGACGAAACATCATTTCATCAAGAAGCATTTGAGATCATTAAGCAAGACTTAGAACCAAAAGCCAAACCTTCTATCGAAGACCCTCCAGTTTTAGAGCTCAAAGAACTTCCATCTCATCTCGAATACGCTTTTCTTGAAAACACATCTCAACTTCCTGTCATAATCTCATCCGCCTTATCAGTTGATGAGAAGAACAAGTTGCTCAATGTGCTTAAGGCACACAAACGAGCAATTGCATGGAAAATCATGGACATCAAGGGAATCAATCCATCCTTTTGCACTCATAAAATATTGATGGGGGAGAACTTCAAATCCATCATTCAACCTCAAAGACGTTTAAACCCGAGCATGCAAGAGGTGGTGAAGAAAGAAGTAATCAAACTGCTAGATGCCGGTTTGATTTACCCTATTTCTGATTTGCCTTGGGTCAGTCCTGTCCAAGTTGTTCCAAAGAAAGGAGGAATAACTGTTGTAACTAACGAGAAGAATGAGCTTATTCCCACTCGTACGGTTACAGGATGGAGAGTTTGCATTGACTATCGCAAACCTATAACGCCACAAGGAAAGATCACTTCCCTCTTCCTTTCATCGACCAAATGCTTGAGAGATTGTCTGGAAAAATGTTCAATTGTTTCCTGGATGGTTTCTCAGGTTATTTCCAAATTCCTATTGCTCCCGAAGATCAAGAAAAGACGACATTCACCTGTCCATATGGCACATTTGCTTATCGGCGAATGCCCTTTGGATTGTGTATGCTCCTGCTACATTTCAAAGATGCAAGGTAGCAATTTTTCATGACATGATTGAACACTCAATGGATGTTTTCATGGATGATTTCTCCATCTTTGGAGACTCATTTGAGCAATGTCTTGAAAACCTAGAAAAGATGCTGGTTAGATGTGAAGACTCTAACCTTGTTTTAAATTGGGAAAAGTGCCACTTCATGGTTACGGAAGGAATAGTGTTAGGACACAAAATCTCTCGAGCGGGGCTTTAGGTCGATCAAGCCAAATTCGACACTATTTCTAAACTTCCGTATCCCACAACCGTGAAAGACATCAGAAGTTTCCTAGGACATGCAGGATTCTACCGTCGTTTCATCAAAGATTTCTAAAAAATCACTCGACCAATGACTCAACTTCTGGAGAAAGACGCGCAATTCGTATTTTCTGATGAATGCATTAGTGCATTCAAATCGCTTAAGGAGAGACTGGTAACTGCTCCAATCATGTGCGACGCAAGCGATTTCGCAGTAGGAGCTGTATTAGGACAGAGGAAAGACAAGCAATTTCACCCAATTCATTATGCAAGCAAAACCCTAAACGACGCACCAGAAAACTACACTACCACCGAAAAAGAACTTCTTGCGGTAGTTTTCGCATTCGACAAATTCCGCTCGTATCTCATCCTTTCAAAAACAATTGTTTACACCGATCATGCAGCCCTTCGTTATTTGTTCAACGGACAAGATGCAAAGCCGAGATTGATTCGTTGGATTCTTCTGCTTCAAGAATTTGATATCGAAATTCGTGATAAGAAAGGAGCGGAAAATCTAGCGGCTGATAATCTCTCGCGTCTTGAGGATTCAAGTCCTTCACAAACTGAGGAAGCCAAAATAAACGACAATTTTCCTCACGAATTCCTTATGCACATTCAATCCTCAATCGATGAACATCCTTGGTTCACCGATTTTGCAAATTACTTAGCAAGCGGAATCCTTCTCAAAGGAATGACTTATCAGCAAAAGAAGAAGTTCTTTACTAATA
The DNA here is from genome assembly GCA_025215565.1 of Flaveria ramosissima. NCBI lineage: Eukaryota > Viridiplantae > Streptophyta > Magnoliopsida > Asterales > Asteraceae > Flaveria > Flaveria ramosissima. The sequence goes on from CM046041.1 coordinate 60,215,090, forward strand.
TCAAACATTACTATTGGGAGGAACCGTATCTGTTCAGAATCGGTGCAGACCAACTCATCCGAAGATGCGTATACGGAAGTGAAGCAGAACAAATTCTAAGGCACTGTGATGAAGGACCCACAGGAGGACAACATGGAGCAACCTTAAAAGCCAAGAAAGTATTCGGCTCTGGATTTTACTGGCCCACGATCTTCAAAGATGCTCATAACATGGTACGCACCTGTGATGCACGTCAAAGAGCAACCAATATCTCAACACGGGATGAGATGCCTCAGAAACCAGTTCAAGTATGCGAGGTATTTGATATATGGGGTATCGATTTCATGGGGCCATTCCCGGTGTCATTTGGCAATCGTTATATCTTGGTAGCAGTTGATTACGTTTCAAAATGGGCTGAAGCTCAAGCCCTGCCTACTAATGATGCCAGGAACATTGTCAAATTCCTTAAGAAACTATTTTCTCGTTTTGGTGCCCCCAAAGCTCTAATTAGTGACCGAGGAACTCATTTTTGTAACAATCAGCTTGAAAGAGGAATGGCACGTTATGGAGTTCACCATCGCTTTACAACTGCTTACCATCCACAAGCGAATGGGCAAGCCGAAGTCACTAACTGAGGTATCAAATGAATCCTTGAGAAAACTGTAGGTCAAAATCACAAGGACTGGTCTACCAAGTTAGATGATGCATTATGGGCTTTTCGAACAGCCTATAAGACTCCCATCGGCACAACACCGTTCAAACTAGTTTATGGGAAGTCGTGTCATCTACCTGTAGAACTAGAGCACAAGGCCTTTTGGGCACTTAAAGCAGCAAACCTGGACCAAGACCTTGCAGGAAAGAATCGATTCCTACAAATTCACGAATTGGAGGAATTGAGGGAACAAGCATACGAAAACGCTAGGGTTTACAAAGAAAAGACAAGAAAATTCCACGACGCTCGATTAAAGAGCACAAAACGATTTCATGTGGGAGAACATGTCTTACTGTATAACTCTCGTTTATGTTTATTTCCCGAAAAACTGAAATCACGTTGGTCTGGACCTTATACGATCAAAAACGTGTTTCTGAATGGTGCCATTGAAATTTATAACCACGCAGGTTTAAGTTTCAAACTAAATGGTCATCGTTTGAAACCGTATAACGATAGACCAACCAAGATTCCTTCGGAGGAATTACACCTCCGCCCCGACAAAAACTAAGTGTGGGGAAGGGTCATGCCGAAGACTCGAAACTTAAACGCGGCACCTTTACATATAATTTTCTCACTTTTTAGCAATTTTTAGGACTTCACAAGCACAAGCATGGGGTCGTGCCTCATCAAGCACACCCCCGTGTCTCTGAAAAATTCTTTCCACGATCCCCGCTGACGACTCTGGAACGTTGCAGGTCGAATTTAAGACGAATTCTGACAAGCACGGGGCCGTGCCTAGCCAAGCACGCCCCCGTGTTCACTTTCCACGACCTGTGTATAAATACCACACTTGTTCCATTTTTTCATCACACCTAGTCTTGCTTAAAAACGTCTGAAAAAATGAAAGAATCAAGTCACGGAAGCTCAAACTGTAATCCTGCGAAGAAACTGCGTTCTGAAACGCGAGAGCCAACGACTCAAGAATATTTCTTCAAGCTGCATGAACTAATCAAGCAACTGACTGAAATGAACCTCGTTGCTTCCCATAGCTTAGCTGAACTTATCCAAAAAGTTCAACAGATGAGCGAGGAACTCATTTCCATTAACCGGCAGCTTGCGGAATTAAGCAACCGCACTTCTCACTATCCCATGCCGAACCTTCCACATGAAATGTGTGGAGGTTTCTTTTAGAAGCATTCTGTGATGTGTTAAGTGCGCTGTTGCGCGTTAAAGAGTCTGGTTTTGCTGTTTCAGATTCTCGGCTTTTAACGTATCGTGTAACCGTAGGACCCTAGGAAATGTAATTTTCAATTTGCCTTGTGTTATTTAAGTATAGGACTATTTTTGTATCTTTTCTGATGATTTGGAAGTTATAAAACTTAACCGGGAAAATTACATAACACGCGAAACTAAAAAGCGGAACAACAAAAGACTGAAACCGAACGATAACTCATGAGCACGCCCCCATGCCTAAGGAGGCACGCCCCCGTGCTCGACAAGACATGACACCAACTGACATTTTTTCAGCCTTTTGTCTTGTTTCCCATCAATTTTGCATGTTAAAAATCGAGCTCATTTGCCTGCAAAGTCGTATCCACCTTCAATTTCATCTTGTTTTCCATTTTTCTTTCATCTTTTCAAGTGTTCTTGCAAGATAAAATGACCTTTATGTCTTGGATCTTTCAAAGGCCTCCACAACGGATCATGAAGTTCAGTGCTTCTTGTCAAAGGCTACTGAGAAGGACTCCATCTCCTGGCATCGGAGAATGGGACACATTAATCCACGGAAGATGAATCACTTGATCCAGAATGATCTAGTGAGAGGAGTTAACGTCAACAACTTCCAACTTCCAGATTTCTGTGTGGCGTGCAAGAAAGGCAAGTAGACGAAGAAGTCTCATAAGGAAAAGAAAGTTCATTCCATCGAGCATCCTCTTGAACTTCTTCACATGGATCTGTTTGGTCTAGTCAGTACAAGAAGCATTGCAGGCGACTTGTACTGCTATGTGGTTACTGATGACTACTCAAGATTTTCTAGGGTAATGTTTCTGAAATCTAAATTAGAAACATTTGAGTCTTTCACGGAATTAGTAACTACACTGGAGTCTCTCTACAAGCTGAAGGTAAGACAGGTACGCTCAGACAACGGAACCGAGTTCAAGAACCAGTGGATGGAAGCTTACTGCACTAGTTCACCTCTGCCTACATGATGTGCTCCAAATTATACATAAAAATCCTATCAAAAGCACATCAATTATTCCTTAATATCTTCCTTAAAATGATGAAAATGTACTTAAAAGTGTTAAATTGTGTTTTCAGGTGTTTAAAAGGGCAAGATGGACAAAAGGAGTATATTTAACAAGAAATTGAAGTGATCCGAGATTTGGACTCCAAGCTTGAGGTCGTGCCTCATTAAGCACGCCCCCATGCCTTGCCAGAAACACACCCCCGTTCTAAATTAACACACCCCCGTGCTTGGACATTTGACAGGACAAAAAGTATTGTTTCCTAAAAGTAGACACGGGGCCGTGCCCCACCTCCAACACGGGGCCGTGCCCTATTTAGCACAGGGCCATGCCCGACACAACCTGCATGTACGAGCCGACCAACTTTCGTAAGCATTGTACTAGCACGGGGCCGTGCCTTTTAGGCACGGGGCCGTGCTTAAACACTCCGGAAAGCCTATAAATAGAAGCCTAAGCTCACCATTTTTGGAAAGCTTTGGTGGGAGAGTTACTCTGTAGAATTCTCTCGGGAATCAAGACTTCAAGATCATTCGGAGGCTCGGGAGGTGCATACAACACTTGGAAGAAGCTTGGGTTCATCTAAACGTCATCCATTGTGGATTATCGGTTTGATTGTTCCATTTCACCGATGATCACTTATCTATCTTCTTTGTTATCTGTTGTTATGTTCAAGCTCATTATGAGCTAAACTCTATTTATCATCCTAATCGGATGAAACTTATGTAATTTGTGATGAACTAATGGTGTGATAAATATTATGTTAATGTTATGGTGGTCTTGGGAAAATTATTGATGGGTAACATCTACATTTGAACGGGAAGTTATAAATTTATGGTTTGTGATTGTGATTGTCATACAAGGTTGAAAACCGTATGATTAACTTTCATTCGCGAAACCGGTCTTCATAATAAATCCATGGCTAATGAACTAGAAATGGTTATTAGAAATCATATCACTTTAACTTTCTGATCATTTGCGGGTTCCCTATTATTAGTTCGGAAACTTCAGTAATTGTTACGGTTTTCGAAAATTAATGGTATGTTAGGAAGGAACCTGATCAACTCTCTTTTTAACATTAAGTTATGTTTTTAGAAATCATATGTCAAATAGGACACAAAAGATTCACCTACATTACTAGGGCTTTGATCTGAGTAGTAAACTCAGCCTAACAGGATCAAGTCACTACGGCAGCAGGATAGATGAGAAATCGTGCCGGCTCATCTTTATAAACATTTACATAATTACATTAATCAATATCTTTAAATCACACCACCGATTCATCACGATTACATAAGTGGAGTCTAATTAGGATGATAACTTTTATTCCCTCGTTTTAAATCCAAACGCTTAAAATCTTAGTTTATTTTCTTTCTATTATTGTTTATTTTTATACCCTAAAAGTCTTTCCAAATGCAAATTATCACTTTCTTTAACAAAACCAAATCTGATAGTCAAACATCAAGTTTGTTGAGTAGGCTAGGTGTGTCCACGGATTGATACTCGGTTCTTACCAACAGTATATTACCATACGACAGGTACACTGCCTTTTGTGTGTGTGGTTTAGTATTAGTAACAACCAATTAAATCTGAATATGTGCAATAAATCTTTATCAAATATATATATTATCTGCACCCATCACTACACACCTCAGATGAATGGCGTTGCTGAGAGAAAGAATCACAGCTTGATAGAGACAGCATGGACAATGCTAGGAGACTCAAAACTGCCTATCCAATTCTGGAATGAGGCAGTGGCAAATGCGTGTTACACGTTAAATCGAGTTCTGGTAGTTAAACGCCATGGCAAGACGTGTTACGAGTTACTACAACGACGTAAACCTAATCTAGAGTATCTCGATCTGTTTGGCGCACCGTGCACCCTACTGAAGAAGACTCAGGAGGGAAAATTCAGCGAGAAGGCTGAAGAAGGTATCTTTCTAGGATACAACATACCGAACAAAAGAGTTTATAACAACTCAACGGGTCTAGTAGAAGTGTGGTGTAATGTGGACGTCCAAAGATACACCACCCCACCTGCTGGAAAAGGACCCGCCTTTTTTTCGACTATGATGGATTATTCAAGTCCTTCAACATACCTCTCTCCACTTCTGACGAAGAGTTAGCAACCAAGATGATGAATGATGTCTTGAACACACCGTCACAAGATTCAACATCATATGGTTCACAAGGGGACTCGACTCACCACTCAGGGGGAGCACTCGAAGTAAGTAACTCCTCCTCAGAAGATGAAGCTGTGGAAAATGACCAGAACAATCAGGAGGAACAGGTTCTCATTCCTGCAAGTCCACAAGCATCTGACATTGATGCATCTGCGTCTTTTTTTTTCGGAACCTCAAACTCCTACTGCCTTAGATACAGAACCAAACATTCATAATCTTGACTCTGAGGTAGTTGTTCCCACCACTCCTGGATCACGCTTAAATGTCTATCATCCTCTGGACAATGTTATTGGGGATGTTAGATCACGAGTGCAGACAAGAAATCAGCTATATTCAGCTGATTATGCCTCGGTAATGGAAAAAGGATACCTTCACGACGGTGCTTATCGTTGTTTTGTGTCGCAGTTTGAGCCAAAATACGTCAGTGAAGCCCTGAATGATGAGGCATGGGTGAGTGCCATGCAAGAAGAATTTCTTCAGTTCAAGAAGTTAGGTGTATGGACTCTGGTGGAAAGACCTAAGGTTGCTAAGGTCATTGGCACCAAATGGGTCTTGAAATGCAAGAAAGATGACCAAGGCGTCATCATCAGGAACAAGGCTCGACTTGTAGTTCAAGGATTTCGACAAGTCGAGGGAATAGATTACAATGAAGTGTTTGCACCCGTGGCAAGAATGGAAGCCATCCGCATCTTCCTTGCCTATGCATCGTATATGAAAATTAAAGTTTATCAATTGGATGTGAAGAGTGCATTCCTTCATGGTGAAATCAGAGAGACAGTGTACGTCAGTCAACCTGAGGGATTTGAGGATCCATATCATCGGGATAGGGTTTACAAACTCGACAAGGCTTTATACGAGCTTCATCAAGCCCCAAGGGCCTGGTATGAGAAACTCTCAACTCACCTTGTGAAACAAGGCTTTTGCAGAGGTGTTATTGATTGCACATTGTTTATCAAAGAGAAAGATGGTGATTTACTGCTTGTTCAAATCTATGTTGATGACATCATCTTTGGGTCAAAGAACGAAGAATTATGTAAAGAGTTTGAAGCAGTAATGAAGGCTGATTTGAGATGAGTGCCATGGGAAAGATGAAGTTCTTTCTCGGGTTACAGGTGGATCAGACACCAAAGGGAATATTCCTACATCTTACCAAGTATGTAGGAGATATTCTCAGTCAGTTTGACATGGAGAATGCTTCTACAGCTAGGACTCCACTTGCTACAAACCATGATGTAGCACCCGACGAGAATGGTGATCTGGTCGACGCCACCATGTACTGAGGAATGATTGGATCTCTCATATACCTCACTGCCTCAAGACCTGATATAATGTATGCGACATGTCTATGTTCAAGATATCAGGCAAAGCCAAAAGTTAACCATCTGATAGGGGTCAAAAGGATATTCCGTTATCTGAAGGGTACTCCAACACTTGGGTTGTGGTATCCTCATGACGATGACGTTGAGCTTACATCGTATAGTGACTCGGATTATGGTGGCTGCAAGATGAACTACAAGTCTACATCAGCGGGATGTCAATTCTTTGGGAGAAGATTAGTGACCTGGCAGTGTAAGAAGCAGACCTCGATTGCTTTGTCAACCTGCGACATATACGGGATTATGGTTTGAAATACTCTTCTACTCCTATTTTTGTTGATAACTCTGCTGCAATTGAAGTAACTAAAATCCGGTTCAACATCCAAAGACCAAACACATCGGAATAAAATATCACTTTATACGTGACGGTTTTGAAAAGAACCTAATCGATGTGGTAAAAATAAATACTGATGTTCAACGCGCTGATCTCTATACAAAGGCTTTTGATAAACCACGTTTTCTATATTTGTTAGAGGTCTACGGCGTTAAAAAGAAAAGTGATGTAATTCCTAAAGATGACCATGTGTAGTCCGTTGCGAATAGTCAACTTTTTATTTTATTTTTATTTTATTCTATTTATCTTAATTTATGTTTTGAATTAAATTGATGTTATTTCCTCGCCTATTAAAATCCTTAACCGCAACTCGTTTACGGTTTCAGAATCTTAGGGGGAGAATAGGTTAATTGGTTTATGTTAACAACATTAAAAAAAAGAGGGAGAAGGAGAGGCTAGCTGATAGAAATCAGATCGTATTTGTGATACCGATTCAAAAACTTTAGAAGATGATAGTACACAGGAACAAACCATTTGGGAAAATAGATGATTAGACCTTGTTGGTGATCTCAAGAACAAACTAAGCTGTTCAACAAGCTGTGGGTTATCATCTTATCCCAGGTTACCACAATCAACAAAATTCCAATAAGGGGTGACGAGCAGAATAAATGCCGAAAATATGTGCGTATGACCAAAATATAAGCCAAAGCACATGATGAAAAAATGCAAAAGGAATCAAACTAATAACCTATGTTGTTGGTGAGATATGTGCAAAAAGAATAAAAGTGCTCAAACAAGAATATAGGTTGTGTGCCTCTTTGTTGTGCGGTGGCACTGACCTGAGGATAAGCATAACCTATATATTCTAGAATTCATTGTTGTTTGCCGCCTCTCTGCTGTGCGATGGCACTGACCTGAGGCTTGGCTTCTCCTTGAAAGCTCTAAGAATAGTTTCTTCTTGAATACTACCCTGAGACCGCTCAAAAATCTCCTGAGGAATGTTGATTACCATATAAGCGTGGGATCCACAAAAGCTTGTTGAAATAATTAAACCTTAAACTATCACCAATCTGTGTTGAAAGTCTGTGTATGGATTTAAGAGGACATGTATACTGACAATCATCGTGGCTACAATTCTTGAAAGTCCATATCAATGTGGCGATCTAATAGTACTAGTATGATTTCCTAAAATTGCTAACGACTCTAGATGAAAAACAAGAATAGAGCATCAAAAGGTTTTTGATAACATGTCCCGAATGATTTGACTTTTCTGTATGATTCAAATTGAAGTGGTCCATTTATGGTCAAAATGAATTGAAACTGCCTTTTCGGAACTGAATCCATTAGATTTCTATCTTAGGATTTACACCTCACACAAAACCATAAAAACATGTCTTAGTTTTGTTTTTCAGTTTTAGTTCTTTTATTTTGTCTAAATTTTGTCAATTTAGTTTGTTAAACATCAGACTATGCCATGGAATTCAATCGAGGATTTAATCACCTAAAAAGGTCACGTCTTAGGTGACCACACGTGTTTTCAAATGTCAACTGAGTCACGTCTAAGGTGACAAATTGTTTTAAAAGGATCACGTCTGAGGTGATCAAACGTTTTCAAGTTAAAACGATCTTCTCTAAGATGATCGAGTGCTTAAAACGTTTTAATCAATAAGTTACAGGGTGTAAAATGTCAAATGGTCATAAAGTCAAAAATCATGAGTATGACCCATTCGCACGACTGGACCATGAGTATTGACCAACCGTACGAATGGACCATAGTCATGCCTTAGATAGCCGAATGGAGCATGAGTATGAACCATTCAACCGAATGTCTCTCAGTATTGAGCTAGTCGCCCAAATAGAGCTGTGCGAATGAGTCAGTCGCCCGTCTGAACCCCAGTCGGCCGACTGAATGTGATCGACTGAAGAGTAAGAGACGGAGATTCACCTTGATCACCACAGCTACCACCACCACTACCACACCCTCTACCACTACTACCACACCACCCTCCACTACTACAGCCATACCTCCACCAGCTACACCTATACCACCACCCATATTTACCACAGCTACCACCACCCATCGAGCAAGGACTTCATCACAGGTCCCATCGAGTTTTGGATCCTCTCTGCCCTCCGTTGGGTTAGAGAAGCAGCTGGTCAATCTAAACCGGATTGTGCTTAAGTTGCTTGCTACTGATGAGCAACGAGCTACACAGCTAAACCAGCTGATGGAGCTCAATGCTGCTCAGGCTCATCAGATAGCAGCTCAGAGTCAGGAGATTGCTGAGCTTCGTGAGCTGCAGACTTCTTCAGTAGAGAGAATAGATGATCTTGAGGTGAAGAACAAGAAGCTGATGTTGCGACTCAAAGGCTCCAAAGATGAGCCCCTCAAGATCAGAGAAGGAGACGATGATGGTGATGATGACGATGATGAGGATAATGAGGATGATGATGATGAGACAGATGAAGAAGTTGATGGAGCTGAAGGAGAGAAGAAGGGAGAAGATGAGGATGAAGGGGATGATGCTGCTGTATCAGCATCCACACAGGCAAGAGAGCGAAGGTCAAAGAAGGCTCAGGATCAGGGAGCCTCACCCTCAGCCCCTCCGGCTGACGAGCCTGCGATTCAGGGCCAAAGTAATGATTAGATATTTATGTATTTGAAAGCTTTTGTACTTGAATCATGTATTAAACTTTTGTACTTAATGTTTATATGTTGTTAATGTTTATATATTGTAGATACATGTGTACCTAGTTTCTGAGCTTAATGTAATATGTCTTTATTGTCTTACACATATGTAATTGAATGGGTACTTATTGAAATACTATAATGTTTATTATTTCATGGGTTAGTAGTTTCATGCTTATTGAACTGACTATATAGGTTTGTGGTTGTTTGAATGAATCTTTATAATGTAATGATTAACAAATACATTCAAACTTAGTAATATGAAGTTCTCATGCGAATGGCCCATGCTAATGGACCATATGCATGAACAACTTCAAGGGAATGACTCAGTCGCACGACTGAACCAGGAGACTGGATCAGTCGCACGAGTGTAACATGAGATTGACTCAGTCGCACGACTTAACACTCAGTCGTGCGAATGGATCAACCGCATGGCTCAATCGCACGACTGAACCATGCTAATGGTTTAGTCGCCCGAATGAGAAACCCTAACCTATAAATACCACTTAATTCGTGGAAAAACGTAAGAATTCAGAACACTTCTACAACATACGTACCCTAGCCGTCCAGAGACCTCTAAGAACCTGTTCCAAGTTCATAGATCGCACTAGATCGATTCCATATCGTTCTTAACGTTTAGATTCAATCCATAATTGTTTCTACGTGCGTTCTCACTGATTGGATTGCCAATCAAATAGGATTCCGCACTATTTGATTCGGTATACACGTTAATCAGTTAGTATTTCGTTCAATACACGATCCTAACAGCAACACTACCTGCCAACTGGAAACACATAAAAAGTCAGCGTTGCTGATTGAGTTCTAGTTTTATAATAAAACATACTTTACTTTCATTATAACCTTTCATTTCCTCATGTGATCATACATCATACGTATACACAGATAATATCATTATTATCTTCATCATTCATTCATACTTTAACTTTTACATTCTTTAATCATTACAACTTATCCTTTCCATTAAACCATAAACCTTACCCTTTTGTTCATGATACTGGACCTAGGCCTATCATAGACCTTCTATAACGGTGCACCGCACCTCATGGCCACAACACCTAAGGTAAAGTTTAGGTGTACTATGCAATACCTTTCTATTCATGGTTCTGGACCTAGGCCTATCATAGACCTTCTATAACGGTGCATCACACCTCGTGGTCACAGTACCTAAGGTATGAATATAGGTGTACCATTGCCATATGCAATACCTTTCTGTTCATGGTTCTGGACCTAGGCCTATCATAGACCTTCTATAACGGTGCATCGCACCTCGTGGTCACAGTATCTAAGGTATGCAGCAATAGTTCTATACAAATGGTCAATCACAAAGAAAGACCCCAATGTGCATACCATGCTTGCAAGACTTTCTTTACTTTCATTACTCATTAATGCATGCATTCTTACTTCATGTTCCTCTTTTCTTTATCTTTCACTTTACGTTACATAATACTTTTGATTCATTCATTAACATAACACGTAAAGCCACAAGAAAGATAAACATACATCATAACAAGGAACGTAGCATACACAGTCATCAACATCATACAGGGCAACATCATACATACATAACATCATGCATAAACATGCAACATCCCCGTCATGCCCAACATAACCCCTAAGGCCTCTATAGCCATCGCACATGAACTTACGGGAACTTCTACGTAAATGCTTACATCTGCACTTTCCCCCGAAAGTTAGAAGTTGAACTAAGCTTCTCCTCGAGTGCAACAGTCCTATTCGGGCGTATGGACACCCTTCAGTCGCATGGCCTCCAGGCGACTAAACATCATGCGATTGGACTCATGCGGATGAACATCTATGCGAATGGACACCCAGTCGTGCGTATGGACCTCATGCGGATGGAACTAATGTGAATGAGCACCTATGCGACTGACCTTATGCGAATGGACTCAATGCGAATGAGTCCCATGCGATTGGAACTAATGCGACTAAGCACCTATGCGACTGGACCCTCAGTCGTATGACTCCCCATGCGACTGGACTACCAATCGTATGAATGAAACCTTAGTCGTGCGAATGAACCCTCAATCATGCAAATGAACCTCAATCGTGCGAATGAACCTCAATCGCACCTCAGTCGGCCGTAGGGCCTCCAGTCGGTCGCCTAGCCCTAGCTGATGCGGAAAGGAGTTCATCCCGAACCCAATCTGCCATTTTCGACCTCCAAGCTCATCCAAACCCATTCTAAGCCTATATCAACCATCCTAGACCTTAGGAATGCATACCACAACACCATACAAGCACACACAAGCCCAAAAACAAACTCTAAACGCATCACACGCAACACACCCAAATGGGTCAAACACACATACATACAAAAACGGGGTTTCTATGCTTTCCAGCCCCAAAATCGTTTGAAAACAAGTAAAAGTAGGGTTCTAGAACTCACACAATCGACCACCACGATAAGAGCTTCGATTTGACTCGCTCCCTCAAAGATTTTGCTCACTCGAACCAACCCGAACCAACTTTTCTTCCTCTTTTCTCCCTTTCTCTCTTCTCCTCTTGTGTTTGGCTGAAAATGAGTGTGGGGAGAGGGTTATGGCTGCCCTCTCCCTTTAAATACCACTACACTCGACTTTCTCTCGGTGGCGAGTTTGGTCCCTCGACTTTGGACTTTATTTCTTTCTCTTCACTCGCCGGCTTCAAAGTAAATAAATAACCGGGTGTTACAAAACAGCAATCCTCAAGTTCCCAGAAGACTAACATTGCATGCATAATGTGTGGTCTGCAAAACCTCATGGCCAAAGATTGTTATTACAATCCTGCTAGCACATATTATGCAAATAATGTTAGAAGAGAAGGAGTCAGGGAAGGTTTCTCGTTTGGACCTTATCAAATGGTCCAAGTGATGAAAAATTGAAAGCTGGTTTCTGAAGCAAGGTTGCATTCGGAAAAAAGTCCTTCTTCCGAAGGGAAAATGGCTTCGGAAGCTAAAGCTGTCAAGACTCAAAAGAACAAAAGAGTTCCCTTGAAACTATCCCAGAAGAAGATTACTTCGGAAGAAAGGGAGGTGAAGGCTTCTTCCGAAAAGAAAGAAGCTTCGGAAGAATGCCATGCTGCAAAAGCTTCAACAAGCTCGTTCTCCATGATCAACCAAAAGATGGATTGGAAGATCAAGAAAGATGTTGCAGTGCAAACCTCTTCTTCAAAAACATCCATTGAACCCCCATGCTTAAAATTTGGTTCAATTATGTCACTATCATTGGAAGAACCCAAGACCAACAAGGCTTGGGTTACCAATCAAAACTAATCATCTCATCTTATGTGCAGGGACATCCATATGACGTGAATAACAATGTTTGGATCATGGATAGTGGATGCTCCAGGCACATGACAGGGAACAGATCTCTCCTTCAACAATTTCAACATTATGATGGAGGTCCTGTCCAGTTTGGAGGTGAGGCCGGAGGATATATTTCCAGCAGAGGAAGTATATCCAATGGAAAATTAAAAGTTGACAAAGTTCACTTTGTCAAACAGCTTGAACACAATCTGTTAAGTGTTTCTCAGTTCTGTGATCAAAAGCATCAAATGCTCTTCACAGAACATGAGTGCATTATCCTCAAACCCAGGATGACAATTCCTCCGGAATTTGTGCTTCTTAGATCTCCCAGAAAAGGGGATATGTACAAGCTTAATATGAACAATGCATCCCCAATGGGTGAAGTGTCATGCTTTCTTTCCAAAGTTAATGGTGATGAGTCAACACTATGGCATAAACGATTGTGTCATGTAAATTTTAAGACAATGAGTAAATTGGCTAAAAATAACTTGGTACATGGTTTGCCTAAAAAGGAATTTTTCTACAAAGATAACGGTGTTGCATGCCTGAAAGGTAAGCAACACATGGCATCTCATAAATCCAAAGTTGTTAACTCTATCACCACTCCATTACACTTACTGCACATGGATTTATTTGGTCCTACAAGTATAATAAGCATTGGAAGGAAATCATACTGCCTTGTGATTATTGATGATTTTACAAGATTTACATGGGTATTCCTTTTAAGATCTAAAGATGAAATTGTGGAAACGTTAAAACCTTTTATTCTTAAAATAGAAAATCAAATTGATCACCATGTTAAAATAATTAGAAGTGATCAAGGGACTGAGTTTAAGAACTACGCTCTTGACTCATTCTGTAACTCAAAAGGGATTGCCAAACAATATAGTGCTTCTAGAACTCCTTAACAAAATGGTGTTGCTGAGAGGAGGAACATGACACTTATTGAGGCTGCTTGAACTATGTTGACTAATTCAAAGCTGCCTTTAACATTCTGGGCAAAGGCAGTCAGCACTGCATGCTATGTGTAGAACAAGGTTCTTGTAGTAAAGCCACATGGAAAAACCCCTTATGAGCTATGGAACAAGAGGCCACCGTTCATTGGTTTTCTAAGGTCCTTTGGCAGCAGGTGTACCATACTTAACACAAAAGACAATTTGGCAAAATTTGCTGAAAAGTCAGATGATGCTATCTTTGTTGGATATTCCTCTAACTCTAAAGATTATAGAGTTTATAACATCAAAAATCAACAATTTGAGGAATCATCTAACATTGTTGTCAATGAGCACACTCCTTGTGTTAGGGGGAATGGTCCTGATCATATTTTTGACTTAGAATTATTTCCAAACTATTCTAAACCATCTAATGAGAATGTTTCAGCTGGAACAGGTGCTCAAAGTGATTCTGATGCTAACCAACTATTTGAGCTACCCAGATCTATTCCAAGTTCTCCAAGAGCTGCAACAAATCAAGCTCCCACTATTGGCTGATCTGACAATATAACTATCTCAAGGGATCGTGGAGCTTCAACCAGTGATTCACCTGCTGACCCTCAAATTTCATCAGGTGACACTACACAACACCAAGCTGATGGAAGTAGCATCTTAAAGGAACAAGCAACTCTTAATGCTGCTTCACAGCCAACAAATGATGATATTTCTCATTCATTCAATCAGTCCTTATTGAATGAGTTTGAAACAGCAGCTGGACAAAGTGTTCAAGCTCCTGAGCAAAATATGTCCAATCTGGATCTACCTTTGCAACTGGAAGTAATTCCTCGACTTAGAATTCACAACACTCATCTAGCTGAGAAGATCATAGGGGATTTCTCTGAAGGTGTAAGAACAAGAGGACAAACTCATCATGGGAATGTCTGCTTGTACTCATGCTTCTTGTCTCAGATGGAACCCAAGAAGGTAGAAGATGCCTTGAAAGATAGTAGCTGGGTTGAGTCGATACAAGAGGAGCTACTTCAATTCAAGAGACAAAAGGTTTGGAACCTATGTCCGCTACCATTTGGTCAAGTACCTATAGGCACAAAATGGGTTTTCAGAAACAAAAGAGATGATAGAGGCTTGATCATCAAGAACATGGCAAGACTGGTGGTTCAAGGATACACTCAAGAGGAGGGAATCGATTATACTGATGTCTTTGCACCTGTTGCAAGACTTGAGGCAGTTAGGATCTTCCTTGCCTATGCTGCATCCAAGAATTTCACTGTCTACTAGCTTGATGTCAAGTGTGCCTTTCTATATGGGGATATAGATAGGGAAGTCTATGTGCGCCAGCCTCCAGGATTTGAAGACCCACTGCACCCCAACTATGTGTGCAAATTGGATAAAGCTCTATATGGGCTGCACCAAGCACCTAGGATGTGGTATGAGACATTGTCTAAGTTTCTCCTGAAGAATGGTTACACTAGAGGTACCATTGATAAGACTCTTTTCATAAGGAAGTCTGGAAAGGACATCTTGCTCGTTCAAGTCTATGTTGATGACATCATATTTGGTTCCTCAAATGACCAAATGTGTAAAGACTTTGAGTGCATCATGAAGAAAAAGTTTGAGATGAGCTCCATAGGAAAAATGGACTTTTTCCTTGGAATTCAGGTGAAGCAAATGAAGGAAGGGTTTTTCATCAATCAATCTAAGTATGTCAATGACATCTTAGAAAGATTTGACATGAAAGATTGTAAGTCAGCCAAGACACCAATACCCAGAAACCATAATCTCTATCCTGACTCTGAGGGGAAGGATACTGATCAACATCAGTATAGGGCAATTATTGGTTCTCTGATGTATCTCACAGCAAGTAGACCTGATATCATGTTTGCAACTTGCATTTGTGCAAGATATCAGGCTGCTCCAAAGGTGTCTCACCTAGTTGCTACCAAGAGACTCCTCAGATGCCTCAAAGGAGCACCTAAATTAGGTCTCTAGTATCCAAGGAATAGCAATTTCAATCTATATGGTTACTCTGACAGTGACTATGGTGGCTGCAACATTGACAAGAAATCAACATCAGGTGGATGTCAATTTCTTGGTGGAAGGATCATCTCATGGCAATGCAAAAAGTAATCCTGTGTCTCTACATCAACTGCTGAAGCAGAATACATTGCTGCTACAAGCTGCTGTGCTCAGCTGCTGTGGATTTAGAACCAGATGATAGACTATGGATTCAACTTCATGAGCACTCCTATCCACATTGACAACAATAGTGCTATCTCAATCACTGAAAATCCTGTGAAGCATTCCATGTTAGATCTAGGGTCAATAGATCTAGTTCATTTTGTATAGGCTTAGAACTTTAATCAATATTTGTAATGAATACTTGTAATTCATTATTATGTATGCATTAAATATATAGGTTAACCCATATATGTGTGTTGATTTATGTATGATTGCAGGTACAAACATAATACTTGGTCATTTACTTAAATCGACTAAGTGTAAGAAACATCTATGGATGAACATTTTGTTCTTCTGTAGATATTTCATACCAGTAACAAACATCCGAAGATATCTGCGGATGAACAATCAGCTCTGGAGTTCAAGTGATAAGAGGTCAAGTGAAGACTCCTGCGGATGAGTAAACAACCTGCTCTGAGGATGAAAGTGAAGATTGTTTCAGAAGAACTAGATAGCTTCAGAAGAAAAGCCTCCTGCGGAAGAACAAACATCTACGAAAGACCATAGTCCTGCGGAGTCCAAACACTTGTATTTAATAATACAAAGTGTTACAAGTCAACAAGTCAACAAGACAGGTGTACGAATCCCAAGAAATTTGGTGTTTCCTTAACAGAAACACACTTGCCTATATATATGGATACTAGGTTTCACATCAAAGCATGGCTTCGACAGCAAACATCCAAGCAACATTACAATCACCAAACATCATATCAAATCACACAAATCAAAACCCTAGCAGCCGTCACATCATCAAACACTAAAATCAATATCATTCATTCATTCTTTCTTTATTCATCTGTAATCATTAATATGTTTTTAATGAAATACGTTTGAATTGAATATTTGTTTGATCATTAATTGTGTTTCATTCATTGCGTTCATCCTATTCATTAATAATTATTGATTTTGAAATTAATACAAACAATTAAACCAAGTTAACGTTGAATCCGCAAACGTTGACTTGACTTGAATTGACACTGATAATTTCTGATTGCGATCCTTGGATTCACAGGTGGTATCAGAGCCAAGTGCTCATTGATTTAGATCGATTGATCTATCAGTTTTAATTGTGGTTAATTGTTTACTGAATTCTCTAGATTTGTCAGTTTTTACTGATCAGATCTATTGTTTTTCTTTTAAGCAAATAGTTTTTGTGTGATTTGTGATTTGTCATTCAACAAGTACATAGTTTGATTAACTTGGATCTATATTCAAATCAATTGAATAGCAGATCTTAGTTATTGATCAACATCAATAAATTGTTTATATCCATTGAACAAATTCATTAGTTAAAGTCTTAGATCTTAACTAATCATGAGCAACTTTAGTGGATAATCTTACCAGCCTCCAAAGTTGGAAACAAAAGCAAAATTTAAATCCTGGAAAATGAAGTTCAGGAATCATGTAAATTATACAGATTCAGACTTATGGGTTTCAATAACAGAAGGTCCTTATATTTCACCCACTCTAGGGCCGGATTATAATGACAATAATCAACCTATAAGTACAAAAGATCTGTCACCTGATGATATTAAGAAGGTTAAATGTAACAACCGACCTCCAGGTTGTAATTCTAACCCTAATCTACTTGCATCACTATCCGTCTTATAAATGCCATTAACAGAAACAATCTAACCCTATTGGTGATTTTAGTGTCATCTATTGCTATTTGTTCCATTTTTATGATTCTATGTGATTTAGTCAAATTGGGTCTCCACCAATTAGAACTTAATGCCCCGGGAATGTTAATTAGCTACCCTAGCTAGAATTTAAAAACCCTAATTGAAACCAATTTATTAGTGAAAACAATTAAAATGTGTGCATACAAACACACTTGTAAATTTTCGGCTAAGAGACATGCATGTGCATGCATAACACTTAACAATTAACTAAACCTTACAACCCAAAAATACTACCCAATACTACAAATTAATACCATATAATATTATTTAACATTAAAATTAATTGAGAATTGCCACACTAGAGGACAATTTCGGCCGCCCCACTCTCCCCCAATCCACACCTCTCTTCCCTACTAAACACCACCACCCTCACCCTCCAACCCCATTTCATGCAAGCACCACTTCATACACTCCATCTCCCTCCTCTCATTTTCAAATTCTCAGCAGAGAATACACACACACACACCACAAACTCTCTCAAAATCCTCTCTACTCTAGCACAAAATCGTGAACAACAACATCAAGCAACCATCGGCCAAGCTCAAACCGCAAGAAGGTGGCCACATTCGCGAGTCTTGGACACACACCTGCACTTTGTCCGACTTTTCCAGCCTTTGTTCGAGGTTCTACAGCCATGTCCAAGGAGTTTCTAGCCATCCACGACCATCAACACCTTCCAAACCGTAAGTTACATCAAGTGTAAGCTCCATGTTGTCGGTTTTGAACATTTCTCATGTTTTCATCATTTTTCACCTAAAAACCTTGCTTTTCCTTGTTGTAGCAGAAACTTCTCACCATCACTTTGTTCTTAAGGAGTTCTCAATGTTCTTGAAGGTAAATCACATGATATGATAGTCATTCTTGAGGTGGAAACCGATTTCCACCATGAAAACCCTCTTTTTGGGTGTTTTGCATCATTTAACTTATAAATGTTGCAAATCTTCTAAACCAAACTTGTAACCTGCATGTTAATGGCTTAATGGACTCCCAAGAACCTGTTTTAAAAGTTACAAAAGGTTACATAACTCGAACCCATGGTTATTACATGGATTACACCTTGAAAATCCTTCTTTCTACATGTAACAACACCCTTTAAACATTTGTTTGAAAAACCCACTCAACCAAGACTCATAACCTGCTCATGAACGACTTTGGGACAGCTTAATAATCTGTTTATAAAACTAAATAAAGTGTTGGTAATGTTTAAGCTCAAGTTAAGATGATTTACACATGTGTTATGGTCGGTTATCACATTTTCTACATATTTGAAGTCTATGGATGTGTAGAACAACTATGCCACGTTTTGGGACTGAAATTTCAGTAGGTTTTGATGAATATTAAGAGTGTTAATAATGTTTAATCTCTGGAATAAAGGACATGTTGTGATTAGACCCCCCTTTTAGTCACTTTTGGGACCCGAAACATGGTAAAACAATGGTAAAATAATAAAGTATGGATGTTAACCATCTTAAAAAGTAATCCAGGCTCAAAATGATTAATAAAAGGGTTCTGGAGTCAATGGAAAAGTTTAGTGGTAAAAAGGTAATTTAAATGGATTTTTAAGTGAAAACGGGTACCAACCAAATGACGTTTTTGAGAAAAATCTAAGAAAAATGAGTATAAGGTTAAAAATTATAAAAACCATGTTATTCCAGAAGATTAAGTGAGAAAATAACTTATAAGTAGAAAAGTTGGTCAAACGAGTTTTTAAATGGTCAAATTCGGTTAAAAACGCGATTTAACGGGTTAAACGTAAAAACGGGTCTTTCAACCTTTAAAGGCAAATTTTTGTGATTAAAAGGAATAGAAACTTATTAAAATGTCTTAAGGTGTTACCTACTGGTTTAAGTCACCGATTTATGGAGACCTTTGTTTAACCGTTAAAATTCTTCGGTTTCACCGTAACCGGGAACGTTAAACACATAGGTTTTAAACCGAACCCATTATCTAAAATTTTGCGAGACTTATAATCACTTGATCAAATTAATTACCCTATATTCTTAACTAAATGGTGTTAAAATCCTTGATTAAATGAAAAACCTTGACTTTCCATAAAAGGAAACTTTTTACGCAAACCCTAATCGAATCAAAGCCGAACCCGACAACTAATCCTTTGACACACTTTTTGCACCATAAATAAGTTTAGAGCAGTAGCTTATCACTTACTATATTCATGTTAGGGTGCTAGACTTGAGACGTTCCCGGCACGCAAAGTTTCATTTTACTTAAACACCTAAGGTGAGTTCTAGTGATCCCCTTTTTCCTATTGTTTTGGATGAAACATGCTCTGTTATTTATGAACTATAATCGTGCTTTACTTGATGATTGTATGTGGGACTTATGGTTACCTGCTGATACTTATATCATGATCATTAATTCTTTCGTGAACAGCTTGTTTTATATGAATAGATCTATTTGGGGAATCCACCACACACAGTGGCTTCCGTTCCAGGAAGGTTACCCCACTGAGATCCTAAGGGGTCGTTTGTGGCATGTAACAGGTTTTGTTAAGAAACTATGGTGAACCATCCGGGCAGGTAGGGTTCACTGGTTTGGGGCTCAGTTCTTCCTTTGGGAATATCCGGTTAAACACAACTTTAGAAGAGGCCAACCGGGACTGAGTGCAGGGTTGATTATGATTTTTCCCACGATGTTTAAACAATGATTATTTTCTTTTTAATCAAACAAGGATTTGTTAAGTCCTTTTGTTTTTAAACTTTAAGCACTTGAATTCACCAACTTTTTAGTTGACACAAATTTCTTTTGAGCATGTTTCAGGTAAAGAATGAAGAAATCCTAGCTGTTGTGAAGACCTAGACCTATCCCCGCGACCATGGCATTGGCATATTTTCTTAATGAACCATTTGAACAATTTCATGTTTATGTTGAACAAGTACAATTTATTTTTATGGGTTATTGTAAAACTTATTTGGGGGCTTGATCTGTTTCTAGCCCTGGTATCTATTTAAAACATTAATGCCATGTGATATTCTCTCCTTTGTGCTCTTGTAATGGTTTGTTTCCGCTGCCATATATTGTTGCTAGTCTGTGACGTCCCACCCTACCTGGGCCCGGGGTGTGACAGATTGGTATCAGAGCCAAAGGTTGTAGAGAAGTCGGGAATACCATAGTAGACCCTAGGCTACAACCCTGATACCCTAGGACTGTCCTTGTGGGAAGTGTTGGGATGATCGGGTTGGGTAAATTGATGATTACACTTGATCAACGTAATCATGAATTTACCGGATGCGTAATTTCCATCACGAATCTTTAGGTTATGATTGAACTTCTCTGATTTATATTGATGATTTTGAAACTAATTTCAAAAAGAGGATTTAAATGATCTTTTTTTTTTGATGAACTATGTTATCCAATACTATTTGAAGAGACTATTGATTTGGGCAACACGGACAGCTATATGTTGGAATAACAGATACTATTGCCATCACTATTATTACTAGTACTATTATTATAATCATGAGCTATGAGAAACCAAATAACTCATGATGTATTTCTTACAGGACAACGTCTATGGCTGATAAAGGTAAGGCGCCTGCTTACCCCGACACTGAGACCACTCCTACCGAAACCCTGAGAAGGGCGAAGCCTCAGACGGAGTATGAAGCGTACCTCCGGAGATGCGGACAACCAGGGTGGATATCCGTCACGTCAGAAGACACTGAAGCTTCCGAGGACTCTTCCTCCACATCACCTTCCCGAAGCCGAACGCGTTCCCACTCTCCTCAAGTAGCTGCTCCGACCCTCTCACCCATCCCACCTATTGGGAATAGGGGTGCGCGTACTGTCACCCGACCTCGCAAAAGTGTTAGGCCAGGATCCTCCGTATCCTTTAGGATGCCTCCTCCTCCTCCCCCACCTGTTAGGATTCCGACTTCGGTACCTCCACTGTTTGACCCACGTGACGAGCACCTGATGCCGCCGAGACATAGTATGTATGACGGCCCTAGCGTACTGGCTGGTGATAGGTACTCCCATTCGAGTCGCTGGGCAAGTGATGTAAGACCCTCTGATGCGACATTGGATGAGATCTTAAGGACCGTTTGCCGTCATGAGTTGACTGTTCAGCACGCCACTCGAACCTCCCAGTCTGCTAAATTCCAGGCTATGATGGCTACGCAAGGAGTGCAGCGTTTGGAGCAGGAGCAGAGGAAGAAGAGTACAGGAGGGTTTGGATGGCTGAAGAAAAAGTGGATGTGAGAGTAGGAGTACTCAGCAGGATTATCTGTCTCTAGACAGTAGAAGGAAACTATTTGAACTATTATTCGATACTATTATTTTTATTATCATGGGGTGATGGCACCTTCCAAATTGTAAGAGCTTGACTCTAATTCTACTTTGCTGGATGATACTATTATGAACTGTTTGTTGGGATGCTAGATTTATTGAACTGTCTGTATTAAATTGCTATATGTTGTGTTGTGCCTTGAAGTTGGTCTGTGCCTTTTTCTAATTGGTTTTCTAATTGTTATGTCATGTTTTGATTCGGACTTTGTAAGATTTCCTTAGTGGGTTGTAAATACATATGTGCATGCCATGATCCCTCTTTCTGAGGCATGGTGTAATAGGTTAATGATGCATAGGCTATTCGAAACAAATTTTGAGATGCTAAACGAATCTATTTGTGATACTATCAGAATGCCGACTCGCAGAGGAAACGATTTGGACGGCGAGGAGCCACCAGGGGCCGCCGTGAGGAAGTAAGGCAGACTGGAAGCCAAGCTACTCCACCAGGGACTCCCCACGGGGAAAATGCTAATCAAGAGAGTGACGAAAGAATTGCTAACCTCGTAGCTCATCAACTAGCAAATGCCATTCCGACTATTATTGCACAGATAAATACAGACCGGGATAACACTACTGGTAATGATCGGAGGATGAACGACGAGGGCCACGACGAAGAAGCCGAGGCGTTATGGAATGGATGCTCCTATAAGACCTTCATGGCATGTAAGCCTAAGGAGTTCTATGGCACCGAGGGTGATATAGAGACTTACAGATGGATTGACAAAATGGAAGCTGTCTTGGACATTAGCGAGTGCAAGATGGATCATATGGTGAGGTTTGCATCACAGTCTCTCAAGGGATCAACCCTTGAATGGTGGAAGTCAATTACTCAAAGCCGTGGAAGAAATGTGGCTAATCGAATGGGCTGGACTGAATTCCGAGAGCTAATGACCAACAAATACTGCCCCATCAATCAACTCGAGAAGCTGGAGACAGAATTTTTAAGCTTGGAGATGAAAGGTCCCAACTACACAGAATATATCAATCGTTTCTTAGCCCTATCCCGACTTGTTCCACATCTGGTGACGCCTGAAACCAAAGGTGTAGCACGGTTCATCTGGGGACTACACCCAAGAGTTAGGGGAATGGTCCGTTCCTCCCAGCCTTTAACCCTACAAGCTGCTGTCAACCTTACCAGCAGTTTGGCTGATGACTTAATTAGGGCTGGATGGACTGAACAAGCAAGGGCTAATGAGAAGAGGAAGTTAGTTGGTGAGAAAAGGAAGTGGTTTGAAGTGAAAGGAGCGGTTGGAAGTAGTAGTGGGTCAGGTAGAAAGAGTTCTGAAGGTGCGAGGCGCGATGATCAGGGAAGCAAGAACCGGAAATTGTATTCGGGGACAAGCCCATTTAGCAACAAGTGCAAGTTACATCATCAAGGGGAATGTAACCTGATGCCCTGTTTTAGGTGCAAGAGAACAGGCCATCTAATCAAAGACTGTACTTACGCACCAGGAAAACAATGCTATGAATGTGGAGATCCAGGGCACATGAGGAACAAGTGTCCTAAGCTGGGTAGAGACAAGGATGCCAAGCACAACAAGCCTAAGGGAAGAGCTTTCGTAATGGACCCAGCAGGAGCTCGTAGGGAACCTGACGTGGTCAACGGTACGTTCCTTGTAAACAATCATCCCGCTACTGTACTCTTCGATACTGGAGCGACTGCTAGTTTTATCTCTAGTACTTTTAGGCCATTGATTGACTTAGACGCGTGTGCCTTGACCGATACGTTTACCGTAGAATTAGCTGACGGTAACATTTTAGAAACTAACAAATCATTAGGGATTTCCCGCTGAATCTAAAGGGGAATACGTTTAGGATAAACTTGATGCCCATTAAGTTAGGAGGATTTGATGTGGTTGTGGGTATGGACTGGCTAGCGAAGCATAGAGTCGAAATCATATGTGATGAGCGTCTACTCATGATACCGTTGAGCGACGAAGAAGTGTTAGTGGTAGAGGGTGAAAGGAGTAACACCCTATACCGTATGATATCCCACTTAAAAGCTACCAAGAGCTTAATGAAGGGATGTCCAGCTTTTATAGTTTATGTGATGAAGACCCAAAAGGAGAAGAAGATCGAAGATATTCCCGTAGTTTCTGAATACCCAGAGGTGTTTCCGGAAGACCTACCAGGACTCCCCCCGAACCGGCAAGTCAAATTCCAGATAGACTTGTTGCCTGGTGCTTCACCGGTAGCCAAGGCACCGTACCGACTCGCCCCACCTGAGATGAAGGAGCTAATGGTACAAATTCAAGAACTACTGGACAAGGGATTTATACGTCCGAGTGTCTCTCCATGGGGTGCCCCGGTACTATTCGTGAAAAAGAAGGACGGAACCCTGCGAATGTGTATTGATTACAGAGAATTGAACAAGCTGACCATAAAGAACCGTTACCCTCTTCCGAGAATAGATGACCTATTTGATCAACTACAAGGAGCAAGTTATTTCTCCAAAATAGATTTGAGGTCAGGATACCACCAACTGAAGATAAGAGAAGAGGACATACCCAAAACGGTCTTCCGAACTAGGTATGGACACTATGAGTACTTGGTCATGCCCTTTGGACTGACTAATGCTCCAGCAACATTCATGGACCTCATGAACCGCGTTTGCCGCCCTTACCTCGACAAGTTTGTGATCGTGTTTATTGACGACATACTTATCTACTCCCGAAGTAAAGACGAGCACGAGAAGCATCTCAGGCTAATTCTTGAATTACTCAAGAATGAGCAACTATATGCCAAGTTCTCTAAATGTGAATTCTGGATGCGCCAGATCCAATTCTTAGGACATGTGGTGAATGAGAATGGGATTCAAGTTGACCCTTCCAAGATTGAGGCCATAAAGAATTGGAAGATTCCTGAAACTCCTACGGAGATAAGGCAATTCTTAGGACTGGCTGGTTACTACCGACGATTTATAAAAGACTTCTCGCGCATAGTGCAACCTTTGACCGCACTAACCAAGATGAGGACAACCTTTGTGTGGGAGCGAGAGCAGAACGAGGCGTTTGAAACGCTTAAGGAGAAGTTATGTAGTGCACCTATCCTTGCTCTTCCAGAAGGAGTAGAAGACTTCGTGGTCAATTGTGACGCTTCGCGTCAAGGGCTAGGATGTGTATTGATGCAACGCAACAAGGTGATTGCTTACGCATCTAGACTGCTGAATGATCATGAGAAGAACTACACGACGCACGATCTGGAGTTGGGTGCTCTCAAAATGTGGAGGCACTAACTTTATGGCACAAAGTGCATCATCTACACTGACCATAGAAGTTTGCAACATATCCTTGACCAAAAGATGCTCAACATGCGTCAGAGAAGATGGGTCGAGCTATTAAACGATTACGAGTGCGAAATCCGCTACCATCCCGGTAAGGCCAATGTTGTGGCGGATGCGTTGAGCCGAAAGGAAAGAGAAAAGCCTCTTCGTGTACGAGCCTTAAGGAGGAGTGTGTATACCAACCTTATTGCAAAACTGAAAGAAGCTCAAAGCGAGGCATTAAAGGAAGGAAGATTAAAGGAAGAAGGATTGACTGGAATGGAAAAGCAATTTGAGATAGGGGACGATGGCACATACAGATATGAAGGAAGGACTTGGGTGCCAAAGCACGGAGGAATTCGAGAAGTAATCCTCGACGAAGCACACAAGTCTAGGTATTCGATTCAACCTGGAAGTGATAAGATGTATCAGGATTTAAAGGCATTTTTCTGGTGGCCGGGAATCAAGAAATCAATCGCCATTTATGTGGGGAAATGTCTAACCTGTGCCATGGTAAAAGCTGAGAACCAAAAACCATCAGGAACATTACAACAACCTAAAATCCTAGAATGGAAATGGGATAATGTCACGATGGATTTTGTTACCAAGTTACCCAGAATGTTTAAAGGCCACGATGCTATTTGGGTGATAGTAGATAGGCTAACGAAATCAACTCACTTCTTGCCAATTAGAGAAGACTACAACATGACGAAATTGGCCCAACTATATGTCAACGAGATTGTAACGAGGCATGGAGTGCCTTTGTCGATCATCTCCGATCGTGATAGCCGTTTCACCTCTCGCTTCTGGAAATCGTTCCAGCAAGCTTTAGGAAACCGTTTAGATCTAAGCACGGCTTACCACCCTCAAACCGACGGACAGAGCGAAAGAACTATTCAAACGATGGAAGACATGTTAAGAGCTTGCGTGATGGACTTTGGCGGAAATTGGGATAATCATCTTCCTTTGGTGGAATTCGCCTATAACAATAGTTACCACGCGAGTATTAAAGCCGCTCCGTATGAAGCCCTATATGGCAGGAAATGCCGATCACCATTGAGCTGGAATGAGATTGGTGATAGCCAAGTAATGGGACCCGACATCGTGTTGGAGACCACCGACAAGATCTATAAGATAAAGGAGCGACTGAAAGCAGCCAGAGATCGGCAGAAGAAGTACGCTGACAGGAGACGGAAACCTCTAGAGTTCCAAGTGGGCGACAGGGTAATGCTAAAGTTAGCACCATGGAAGGGAACTGTGAGGTTCGGAAAAAGAGGAAAGTTAAGCCCAAGGTACATTGGACCATTCGAAATACTGGCGAGAATTGGCCTAGTGGCGTACAAGTTGAAACTACCCCCGGGGTTGAGCCACATACACGACACCTTTCATGTGTTGAACTTGAAGAAGAGCATGGTAGACAAACCCCTAGAACTGCCATTAAAAGAAGCAAGAATAAACGACAAATTGAATTTTGTGGAAGAACCCGTGGAGATCACGGATCGCTTGGTCAAGCAACTCCGGCGGAGCCGCATACCCAAGGTTAAGGTTAGATGGAACTCCAAGCGAGAACCTGAATTTACTTGGGAGCGTGAAGATGAAATGAGGAAGAATTATCCACAAATCTTCAAACCCACTAGTTCGGACTCCAATCGAAAATAAAATTTCGGGACGAAATTTCCTAAACGGTGGGAGAATGTAACAACCGACCTCCAGGTTGTAATTCTAACCCTAATCTACTTGCATCACTATCCGTCTTATAAATGCCATTAATAGAAACAATCTAATCCTATTGGTGATTTTAGTGTCATCTATTGCTATTTATTTCATTTTTATGATTTTATGTGATTTTTGTGACTATTTAGTCAAATTGGGTCTCCACCAATTAGAACTTAGTGCCCCGGGAATGTTAATTAGCTATCCTAGCTAGAATTTAAAAACCCTAATTGAAACCAATTTATTAGTGAAAACAATTAAAATGTGTGCATACAAACACACTTGTAAATTTTTGGCTAAGAGACATGCATGTGCATGCATAACACTTAACAATTAACTAAACCTTACCACCTAAAATACTACCCAATACTACAAATTAATACCACACAATATTATTTAACATTAAAATTAATTGAGAATTGCCACACTAGAGGATAATTTCGGCCGCCCCACTCTCCCCCAATCCACACCTCTCTTCCCCACTAAACACCACCACCCTCACCCTCCAACCCCATTTCATGCAAGCACCACTTCATACACTCCATCTCCCTCCTCTCATTTTCGAATTCTCAGCAGAGAATACACACACACACACCACAAACTCTCTCAAAATCCTCTCTACTCTAGCACAAAATCGTGAACAACAACATCAAGCAACCATCGGCCAAGCTCAAACCGCAAGAAGGTGGCCACATTCGCGAGTCTTGGACACACACCTGCACTTTGTCCGACTTTTCCAGCCTTTGTTCGAGGTTCTACAGCCAAGTCCAAGGAGTTTCTAGCCATCCACGACCATCAACACCTTCCAAACCGTGAGTTACATCAAGTGTAAGCTCCATGTTGTCGGTTTTGAACATTTCTCATGTTTTCATCATTTTTCACCTAAAAACCTTGCTTTTCCCTGTTGTAGTAGAAACTTCTCACCATCACTTTGTTCTTAAGGAGTTCTCAACGTTCTTGAAGGTAAATCACATGATATGATAGTCATTCTTGAGGTGGAGACCGATTTCCACCATGAAAACCCTCTTTTTGGGTGTTTTGCATCATTTAACTTATAAATGTTGCAAATCTTCTAAACCAAACTTGTAACCTGCATATTAATGGCTTAATGGACTCCCAAGAACCTGTTTTAAAAGTTACAAAAGGTTACATAACTCGAACCCATGGTTATTACATGGATTACACCTTGAAAATCCTTCTTTCTACATGTAACAACACCCTTTAAACATTTGTTTGAAAAACCCTCTCAACCAAGACTCATAACCTGCTCATGAACGACTTTGGGACACCTTAATAATCTGTTTATAAAACTAAATAAAGTGTTGGTAATGTTTAAGCTCAAGTTAAGATGATTTACACATGTTTTATGGTCGGTTATGACATTTTCTACATATTTGAAGTCTATGGATGTGTAGAACAACTAGGCCACGTTTTGGGACTGAAATTTTAGTAGGTTTTGATGAATATTAAGAGTGTTAATAATGTTTAATCTCTGGAATAAAGGACATGTTGTGATTAGACCCCCCTTTTAGTCACTTTTGGGACCCGAAACATGGTAAAACAATGGTAAAATAATAAAGCATGGATGTTAACCATCTTAAAAAGTAATCCAGGCTCAAAATGATTAATAAAAGGGTTCTGGAGTCAATGGGAAAGTTTAGTGGTAAAAAGGTAATTTAAATGGATTTTTAAGTGAAAACGGGTACCAACTGAATGACGTTTTTGAGAAAAATCTAAGAAAAATGATTATAAGGTTAAAAATTATAAAAACCATGTTATTCCAGAAGATTAAGTGAGAAAATAACTTATAAGTAGAAAAGTTGGTCAAACGAGTTTTTAAATGGTCAAATTCGGTTAAAAACGCGATTTAACGGGTTAAACGTAAAAACGGGTCTTAAAACCTTTAAAGGCAAATTTTTGTGTTTAAAAGGAATAGAAACTTATAAAAATGTCTTAAGGTGTTACCTACTGGTTTAAGTCACCGATTTATGGAGACCTTTGTTTAACCGTTAAAATTCTTCGGTTTCACCGTAACCGGGAACGTTAAACACATAGGTTTTAAACCGAACCCATTATCTAAAAATTTGTGTACACTTACTTAATAATAAGTCAATCTAACTTTAAAAACCTGATTTTTGGTTATAAATGTCATTTTATACAAGAAATCAAACTTAAGGGTAGAAACTGTCAATTTTGAAACTTGAGGGGCTAAACCGTAAAATTTTGCCAAACTTCATAACCAGCTCTTACGAGACTTATAATCACTTGAACAAATTAATTACCCTATATTCTTAACTAAATGGTGTTAAAATCCTTGATTAAATGAAAAACCTTGATTTTCCATAAAAGGAAACTTTTTACGCAAACCCTAATCGAATCAAAGCCGAACCCGACAACTAATCCTTTGACACACTTGTTGTACCATAAATAAGTTTAGAGCAGTAGCTTATCACTTACTATATTCATGTTAGGGTGCTAGACTTGAGACATTCCCGGCACGCAAAGTTTCATTTTACTTAAACACCTAAGGTGAGTTCTAGTGATCCCCTTTTTCCTATTGTTTTGGATGAAACATGCTCTGTTATTTATGAACTATAATCGTGCTTTACTTGATGATTGTATGTGGGACTTATGGTTACCTGCTGATACTTATATCATGATCATTAATTCTTTCGTGAACCGCTTGTTTTATATGAATAGATCTATTTGGGGAATCCCCCACACACAGTGGCTTCCGTTCCAGGAAGGTTACCCCACTGAGATCCTAAGGGGTCATTTGTGGCATGTAACAGGTTTTGTTAAGAAACTATGGTGAACCATCCGGGCAGGTAGGGTTCACTGGTTTGGGGCTCAGTTCTTCCTTTGGGAATATCCGGTTAAAAACAACTTTAGAAGAGGCCAACCGGGACTGAGTGCAGGGTTGATTCCCATGATGTTTAAACAATGATTATTTTCTTTTAATCAAAAAAGGATTTGCTAAGTCCTTTTGTTTTTAAACTTTAAGCACTTGAATTCACCAACTTTTTAGTTGACACAAATTTCTTTTGAGCATGTTTCAGGTAAAGAATGAAGAAATCCTAGCTATTGTGAAGACCTAGACCTATCCCCGCGACCATGGCATTGGCATATTTTCTTAATGAACTATTTGAACAATTTCATGTTTATGTTGAACATGTACAATTTATTTTTATGGGTGATTGTAAAACTTATTTGGGGGCTTGATCTTTTCTAGCCCTAGTATCTATTTAAAGCATTAATGCCATGTGATATTCTCTCCTTTGTGCTCTTGTAATGGTTTGTTTCCGCTGCCATATATTGTTGCTAGTCTGTGACGTCCCACCCTACCTGGGCCCGGGGTGTGACATTAAAGTTGATATTAAAGCATATAGTTTTCTTAGTATGGCTTTACCAGAGGAAATATTAATCAGGTGTGAAAATTACAAAACAGATAATTCCTTGTGGAAGATTCTTCGTTCACTTTGTTAAGGGAGTTGTAAGGCCCCGTTCCCGGAAAGCCTCACAGTTGGTTAATCATAGCATAAAATCAGTTTAATAACAAAACATTGCAGCGGAAATAATTAGACATTCATTAACCTTAGAAAACATATCGTACTCATACATTTGTTCTTTAATTGTAAACAAAACATATTACTTGTTCTTAAATTACAATAAAGATTTTCATAAACTTGAATGCCATCCATAGCTTCCCAAGTAGCTCCATGTGCCATCCTCAGCATCAGCACTTACCTGCCAACTATTATGCATAAAAGTCAGCTTCGCTGAGCGAGTTCTAGTTTTAAATAATATAAGAAAATATAAACTTTATCCTTCATATAATTACCATGCATACATCTTAGTACATAACATAACTTGCATCATAATAAGCATGTTCATTATCTTTCATTCTTTCATTATCTTTCAATATCTTTCACTTTCATCATAAACGAGATTGCACAAAGCAAGAGCTCATGTTGATCGACAACAAATGCCAATCCCTGTCGGTACACATGAATACGGTAGCTAACCCTCGACAGTTGATCCACACTGTAAGGCACATAGCCCGCTCATGAATACGGATCCATCATCATACATCAGACTCACATAAGTGAAGTCTATCATAGTGCTTGCAAGAATTTTCATCATCAAACGGGCTCAGGGGTAACATTCATTAAGTTTCACTTTTCATTAATATCATATTCCACTTTAATATATAATACTTAACTTAATAAGTACACAACATACCAAGTACTAGTCATCATAAAACATAACCGACCCTCCGCGGGACAGCGGGGGTTCGGGGGCAGCAGCCCCTGACAGCGGGGTCCAAGGGGCAACGCCCCTGGCTGGGGCCGGGCTTATAGAAAAAACGTTCTTCCTGTTAAAATCCCTTAAAATCTTGGTCTTTTAAAAACATATATTTAGTATGCATAATAGCCCCAAAACATGGAAAACTTATAAATAGGGGATCTAGAACTCACCTGGATACCACCAATAACTTCTAGACTAAGCTTTCTAGGCTGGGATCACACTACACAGCCTGCAGACAAGTTAACACTCTAAGAGGTTAATTTTCTGCCTAAATTCGCTGCTAATTTACAGCAAGATCAGCAATTTCGCAGCTAGATTCGCCAACACTTTCGCTGCTAGTTTCACCAGCAGTTTCGCTGCTAGTTTCGCTAGCACCTTCGCTGACAGTTTCGCTGGCATCTTCGCTGCCAGTTTTGCTGCCAGTTTCGCCCAACTTTCGTTGGAAAACCATGTCTACGAAACTACCTGCGAAATTATAGTTTCGCAGGAAGTCCTCATAGTTTCGCTGATTGAATATGCAAATTCGCTGGATGCATATACAGTTTCGCAGATCGCATAAAAATCACGAACCAGTCCGTTTTTAACCCAAAATCATAACTTTTTACGTCCAATCTCTTAGTTTATCATCCATGAGGCTAAATCTAAGCTTTATACATGTTTTCATACGTAAAAATATGACCTTTATGCGATTCTTTGCAACTTTTTAAAACCCAAAACCCTAGAATCCGGGTTTGATCTACAGAAGGGTTTAGAGGTCGATTTTTACGTGGATTTGTTGCTTCTTTCTTAGGTCTTGATGCTCCAACACCTAGATCTTCAATCTCTTAACCTTGGAAGCTTCAAATCATGAGTTTTCTTCACTTTCTCTCTCTACTTTCTCTCTCTATGAATTTTGGTGGCTAAGGTTGCAATGAGGAAGATGAAGGCTGGTTTGGGTGCTTAAGGGCTGATTATGGGCCTTTAATCCCATAGGCCACTATCCAATAAGCCTAATTTAGCCCATGACCATTTCTTTACCTTATTAAAATACCCAATAATCAAGCCCATTATCCTTAATGACTCGTTTTGACTTTTCGGGGTGTTACAGAGTGATGAAATCCGGAGCATTAGGAAGGACACCCTTCATTCACAATATGAAACTTTTCATTGTATTAAGGGTGAATCAATTCCTCAACAACTCCATAGGTTTATGCAACTTGTTACAGAGATGAACATCATGGAGTTGAAATACACAAATGAGGAATTGAACAAGAAGATGCTTCAAACTTTACCAGAAAGTTGGAAGCAAACTGTATCCATGTTCAAGAACACCATTGACCTCAAAGCAGTTGGTTTAGATACTCTAGTAGCTAAAGTTGAGGCTCTTGAAATGGATGAGGAATCAAGAAACAAGAGTGTGAGAACTCATGTAACACCATATCACTTTAAAGAAACAAGAAGTGTTGGAAGTGCCTTTATTTCCAACAATGATGGTGACAACTCTTGTACTATGAGTGAAGATGAAGAGGAAGTAAGTTTCTATGCTTCAAAACCTCCTAAGAAATCTTCTCAAAGTAAGTCAAAAAAAGAGAAAGGAAGAATTGATTATCAAAGAGATACATCATCAGAACCAGAGTCCATCACATTCATTCTGGACTCTGAAGAACAAAAAGCAGCTTTTGCAGCTTTCAGTTCAAGTTTTCAAGCTTACCTGGGAAGCTCATTAACCTCTGCAAACATGTGCCAACAAGACTTGGAAGAATTACCTCCAGATGTAGTGGAGGAGATGGATCTACGATGGCAAATGGCAATGATTACCTATAGAGCTAAACAATATCTCAGAAGAAACAAGAATTGGCCTGCTGCAAGTAAATCATCACGGATTGGTGTTGATAAATCCAAGGTAAGATGCTTCAAGTGCAATCTCTATGGACACTTCTCTAGAGAATGCAATCAACAAAATCCTGACTCAACACAACAATAGCAACATCAGTCTAAACAAACATCATCATCTCAAAGATCATTCAGGCAACCACAACTTTCCAACTCATCCCCACCAGCCACTAATACATCATCGGGAACAAGCAACTCAAAAGAATCTGGGCTGATCATTCTTCAAGATGGAACTTGTGACTGGAGTATGTATGAGAAGGAAGTCTTGGAAGAAAATCAAGCTTTAATAGCTCACATGGAAAACAAAGTTCCACCCATGGCAAGTAAGGTAAGAGACAGGTTATGTTCATCAATATGTGTTGAGGAAGTTGAAATATATAGAGTCCATGCTTAACAACTGGCTGACAAAGTTAAAGAAACAATGATTTTGAATGAATAACATATAAGAGAACATAAATTATATCAAATCAAAAGTAACTCTTTACAAAAGGACTTAGATAAAATTGTTTTAGAAAATTACAGTCTAAAAGCACAAGTTGAGCATCTGACCACTTCCTTAACTAAATCAATGGCTAATCATGCATCAACTGAAGTGAAACTTCAGAAGTTTCAACTTTCATCTTGGTAGTATGAGAAATTATTAAATTCTCATATTTAATAAAATAACAGGTCTGGGTTGGGTTATAATGTTGTGGCACCTCCTATAAACAATAATTACGCACCTTTACCTGAATCAATGACAAATAACTTGTCAAATCATTTTGTGCCAAGCACCAAGTTTGAAACAAAATCTAATCAACAAGATTTTCATAATAAAATCGAGGTGAATGAAACTGAGTCATCTGAATCAGAAAAGATTAATCAAAATGACTCAGAATTTGACTTTGATGAGTGTGATGACTTGGATGATTCTGATGAACATGATCTTTTGAACATTGTAAGGATTCCTGAAGTCTGATGCAACCCAAAACAGCTTAAGTGTCTCAACAACATGCACTAAGTACTGAAGTGAAGAATGCTTCGGAAGTTTTACACAAAGCATTAGAAAATACTCTAAGTGTAAAATCTTCCGAAGCCAAGACCAATATCTTCCGAAGCCAAACATGAAGTCTTCCGAAGCTTCAAAGACAAAGTCTTCCGAAGCCTCATCCTATGAAGACAGATTTCTTCCGAAGACTTTTAGTACACATGCTTTATCTGATGTACTGTTCCATAAAGCACCTTTTCCGCTGCATCTCTGTAAAGTCACCAACTTACATGAGTTGGTGAAAAGGGCCTTGCTTTTGGTAACTGTACATTGAGGTCTTGAGTATTCAACTTTCCACTTTATGTACTTTATCCTTTTTGTATTGTAAAAGGATGTGAGCTATGGCATGTCATAGTCACAAGGTCAAAAGGCAGATATGCCTTTTGATCCTACAATTGATTTTGTTAGTGTCTAGTCAATTGTATCCAGCTGGCTTTCAAAGTATGGCCGGCTGTAGGTTGTAGTATAAGTATTTCAAGTTCTTGTATCTTTTCTTTATGCTTTGTAACACTTGTAAAAGAACTTGAGAAATCAATATACTGCCTCCTTGAAACCCAACTCTCTTGTTCTGTCTCTTTACATTACTTGTGTTCTTTGTATCACTTTGGTTACCCAGTTCACTGTTTGATTAGAGCTTAGTTATTCTCCTCATTGTGTTGTTGTGTTGTAATTGTGTTTAAGCCCTTAAACGGTCCTGCAATTGGTATCAGAGCTTTCCAGGCTCTTGATATAAGATCTAACCATCTTAAGATCCCTCACACACACAAAAACTAAACTCTTCAAATGGCTGCCATCTCTAAGACTGATATGGAGACTGGAACCATGAACAAATCCCCACTGATCACTCTTGATGATTTTGACACCTGGTGCATGAGGATGGAAGGCTTCATCAGGTCTTTTGATTCAAGAATGTGGGAATCTGTTGAGAATGGACCTTTCATACCCAGCACCCCCTCTGCTACTGGTGCTGGTATGATTCCTAAAGATGTGGCCAACTACTCAGATGAAGATAGAAAAAGAGTAGAGATTGACAGGAAGGCCATGACTGCTCTTCAGACTGCTCTCCCAAACTCTGTATACAGAGGCTTCAAGAAGTGCAAGACAGCCAAACAACTGTGGGATGCACTGAAGTTGATGTATGAAGGCTCCTCTGAAGCCAAGGAGAACAAGAAAGATCTTCTGAAGCAGCAGTTTGAAAATTTCACCTTCAAAGCAGGTGAGACCATGACTCAACAATACTTCAGGTATGTTGAGATTGTGGATACCCTAGTGGATGGAGGAGTTCCTCTTGAGAACAGGGACATTGTAAGGAAGTTCATGTCCTCACTTCCTAGGCAATGGACACACTATTGTGTGGTGATCAAGAGGACTGAGAACCTTAAGACTCTTACTCTTACAGAGTTGTATGGAATTCTCAGTGGATACCAGATGGAGATGAACATGCAAGGTTCATCTGGCAACTCCAACAATCAAATGGGTTCAGCCCTTCATGTGGTTGAAAGGGACAGCATAGAACCTCAGCATCATCTCTTATGCTACCCTGACAACTCACAAAAGGGTCCTTTCATCACCTTCCCGGAGACACCAAGGGAGAACCTTACTCAAGGAAGCCCATTCCAAGAGACAAGTTCTTCTCAAGCCTTTGTGTCTGCAGATGAAAGCTGTGGGAATTATCTCTTCACTCTTGAAGACCTGGACTGTATCCATCCAGATGACCTGGAATACATGGAGATAGTTCAGCAGATGGCTCTCCTCACTCACAGAGCCAAGAAGTTCTACAAGAGGACAGGAAGAAGATTTCCAAGCAATGCTACCAGCAGCAAGTTTGGGCTGGATAAAAGCAAAGTTAAGTGTTACAACTGTAACCTTATGGGTCACTTTGCCAGGGAGTGTAAGGCACCTAAAGCAAATGGGGGCCAAACACAACCCAGACCAAACTTTGCTGACAAAGCTCCTCAAGCTGAGAAGACAAAGCAACATGCTGCTGTTGCTGTTGAAGAAGGAGGCTTTGACTGGAGTTTTCAGGTGGAGGATGCTTCTCCAAACCAAGCACTGATGGCTGACCATGATGAAGCCAAGGTATTGGAACATCTTTGCTCCCCTGAATGCATTGCTAAAGTAAATAGATACAGGTCCTATAACCTAGAGATGAGATCTGATCTTGAGTCATTAAACATATTAAAATCTGATTTTAGAAAGTCTGAAAATGATTACAAGTTAAAGATAGAAGACTTGGAGAAAACCATTTCAGTACTAAAACATGAACATACAGATTTCAGAACTCAGATCCAAGATCTCATCACTAAGTTAACTGAGTGCCAGGCTGAGCTTGTGATCAGCAAAGCCAAGGCAGAAAAGAGTGTTCTTGAAGAAGAGACCTTCAAGAACATGATATCCTCATCCCTGCACAACAAGGTTTGTTATCAAAACAGACAGGGACTAGGATCAAATGAGATAGCTCCTCCACACACAATCTTGTCTGTAAGATCTCCTAGGTGTGGAACTTGTAAGATGAGCTTCCTCTCATAGATCCTGTAAGTGAGGATGATGAAGAAGTGATAGTGAAGAATTCCTCTGAGAAGAGTGAAGAAGAGGATTCTTCCAAGGGCCACTATCCTTCTGAGGAGAAGAAATCAACTGAGATGACCAAGTCCAAAAGAAAGAACTTGATCAGAAAGAGCAAAAGAAAAGCAAAGAAGGCTCAAGAAATCAAGGCTACTTTTGATGCTAAGCAGAAACAAGTTTTTATCTCTGCAGGTTTCAAAGTAGTAAGGACTGAAGACATCAACCAGGACTCCTTAGCTAAGAGTCATGGTTCTTGTTCAAATCATCTCAGTGCCAAGAAGAAGACTGATTTGCTGTGTACCACTGCTGCACAGCCTGGACCATCAAACTCCAAGAACAGTTCACAGCCCAAAGGAACTGTCTCAGCATCTACCAAGATGAAGATGGAGAGGGGATGTGACCAAAGTCAGTCTTGCTCTCAAAGGGAGACTTCTTTGAAGAAGATAATGTTATGTGTTATGTGTGAAAGTACTTCTCACATTGCTAAGGATTGCCCATACAATCCTAAAAGTACTGTCCACATGACTAAAACAAAGACTTCAAAGAGTCTCAAGAAATCTCAAGCTTCGGAAGGAAAGTCTGTTTCCTTCGGAAGCTCCAAATCAAAGAAGGAGGTAAGTGGAAAATTACCTTCGGAAGCAAAGTTGGTCTCGGAAGAAAGGAATTCTTCCGAAGCACTAAAGTCTGCTGCAGTGACTGTAGACTCTTCCGAAGGATCAGTCATCAAAACTTGTGAAGTTCTAAAAGCTTCTAAGGTTTTGAAGGTCAAGTCCAAGACTCCAAAGGTGGTGTGGAAGTCTAAGAAAGACCAAATGACTGAGGTTTCTCCATCAACAACAGCTGAAGATCCCTATAGTACAACCATAGGATCTATTACTGTTGCATTACCTTCTTTTACTGTTAATGAGCCCAAGACAAGTAAGGCTTGGGTTTCCAAATGTAACTAATCATCTTCTCTGTGCAGGAACAGCTCAAGACCAACAGGAATGTCTGGATAATTGACAGTGGCTGTTCCAGGCACATGACTGGCAATAGGTCTCTACTCCACAATTTTGAGAGGATTGATGGAGGACCAGTTGCTTTTGGAGGAGATGAAGGTGGTTACATTTCTGGAAGGGGCAAGGTCACAAATGGTAAGCTCAGCATTGAGAAGGTAAACTTTGTTAAGGAGCTTGGGTACAATCTTCTGAGTGTATCCCAATTTTGTGATCAGAGTCATAACATGCTCTTTACTGAGCATGAGTGCATTGTTCTCAAACCTGGTGTGGTCATTCCTCATGAGCATATCCTGCTCAGAGCCCCCAGGAAAGGGAACATGTACAAGATGGATTTGCAAGAAACATCTCCCTCAGGAGAAGTTTCATGCTTTCTATCTAAAGCAAATAGTGATGAGTCTTTCCTATGGCATAAAAGAATGTGCCATGTAAACTTTAAGAACATGAATAAATTAATTAAACATGATTTGGTAACTGGAATGCCAAAGAAAGAGTTTACTAGTGATGATCATTGTGTGGCATGCCTGAAAGGGAAGCAACACAAAGTATCTCACAAGCCTAAGGAAAAGAACTCCATCACTACTCCCCTACACTTGTTACATATGGATCTCTTTGGCCCCACCAGTGTAATGAGTTTAGGAAGGACCTCTTACTGTCTGTGATCACAGATGATTTTACAAGATTCACTTGGGTCTTCTTCCTTAGAACTAAGGATGAAACCCCTGAGATTCTGAAGAATTTCATCTTAAAAATTGAGAATCAATGTGATCACAAGGTCAAAACCATAAGATGTGATCAAGGAACTGAATTCAAGAACCAAATCCTTGATGCATTTTGTGATGAAAAAGGTATTACAAGACAATATAGTGCTCCCAGGACTCCTCAGCAAAATGGAGTTGCTGAAAGGAGAAACAGGACACTTATTGAAGCTGCAAGAACTATGTTGTCTGACTCTAAACTGCCTATCACCTTCTGGGCAGAGGCAGTCAATACTGCTTGCTATGTGCAAAACAGAGTTTTAGTAGTTAAGACACATGGTAAGACTCCTTATGAACTTTGGCACAAGAGGAAACCTTTCATTGGTTTTCTCAGGTCATTTGGATGTCCCTGCACCATCTTGAATACCAAAGATCAAATTGCCAAGTTTGCTGAGAAATCAGATGATGGACATTTCATTGGATACTCTTCTCAAGCTAAAGCTTATAGAGTATACAATCTCAGAACTAGAATTGTTGAGGAGTCAGCCAATGTGACTTTCAATGAGCACACTCCCTGTGTGGCTGGTTCTGGTCCGGATTGGCTGTTTGATCTTGATTTAGTTACCAACTGTTTTAACAAATCTTGTGAGCATGTTTCAGGATCTGCAGAAAATCTAAATACAGGTGATCCTGATCCAAGATTTGAGCT
This sequence comes from Flaveria ramosissima, assembly GCA_025215565.1. Classification (NCBI taxonomy): domain Eukaryota; kingdom Viridiplantae; phylum Streptophyta; class Magnoliopsida; order Asterales; family Asteraceae; genus Flaveria; species Flaveria ramosissima. Next base: position 60,254,135 of record CM046041.1, read on the forward strand.
AGGAAGATCTTCAACTCATACATCTTCAGCTCCAGTTGGAACTACTTCAGCAAATGAGGTTTCTATCAGCACAACAATGACCAATTCAGCTGATACATCTGGCATGCCTTCAAATTCCAGCTCAGAGGCCTCTCAACCAGATAAAGATACCTCACTTGTAGAAGACAACAATGGTGATGGTGATAGTGATCAGGAATTTCTTGATGCTAATAACCACACCATAGATGACAACATCAATGATGTCTCACACTCATTGGATCAAGTTAATCTTGATAAGTGTGATAATGTGGAGGGTGAATCTTCAGGACCAGATTTAAATTTCTCAAATTTAGATCTTTCCCAGCAACTTGCTGTGATCCCTCAGCTAAGGATCCACAAGTCTCACCCCACCACAAACATCATTGGAGATGTTGTCACAGGGGTAAGAACAAGAGGACAAACCCATGAAGCAAATGTTTGTCTTCACTCTTGTTTCTTATCTCAGATAGAGCCCAAGAAAGTTGATGAAGCTCTAAAGGATGGAAGTTGGGTTGAAGCTATGCAACAAGAGCTGCTTCAATTCAAAAGGCAGAAAGTTTGGAACCTTTGTCCTCTTCCTCATGGGAAGACTACCATTGGAACCAAATGGGTTTTTAGAAACAAGAAGGATGATAGGGGAATCATCATCAAGAACAAGGCAAGACTAGTTGTTCAAGGATACACACAAGAAGAAGGGATTGACTACACTGATGTCTTTGCTCCTGTAGCAAGACTAGAAGCTGTTAGGATATTCCTGGCATTTGCTGCATCCAAGAACTTCAAGGTCTACCAACTTGATGTAAAGTGTGCTTTCTTATATGGAGTGATTGATGAGGAGGTTTATGTCAAACAGCCACCTGGTTTTGTAGACCCTGATCATCCTGATTATGTCTGCAAGCTTGACAAAGCTCTTTATGGGCTGCATCAGGCACCCAGGAAGTGGTATGAGACACTATCTAAGTATCTCTGCAAGCATGGATACAGAAGAGGTACTATAGATGGAACCCTCTTCATCAAAGGACAGGGAAATGACTTATTGCTGGTTCAAGTATATGTTGATGACATCATCTTTGGTTCAACTAATCCAAAGCTCTGCAAAGACTTTGAGAAGCTGATGAAAGACAGATTTGAGATGAGTTCAATGGGAGAACTCAACTTCTTTCTGGGAATTCAAGTGAAGCAGGTTGAAGATGGCATCTTCATAAGTCAGTCAAAGTATGTTCAAGACATACTCAAGAGGTTCAATATGACTGATTGTAAGATTGCTAAGACACCCATAGCCAGAAACCACTCCCTTGGTCCAGATCTTGAGGGGGAGTGTGTAGATGAACACTTATACAGGGCTATGATTGGGTCTCTTATGTATCTTACAGCTAGCAGGCCTGATATCATGTTTGCTACATGTATTTGTGCAAGATATCAAGCCAACCCTAAGATGTCTCACTTAATCACTGTGAAAAGGATTTTAAGATACCTCAAAGGTGCTTCAACACTTGGTCTATGGTATCCAAAGAATCCAAATTTCAATCTGTATGCCTATACAGACAGTGATTATGGTGGTTGCAATATGACTGCAAAGTCTACATCTGGGGGATGTCAATTCCTTGGTGGAAGGGTGGTCTCATGGCAATGCAAGAAACAATCCTGTGTGTCTGCATCAACTGCTGAGGCTGAATACATTGCTGCTGCAAGCTGCTGTGCTCAAGTGCTTTGGATTCAAAATCAGATGCTGGACTATGGATTTAACTTCAAGGAGACTCCTATCCACATAGACAACAATAGTGCTATCTCTATCACTGAGAACCCTGTGCAGCACTCAAGGACCAAACACATCAACATCAGGTATCATTTAATAAGAGATAACTATGAAAAAGGATTAATTAAACTAGTCAAAGTTCATACAGATGAACAATATGCTGATCTGTTCACCAAAGCTTTTGATGAACAGAGATTTAAGTATCTGATATCAGCTATTGGGATGATTAACTTTGAGTAGACTTTTTATTAAAACTAATTCTAATTATTTCTTCTTAAAATATGTGTGTCCTAAGTTGTCTAGTTCATCACTTTCATAAGCTCATGTTTTCTTTGGATGTAAAATTCTTTTTGAAGACTTTCCTTAGATTCTTGAAAAATTTCTGATACTTCGGAAGATAAAGATTTTATCTTCGGAAGAAAAAACATGTCTTTAAAATAAATAACTGTCTAAGAGATTTTACCTTCGGAAGAAGTAAAGTTCATCTTCCGAAGCTTAAAATTCTTATCTCAGACACTTATCTATTTTCAAGAACCTTTTCCTTCCGAAGCAAAATTAACCTTCGGAAGCTTTGTTTATTTTCATACAAAGCATTCAAGGGTTTATTTCTCTTCCGAAGCATAAATTATCAAGACTCTCAGGAAAATCTTCCGAAGCCATTTTAGCTTCGGAAGCTTTTTAAATCAAAACTTCCGAAGACAAATAAACTTCGGAAGCTTTTCGAATTCCAAGAAAACTACTTTTTGAGCAAAAGTAAACTACTTTTTCAGAGGTGGGACCGACTTTCGGATTTCAAAGTTTATCCTCTTTCATTAACTTTGGTTCAAATCCTTTTCATATAAATACCCAACGGTTCCCCCTCTTTCCCACTATCTTCCTCAATTCTACTGTTTCTCTAACCTAATTCTCTAAACCGCCTTTGCTTTCTACCTTTCTTCACCCTTAAGCTTCTAAAATGGCCAACCTTAACCGCAGAAACAACCCTGATTTCTCCATGCAACTACACAGGCAACATAATCAAGTTGCTCTGTTAAGCTCTGAGAAAGATGCAAGTTTCTCAGAGATTTGCCAATTCTTGACTCTGTCAAACTACTTCACCTCCCTGACCATTGATCCTCCTCTATATGAGGATCAGTTGCTTGAATTCTGGAAGACCTGCCAAGAGGTCATTATGGATGGGGAGAAGGCACTGTCTGCCACAGTGCAAGGGAGGACAGTCTTCATCACTCCGGCCATCATTAACCAACATCTACAGCTGGATGATGAAGAAGGTGAGGTGTCCTTCCCAAAAGAAGCTGTAAATCATTCTTTTGAGCAGATGGGCTATGAGGGAGATTTCTCTGTAAAGACCTTTAGGAAAGGGAAGGTCTCATCCCAATGGAAATTCCTGCTCCATGTGGTTATCCACAGCTTGTCAAACAAGCATGGTGGATGGGACCAGATTCCTGAGGATCTCTCCTTCATAGTTCATGGAATGGTTCAAGGGGTCAAGTTCAGGTATTCACAATTTGTTTATACTAATTTACTTGCAAACTTAGACTCCTTAGAGTATTACATGTTTCCTAGATATGTTCAACACATTCTCAACTGTGAACTGGGCTCACAGTTGAGGGAAACAGGTAATATTCTTAAATTGGGACAGATGAAGCCCGGCATCTTTAAAATAATGAAGAAGCCAACTGTAGGCTTCTCTGGGGTAGAAACAGCCCTAGTCCCAAAAATGTTAGAGCTCATTGCTCAAGGTGACAACCTAGCAACACAAGCTAGTGTTGAACCCACACCTCTTTTGTCCCTACCATTAAAAAGACCAGAAATCACCCTCACCTACCAAAGAAAATCCAAACGAACCCCTGCTCAGACTATTGAGTCTGTGCAGGCCCCCAAATACTCAACCTTACAGGAAGAAGTGGACACTAGAGCTCCCACTTCTCCTGAGGAGCAAACCACTCCCATTACTTCACCTATCAGGGCTGAGGTTCCTCAAGCTCACCCTGATGAGCTCAATAGCCCAACAACCTTAAGCCTTCACTCTGAGTCTCAACACTCAAGTGGACAACCTTCAGGGGACAGCTACCATCCCCAGCCTTTGGATCTCAACCAACCAATTCCCAACCTATCCTTTTACACTGATGAAGACTTAGGATTCAGTGAGTACCATGAGTCTCTCTTCTCCTCCCCTACTCAAAGAGAGATGAGTACCTCTGACTCTCCTCAGTCTATCCCCCATCAGTCACCTGTTACTGAGGTGGACACTTCTGAACCTGTTCAGGATGTCCATATGGAAGAGGCTCTCACTTTTGAAAGTGATTACATCATTAAGACCTCAACCATGGCAACTCAGCCCATTGGCATCTCAACTGAGGCTGCCAGTGAGCAGAGGAAAACCAGCAGCCAAGAAACTCAAGCTGGTGGTGAGAGAGAGGACTTTGGTCCAATCATCTCATCCCCCAATGAATCTTCTGATGAAGATGAGGGGAATTGAGACTAAAGGTGCAAAAACTGTCAAAAACATGCACCTACTTAGTCTCTAAGGTTAGTCACTTGGAATCTCAGGTGACTACCTTACAAAACAGGGTCAATGATCAGCAACTCCAGATTTCATATCTGCAGGAAAAACTAGCTGGGAGACCTTTAAGGAGAGCTCAACCAGGAACACAAGAACCTGTGGAAGTGATTGACTTATCCTCCAGCTCACCTATGCAAGTGGGTGATGCTACCAAAAAGGGGGAGAAAGTTGTTACAACCACAGAACCTGGGAGTTCTTCAGAGAGAATGGACATAGAGGACTCACCATCCTCACTTGCTGTTGTGCATTCTCAGCAACTTCCTCAAGTTCACATTAATGTGGACTCTATAGACTCTCTCATCAGGAGTCTATTTGAGGAAGGCATACCAAGGGCTGTCTCATCTCCACCACTGGGAACTAGCAATCAAATCATAAGGTGGAGGTATGATGATGACAGAAGAGCCCTCATACTTCAAAGAGTTCAAGGCCAACAAGAAGTTTTTCAATTCCAAAGCCTGAGCTTTTATGAAAGACTGGATTTAGTCAACCTACCACTTGTCAATCCAAGCAATTCAAGACAAGCTGATAGGCTGGCTCAAAGAATCCAAGACAGGATCATGGCAGAGTTCTCTCTAAGAAGGAGACTTAGGGAATCAGGCAATGTCATCGGTCAACTGGATGTTGAGGTGGACCCTAAGATTAGTTTCATAGGGGAAACCTTGACTGAAGGCCCAGTGACAGAACCTGAGACCCCTGTCTCATCATCAACAACTGCTGCTGAGGTCCAAACTCCATCTGAGACACCTGCTGGTGAAGGTGTTTCTCAGCCTCTCTCTGGCCAGAGCATGGAAGCTACTCCAAGCAATGAAGGCCAAGCTTCAATCCACCCTGAGTCACAAAGGTCTGTTGGTGACAAAGGGAAAAGGATAATGACTCCTGAGGAAATTGAGGAGGAAGAGAGAGAGAGGAAAAGGAGACTAAGGGGAGAAAGTTCCACTGGGTCATCTAGCTTCATGCAAGCTGCAATCAGGGCTGCCCCCAGACCAAATACTCAGGATGATGAGTTAAGGGCAGTCAGGATTACCTACTTACAGACCAGGAACTATGACATTGATGAGATCATCTCCCTCCCCTTAGAAGAACTAAATGAACTGGCTGACAGAGAAGTGTCAAGAGAGTTGAAGGAGAAAGAGGATGCAATGATACTTCTCCAACTCAAAGAGGAGAAGAGACAGAAAAGACTTACAAGCATGCTCCTACTCTCTCACCAGTTCAAGAAAGTCCTGCACAGGAAGATGTGGCTCCACAAGAACCTCAGGTAGATAAAGAGGAAGATAGGATCAAGATGATCAACTACCTGAGTGCCACAGGCTTCTATCAGGCAGATGCACTTCTCCCTTTGTCCTATGACTTCATTGAGTTCGAGTATCTAAAGCAACTTGAACTTGAGTTAGTCAAGGAAAGAAAGACAACCAAAAGGAAACTAAGGGAAGAAGCTGCAAAGTCAAGGGCCACCATTCAAAAGAATGCAAAGAAGTCTGCTGACAGACAAAGAATGGTGAGCTTCTTGAAGCTGTATGGATTCTCCGGAAGGAGACTTGGCCCCATGTCTCTATCCACTATGGATGAGCATATTAGGGTGATCAAGCAGAAGATTAAGAGTGGAGAACTTATTGACTTGCACTCTCTTCCAAGTCAAGTCCCACCTGAAGTGGAGGTCAAGTTTGAGCAACCAGAGACACCTCAACCAGCACCTCCAGCTGAGCCCCAGCAAGCTTCATCTTCTGATCCTAGGCAGGGTCAAACTCCCTCTCCTTCTGAACCTGTGAGGGAGGAACACCCAACTGAGAAAGACACTGATGATCAACATGGTGCTGCAGACCAGTCTTCTCAGTTAAAGACAACCAAGAGGAAGAAGAGGATGGCTTCTAAACCAAAGACAAAGAAGAAGAAGCCAAAGTCATCTACCTCTGCACCTCAGGCTGAATCAGATCAACCTGAGGAAGTGCATGATGAGGCAGCCCAATCAACTCCTATTCAAGTGGCTCCTCTAACTAGTGAGACACCCATCTTGTCCTGGACATACTCTACCAATCCAGAGAGATGGACTGTTATCAGAGATCAAGGTGTTGAGAATGTCTACTCATGGCAAGACATAATCAACTTACCTCTGCATGATCTCTTTGAGATGAGAAGATATTATGAAAGTCTTGATGATCCTGACCATCTCATGAAGAAAGGAATGGTCCTGATTGTACTGAAGACTACCAACATTTGAAGATCTTCCAAGTGTTTTGGTAGCATCAGCCTAGGGGGAGTTTGTAAGGATTCCTGAAGTCTGATGCAACCCAAAACAGCTTAAGTGTCTCAACAACATGCACTAAGTACTGAAGTGAAGAATGCTTCGGAAGTTTTACACAAAGCATTAGAAAATACTCTAAGTGTAAAATCTTCCGAAGCCAAGACCAATATCTTCCGAAGCCAAACATGAAGTCTTCCGAAGCTTCAAAGACAAAGTCTTCCGAAGCCTCATCCTATGAAGACAGATTTCTTCCGAAGACTTTTAGTACACATGCTTTATCTGATGTACTGTTCCATAAAGCACCTTTTCCGCTGCATCTCTGTAAAGTCACCAACTTACATGAGTTGGTGAAAAGGGCCTTGCTTTTGGTAACTGTACATTGAGGTCTTGAGTATTCAACTTTCCACTTTATGTACTTTATCCTTTTTGTATTGTAAAAGGATGTGAGCTATGGCATGTCATAGTCACAAGGTCAAAAGGCAGATATGCCTTTTGATCCTACAATTGATTTTGTTAGTGTCTAGTCAATTGTATCCAGCTGGCTTTCAAAGTATGGCCGGCTGTAGGTTGTAGTATAAGTATTTCAAGTTCTTGTATCTTTTCTTTATGCTTTGTAACACTTGTAAAAGAACTTGAGAAATCAATATACTGCCTCCTTGAAACCCAACTCTCTTGTTCTGTCTCTTTACATTACTTGTGTTCTTTGTATCACTTTGGTTACCCAGTTCACTGTTTGATTAGAGCTTAGTTATTCTCCTCATTGTGTTGTTGTGTTGTAATTGTGTTTAAGCCCTTAAACGGTCCTGCAAAAGGATTTGCTAAGTCCTTTTGTTTTTAAACTTTAAGCACTTGAATTCACCAACTTTTTAGTTGACACAAATTTCTTTTGAGCATGTTTCAGGTAAAGAATGAAGAAATCCTAGCTATTGTGAAGACCTAGACCTATCCCCGCGACCATGGCATTGGCATATTTTCTTAATGAACTATTTGAACAATTTCATGTTTATGTTGAACATGTACAATTTATTTTTATGGGTGATTGTAAAACTTATTTGGGGGCTTGATCTGTTTCTAGCCCTAGTATCTATTTAAAGCATTAATGCCATGTGATATTCTCTCCTTTGTGCTCTTGTAATGGTTTGTTTCCGCTGCCATATATTGTTGCTAGTCTGTGACGTCCCACCCTACCTGGGCCCGGGGTGTGACATTAAAGTTGATATTAAAGCATATAGTTTTCTTAGTATGGCTTTACCAGAGGAAATATTAATAAGGTGTGAAAATTACAAAACAGATAATTCCTTGTGGAAGATTCTTCGTTCACTCTGTTAAGGGAGTTGTAAGGCCCCGTTCCCGGAAAGCCTCACAGTTGGTTAATCATAGCATAAAATCAGTTTAATAACAAAACATTGCAGCGGAAATAATTAGACATTCATTAACCTTAGAAAACATATCGTACTCATACATTTGTCCTTTAATTGTAAACAAAACATATTACTTGTTCTTAAATTACAATAAAGATTTTCATAAACTTGAATGCCATCCATAGCTTCCCAAGTAGCTCCATGTGCCATCCTCAGCATCAGCACTTACCTGCCAACTATTATGCATAAAAGTCAGCTTCGCTAAGCGAGTTCTAGTTTTAAATAATATAAGAAAATATAAACTTTATCCTTCATATAATTACCATGCATACATCTTAGTACATAACATAACTTGCATCATAATAAGCATGTTCATTATCTTTCATTCTTTCATTATCTTTCAATATCTTTCACTTTCATCATAAACGAGATTGCACAAAGCAAGAGCTCCATGTTGATCGACAACAAATGCCAATCCCTGTCGGTACACATGAATACGGTAGCTAACCCTCGACAGTTGATCCACACTGTAAGGCACATAGCCCGCTCATGAATACGGATCCATCATCATACATCAGACTCACATAAGTGAAGTCTATCATAGTGCTTGCAAGACTTTTCATCATCAAACGGGCTCGGGGGTAACATTCATTAAGTTTCACTTTTCATTAATATCATATTCCACTTTAATATATAATACTTAACTTAATAAGTACACAACATACCAAGTACTAGTCATCATAAAACATAACCGACCCTCCGCGGGACAGCGGGGGTTCGGGGGCAGCAGCCCCTGACAGCGGGGTCCAAAGGGCAACGCCCCTGGCTGGGGCCGGGCTTATAGAAAAAACGTTCTTCCTGTTAAAATCCCTTAAAATCTTGGTCTTTTAAAAACATATATTTAGTATGCATAATAGCCCCAAAACATGGAAAACTTATAAATAGGGGATCTAGAACTCACCTGGATACCACCAATAACTTCTAGACTAAGCTTTCTAGGCTGGGATCACACTACACAGCCTGCAGACAAGTTAACACTCTAAGAGGTTAATTTTCTGCCTAAATTCGCTGCTAATTTCATAGCAAGATCAGCAATTTCGCAGCTAGATTCGCCAACACTTTCGCTGCTAGTTTCACCAGCAGTTTCGCTGCTAGTTTCGCTAGCACCTTCGCTGACAGTTTCGCTGGCATCTTCGCTGCCAGTTTTGCTGCCAGTTTCGCCCAACTTTCGTTGGAAAACCATGTCTACGAAACTACCTGCGAAATTATAGTTTCGCAGGAAGTCCTCATAGTTTCGCTGATTGAATATGCAAATTCGCTGGATGCATATACAGTTTCGCAGATCGCATAAAAATCACGAACCAGTCCGTTTTTAACCCAAAATCATAACTTTTTACGTCCAATCTCTTAGTTTATCATCCATGAGGCTAAATCTAAGCTTTATACATGTTTTCATACGTAAAAATATGACCTTTATGCGATTCTTTGCAACTTTTTAAAACCCAAAACCCTAGAATCCGGGTTTGATCTACAGAAGGGTTTAGAGGTCGATTTTTACGTGGATTTGTTGCTTCTTTCTTAGGTCTTGATGCTCCAACACCTAGATCTTCAATCTCTTAACCTTGGAAGCTTCAAATCATGAGTTTTCTTCACTTTCTCTCTCTACTTTCTCTCTCTATGAATTTTGGTGGCTAAGGTTGCAATGAGGAAGATGAAGGCTGGTTTGGGTGCTTAAGGGCTGATTATGGGCCTTTAATCCCATAGGCCACTATCCAATAAGCCTAATTTATCCCATGACCATTTCTTTACCTTATTAAAATACCCAATAATCAAGCCCATTATCCTTAATGACTCGTTTTGACTTTTCGGGGTGTTACAGGAGTGATGAAATCCGAAGCATTAGGAAGGACACCCTTCGTTCACAATATGAAACTTTTCATTGTATTAAGGGTGAATCAATTCCTCAACAACTCCATAGGTTTATGCAACTTGTTACAGAGATGAACATCATGGAGTTGAAATACACAAATGAGGAATTGAACAAGAAGATGCTTCAAACTTTACCAGAAAGTTGGAAGCAAACTGTATCCATGTTCAAGAACACCATTGACCTCAAAGCAGTTGGTTTAGATACTCTAGTAGCTAAAGTTGAGGCTCTTGAAATGGATGAGGAATCAAGAAACAAGAGTGTGAGAACTCATGTAACACCATATCACTTTAAAGAAACAAGAAGTGTTGGAAGTGCCTTTATTTCCAACAATGATGGTGACAACTCTTTTACTATGAGTGAAGATGAAGAGGAAGTAAGTTTCTATGCTTCAAAACCTCCTAAGAAATCTTCTCAAAGTAAGTCAAAAAAAGAGAAAGGAAGAATTGATTATCAAAGAGATACATCATCAGAACCAGAGTCCATCACATTCATTCTGGACTCTGAAGAACAAAAAGCAGCTTTTGCAGCTTTCAGTTCAAGTTTTCAAGCTTACCTGGGAAGCTCATTAACCTCTGCAAACATGTGCCAACAAGACTTGGAAGAATCACCTCCAGATGTAGTGGAGGAGATGGATCTACGATGGTAAATGGCAATGACTACCTATAGAGCTAAACAATATCTCAGAAGAAACAAGAATTGGCCTGCTGCAAGTAAATCATCACGGATTGGTGTTGATAAATCCAAGGTAAGATGCTGCAAGTGCAATCTCTATGGACACTTCTCTAGAGAATGCAATCAACAAAATCCTGACTCAACACAACAATAGCAACATCAGTCTAAACAAACATCATCATCTCAAAGATCATTCAGGCAACCACAACTTTCCAACTCATCCCCACCAGCCACTAATACATCATCGGGAACAAGCAACTCAAAAGAATCTGGGCTGATCATTCTTCAAGATGGAACTTGTGACTGGAGTATGTATGAAAAGGAAGTCTTGGAAGAAAATCAATCTTTAATAGCTCACATGGAAAACAAAGTTCCACCCATGGCAAGTAAGGTAAGAGACAGGTTATGTTCATCAATATGTGTTGAGGAAGTTGAAATATATAGAGTCCATGCTTAACAACTGGCTGACAAAGTTAAAGAAACAATGATTTTGAATGAATAACATATAAGAGAACATAAATTATATCAAATCAAAATTAACTCTTTACAAAAGGATTTAGATAAAATTGTTTTAGAAAATTACAGTCTAAAAGCACAAGTTGAGCATCTGACCACTTCCTTAACTAAATCAATGGCTAATCATGCATCAACTGAAGTGAAACTTCAGAAGTTTCAACTTTCATCTTGGTAGTATGAGAAATTATTAAATTCTCATATTTAATAAAATAACAGGTCTGGGTTGGGTTATAATGTTGTGGCACCTCCTATAAACAATAATTACGCACCTTTACCTGAATCAATGACAAATAACTTGTCAAATCATTTTGTGCCAAGCACCAAGTTTGAAACAAAATCTAATCAACAAGATTTTCATAATAAAACTGAGGTGAATGAAACTGAGTCATCTGAATCAGAAAAGATTAATCAAAATGACTCAGAATTTGACTTTGATGAGTGTGATGACTTGGATGATTCTGATGAACATGATCTTTTGAACATTAGTAAGAATGTTGTTTCTGAAACAAACATTCCAAAAGTCCTTGAAGAACCATTCATTCGCAAAGTTCTTGAAGAAACAAAGTTGCCATATCCTCCAAAACAAAGAAACATACTGAAGACTATCTGCAAGAGAATAGCTCAGCTAAATGAAGGTCTTCAAGAACTTCATCAGGAACAAAAATCTTCAAATGAAGAAACTGAAAAGCGTGTATCTACTAGAAAGTACACACAATTTCAGTAGATAAATGAAAGAAGAAGCAATCAGCTGATCTTCAGCAGCAAAACAAACCTTCTTCAATAGAAGATCTGCGGAAAACCAAATCTGTTGATTCAGTAGATGATCTACGGAAGGCAACAACAATCAAATCAAAGACTAAAAAGCTGAAAGAAGATAAATCAACTTCAAAAATGGAAAAGGATGCAAAGCCTCAGAAGTTGATAAAGAAGAAGAAAGTAACTGATTCTGACAAAGAATCAGAGGAGATGTATTGCAAATGGTGTGATATGAAAAATCACAATACTGAAGATTGTTACTTCAGTAGTTATTGTTCTAATTGCAATATGAACAATCACATGACATCTGACTGCTACTTCAACAAACACTGTGCTATCTACAACAAAAATAAACATTCAACTCATGAATGTTATTTCAACAAAAAGAATAAGACAAAAGGCACAAAGAAGAAAACATCAGATAAAATTGAATCAGACACTCAATCTACTGATTGTGAAAAAGGTTCAACAATCAAGAAGTCTCAACAAAAACAAAAGCTAAAATCAAAGGAAAAGACATCCACTGATGTTCATCCTTTGAAGAAAAGAACAACTTTCCAGCAATCAAAAACACCTCATAAAAGGGTGGATGTGACTGAAAAGGAAACAAAGGCTGATGATGCGTTCTTTGATAATTTTGAAAAAGGAACACATGTACCTCATTCAAAATCAAAGGATAGTGAAACTTTCACCAATCAAGATTCATTATCAAAATCAAAGCCTTAAACCAATAAAAATAAGGTGAATGAAGAAGAGATTGAGAAACCAGGACTCAGTTCAACAACCTCATCTTAAGTAGAATCATCCTCACCTCAAACATCTCAGGATGAATCAAACAAAACTAAAATTAATACTAAAACTTCGAGACTTATTCATGAAGGAGTAACAATTTTAGACACTGCTGGCAATCCCAAGATCATTAAGGCTTGGGTTGTCAACTCTAACTGATTTCTTTATGTGTGCAGGGACAATCTTGGAGAGCTGACAACAAGTGGTATGTTGATAGTGGTTGTTCCAGGCATATGACAGGAAACTGTTCATTTCTCTATGACTTCAAACATAAAAATGCTTCTTATGTGGCATTTGGTGGGGATAAGAAAGGAGGTAAAATTGTTGGTGAAGGAATGGTAACAAATGGTGTGCTTAAGTTTGAGAAAGTAAACTATTGTGAAAATTTAGAGTATAATTTATTGAGTGCGTCTCAAATTTGTGATCAAAATTATACCACAATGTTTGATAACACTAAGTGTTACATTCTTAAGCCAGGTTTTTGTGTTCCAGAAGATTGGGTCCTTCTTAAAGCATCAAGAAAAGGGAACACTTATGTTTTGGACATGAACAACACCTCACTCACAAGACATGAAACATGCCTCCTATCTAAGTCATCAGAAGATGAATCTCAATTGTGGAATAGAAGGCTTGTCCATTCTAACATGAAGAACATGAACAAATTGGTGAAAAATGACTTAGTCATTGAACTGCCAAAGAAAGAGTTTCATTGCTCAACTCATTGTTCTTCTTATTACAAAGGAAAACAACATAAAGTGTCTCATAAATCCAAAACTATCAATACAAATACTACACCACTCAAATTGCTTCACATGGATCTGTTTGGTCCTACCAATGTATGAGCATTGGAAAGAGACACTATTGTTTGGTGATAATTGATGATTTCACTAGATTTACATGGGTCTTTTTCTTAAAACAAAAAAGCAAAACATCAGAAACATTAATGGACTTTGTCATCAAGATTGAGAATCAACTTGATGTAAAAGTTAAAAATTTTAGGAGTGACAATGGTACTGAATTTGTCAATTCTGACTTGGATTCCTTTTGCAGGACCAAAGGTATTGCAACGCAATACAGTGCACCAAGAGCTCCACAACAGAATGGAGTTGTTGAAAGAAAAACAGAACACTTATTGAAGCAGCCAGAACAATGCTAGCAGACTCACAATTGCCTATCACCTTTTGGGCTGAGGCAGTGAATACTGCATGCAATGTTCAAAATGGAACATTAATTGTCAAAGAACATAACAAAACACCTTATGAGCTTTTATTTAAAAGAAAACCATACGTAGGATATCTTAGAGCCTTTGGGTGTCATGTATCTGTTTTAAACATAAAAGAATCATTGGGAAGATTTTTAGAAAAAGCCTATGATGGTTTCTTTGTTGGATATTCTTCAACATCTAAATCTTATAGGATATATATTCCACAACATAACATCGTGGAAGAAAGTCCTATTGTATCTTTTGATGAATCTGTATTTACTCAATCAGTTAAAGGATCATCATGGTTGTTTGATATAGATGCTTTAACAAAGTCATTTAACTATGGTTATTTGAACAATGCAGGAACTAATGATACATGCTATACATTTGTTGTTGGGTATTCTACCTTGGAAGAAATTGAAGATTTCAATATTATTGAAGTTGAAGATTTGAAGCACAAAATCAACAAAAATATTAGTATAGGGTTTATTTTGTAATTATTGTAAATGCTAGACTCGTATATATATTAGAACATATTATCATTGTAAAGGGTGACTAATTCACCACTTGTTAGGGTGAATTAAGTTCATCATCAACAACAATATATCATCATCCCTCAAGGATGATGATTTCAACAATAGATCAATAAACATCAAACATTAAACACGTTGGTGTTCTTCGTCGTGTTCATCATTATTATATTCTTCATCATCATCATCATTTATTATATTTTAGCAACTAATTATTAAATTCTTGTTATCATCAATATGAATCCTAAGATCCAAGCTCATGTTCATGTTCAAATCATGAACACACATTTGTTCCACCTAATATGAATGAAGTAACTCTATCTGTTGATCCTCTAAGGATTCACACATCTTCAGATGGAAACACTTCATCAGCAGCTGCTGAAACTGCGTCCGCAGATGTACATTGTGCATCCGGAGATGTGAATACTGTCTCTGAAACTGTTCAATGCACTCAAAATACAACAAACATTGGAAATGTCTCATCAAGTCCTAATGTACCATCCTTAGAAGTTCCTGTAACTCCTACTGAAGAACAAAATGCTTTTGGAGAAATTCCTACGGAAGACATTGATAATCAGATTGCTGAGAGATTGCTCAGAAAAAGGTTTGATCAAGTTAGTCAAAGCGAATACAACAAATCAGATTGCTGATTTATTCACTAAACCCTTTGATTCAGTTAGATTTAACTTTCTAATTGAGTCTTTAGGAATGATTAACTTAGATTAATCATTATTAAGAAATATAGAAACACATGTGTCTGTCTTTGTAAATAGTAATTAAAAAATAATAAAAAATAATAATGATAATAATAAAATAAAAAAATATTGTGTTTCTTCTTGTATTCAAAATGACATATGTATGGGAAATAATAGTACACTATGCCTTTGCTTACTTCCTGAACTCTTAAATCTCATTATCATTTGATCAAAGTTTCTTGATATGTGAGTAGGTTCATCTTGAGTGGAACTACACTAAGTGCATGCCAAACATAATGCAAAGTTATTGTTTGTGGGAAGCTTCATTTTGAGGATACAGAAAGTGAGTCTTTTCTGATGTGACCAAATCACTCATCTAAGCACACTATGTACCATGTTGATGCATGTATGTCCCTAGATCATGATTTGTAATGTAATGAATCATGTCTGTCTGATTATGATGTAATGTGTATTGATTAATGAAATGACATGAATTGGTTGTTACTTGTAATGTTTAATATTTCATTAATGAGTCGTGATTGAATTGATTGGGTTTATGATTGTTTGAATGATTGCACATTATGTTATATTTAATTAAAACATTCAAACTTATCTTAATGAAGTTCTCATGCGAATGGCCCATGCGAATGGACCACGCGCATGAATAACTTCATACGACTGACTAAATCGCACGACTGAACTAGGAGACTGGATCAGTCGTATGATTGACACATAAGATTGACTCAATCGCACGACTGAACACTCAGTCGTGCGTATGAATCAACCGCATGGTTCAATCGCACGACTGAACCATACTTATGGCCCAGTCGCACGATTGAACAATACTAACCTATAAATAGACCCAATTCGTGGAAAAACGTAAGTATTCATCCCATTACGATTCTAGACGTACCCTAGCCATCCAGAGACCTCCCAAATCGTTCTCCATGTTCACAGAACACATTAGATCGATTCCTAATCGATTTCTAACGTTGGATTCAATTCTTGATTGATTCTTCGTGTGTTCTCACTGATTGGATCGTCAATCAAATAGGATTCCGCACTATTTGAGTTGGTTTAACACGCTAATCACTAGGTATTTCGTTTAAATACCAGGTCCTAACAAGTGGTATCAGAGCTTTGTCTCTTGATTACGTGTTGATTCAATCAAGATTGCATAAAAGTTTGTGTTTTTGCACTAAAAACGCAATCTTTGGCATCAAAAGTGATCTTGGACGTTCCCTGCTCATCGAAGTTTGGTTTCTACGGACTTAGGCGATTAGGACTTGTGAAATTTCAAATTTTTACGGCTGAAACCCGTCAAACCTAGAAATTTTCGCAAAACAGCAGCTTCAGTCGCACGAGTGACCCATTCGCACGACTGGACTCCATTCACATTGCTCATACGCACGATTGGACCTAGTCGCAACCTCATTCGGCCGACAGAACCGTTCGTTCGCATAGCTCATACGCACCAGTTTCATTCGCACGACTGAACCAATCGCCCAGTTCAGCCGCACGATTGAATCAGTCGCAGAGTTCATACGCACGATTAGACCATTCGCATCCTTCAGTCGCATCAGTGAAAGTTTGTTTGGTTAGATTCTAAGTTTATTAGCCATGGAAGATCAGATGTCAGCCTTTACTGCTGGGAAGGACTCGAGGATTCAGAACCTGCTGTTGCTTGAGAGTGAGGTAGGTAATCACAATAAACCACCAAAGCTCTTGACTTTAGAAGAGTTTCCCCACTGGAAACAACGTTTTGAGATCTACCTTAATGGAGTAGATCCTAATCTGTGGGAAGCCATTGAGATCGGTTATAGTACACCGGTGGGAGCTGATGGAGTTAAGCTAACGTTAAGCGGGATGACAGACGCATAGAAAGTAAAGTACAATGCAGAGAAAAGGGTTTATGCATTGATCACTCAGTCTATCCCCAAAGACATATTCCACCAGTATTCAGAGAACAAGCAGTCCAAGAAACTGTGGGATGAGCTAGAGAAGAGATATGATGGGAATGCATCATTGAAGGCAATTGTAAGGCCCCGTTCCCGGGAAGCCTCACAGTTGGTTAATCATAGCATAAAATCAGTTTAATAATGAAACATTGCAGCGGAAATAATTAGACATTCATTTAAAACATAGAAATCATATTGTACTCATACACTTGTCCTTTAATTTCAAACAAAACATGCTAATTGTTCATAAATTACAATAAAGATTTCATAAGTAGGAATGCCATCCATAGCTCCCCAAGTAGCTCCGTGTGCCATCCCCAGCATCAGCACTTACCTGCCAACTATTATGCATAAAAGTCAGCTTCGCTGAGCGAGTTCTAGTTTTATAATAGTATAAGAAAATATAATCTTTATCCTTCATATAATGACCATGCGTACAACATAGAATATAACATTACTTGCATCATAATAAGCATGTTCATTATCTTTCATTCTTTCATTATCTTTCACTTTCATCATAAACGAGATTGCACAAAGCAAGAGCTCCATGTTGATTGACAACAAATGCCAATCCCTGTCGGTACACATGAAAACGGTAGCTAACCCCCGACAGTTGATCCACACTGCAAGGCACATAGCCCGCTCATGAATACAGATCCATCATCATACATCAGACTCACATAAGTGAAGTCTATCATAGTGCTTGCAAGACTTTTCATCATCATACGGGCCCGGGGGTAACATTCATTAAGTTTCGCTTTTCATTAATATCATCTTCCACTTTAGTATATATAATACTTAACTTATTAAGTACACATCATGCCAAGTAAAATCATCATAAAACATAACCGAACCGCCGCGGGACAGTGGGGGTTCATGGGCGGCAGCCCCTGACAGCGGGGTCCTAGGGGCAGCAGCCCCTAGTGGGGTCCAAGGGGCAACGCCCCTGGCTGGGGCCGGGCTGACCTGGCTAGGAAAATCGTTCTTCCTGTTAAAACCCCTTAAAATCTTGGTCATTTAAAAATGTAAATTTAGTATGCATAATAGCCCCAAAACATGGAAAAACTTATAAATAGGGGATCTAGAACTCACCTGGATACCACGAATAACTTCTAGGCTAAGCTTACAAGGCTAGGATCACTCTACACAGCCTGCAGAATAGCTAACACTTATAGAGGTTAATTTCTGCCTAAATTCGCTGCTAATTTCGCTGCAAGATCAACAATTTCGCAGCTAGGTTCGCCAACACTTTCGCTGCTAGTTTCACCAGCAGTTTCGCTGCTAGTTTCGCTAGCACACTCGCTGGCAGTTTCGCTGGCATCTTCGCTGCCAGTTTCACTGCCAATTTCGCCCAACTTTCGTTGGAAAACCATGTCTGCGAAACTACCTGCGAAACTATAATTTCGCAGGAAGATCCACAGTTTCGCTGATTGAATACGCAAATTCGCTGGATGAACATACAGTTTCGCAGATCGCATAAAAATTACGGACCAGACCGTTTTTAACCCAAAATCATAACTTTTTACGTCCAATCTCTTAGTTTATCATCCATGAGGCTAAATCTAAGCTTTATACATGTTTTCATACGTAAAAATGTGACCTTTATGCGATTCTTTGCATTTTCAAAACCCAAAACCCTAGAATCCGGGTTTGATCTACAGAAGGGTTTAGAGGTCGATTCTTACCTGGATTTGTTGCTTCTTTCTTAGATCTTGATGCACCAACACCCAGATCTTCAACCTCTTCACCTTGGAAGCTTCAAATCTTGAGTTTTCTTCATTTCTCTCTCTACTTTCTCTCTCTATGAATTTTGGTGGCTAGGGTTGTAATGATGGAGATGGAGCTGATTTGGGTTGGTTAAGGGCTGATTATGGGCCTTAATCACTTAGGCTCTTGCCCATAAACCCAATTTTGGCCCATAACCCATTTCCTTCTTTTATTAAATACCCATTAATTAAGACCATTGTCCTTAATGACTCGTTTCGACTTTTCGGGGTGTTACAAGTCTCCCCCACTTATTTAGGTTTCGTCCTCGAAACCTGTCAGTCATCAAACAATTGAGGGTAAAATTTCCTCATCTCCTCCTCAGTCTCCCACGTAGATTCTGACCCTTTTCTGTGTCTCCACTGTATCCGTACTAGTGGAACCACTTTATTCCGTAAGTGCTTCTCTTTCCAATCAAGGATGGCCACCGGCTGCTCTACATAATTAAGCCATTAATCGACTTCAATGTCCTCAAGTGGTACGACTGCATCATTGTCTGCCAGACATTTTCTGAGATGAGATACATGGAACGTAGGGTGAATTCCACTCAACTCATCAGGTAGTTCTAATCTGTAGGCCACTTCTCCTACCCTTGCGATAATACGAAATGGCCCTATGAATCTTGGGCTTAACTTTCCCCTTTTTCGAAACCTGATGATCCCTTTCCAGGGCGATACCTTGAGCATAACCTTGTCACCAACTTCAAATTCTATCGGTCTACGCCTCTTATCAGCATAAGACTTCTGGCGGTCCTTTGCAGCTTTCATGAACGCCTTAATCTTATCTAACTTCTCAGTTGTGACCTCAATCACTTCAAGACTCCCCAATTCCTTCTGCCCGATGTCACCCCAACACACAGGCGTTCTGCACTTCCTACCGTACAACATTTCGTAAGGTGGCATACCAATGCTGGCATGGTAACTATTATTATATGAGAATTCCGCTAACGGTAAGTGCTCATCCCAGCTTCCTCCAAAGTCGATTACACAGGCTCGTAGCATGTCTTCTAAAGTCTGGATCGTCCTTTCCGACTGACCATCTGTCTGGGGATGGTAAGCCGTACTAATATGCAGTCTAGTCCCCATTGAGTCATGAAACCTCTTCCAGAACTTGGACGTAAACCGCGTGTCCCTATCCGAAACGATAGACACTGGCACGCCGTGACGAGCCACGATTTCCTTGATAAATAGCTCTGCCAACCTCTCAGAGGAATACGTCTCACGAATTGGTAGGAAATGGGCGCTCTTTGTTAGACGGTCAACAATCACCCAGATTGCGTCGCTTCCCCTCGCCGTGCGAGGCAGCTTTGTGATGAAGTCCATTGTGATGTGTTCCCATTTCCATTCAGGGATATCCAAAGGCTGGATCTTCCCATATGGTTTTTGGTGCTCTGCCTTCACTTGCAGACAAGTCAGGCACTTGCTCACGTACTTAGCCACGTCTCGCTTCATTCCCGGCCACCAGTAATCTTTCTTCAGATCTTGATACATTTTCGTGGCACCGGGGTGTATGGAATATCGAGTTTTGTGAGCCTCATCCATGATTTTCTCCCTCAATTCTCCATAGAGAGGGATCCACATTCTCCCAGATCGGGTTCTAACTCCCAAGGTGTTTTCCCCCAAATCTGAAACTTGTCCTTTCATCCTCTCAGAGTTGATTCTGTCCTCTCTTAATGCCTCATCTTGCAACTCCCTCACTCGTTTCATAACATCAGGCGTCATGATTATCTGGCAAGCCCTCACCCGAATTGGTTCGGGTCGTCCTTTTCGGCTAAGGGCGTCAGCAACCACATTGGCTTTGCCTGGATGATAATGAATTTCGCAGTCATAATCCTTGATCAGTTCCAACCACCTCCTCTGCCTCATATTGAGTTCCTTTTGTTCAAAGAAATACTTTAGACTTTTATGATCAGTGAAGATGGTGCACTTCACCCCATACAGGTAGTGCCTCCAAATCTTCAATGCAAACACCACCGCAGCCAACTCCAAATCATGGGTAGGATAATTGGCCTCGTGAACCTTTAATTGTCTAGAAGCACAGGCTATCACCTTCCCTCGTTGCATCAACACGCAACCAAATCCTTCATACGAGGCATCCGAGTACACCACCAGATCCTCGTTCCCTTCAGGTAACGTCAAGACAGGGGCTTGAGTTAACCTCATCTTCAGTTCTAGGAAGGCTTTCTCCTGATCAGTACCCCATTCATACTTCACGTCCTTTCGGGTCAATTTTGTCAAAGGAGAAGCTATCTTGGAGAAATCCTGAATAAACCTCCTATAGTAGCCTGCCAGGCCTAAGAAACTGCGAATCTCAGATGGCGTCTTTGGAGGTTCCCATTGCATCACCGCTTCAACCTTCGCAGGGTCCACCCTGATCCCCTCGGGATTAACCACATGACCCAGAAATTGAACTTCTCGTAGCCAAAATGCACATTTAGAGAACTTAGCATATAATTTCTCATTCCTAAGCGTCTCCAATACTTCTCGAATATGATCGGCATGTTCCTCTTCACTTTTTGAATAAATCAAGATGTCATCAATGAACACTATCACCGATTTATCCAACATCGGCCGACATATCCGATTCATAAGATCCATAAAAGCAGCTGGCGCGTTGGTCAAACCAAAGGACATGACGAGGAATTCGTAGTGTCCATAACGCGTACGGAACGCTGTCTTTGGAATGTCTTGTTCTTTCACCTTCAGCTTGTGGTAACCAGACCGCAGGTCTATCCTCGAAAACCAGCTGGCACCCTGAAGTTGATCGAACAGGTCGTCGATCCTTGGTAACGGATACCGATTCTTTACGGTCAGCTTATTAAGCTCGCGATAGTCAATGCACATCCGCATGCTACCATCTTTCTTCTTGACGAATAAAACCGGAGCACCCCATGGAGAGATACTCGGTCGGATGAAGCCTTTATCCAATAAATCTTGCAACTGGTCCCTTAGTTCTACCATCTCCGAAGGAGCTAATCGATACGGTGCTTTAGCGACAGGTTGAGCTCCCGGTAGCAAATCAATTTGGAATTCGATTTCGCGGTCAGGCGGCACACCGGTCAAGTCTTCAGGAAAGACGTCAGGAAACTCGCGCACTACTGGCACATCTGATAATTGTGGCTCTGGCGCATCCACATCTTTTACATAGGCCAAGTAAGCGCTGCACCCACGTCTCAAGTACTTTTCAGCTGTGATCATCGACACGACCTTCGGTACACAGCACACCTTATCTCCACGAACCGTAACAGAACTACCATCGGGCGCTGTTAGACGAATTATCTTCTTACTACATACTATATTGGCTTCATAGGTAGCTAACCAATCCATGCCTAACACCACATCGAAACCTCCTAAGGCCATAACATGCAACCTAGCAGGGAACTTACAATCTTCTAACTCAATCAGGCAATCCTCAACCACCTCAGTTACCTTAGTGGACTTGCCAATGGCTGTTTCTACATAGAAAGGCTCATCTAACTTTCTACTCTTATCATGCAACAAACGACAAAAGGCAGCAGACACAAAACTCCTACTAGCACCAGAATCAAAGAGCACAGAAGCATATTCATGGTCTACCAGAAACATACCTGAAACTACTTCTGGGTCTGCCCTGGCCTCCTCGCGAGTTATGTTGAATGCCCTCGCCTTCGCCCTTGAACCGTCACCCCTTCCCTTATCTCCAGCTTTAACCGTTCCTGATCCTTCTGGTTTTCCTTTCTTACAGTCTCTTCCCGCATGACCCATCTCACCACACTGGTAACACCTCCCCACCTTGCAATCCCTAGCATAGTGGCCCTCGCCTCCACATTTAAAACATCTTCCCGTCCCAGCTTTGCACTCCCCTGAATGACCTTTTCCACATTTTCTACAAACACCTCCTTCACCAGAATTTCCCTGTCTCCCAGACTGATCTTCAACCCTCATCCTCTTCTCTCCACTCCGGAAGTTATCACCTCCGAACCTTTTCCCATTTCCATTCTTGTTCCCATTCCATTTCTCCACCTTCTTCTATACAGGCGCCGGGTCTCTCTCATCGTACAACCTCCCAGCTAAATCCACCACAGACCTAAACGTACCCGGTCTGGCTGCAATCATGTGCCTCCTGATGTCCACAGGCAAACCCTGTATGTATCTTTTGATCTTCCTGGACGCAGGTGTCACCATATCTGGCAGAAGTCTTGCAAGTTCATTGAACTTGGAGGTATACTCTTGATGAGTCATGTTCCCAGCTTTTAAATACAAGAACTCCTTTTCAATCTTGTCTAATTCCCGATGGGGACAATACTCCTCCAGTACTAACTCCTTCAACTCAGACCACTTCATCTTGGCTATCGATCGCTTCCCCTCAGCCTGGACAATATTGTCCCACCAGCATAACGCTGAGTCAACGAAGGAATGAGTGGCAAACTTAACTTTTTGATCCTCTCGGCACTCACTAATTTCCAGTACCGCTTCCATCTCTCTGACCCAACGATGAGCGGCAGTAGCAGTGCGTTACCGTCAAAGGTTGGGGGCTTGCACCTTTGAAATGCCCCATAGTTGCACCCTCTAGTAGTCTCTCTCTCGGACTCCTCATCACTGTCGTCATCATGGACTACCACTCTAGGGTTTGATGGCTCCTCTTCAGATTCCTCAGTCCTCCCAGTGGACTTTCCTGAATTCTTCTCACTTTCCTTCCCTTTCTTCTCAGCTCTCTCTCCATCCTTAACTGCTTTGATCACCTCAGTCACCACTGAGGGTAAGACATTTTGCATGACATTGTAGACCTCATCAGCGATAGCCTCCTTCACAGTGGGTTTGAGGGTGGCTGATCCCTCCCCCTCCGGGTGACTATGGAGGTCTGACTCCTCATGAACAGTCTCGGGAGCCTTAGCTTTGCTCCGGGTGACACATGGCTCAGTAGTACGCCCGCCACGAGCACCTCCTCGGGTCGCCTTCCCAGATTTTCTACCAGCCATAACTAATTCCTATAAGATTCAAACACCAAACGGTTATTCAAGATAATTGCTCAGATCATTTTAAGTATGGTAAGTCCTTAATTACAGTGGCCAAGTGTGATTAACCACTTACCTTACCCTCCTGTCCCAAGCAATCACTATCCTAACACATATCAGTATTCAAATCTAAAAGCACATAAAACAAATAGCACACGCAAATAATTCCGGTTTACTTGAAACTTTTACCTGATGGCACGTAGCTACTTGGATTGGCATCCTTCATTCGGTCCCATTTTCAGTTTAAGTTTAGGTTTTGAAAATAGTTTACCCAATTCTCTTAAACTTTGGCTCTGATACCAACTTGTAAGGCCCCGTTCCCGGGAAGCCTCACAGTTGGTTAATCATAGCATAAAATCAGTTTAATAATGAAACATTGCAGCGGAAATAATTAGACATTCATTTAAAACATAGAAATCATATTGTACTCATACACTTGTCCTTTAATTTCAAACAAAACATGCTAATTGTTCTTAAATTACAATAAAGATTTCATAAGTAGGAATGCCATCCATAGCTCCCCAAGTAGCTCCGTGTGCCATCCCCAGCATCAGCACTTACCTGCTAACTATTATGCATAAAAGTCAGCTTCGCTGAGCGAGTTCTAGTTTTATAATAGTATAAGAAAATATAATCTTTATCCTTCATATAATGACCATGCGTACAACATAGAATATAACATTACTTGCATCATAATAAGCATGTTCATTATCTTTCATTCTTTCATTATCTTTCACTTTCATCATAAACGAGATTGCACAAAGCAAGAGCTCCATGTTGATTGACAACAAATGCCAATCCCTGTCGGTACACATGAAAACGGTAGCTAACCCCCGACAGTTGATCCACACTGCAAGGCACATAGCCCGCTCATGAATACAGATCCATCATCATACATCAGACTCACATAAGTGAAGTCTATCATAGTGCTTGCAAGACTTTTCATCATCATACGGGCCCGGGGGTAACATTCATTAAGTTTCTCTTTTCATTAATATCATCTTCCACTTTATTATATATAATACTTAACTTATTAAGTACACATCATGCCAAGTAAAATCATCATAAAACATAACCGAACCGCCGCGGGACAGGGGGGTTCGGGGGCGGCAGCCCCTGACAGCGGGGTCCTAGGGGCAGCAGCCCCTAGTGGGGTCCAAGGGGCAACGCCCCTGGCTGGAGCCGGGCTGACCCAAAAATTTTTATATTTAAACATTTATATAGCACATTTACTTATAGAAAAATCGTTCTTCCTGTTAAAACCCCTTAAAATCTTGGTCATTTAAAAAAGTAAATTTAGTATGCATAATAGCCCCAAAACATGGAAAAACTTATAAATAGGGGATCTAGAACTCACCTGGATACCACGAATAACTTCTAGGCTAAGCTTACAAGGCTAGGATCACTCTACACAGCCTGCAGAATAGCTAACACTTATAGAGGTTAATTTCTGCCTAAATTCGCTGCTAATTTCGCTGCAAGATCAGCAATTTCGCAGCTAGGTTCGCCAACACTTTCGCTGCTAGTTTCACCAGCAGTTTCGCTGCTAGTTTCGCTAGCACACTCGCTGGCAGTTTCGCTGGCATCTTCGCTGCCAGTTTCACTGCCAATTTCGCCCAACTTTCGTTGGAAAACCATGTCTGCGAAACTACCTGCGAAACTATAATTTCACAGGAAGATCCACAGTTTCACTGATTGAATACGCAAATTCGCTGGATGAACATACAGTTTCGCAGATCGCATAAAAATTACGGACCAGACCGTTTTTAACCCAAAATCATAACTTTTTACGTCCAATCTCTTAGTTTATCATCCATGAGGCTAAATCTAAGCTTTATACATGTTTTCATACGTAAAAATGTGACCTTTATGCGATTCTTTGCAACTTTTCAAAACCCAAAACCCTAGAATCCGGGTTTGATCTACAGAAGGGTTTAGAGGTCGATTCTTACCTTGATTTGTTGCTTCTTTCTTAGATCTTGATGCTCCAACACCCAGATCTTCAACCTCTTCACCTTGGAAGCTTCAAATCTTGAGTTTTCTTCACTTTCTCTCTCTACGAATTTTGGTGGCTAGGGTTGTAATGATAGAGATGGAGCTGATTTGGGTTGGTTAAAGGCTGATTATGGGCCTTAATCACTTAGGCTCTTGCCCATAAACCCAATTTTGGCCCATAACCCCTTTCCTTCTTTTATTAAATACCCATTAATTAAGCCCATTGTCCTTAATGACTCGTTTCGACTTTTCGGGGTGTTACAGCAATCAAGGCAAAGGAGTTAAAGAAGGAATTCGATAACTTCTCATCTATTGGTCACGAGAGTTTAGACGAAGTCATAGATAGATTTTACCACTTGATGAGCGAATTGCATACACATGGAGTTGAAACGACTATGGAAGAGAAAGTGAGCAACTTCGCAGACGGATTGCCTGATAAGTTGGCTTCATTCGTGTCTAACCTTAGACAGAATGAAATGCTTATAAAGCTAGATATAAATGACTTCATTCTTAAGTTGCGAGAAGAAGCACTAAGGATGAAGTATAGAGCTCATAAGTCTTCGTACACACAAAATCCAGCTTTATACAACGCCACGCCTCAAGCTAAGACATCTGGAGCACCTCTCCAGACTACATTTGTGTCTAGCTCGTCAGGTCCTTTACATGCTTCTCCTTCTGGATCAGACACGTCAGGGTCGTCATGTACCCACTATATTGGATCAGAAGCAAGTGCTACCAAACTGAAGACCGAGAACCTCGGTAATGTGACCGTAGAAGTAGCTCGAGAACATATGGATCTTTTAGCTGCAGTGGTTCATTCCTATGATGGACTTGTTGTCGGAAAGATTGGAAACTGCCATCTGGCAGATGAGGACTACGAGCAGGTGGACGAAATGGAGCTTGAGAGGATGGATATAATGTGGGCTTTAGCTAGTGCTGTCCGAAGGGCGAAGAAGTTTGTTAAGAAGACTGGACAGAACTTGGTAGCTACTAAGGATACCACATTTGGTTTTGACAAGAGCAAAGTGACCTGCTTCAACTGTGGAGAGAAGGGGCACTTCAAGAGAGAATGTGTCAAGCCAAAGAAGACGGGTAATGGGAGCCCGTTCTCATCCTTTACTCGCCAAGACAAGCAAGCTTCCAGTTCTACTTCATCAAACAAGGATCCAAAAGCCTTGACTGCTCATGATGATGAAGGACAGGATTGGAGTTTTAGGTTTGTCTCACCAGGAGAATCTAACATTGCCAGTGTTGAGGATATTGATGATGATTCTACGAGTGAAGGTGATCTAGCAGTTGAGATAGCAATGTCACATAGTGAAGAAACAACTGCAGCCGAGGTCAGTTACAAGCCAAAGGAGGGGACTTCCACATCCGAGACAGAAAAGTCAGAATCACCAGAACCAGAGACATCTGATGCTGCGCTGATGGCTAACTCTTCTGAACCAACTTAGGTAAGTACAACTGACCAAATGTTTAATAATCATGCTTGTTCTGATTGTGATACTTTTAGGAACAGCATAGATGACAAATTTGCTAGGTTATTAGATCATAATAATAACTTAGTAAAAGATTTACAACTGTGCACTGAGGCTAATAGAGTACTAAAACAAAATGAGCATAGTTATAAAGAAAAGATAGACCTATTGACTAAACAACTTAGGGAAACCGAAGTAGTTGCCTTTTACCAAGCAAATGACATTAGGTACTATCTAAACTCCCTAGAAGAAACTAAGAAGCAAAAGGCAGTTCTAGAAGTAGAAGTTAATTCATTAAAACAAAAACTGCATAGTTGGACTAGTTCTTCACACATAGTTCAACACTTAGTGAGAGAAAGGGTTTGGGGAGGGAGTCTGCCCGGAGCCTAGGGCTGCCGGATGAGAGGGGAGATCATGCTCGATCTCCCCTTGCCAAGAGTCTTGATTCTTATGTTGTAACGAGCTTGTAATCGTTAGGTTTTATCAATGAAACCATTATATTATAGTTCGTGTGATTGATTATCTCTTGGTTTTTGTTGTTGTTTATCCTTCCGTCATGAACATGCTCGGATGTTTACCGATCCAGTGACTTCACAATTGGTATCAGTAACGAAATACCTAGTGATTAGCGTGTTAAACCAACTCAAATAGTGCGGAATCCTATTTGATTGGCGATCCAATCAGTGAGAACACACGAAGAATCAATAAAGAATTGAATCCAACGTTAGAAATCGATTAGGAATCGATCTAATGTGTTCTGTGAACTTGGAGAACGATTTGGGAGGTCTCTGGACGGCTAGGGTACGTCTAGTATCGTAATGGGATGAATACTTACGTTTTTCCACGAATTGGGTCTATTTATAGGTTAGTATTGTTCAATCGTGCGACTGGGCCATAAGTATGGTTCAGTCGTGCGATTGAACCATGCGGTTGATTCATACGCACGACTGAGTGTTCAGTCGTGCGATTGAGTCAATCTTATGTGTCAATCATACGACTGATCCAGTCTCCTGGTTCAGTCGTGCGATTTAGTCAGTCGTATGAAGTTATTCATGCGTGTGGTCCATTCGCATGGGCCATTCGCATGAGAACTTCATTAAGATAAGTTTGAATGTTTTAATTAAATATAACATAATGTGCAATCATTCAAACAATCATAAACCCAATCAATTCAATCACGACTCATTAATGAAATATTAAACATTACAAGTAACAACCAATTCATGTCATTTCATTAATCAATACACATTACATCATAATCAGACAGACAAGATTCATTACATTACAAATCATGATCTAGGGACATACATGCATCAACAAACTCCCCCTTGGACCTAGATCTATCTAATCTCTTGTCTTCTGCATAACCACCTTATACTTCTTGTACTTCTCCTCTTTGGTGACTCCTGCGTGAATCTCAAACGCAAAGCAAAGTCGTATAACATTTTGGAACTGGAGGGCTTGTACAATGTCCTGTGTGTCATAGAACAGTGGCCACTTGTATAATGTATAGACATCATTAGCAGACAAGTTGGTTAGCCACATCGGGTCGAATACCCTGATAGTATCCATTTGGCCCTCTTTATTCAGAACTATGATAGCTTCAGCAGTTCTCCAATCATAGTACCACCATTTGAAGTGTGGAATGAAGTCCTGTGGCATTTCCCCGAGAGGGATTCTCGACATAGTGCGCGGAGGACTCCACTTCAACACAATCTTGGGCTTGCCAGTAATGGCATCAACCTCAGACCTTCTTATGTACCTCGTAGGCTGTTGTGGTCTGAAGTTAACCCATCTGGTGTGGTACTCCTTCTTCAGGGCAGCCTCAAACCAGCCTGACATCTTTCTTGGGTCAGCATACAGCAGCTTTAGCTTAGCCAGCTGGTTGAGCTCAAAACCAGGTAGAGTCTTCAGATCATGTGGAAACCTGAAGTACTCTATGCCCTGTTCCCTCTTAACTGCATACGCGTTAAGGTCATCAAAATAAGCCCACGCAATAATCCTGCCTGACACCTTATGGTGTTTCTTGACTCTGTAGAGCTTGGTGTAGGCATCTTTCTTTGGTGCAGCACGCTGGGCTCTTACTTCTTCAAAACAGGCAGCCCACTCAGCCTTACGAATGTCTACGTCATCATTTGAGGCTTGGGCTGTTCCTTCGGTCTTTTCGGTTTCCTGCTCCATCTTGTCTAGTACCTCAAACGTATCACTAACTAGGGACTCACCCAGATTGGGGACCACATTACCCTCGTTGTCAGCGTACTGAGGGTGCTCTTCTGCAGTGATATCCTCTACCTCAACTTCATCAACGTCATTTAGCTCTTCATCACTGGTCGGATCAACTGTTGGAGCATCCTTGACAATTTCATCAGGATTGAGTCTGAACATCTCGGCCAGTTGCTCGTTAGATAGGTCATGAATTATTTCCCCTTCTTCAGGGGTATAACTCACAGACCTTCTTACAATCCCTTGTAGATCAAGAATCATGGTTAGTTGAGTCTTGACCTGTTGAAGGGGAGCAATGTCAAACTCATCCCTTTGAAAGTTTAGATCTGTTTGATTTAAACATTCAACACATAAACCATTAGTAAGTAATCAGACAGATTATATCAACTTAATATATAAACATTCAACACACTTGTTTTTCATTACATGATTCAAATACAAAATAATTAAATACATAAGACATCTAATCTGTACTTTTGTCTTGAATTATGGGCGCGTCGCTCGGAGGAGCAGAAGTGGTAGATGACTGGTCCTGTCGATGCTTCGATCTTCGCTCTTGACCAGAAGCAGAGGCCGATGCAGCCGCATCCCCTCCTTCTGCTTCGTCATCATCATCTCTACCTTCTGTCCTTTCTTCCTCAGTCTCTTCATCATCCTCATCATCCTCCTCATCTTCATCATCATCGTCATCATCACCATCTCCATCATCCCCATCACCCTCCTTTATCTTCAAGGGCTCATCCTTTGACCCCTTTAACCTCAGCATAATCGTCTTGTTGGTAGTCTCCAACTCCTCTATACGTTTGGCTGACTGGGCCGTCTGGTCCTGGAGTTGGGACATCTCGACTCTCTGAGTATCGATTAGCTGGTTCTGCTGATCTATCACCCGAGCCTGCTCTGCCATCTGCTGAGACTGGGCAGCAGTCAGGTCGGTCAACTGGCGAATCTGCGCCGCTTTCTCCTCATCTGCAGCTAGCAGGCGCATCACCATACGTTTAAGCGCCGACAGCTGCTCCTCTACCCTGATGTGAGGTAGAGTAGATCCATATACATGTGATGGCTGGGCTGAAGGTCCGGCATGATGTGAGGTGGTGGTGGTAGTAGCAGTGGTGAATATGGGTCGGTAAGCAGGTGCTGGTGATGTAGGTGTGAATGGTATGGTGGTGGATGGGAAGGATACAGTGGTGGTAGGTAAGGTGGTGGTTGTGGTAGAAGTAGTGGATGTGGTGGCTGTGGTGATGGGTGGTATGTCAGTGGAGGTGGTAGTGGTGGCTGTGGTGGTGGAAGTAGTGGCAGCAGTGGTAACGAAGGTCAGGCGACGCTTCTTCTTCTTCAGTCCGTGGGGTTGAGCCATCCTCTTCCTCCTAGTCCCGGTGGAAGTGGATGCTCCCCCTGCAGCTCTGCCCACTGAACCCGGAACATAGCTCGGGTCAGTCTCTCTCTCTGTGCAGTCCCGAGGGTGTTCACCAACCACCTTAAGCCCGTGTTCTGTGGGAACAACTTTGCTTCCCACAGTCCTAGTGAGGGGCTCCTCATCTGACTCCTCCTCCTCCTGATCAACAACAGTGAACTCCTGATGGAAACCGGCCGTCTCAGCAACCTCTCCGGCAGTGGCAGACCCCGGGGGAATAACATCAGAATCAGTGCCTCTAGGTGGAGCAGGCATATCATCCCCGGCGTCGCCGCTATCATCATCATCTGAGTCAATATCTGGTAGAGCAATCTGCTCTACATCTGAATCGCTATCATCGTGGCGCCATTTTCTCTTGGCTGGCGCAACATAGTCAGCACGGGCCAGATGCCCAAACAACCTCCTGACAGGGGGTTTCACCTGCTTCCCCCTGTACACCTTCATCCTGCCTAGCGTAGTGTCATCCATGACCTCGAGCACTACAACATCCTCCTTCTCCTTCGGCAGGGAGGGAAGCTTCTAATCTATAATCATCTGCATAAACCTCGGATACATGCAGAAGCCTTCCTTCCCTTTCCCCTCAATGTTCTCCACCAGGTAGGTGAAGATCATTTTGGAGAAGCTGAACGGGTGGTTCAGCACCAATGCAGCATAAGCGTTCTGGATCTGATCCGACAACTCATCAAATCCTCCCTTCCTCGACGCTATGCACTTCAGTAGAACATGCGCAAGATACTTGAACTGGGGACAGAGGTTACTCTTGTTGAGTACCCCAGCATTGATGTCCCCAGAGTACTTGGCTCTCATAAAACAACCTCTGACCGTGAGGGGGTGTAGACGAGTAGGACAATCAGCATCATCCCCTAACTGTAGAACAATCCTCAAATCCTCCTCTGAGATGGTAATAGCCTCACCAAAGATAGTACTCTGGATGCAATGAGGCTCAGAGGATCTATCCACAGTCGCATCTTCCCAGAAGGCCTGCTGCACTGATCTATAAGGTGTACATGGTGTAGAAATAGCATGAGCTATCCTGGATCTCAACAGAAAAGTAATGATGCCTGAGAAGTCAGCTGCGTTCCTGGATGTCAAATCCAGATGAGCACATATGTTATGCTTTGTGCTCATGGTCCATCGACTCGCCATCTGTAACACATAACAATATAAACATTAGTACCTTTGGCTAAGAGCATTATGAAACACTTAAACTTGAATAGAATGTTTCTGTCATGCGATTGAGGTTGTGCGACTGAAGTCAGTCGTGCGACTGAACAGTGCGATTGAGGTTCAGACGTGCGAATGACCTCATGCGTACGACTGAGTGTGCACTGGACTCATGCGCATGTACTCTTATGTGGTTACACCAGTCGTGCGACTGAGTCTCATACGCATGGTTCAGTCGTGCGGTTAAGTAAATCGCCCCCTTCAGTCGTGCGCCTGAAGTTCATCTGCCTGTCCAATCGTATGACATCCTGTCCGTTCAATTCAAATTAACTTTTTCACCCATTTTGAGTTTTAGACTTCGTGTTCTGGTTCATTAGACTCGCCACCCATTCGTGTAACACCTAACATCTTTAATTTCATTAGTTTGAGCCATTTAGTTAGGTCATTTTGTCACACAAGTCACGGTTTTCTAACGGGTCTGATTATCCAAATTAAGTGTCAAATTGAACGATTTGGTAAGATTTCTTCATCGCAAATTACCTGTAGAATCAATGTAAATGGTAAGTATGCAAGAAACGAGGGTTTATAGAGATCAAACGAAATTTGGGCAGAGTGACTTTAGTCGTGCGATTTAGGGTTTCTTTGAGGGTGATAAGTCTCTGCGACCGACTCCTCCTCTATTTATACTAACCCTAGGTCCAATCGTGCGACTGAGTTCATACGCACCTTTCAGTCGTGCGAGTGGGACTCAGTCGTGCGATTGGGTCAGTCGCCCTTCTCCAGTCGTCCGATTGGATTTCAGTCGTGCGACTGACTCACTCGTTCGCACTTAAGCCTCCGACTGGGCTAATCGTATGGGCCATTCGGTTTGATGGTCTATACTCATAGTTCATTCGTGCGAATGGATTCCATTCGTATGGTTAGTCCATACGTATGGTCCATTCGTGCGAATGGGTCATACTTAGTTAATTTTCTGCCATTTTTACCAATTTACATTTAAAACCCCTTTTTAACCTTTTGAAATTAACGTTATGAGCCTTTGATCATCTCAGACATGATCATCTTATCTGGAAAACATTTTGATCACCTCAGACGTAATCATTTTTATCTTGAAAACATTTTGATCACCTCAGACGTAATCATTTTTATCTTGAAAACATTTTGATCACCTCAGACGTGATCCTTTTAAAAACACTTTGTCACCTCAGACGTGACTATTTTAAACTTTCAAAGCACATATGGTCATCTCAGACATGACCCTTTTAGTGAGTTGATTCCTTCTGATTTTCCTGATGTAGCCCGACACACGACTAAAATTAAAATTAAAACGACTAACTAATTTAAAAACTTAAACTAATTACATAAACAAACATATTTATGGCTTTTTGTGAGAGATAAATCTAGAGATTGATATCTACGGGATTTGGTTCGGGAGTAGACATCTTCAACTTAGATTGCTCATATCTGGACCAATTCAATTTTTGGAATCATACAGGTAAGTCAAATCATTTGGGACTAGTTATTAAAACTTTTGATGCTAAAATTCTCGGTGTTCATCCAGAGTCGTTAGCAACTTAAGGAAATCATACTGAAACTCTTAGATTTTCACATTGATTTGAACTTTTGAGAATGTAGCCACTATGATTGTCAGTATGTTTGTCCACTTAAATCCATACACAGACATTTGACACAGACTGGTGACTGATTTAGGTTTAATTATTTCAACTAACATTTGTGGATCCCACACTTATATGGTAATCAACATTCGTCAGAAGCTTTTGAGCGGTCTACGGGTATTATTACAAGAAGAGACTATTCTTAGAGCTTTCAAAGAGAAGCCTGTCCTCAGGTCAGTGCCATCGCACAGCAGAGAGGCGGCAAACAACAATGAATTCTAGAATATCTAGGTTATGCTTATCCTCAGGTCAGTGCCATCGCACAGCAGAGAGGCACACAACCTATCTCCTTGTTAGAGCAGCTTATTTTATTTTACACAAAATGCACCAACAACACAAGTCATTAGCTTTATTGCATTTGTCTTTCAATTTTTCTTGCTTTGCTCTAATTATGGTCATCCGCACACATTTGTGGCGTTTAAATGCTCATTACCCCTTATTGGAATACGTTTGATTGTGTTAACCAGTGATAAGATGGAAGCCCACAGTCAGTTAAACAACTTAGTTTGATCTTGAGATCACCAATCAGGTCTAATTATCTATTGTGTTGAATCTACCAACATATCATTTGTGGTCTAGCAGCCTCTAAGTCTACTTTCTTTGTGTCACCTTAGGTGTTGCCAGTTTTCTATCATCTTCCCTTTTTATATTGCTTAGACTACACAGACTTATACTTTGAACTTTTGCATCTTTTTAAAACTTAAAATTTAAAGTCCCTCTTGATTTGTTCCTGTGTACTATCATTTTCCAAAGGTATTGAATCGGTATCACAGACACAATCTCCCTTATTTCAGCTAGTTACTCCTTCTCCCTCATATATTTTTTTTTTAATGTTAACTTGCTGACATATTCTCCCCCTAAAATACTAAAATCAATTCTGGTTTAATTTTTTAGGATTTTAATAAACAGCAAAATAACATGAGTTTAAATAAAACAGACGAAAATAAAACAAATAAAATAAAATAAAATAAACTTTAACTAAACTACATCGGACTACACATTATCATCATCAGGAATTACCTCACTTTTCTTTTTAATGCCGTTGACCTCTAGCAAATATTGAAAATGTGGTTTATCAAAGGCTTTAGTATAGAGGTCAGCGCGTTGAAAATCAGTATTAATTTTAACCACATCAATTAAGTTCTTTTCAAAGCAATCTCTTATGAAATGGTATTTAATACCGATATGTTTGGTCTTAGGATGTTGAACCGGATTTTTAGTTACTGCAATTGCAGCAGAGTTATCAACAAAAATAGGAGTAGATGAGAATTTTAAACCGTAATCCCGCATTTGCTGTTGAATCCAGATGATTTGTGAGCAGCAACTTGCAGCATCAACATATTCGGCTTCACAGGTTGACAATGCAACCGATGTCTGCTTCTTACACTGCCAGGTAACTAATCTTCTCCCAAAGAATTGACACCCCGCTGATGTAGACTTGTAGTTCATCTTGCAGCCCCCGTAATTCGAGTCACTATACGCGGTAAGCTCAAAGTCATCATCATGAGGATACCACAATCCAAGTGTGGGTGTACCCTTCAGATAACGAAAAATCCTCTTGACCCCGATCAGATGGTTGACCTTTGGTTTAGCCTGATATCTAGAGCATAGACATGTAGCATACATAATATCAGGTCTTGAGGCAGTGAGATACATGAGGGATCCAATCATTCCTCGGTACATAGTGGCATCTACAAGATCTCCATTCTCATCAGGTGCTATATCATGATTCGTAGCAAGTGGAGTCCCAGCAACAGAAGCATTCTCCATGTCAAAGCGACTGAGAATGTCTCCTACATACTTGGTCTGATGTAGAAAGATCCCATTAGGTGTTTGATCCACCTGTAACCCGAGAAAGAATTCATCTCCCCCATAGCACTCATCTCAAACTCTTTCTTCATCACTACTTCAAACTCTTTGCATAACTCTTCGTTCTTTGACCCGAAGATTATGTCATCAACATATATCTGTACAAGCAGTAGGTCGCCATCCTTTTCTTTAATAAACAGTATACAGTCAATGACTCCCCTGCGAAAGCCGTGTTTCACAAGATGAGTCGAGAGTTTCTCATACCAAGCTCGAGGAGCTTGATGAAGCCCATATAAAGCTTTGTCGAGCTTGTAAACTCTATCCCGATGATAAGGATCTTCAAATCCCTCGGGTTGACTTACATAGACTGTTTCCCTGATTTCCCCATGAAGGAATGCACTCTTCACATCTAATTGGTAGACTTTAATCTTCATGTACGATGCATAGGCAAGGAAGATACGAATAGCTTCCATCCTTGCCATGGGTGCAAACACCTCATTATAGTCAATCCCCTCGACTTGGCGAAAACCTTGAACCACCAGTCGAGCTTTGTTCCTGATAATGACTCCTTGGTCATCCTTCTTGCATTTTAGTACCCATTTTGTGCCAATGACTTTAGCACCTTTAGGTCTATCAACCAGAGTCCATACACCTAACTTCTTAAACTGCAGAAGTTCTTCTTGCATGGCACTCACCCATGCCTCATCATTTAGTGCTTCACTGACGTATTTTGGCTCAACCTGCGAAACAAAACATCGAAAATCACCATCATGAATGTAACCTTTCTCCATAACTGAGGTGTAATCAGCTGAGTATAGCTGATTTCGGGTTTGTACTCCTGATCTGACATCCCCAATAAAATTGTCAAGGGGATGATAGACGTTTAGTCGTGATCCTGGAGTAGTAGGAACAGCCACCTCAGAACCGAGATTATGAACATTATGTTCTGCATCTGAGGTAGTTGGAGTTTGAGGTTCCGAAGTCGAAGGTGCATCACTCGTAGATGCTTGTGGACTTTCAGGAATTGGAACCTGTTCCTCCTGACTTTTCTGGTCATCTGCTTCAGTTTTATCTTCAGAGGAGGAGTCACTGTCATCGACTACTCCCCCTGACTGAGTAGATGATTCTCCCTGTGTGCTGGATGGTGTATTCAGAATATCATACATCATCCTAGTAGCTAACTCATCATCCGAGGGAGAGAGAGGAATGTTGAAGGACTTGAAGAATCCATCATAATCGAAGAAGTATGCAGGTCCTTTGCCTGTAGGTGGTGTGGTATATCGCTGAACGTCGACATTACACCACACTTCTACAAGACCCGTTGAGTTATTGTAAACTCGCTTGTTCGGTATGTTGTATCCTAGAAAGATTCCTTCATCTGCCTTCTCGCTGAATTTGCCTTCTTGTGTCTTCTTCAGAAGTGTACACGGCGCGCCAAAAGGTTCAAGATACTCCAAATTCGGTTTGCGTCTTTGTAGTAGCTCATAACATGTCTTTCCGTGGCGCTTGACTATTAGGACTCGATTCAGTGTATAACATGCATTTGCCACTGCCTCATTCCAGAATTGGATAGGCAGTTTCGAGTCAGCCAGCATAGTCCGTACAGTCTCTATCAAGCTTCTGTTCTTCCTCTCAGCAACACCATTCATCTGAGGCGTGTAGGCTGAAGTGAATTGATGCACAATTCCCTTTTCCTTGCAGTATGCCTCCATCCATTGATTCTTGAATTCTGTCCCGTTGTCTGAGCGTACTTGTCTAACTTTTAGCTTGTAGAGAGATTCCAGTGTGGTTACTAATTCCTTGAATGACTCAAATGTTTCTGATTTGGATTTCAGAAACATTACCCAAGTGAACCTTGAGTAGTCATCAGTGACCACAAAACAGTACAAATCGCCTGCAATGCTCCTTGTACTGACTGGACCAAACAGATCCATGTGAAGAAGTTCAACAGGAAGTTCTATTGAATGAACTTTCTTTTCCTTATGAGACTTCTTTGTCTGTTTCCTTTCTTGCAAGCTACACAAAAGTCAGGAAGTTGGAAGTTCTTGACATTTACTCCTCTCACTAAATCCTTCTGAATCAAATGATTCATCTTCCTTTGACTAATGTGTCCCATTCTCCTATGCCAGGAGATTGAATCCTTCTCAGTAGCTTTAGATAGAAAGCACTGAACCTCATGATCCGTTGTAGCAGCTGTTGACAGATCCAAGACATAAAGGTCTTTATATCTTGAAGCAATCATCAGAACTTGGTCCTCTGGGATCATGTAGTCTTTCTTCAGCACGTAACACTTCTTGTTGTCGAAGATAACTTTAAATCCTTTATCACAGATTTGGGAAACAGAAAGTAAGTTATTTTGAAGTTGTTGAACGTAGTTCACCTTATCAAATTTAACTTTCTGATTTCCCACTTCTCCCTGAGCTGTGATATAGCCTCCTTTGTTTCCTGCAAAGGAAACATGCCCTCCTTTTATTTGTTTGACGTTTGATAAAAGGGCTCTATTTCCTGTCATGTGCCTGGATGCTCCGCTGTCTATAATCCACGTGTTAGTCTCAGCGCTGTATTGAACACCCTGCACATACAAAGTAAATGAATTAGTTTAGGTTAGGAACCCAAGCTTTTACTGTCTTGGGTTTCCCAGAGGCGTCACACATCATAAACTCCACCCATTGACCCTTAGAGGGTGAGGGTAGCTCAGGTTCCTTCTTGTCATCAGTATCAGACACGCAGGATGACTTCTCTTTCCATAAGCCAGATTTGTGCAATGCCTGTTTATGATAAACAGTCGTCTAGCTTACAGGTTGGACTTTAGGTTCACTAGATCTTCTAGGTGGAGTCAAAGAACTCCTCTTAGAAGACCTAGGTCTAGAGTCCTGAAGATCAATCTTCTTCCTAGGTGTCTGATAGAAAGGACAATAGGAAGCAATGTGTCCACATTCTCCACAGTTGTAACATGACCTGCTATCAACTTTATGAGACTTTCTTTGTGGAGAAGTGCGTGACACTTTAGTAACATCAATCACTTTAGGTTTTGACTCTTGTATGTTTGATGTTTTCTCTGGTTTAACAAAATTAACTGTTTTAACCTGTTTAACATGTTCCACCTTTTGGTTAACTGGTTTTTGACTTGAAGCATGTGAAAAATTAACGTTTGAAGTCCTTTTAGGTTCTGATTTGACTCTGTTTGACCCTGACTTTAAGTTAACTTTTTCAAATTCATTTTCCAGATTAACACAAGGCAATTTACCCTTTGCCTTTGAAGTGGCCTCCTTTTGTTTCTTTCCAGATTCAGTAGATGAACATGATGTGTCTGGATCAGTAACAAGAGAACACACGATGTGGATACTATCAGGGTATTCGACCCGATGTGGCTAACCAACTCGTCTGCTAATGATGTCTATACATTATACAAGTGGCCACTGTTCTATGACACACAGGACATTGTACAAGCCCTCCAGTTCCAAAATGTTATACGACTTTGCTTTGCGTTTGAGATTCACGCAGGAGTCACCAAAGAGGAGAAGTACAAGAAGTATAAGGAGGTTATGCAGAAGACAAGAGATTAGATAGATCTAGGTCCAAGGGGGAGTTTGTTGATGCATGTATGTCCCTAGATCATGATTTGTAATGTAATGAATCTTGTCTGTCTGATTATGATGTAATGTGTATTGATTAATGAAATGACATGAATTGGTTGTTACTTGTAATGTTTAATATTTCATTAATGAGTCGTGATTGAATTGATTGGGTTTATGATTGTTTGAATGATTGCACATTATGTTATATTAATTAAAACATTCAAACTTATCTTAATGAAGTTCTCATGCGAATGGCCCATGCGAATGGACCACACGCATGAATAACTTCATACGATTGACTAAATCGCACGACTGAACCAGGAGACTGGATCAGTCGTATGATTGACACATAAGATTGACTCAATCGCACGACTGAACACTCAGTCGTGCGTATGAATCAACCGCATGGTTCAATCGCACGACTGAACCATACTTATGGCCCAGTCGCACGATTGAACAATACTAACCTATAAATAGACCCAATTCGTGGAAAAACGTAAGTATTCATCCCATTACGATTCCAGACGTACCCTAGCCGTCCAGAGACCTCCCAAATCGTTCTCCAAGTTCACAGAACACATTAGATCGATTCCTAATCGATCTCTAACGTTGGATTCAATTCTTGATTGATTCTTCGTGTGTTCTCACTAATTGGATCGCCAATCAAATAGGATTCCGCACTATTTGAGTTGGTTTAACACGCTAATCACTAGGTATTTCGTTTAA
Source organism: Flaveria ramosissima (assembly GCA_025215565.1). Lineage (NCBI taxonomy): Eukaryota > Viridiplantae > Streptophyta > Magnoliopsida > Asterales > Asteraceae > Flaveria > Flaveria ramosissima. The sequence continues at coordinate 60,293,945 of CM046041.1, forward strand.
ATACCAGGTCCTAACATACCAACATTTTATAATGTCTATCTTTGCATATCATACTCCCTCTGTTTTGTGTGAACAAAGACCTGGGTGTAGGATCACCATGGTATACATTTGTAACCATCTGGTGAAAAGATCATGATCCTCATCAACCCTCTATTTTGTGTAAACAAAGACCTGGGTTAAAGGCACCTCTATTTTACGTGAGTAAAGACCTGGTGTCCCGATGATTATCATATCTAAGCTCACAAAAGAATCCTGTGTGATCAATTGTATATTAATTCTAGAGCTTTTTACATCAATGCATTAATGAGATGTCAAATGCATCTCAAGATAGAACTTATAACTTAAAGTACATAGTTTCTAAGTGTGAAAAAGTGATGATTTGACTCATAAAGGGAGGACAAACTCTAAGTGATTTGAATGTGAAGCCCATAACAGTTACTCACTAATAAACATGATTACATGATAAACGGCATGCCTACTTGATAGAATACTCTTGTATGGATTTAAGTGGACAAACATACTTGCAATCAGAACTAAGATCAGATATCAATTCAACAAATTAGTTCATCAGGAAGATGCTTAGTGTTATAGTATGATCCCATTCTATGTGTATATATGCTTGTCCATAGTAGTCATTTCAATTTTATTTAGTTTAGTTTCTTTTTGTTTGAACAGACATGTGTTCTTCATGATATTCTTCTTAAAAATTTATGATAAATGCATTCATTCATCATTCATCAGAAATTTAGGGGGAGTAGTATCATGAAAAAAGTTAACAACAAAATTGTCAAATGACTTGTCAATATGAAGGAATTGGAACCTGAGCAATAACTTGGCTTGTGAATACATGAAGTTTAAAATATAAACCTTCTTGTACATAATTGTCATGAATGCTAAGTCAACAAGGTCCAATAGCAATAAATGGTTCTATCAGTTGATTAGGACCATACAATAAAATAAGTTCCAATCGTGGCATTTTAAGCATCAGCAGAAGTTACAGTACATTTTAAGCATCAGCAGGAGCTACAGTGTATTGTAAATATCAGCAGAAGCTACAGTGTGAAACTTGAGGGGGAGTAGAATATGACTATCTGTAGATTGGTAACCTACGAATATGTTAATATTTTACAAGTATAAATCATTTCCATAGATTTGGAACCTATGGAAAATCAAGTTATACTTTAATTCAATTTTAAAATACAGTTTTAAGTTTAGGCATCTGTAGATGTCCTATGGATGAATTGAAATCTACGGAACAAATAAATTCCACGGAAGTGTAATAACAAAAGTGGGACCCACTTCATTATATAAAGGATATTAACAGGGTCAAGTGTGCATAAATGATGTTTTTGACTTTAATATTCATTATTCACTTTTTCAGAATACTTTTTCAGACCTAGAAAAACCCACTCAACAAACCTTTCCCCTTTCACAAAAAATTCAAAATTACCAAATCAAAACTTCAAAAGAACACATAATCGTGATCTCAAATAATTGTTCAGAAGGTAAAACATGTCATAATCATAAAAAATGAACTGTTTGATTCTTGATTATCATTAAAACTATTCGCATTCGCATGTCTGTAATGTTGATTCTAATCCATTCTTCTTAACTTCCATGAACAGATGTCTAATCGATTTGCAAGGGAGCACAATGTGTGTGCGTTCTTAAATCCTGACAACCCTGTGTCAGATGGATGTCGAGACATCATTAGGTATCTGCGACAATCTAGACTATTTTATGCTCTATCAGCGGAGCCTGTGATTCATCAATCACATATAATCGATTTCTGGAACTCAGCACGTATAGAATCAGAAGTAATCGTAGCTGAAGTGAAAAACCAAAGACTGAGGATGACTGAGCAGACCATAAGGAGGAATCTAGAATTGGGAGAACAAGAAGTTGGTCACCCTGATGTATTCGAGAATGGATACATGGAAAAAGTATTTCTACTGATGGGATATGATGGTGACTTTGAATAGGGGGAGATCAAGAAAGGAAGAATATGCAAGCCATACAAATTCCTATGTCACACTTATCTTGAGTGCATCTCCAACAGGAAGTCTGGGCTCGATAGATTCTCAAGGCACATATCATCTGGGATCATTGGTATCTTTGAGGGAAGAACATACAATTACTCAAAGTACATCTTCAACTACTTATGTGATCACATCAAAGTGCTGAAGGCTGACAAGATGTACATGTTCCCAAGGTTCCTACAACTGATCATCAATGGTGAATTGCCTGAAATAGCAAGAGAGGGTGTATTTGTCAAGCTCATTTGGGTAGATCTGTTCTGAACAAGATTAGTGAAATATTCCAAGGAGAAGATATGCAAATGTTTGCCCATGTGGTAGATGCTAATGTCAACATCCCACTAGAACTTGTATGGGAAGGCCAGGATGAAACTACTCCTGCTAACACTGAGGAAGCCTCATCTTCACCTCATCAAACATCCACTCATCAACAACCTCAACCATTCCTACCACATTCACCTGCCAGCCAAAACACATAACCTATCTCTCCAATCCACCCTCTATCACCAAATCAACGACAAACACCCCAATCACAATCATCTACAAGCCAAAACACTCAACCAATCTCTCCAATTATAGAAAAACAATCCACTGAGAGCTTCCACACAGGGGAAATAGTCTTAGTATCTCAAGCCAGTACTGTTCAATTATCATTAACCAAGATTGAATCTCTTGTCTATTAAGATGATACTGAACCAATCTCACCTGTCATTGTCAATCAGCAGCAACAACAACCTTATCAAGAGCAAGTAGAGCAATCAGTTGAGTCATGCTCAAGCTCAGCTAGTGTAGCTCCTGAAGATGTGAATGATGGTGAGATAGCTGCTCAGCATGAGAAAGAAGAAGAAGAAGGCAACTATGTGGTGGTGATTACGTATGATGAAGATGACATCAGTGATGAGGACATCTCAGTAAGCAAAAGTTATTTAGTGGCTGAATACAACAAGCTTGTTGTGAAGTCTAACTGCAGAAAGCAAAGAATTCAAGAGCTGAAAGGATAATAATAGAGAAAGATGATCAGCTTATGAAGCAGGAATCTAGTCTGGAAAAGACTAAGAAAAAACTTACAAGAAAATAATAAAGTGATCGATGCCTTGCATGAGCTTGTAAAAGAACTTAAAGAATCAATAAAGTTTGAGAAAAATGAGAATGAGAAGTTGATGCTAAAAGTTGATCAAGTAACTGACTCTCTCTCTACTCAATAAGCTTTCTTGAAAAGAAAAGAAGAAGAGATTGATGGGCTGAAAATGAAGATCAGTGCCCTTGAATCAAATGCTGCTGAAACAAAACAATCAAAAGAACTTGCTGAGACTTCCAAACAGCTTATTTTAAATTCCAGGAAGAGGAAGTACTTAGGATCTTCAATGAAAAAGGTGATCAATGTTGAAGATTCACCAAAAAGATCAAGGCCTACATCTCCAGAGCATAGTCCTTCCGTGAATGTGTCAACATTAAAGCAAGTAACTCATGATAAAGCTGAAGCTGAGAGTGATGCTGAATGGAATGAGCTGACAAAGATTGAATCTACCAAAGAACAGAAAGAAGAAATGTCTGATGTCATGCTGACCACTAGGACATACTTGAAGAAAGGCCAGAATCCTCAATGTTTATGACTCTAATAAATCATGGCTTTCCGTATGATATGGTGGAAAGGATGAGCATGAGTGAAATGAAAGATGTGCTAAAAGAGTTTGAAGTTGCTAGTTTCATGATTCCAAACTATAATTATGAAACATTCATAACTTATCAATCAATTCAGAAAATCAAGAAGGAGTTTAGTCACTGTGATACAGCTAAGCTCACAAAATACAATATGATATGCTGGTTACAAGGTCACAACTACAAAAGCTATGAACTCAAGGAAAGATCAGTTGGTGAGCTAAGGAGAATGATGGAGCATGTCATGGCTGTTGAGCTTGACATAGGAGTAAGATTCAGGACTGAAGCCCCTAATCCCATTCATGAGCAACAAAGTAAACTCCCTGTTGATCCTATAACTGTTGAATCTAAAGATCAGCACAAAGGGAAAGAAAAGCTAATAAGACAGCCTAGGGCAGTTATCCCTGGAAAAGTGTGGCCTTTGGGCACAACAGTGAGAGAGATTACTGAGCAAAAATCTACCCTGATAGAGCTATATGATCAAATCACAACTCCCAGTTCTGTTGAAGAAAACAAGATTATGGTCTGGTAATATGATCCAGACTGGGATTGTGCAATCATTAAAAGAACATCTGGAAGAATCCAATACTTCCATGATGTAGAACAAGTATTGTGCCTGCCTGAAAGTGACATCAAGGATTTACAGAGCTTAATTATCACTAATTACCCAATTCACTCAAGAGGAAGAGACTTCTCTGTGTCCGTAGGAAGACTCAAGACCAAATTCAAAGATGATGTACTGAAGGAAGCAAGAAGAGAAGATGTTGATCATAAGAGAAGAATGGAAAGGGTGAAAAGAACAAGAACTAACTCCTCTACATTGATAGATGATGAGCTTTTGAAGAGGGTTGGATACAACAACAAGAATGCAGCATCTATTAAAAGCTTTAAGGGAAATCAATATACATCTCCCATAACATAATGGGGATATGTTGAGAAAACAAAAGAGCTAGTGCTGCTGAGGAATGCCGAAGGGAGGAAAGCTGATAAGATGAGAATCTTTGATCCGATGGAGATCAAGATGCTACACCCAAGCTACACATCATATCTTCATGACAAATTCTTTCCTAAGCTAACTGATGAAAGGGATTAGAATGACTTATGTCTATATGTGCATATGATTCAAGTGATTGGCAAACTGCACGCAAAGGCATACAAAAGAAGAAGACATGAAGCTGGCCTTTTGAAAGGAGTCAACATTGAAGAAGTCACAGAACTAAGAGTCTCAGAAGAAGATGAGTTGGAAGTTGTCAATAACCAATGTGTTGTGGAAACTCTGACAACAGAAGAAGACATTCTGGGATTGAGCTTTAATACTCTTAAAAGGATATGCAGAATGGAGATCAAATACAAGTTTGATGATCATAAGGATGCAATATCTTATTTCAACAAAAAGATGGTGACAAGAGTAAAGGAACTTTCAGTTTTACAGAACTGATTAGAAGTATCTAAGCCTAATGGGGAGTATTGATAGATCTGGGGTCAATAGATCTAGTCTATTTTGTATAGGCTTAGAACTTTAATCAATATTTGTAATGAATACTTGTAATTCATTATTATGTATGCATTAAATATATAGGTTAACCCATATATGTGTGTTGATTTACGTATGATTGCAGGTACAAAACATTACTTGTCTTGTCAATTACTTAAATCGACTAAGAGTAAGAAACATCTATGGATGAACATTTTGTTCCTTCGTAGATATGTTTCTTACCAGTAACAAACATCTGAAGATCATCTGCGGATGAACAATCAGCTCGGAAGTGAAGATTGTTTTGGAAGAACAAAATAGCTTCGGAAGAACAAGCCTCCTGCAGAAGAACAAACATCTACGGAAGACCATAGTCCTGCGGAGTCCAAACACTTGTATTTAATAATACAAAGTGTTACAAGTCAACAAGTCAACAAGACAGCTGTGCGAATCCCAAGAAATCCGATGTTTCCTTAACAGAAACACATGTGCCTATATATATGGATACTAGATTTCACATCAAAGCATGGCTTCGACGGCAAACATCCAAGCAACATTACAATCACCAAACATCACATCAAATCACACAAATCAAAACCCTAGCAGTCGTGACATCATCAAACACTAAAATCAATATCATTCATTCATTCATTCTTTATTCATCTGTAATCATTAATATGTTTTTAATGAAATACGTTTGAATTGAATATTTGTCTGATCATTAATTGTGTTTTATTTATTGCGTTCATCCTATTCATTAATAATTATTGATTTTGAAATTAATACAAATAATTAAACCAAGTTAACGTTGATTCCGCAAACGTTGACTTGACTTGAATTGACACTGATAATTCCTGATTGCGATCCTTGGATTCACATTCCAAGACAAAGCATATTGATATCACGTATCATTTCATTAGAGATATTCATGAGAAAAAATTAATTAAGCTACTCAAAGTTGACTCAAATGAACAATATGCTGACTTGTTCACCAAAGCTTTTGATGGAAAAAGATTTAAGTATCTCATTACAGCCATTGGGATGATAAACATTGATTAGTCTATCTCTTTTGAAAACCTTTTTAAAATATGTAAAGTCTTGTGTCAAAACCATCTAAGCCCTGTTACAAAAGGTATCTCTCTGAAAATTTTAACCAAGTATAAATTTTTCCGAAGAGGAACTAACTCTCGGAAGATGTTTTACATATCTTCCGAAGCAAATTCCTCCAAGGATAATTTTCTTCTCAGAAGAGTTTTTAGTCTCAGAAGAAGCGATTGATTACATATCAGATCTACTTCCGAAGCTTATAAAACTCTCCATTCGGAAAGCAATCTTTACTCTCGGAAATAGAACTCTACCTTCGGAAGTAAATATTGCCTTCGGAAGACAACTACCTTCGGAAATGCTTTATACTCGGAAGAAAGACCTTACTGTGTAACGGAAATCTTTTGGGCCCCACTCTGTAAAAAGTAAAGATTTTGTTAATGATGTTAGGTTATTTAAATGAACTAAACCTTGCCGCCCCTGTCACATCAGCCACTAAAACATCACATCATCTTATCCTAACCCCTAAACCGCCATTTCAACCATTTAAATAACCCTGACTACTCACTTTCATCTTCTTACTAAATTTTACTTCCCTAAAAGCTTCCTTCATCTCCAATTTACCCAAGTCCAAACTCATCTTCCTACAACTTTCTCGAATGGCACTTAACCCTCAGCACAACCAAGTCGCACTTCTTGATTCTTCAAGAGATGTTGACTTCTCTGATATCATTTCCTTTCTTACCCAATCTTATTACACTGCTGTGACTGTTAACCCTACCATTTACTCAAATCACATGGCTAAATTTTGGCCCAATGGTCAGATTGAAACTCTAAATGGGGTTCGGGTAATAAGGTCAAGCATTTATGGCCAGGAGTTGGTCATTTCCGAACAACTTATCAGGGAGCATCTCGAGCTTCATGATGAGGGAGCCCCTACAGAGTTCCCCAAAATAGATTTGGACAACACCTACATCCAAATGGGATATGGTGGAGATGGTTAACAGGTCTACCGTCTACAAGTTCAACATCTCTTACAATTGGAAGTTCATGCTACATGTCGTTCTTCATTGCTTATCCAACAAATCTGGGGGTTGGGATCAAATCCCATACGAACTAGGGTGCCTAGTTCATGGAATGGTGAGAAGACTTCGCTTTAACTGCTCCAGATTTATGATGACCAATCTTATGGGAAACCTCCAGCGGGAAACATTTTCATGTATCCCAGGTTTCTTCAGCATATAATCAACTGTGAGCTGCACCAGAGCTAGCTTGTCTGTGCAGCTGCTCTGACTGTCCCTCAAATGAGGCCGACCATCTTCAAGACTTTGAAGAAAGTGTCCACCAATTTCACCGGAAGACATACTGCTCTGCTTCAAGGTATGACTGAGACAATGGCTCATGGTGACATCCCTATTGATCCCATAGGTGATGAACCCACACCAGCAACTACCCTCACATTGCCAAATCTACCTTCTCACCCCATCACTATCACATATCAAAGACGCCGCAAAAGAACCCTTGTTCAATCTTCTCTGATTGAACAAGCTCCTCCTGTTCAATCCAAAAAGACTAGAGTGGAACAATGGGCTCCCACTCAGTCTGAGGTCTCACCATCCTTCACTCTTTACCTCAATATGGGTATTGAGTCTCCTCAGTCTCAAACCCTTAAGCCCGAAACCCAAGCTTATAACCCTCAGGGTGAGTCTCTATACTCCATTGAGCTGCCAAAAAGGGACAAATCCACCATAGGCTCAATGCCATTAGACATTGACCAAGGTCCCGGGTCACTAGGTTTAACTTTGATATCATTTACTGACCTCTTATTCAGAACTAATGTAGAGATTACGTCCCTTCATGGCAATGAAGTTGATCCACAACACTCTCTCAAGGATCAACAGAGCCTAAAGAGACCTTTTACCTCTAGCCCCCATCAGCAAGCCTTTACTGAGGTGAGTCCCACTGATGTGGAGGGGACTCATGTAGATTCAGCTACCATTACTAAGGAGCCTCAATGGACTTCAGGACAGTGGTAAATTTTGAGACTGAATCACGCAACCATGCCTCTTGATGACTCTACAGAGACATCATTGAGCAAGGAACACCAAGGGTGCGGGTGCAAGAAACCACACGTACTGTGGTGGTGAGGATGAACATACTGGGTATGGTTACCTACATCTCCCTATGATTCTCAAGAGGATGCGGGAAAAGACTTGCAAATCACCATTAAAGACCTACTTTCTAAAGTCTCAAACCTTGAATCTAAGGTTAGGACTTTAGAGGATGGGTCTATGCAGGACCGTTTAAGGGCTTAACCACAATTACAACACAACAACACAATGAGGAGAATAACTAAGCTCTAATCAAACAGTGAACTGGGTAACCAAGTGATACAAAGAACACAAGTAAAGTAAAGAGACAGAACAAGAGAGTTGGGTTTCAAGGAGGCAGTATATTGCTTTCTCAAGTTCTTTTACAAGTGTTACAAAGCATAAGAAAAGATACAAGAACTTGAAATACTTATACTACAACCTACAGCCGGCCATACTTTGAAAGCCAGCTGGATACAATTGACTAGACACTAACAAAATCAATTGTAGGATCAAAAGGCATATCTGCCTTTTGACCTTGTGACTATGACATGCCATAGCTCACATCCTTATACAATACAAAAAGGATAAAGATAAAGTGGAAAGTTGAATACTCAAGACCTCAATGTACAGTTACCAAAAGCAAGGCCCTTTTCACCAACTCATGTAAGTTGGTGACTTTACAGAGATGCAGCGGAAAAGGTGCTTTATGGAACAGTACATCAGATAAAGCATGTGTACTAAAAGTCTTCGGAAGAAATCTGTCTTCATAGGATGAGGCTTCGGAAGACTTTGTCTCTGAAGCTTCGGAAGACTTCATGTTTGGCTTCGGAAGATATTGGTCTTGGCTTCGGAAGATTTTACACTTAGAGTATTTTCTAATGCTTTGTGTAAAACTTCCGAAGCATTCTTCACTTCAGTACTTAGTGCATGTTGCTGAGACACTTAAGCTGTTTTGGGTTGCATCAGACTTCAGGAATCCTTACAAACTCCCCCTAGGCTGATGCTACCAAAACACTTGGAAGATCTTCAAATGTTGGTAGTCTTCAGTACAATCAGGACCATTCCTTTCTTCATGAGATGGTCAGGATCATCAAGACTTTCATAGTATCTTCTCATCTCAAAGAGATCATGCAGAGGTAAGTTGATTATGTCTTGCCATGAGTAGACATTCTCAACACCTTGATCTCTGATAACAGTCCATCTCTCTGGATTGGTAGAGTATGTCCAGGAAAGATGGGTGTCTCACTAGTTAGAGGAGCCACTTGAATAGGAGTTGATTGGGCTGCCTCATCATGCACTTCCTCAGGTTGATCTGATTCAGCCTGAGGTGCAGAGGTAGATGACTTTGGCTTCTTCTTCTTGTCTTTGGTTTAGAAGCCATCCTCTTCTTCCTCTTGGTTGTCTTTAACTGAGAAGACTGGTCTGCAGCACCATGTTGATCATCAGTGTCTTTCTCAGTTGGGTGTTCCTCCCTCACAGGTTCAGAAGGAGAGGGAGTTTGACCCTGCCTAGGATCAGAAGATGAAGCTTGCTGGGGCTCAGCTGGAGGTGCTGGTTGAGGTGTCTCTGGTTGTTCAAACTTGACCTCCACTTCAGGTGGGACTTGACTTGGAAGAGAGTGCAAGTCAATAAGTTCTCCACTCTTAATCTTCTGCTTGATCACCCTAATATGCTCATCCATAGTGGATAGAGACATGGGGCCAAGTCTCCTTCCGGAGAATCCATACAGCTTCAAGAAGCTCACCATTCTTTGTCTGTCAGCAGACTTCTTTGCATTCTTTTGAATGGTGGCCCTTGACTTTGCAGCTTCTTCCCTTAGTTTCCTTTTGGTTGTCTTTCTTTCCTTGACTAACTCAAGTCAAGTTGCTTTAGATACTCGAACTCAATGAAGTCATAGGACAAAGGGAGAAGTGCATCTGCCTGATAGAAGCCTGTGGCACTCAGGTAGTTGATCATCTGATCCTATCTTCCTCTTTATCTACCTGAGGTTCTTGTGGAGCCACATCTTCCTGTGCAGGACTTTCTTGAACTGGTGAGAGAGTAGGAGCATGCTTGTAAAGTCTTTTCTGTCTCTTCTCCTCTTTGAGTTGGAGAAGTATCATTGCATCCTCTTTCTCCTTCAACTCTCTTGACACTTCTCTGTCAGCCAGTTCATTTAGTTCTTCTAAGGGGAGGGAGATGATCTCATCAATGTCATAGTTCCTGGTCTGTAAGTAGGTAATCCTGACTGCCCTTAACTCATCATCCTGAGTATTTGGTCTGGGGGCAGCCCTGATTGCAGCTTGCATGAAGCTAGATGACCCAGTGGAACTTTCTCCCCTTAGTCTCCTTTCTCTCTCTCTCTTCCTCCTCCTCAATTTCCTCAGGAGTCATTATCCTTTTCCCTTTGTCACCAACAGACCTTTGTGACTCAGGGTGGATTGAAGCTTGGCCTTCATTGCTTGGAGTAGCTTCCATGCTCTGGCCAGAGAGAGGCTGAGAAACACCTTCACCAGCAGGTGTCTCAGATGGAGTTTGGACCTCAGCAGCAGTTGTTGATGATGAGACAGGGGTCTCAGGTTCTGTCACTGGGCCTTCAGTCAAGGTTTCCCCTATGAAACTAATCTTAGGGTCCACCTCAACATCCAGTTGACCGATGACATTGCCTGATTCCCTAAGTCTCCTTCTTAGAGAGAACTCTGCATGATCCTGTCTTGGATTCTTTGAGCCAGCCTGTCAGCTTGTCTTGAATTGCTTGGATTGACAAGTGGCAGGTTGACTAAATCCAGTCTTTCATAGAAGCTCAGGCTTTGGAATTGAAAAACTTCTTGTTGGCCTTGAACTCTTTGAAGTATGAGGGCTCTTCTGTCATCATCATACCTCCACCTTATGATTGATTGCTAGTTCCCAGTGGTGGAGATGAGACAGCCCTTGGTATGCCTTCCTCAAATGACTCCTGATGAGAGAGTCTATAGAGTCCACATTAATGTGAACTTGAGGAAGTTGCTGAGAATGCACAACAGCAAGTGAGGATGGTGAGTCCTCTATGTCCATTCTCTCTGAAGAACTCCCAGGTTCTGTGGTTGTAACAACTTTCTCCCCCTTTTTGGTAGCATCACCCACTTGCATAGGTGAGCTGGAGGATAAGTCAATCACTTCCACAGGTTCTTGTGTTCCTGGTTGAGCTCTCCTTAAAGGTCTCCCAGCTAGTTTTTCCTGCAGATATGAAATCTGGAGTTGCTGATCATTGACCCTGTTTTGTAAGGTAGTCACCTGAGATTCCAAGTGACTAACCTTAGAGACTAAATAGGTGCATGTTTTTGACAGTTTTTGCACCTTTAGTCTCAAATTCCCCTCATCTTCATCAGAAGATTCATTGGGGGATGAGATGATTGGACCAAAGTCCTCTCTCTCACCACCAGCTTGAGTTTGGCTGCTGCTGGTTTTCCTCTGCTCACTGGCAGCCTCAGTTGAGATGCCAATGGGCTGAGTTGCCATGGTTGAGGTCTTAATGATGTAATCACTTTCAAAAGTGAGAGCCTCTTCCATATGGACATCCTGAACAGGTTCAGAAGTGTCCACCTCAGTAACAGGTGACTGATGGGGGATAGACTGAGGAGAGTCAGAGGTACTCATCTCTCTTTGAGTAGGGGAGAGAAGAGAGACTCATGGTACTCACTGAATCCTAAGTCTTCATCAGTGTAAAAGGATAGGTTGGGAATTGGTTGGTTGAGATCCAAAGGCTGGGGATGGTAGCTGTCCCCTGAAGGTTGTCCACTTGAGTGTTGAGACTCAGAGTGAAGGCTTAAGGTTGTTGGGCTATTGAGCTCATCAGGGTGAGCTTGAGGAACCTCAGCCCTGATAGGTGAAACAATGGGAGTGGTTTGCTCCTCAGGAGAAGTGGGAGCTCTAGTGTCCACTTCTTCCTGTAAGGTTGAGTATTTGGGGGCCTGCACAGACTCAATAGTCTGAGCAGGGGTTCGTTTGGATTTTCTTTGGTAGGTGAGGGTGATTTGTGGTCTTTTTAATGGTAGGGACAAAAGAGGTGTGGGTTCAACACTAGCTTGTGTTGCTAGGTTGTCACCTTGAGCAATGAGCTCTAACATTTTTGGGACTAGGGCTGTTTTCTACCCCAGAGAAGCCTACAGTTGGCTTCTTCATTATTTTAAAGATGCCGGGCTTCATCTGTCCCAATTTAAGAATATTACCTGTTTCCCTCAACTGTGAGCCCAGTTCACAGTTGAGAATGTGTTGAACATATCTAGGAAACATGTAATACTCTAAGGAGTCTAAGTTTGCAAGTAAATTAGTATAAACAAATTGTGAATACCTGAACTTGACCCCTTGAACCATTCCATGAACTATGAAGGAGAGATCCTCAGGAATCTGGTCCCATCCACCATGCTTGTTTGACAAGCTGTGGATAACCACATGGAGCAGGAATTTCCATTGGGATGAGACCTTCCCTTTCCTAAAGGTCTTTACAGAGAAATCTCCCTCATAGCCCATCTGCTCAAAAGAATGATTTACAGCTTCTTTTGGGAAGGACACCTCACCTTCTTCATCATCCAGCTGTAGATGTTGGTTAATGATGGCCGGAGTGATGAAGACTGTCCTCCCTTGCACTGTGGCAGACAGTGCCTTCTCCCCATCCATAATGACCTCTTGGCAGGTCTTCCAGAATTCAAGCAATGATCCTCATATAGAGGAGGATCAATGGTCAGGGAGGTGAAGTAGTTTGACAGAGTCAAGAATTGGCAAATCTCTGAGAAACTTGCATCTTTCTCAGAGCTTAACAGAGCAACTTGATTATGTTGCCTGTGTAGTTGCATGGAGAAATCAGGGTTGTTTCTGCGGTTAAGGTTGGCCATTTTAGAAGCTTAAGGGTGAAGAAAGGTAGAAAGCAAAGGCGGTTTAGAGAATTAGTTAGGTTAGAGAAACAGTAGAATTGAGGAAGATAGTGGGAAAGAGGGGGAACCGTTGGGTATTTATATGAAAAAGGATTTGAACCAAAGTTAATGAAAGAGGATAAACTTTGAAATCCGAAAGTCGGTCCCACCTCTGAAAAGTAGTTTACTTTTGCTCAAAAAGTAGTTTTCTTGGAATTCGAAAAGCTTCCGAAGTTTATTTGTCTTCGGAAGTTTTGATTAAAAAGCTTCCGAAGCTAAAATGGCTTCGGAAGATTTTCCTGAGAGTCTTGATAATTTATGCTTCGGAAGAGAAATAAACCTTTGAATGCTTTGTATGAAAATAAACAAAGCTTCCGAAGGTTAATTTTGCTTCGGAAGGAAAAGGTTCTTGAAAATAGATAAGTGTCTGAGATAAGAATTTTAAGCTTCGGAAGATGAACTTTACTTCTTCCGAAGGTAAAATCTCTTAGACAGTTATTTATTTTAAAGACATGTTTTTCTTCCGAAGATAAAATCTTTATCTTCCGAAGTATCAGAAAATTTTCAAGAATCTAAGGAAAGTCTTCAAAAAGAATTTTACATCCAAAGAAAACATGAGCTTATGAAAGTGATGAACTAGACAACTTAGGACACACATATTTTAAGAAGAAATAATTAGAATTAGTTTTAATAAAAAGTCTACTCAAAGTTAATCATCCCAATAGCTGATATCAGATACTTAAATCTCTGTTCATCAAAAGCTTTGGTGAACAGATCAGCATATTGTTCATCTGTATGAACTTTGACTAGTTTAATTAATCCTTTTTCATAGTTATCCTTATTAAATGATACCTGATGTTGATGTGTTTGGTCCTTGAGTGCTGCACAGGGTTCTCAGTGATAGAGATAGCACTATTGTTGTCTATGTGGATAGGAGTCTCTTTGAAGTTAAATCCATAGTCCAGCATCTGATTTTGAATCCAAAGCACTTGAGCACAGCAGCTTGCAGCAGCAATGTATTCAGCCTCAGCAGTTGATGCAGACACACAGGATTGTTTCTTGCATTGCCATGAGACCACCCTTCCACCAAGGAATTGACATCCCCCAGATGTAGACTTTGCAGTCATATTGCAACCACCATAATCACTATCTGTATAGGCATACAGATTGAAATTGGATTCTTTGGATACCATAGACCAAGTGTTGAAGCACCTTTGAGGTATCTTAAAATCCTTTTCACAGTGATTAAGTGAGACATCTTAGGGTTGGCTTGATATCTTGCACAAATACATGTAGCAAACATGATATCAGGCCTGCTAGCTGTAAGATACATAAGAGACCCAATCATAGCCCTGTATAAGTGCTCATCTACACACTCCCCCTCAAGATCTGGACCAAGGGAGTGGTTTCTGGCTATGGGTGTCTTAGCAATCTTACAATCAGTCATATTGAACCTCTTGAGTATGTCTTGAACATACTTTGACTGACTTATGAAGATGCCATCTTCAACTTGCTTCACTTGAATTCCCAGAAAGAAGTTGAGTTCTCCCATTGAACTCATCTCAAATCTGTCTTTCATCAGCTTCTCAAAGTCTTTGCAGAGCTTTGGATTAGTTGAACCAAAGATGATGTCATCAACATATACTTGAACCAGCAATAAGTCATTTCCCTGTCCTTTGATAAAGAGGGTTCCATCTATAGTACCTCTTCTGTATCCATGCTTGCAGAGATACTTAGATAGTGTCTCATACCACTTCCTGGGTGCCTGATGCAGCCCATAAAGAGCTTTGTCAAGCTTGCAGACATAATCAGGATGATCAGGGTCTACAAAACCAGGTGGCTGTTTGACATAAACCTCCTCATCAATCACTCCATATAAGAAAGCACACTTTACATCAAGTTGGTAGACCTTGAAGTTCTTGGATGCAGCAAATGCCAGGAATATCCTAACAGCTTCTAGTCTTGCTACAGGAGCAAAGACATCAGTGTAGTCAATCCCTTCTTCTTGTGTGTATCCTTGAACAACTAGTCTTGCCTTGTTCTTGATGATGATTCCCTATCATCCTTCTTGGTTCTAAAAACCCATTTGGTTCCAATGGTAGTCTTCCCATGAGGAAGAGGACAAAGGTTCCAAACTTTCTGCCTTTTGAATTGAAGCAGCTCTTGTTGCATAGCTTCAACCCAACTTCCATCCTTTAGAGCTTCATCAACTTTCTTGGGCTCTATCTGAGATAAGAAACAAGAGTGAAGACAAACATTTGCTTCATGGGTTTGTCCTCTTGTTCTTACCCCTGTGACAACATCTCCAATGATGTTTGTGGTGGGGTGAGACTTGTGGATCCTTAGCTGAGGGATCACAGCAAGTTGCTGGGAAAGATCTAAATTTGAGAAATTTAAATCTGGTCCTGAAGATTCACCCTCCACATTATCACACTTATCAAGATTAACTTGATCCAATGAGTGTGAGACATCATTGATGTTGTCATCTATGGTGTGGTTATTAGCATCAAGGAATTCCTGATCACTATCACCATCACCATTGTTGTCTTCTACAAGTGAGGTATCTTTATCTGGTTGAGAGGCCTCTGAGCTGGAATTTGAAGGCATGCCAGATGTATCAGCTGAATTTGTCATTGTTGTGCTGATAGAAACCTCATTTGCTGAAGTAGTTCCAACTGGAGCTGAAGATGTATGAGTTGAAGATCTTCCTAGCTCAAATCTTGGATCAGGATCACCTGTATTTAGATTTTTCTGCAGATCCTGAAACATGCTCACAAGATTTGTTAAAACAGTTGGTAACTAAATCAAGATCAAACAGCCAATCCGGACCAGAACCAGCCACACAGGGAGTGTGCTCATTGAAAGTCACATTGGCTGACTCCTCAACAATTCTAGTTCTGAGATTGTATACTCTATAAGCTTTAGCTTGAGAAGAGTATCCAATGAAATGTCCATCATCTGATTTCTCAGCAAACTTGGCAATTTGATCTTTGGTATTCAAGATGGTGCAGGGACATCCAAATGACCTGAGAAAACCAATGAAAGGTTTCCTCTTGTGCCAAAGTTCATAAGGAGTCTTACCATGTGTCTTAACTACTAAAACTCTGTTTTGCACATAGCAAGCAGTATTGACTGCCTCTGCCCAGAAGGTGATAGGCAGTTTAGAGTCAGACAACATAGTTCTTGCAGCTTCAATAAGTGTCCTGTTTCTCCTCTCAGCAACTCCATTTTGCTGAGGAGTCCTGGGAGCACTATATTGTCTTGTAATACCTTTTTCATCACAAAATGCATCAAGGATTTGGTTCTTGAATTCAGTTCCTTGATCACATCTTATGGTTTTGACCTTGTGATCACATTGATTCTCAACTTTTAAGATGAAATTCTTCAGAATCTCAGGGGTTTCATCCTTAGTTCTAAGGAAGAAGACCCAAGTGAATCTTGTAAAATCATCTGTGATCACCAGACAGTAAGAGGTCCTTCCTAAACTCATTACACTGGTGGGGCCAAAGAGATCCATATGTAACAAGTGTAGGGGAGTAGTGATGGAGTTCTTTTCCTTAGGCTTGTGAGATACTTTGTGTTGCTTCCCTTTCAGGCATGCCACACAATGATCATCACTAGTAAACTCTTTCTTTGGCATTCCAGTTACCAAATCATGTTTAATTAATTTATTCATGTTCTTAAAGTTTACATGGCACATTCTTTTATGCCATAGGAAAGACTCATCACTATTTGCTTTAGATAGAAAGCATGAAACTTCTCCTGAGGGAGATGTTTCTTGCAAATCCATCTTGTACATGTTCCCTTTCCTGGGGGCTCTGAGCAGGATATGCTCATGAGGAATGACCACACCAGGTTTGAGAACAATGCACTCATGCTCAGTAAAGAGCATGTTATGACTCTGATCACAAAATTGGGATACACTCAGAAGATTGTACCCAAGCTCCTTAACAAAGTTTACCTTCTCAATGCTGAGCTTACCATTTGTGACCTTGCCCCTTCCAGAAATGTAACCACCTTCATCTCCTCCAAAAGCAACTGGTCCTCCATCAATTCTCTCAAAATTATGGAGTAGAGACCTATTGCCTGTCATGTGCCTGGAACAGCCACTGTCAATTATCCAGACATTCCTGTTGGTCTTGAGCTGTTCCTGCACAGAGAAGATGATTAGTTACATTTGGAAACCCAAGCCTTACTTGTCTTGGGCTCATTAACAGTAATAGAAGGTAATGCAACAGTAATAGATCCTATGGTTGTACTATAGGGATCTTCAGCTGTTGTTGATGGAGAAACCTCAGTCATTTGGTCTTTCTTAGACTTCCACACCACCTTTGGAGTCTTGGACTTGACCTTCAAAACCTTAGAAGCTTTTAGAACTTCATAAGTTTTGATGACTGATCCTTCGGAAGATCTACAGTCACTGCAGCAGACTTTAGTGCTTCGGAAGAACTCCTTTCTTCCGAGACCAACTTTGCTTCCGAAGGTAATTTTCCACTTACCTCCTTCTTTGATTTGGAGCTTCCGAAGGAAACAGACTTTCCTTCCGAAGCTTGAGATTTCTTGAGACTCTTTGAAGTCTTTGTTTTAGTCATGTGGACAGTACTTTTAGGATTGTATGGGCAATCCTTAGCAATGTGAGAAGTACTTTCACACATAACACATAACATTATCTTCTTCAAAGAAGTCTCCCTTTGAGAGCAAGACTGACTTTGGTCACATCCCCTCTCCATCTTCATCTTGGTAGATGCTGAGACAGTTCCTTTGGGCTGTGAACTGTTCTTGGAGTTTGATGGTCCAGGCTGTGCAGCAGTGGTACACAGCAAATCAGTCTTCTTCTTGGCACTGAGATGATTTGAACAAGAACCATGACTCTTAGCTAAGGAGTCTGGTTGATGTCTTCAGTCCTTACTACTTTGAAACCTGCAGAGATAAAAACTTGTTTCTGCTTAGCATCAAAAGTAGCCTTGATTTCTTGAGCCTTCTTTGCTTTTCTTTTGCTCTTTCTGATCAAGTTCTTTCTTTTGGACTTGGTCATCTCAGTTGATTTCTTCTCCTCAGAAGGATAGTGGCCCTTGGAAGAATCCTCTTCTTCACTCTTCTCAGAGGAATTCTTCACTATCACTTCTTCATCATCCTCACTTACAGGATCTATGAGAGGAAGCTCATCTTCACAAGTTCCACACCTAGGAGATCTTACAGACAAGATTGTGTGTGGAGGAGCTATCTCATTTGATCCTAGTCCCTGTCTATTTTGATAACAAACCTTGTTGTGCAGGGATGAGGATATCATGTTCTTGAAGGTCTCTTCTTCAAGAACACTCTTTTCTGCCTTGGCTTTGCTGATCACAAGCTCAGCCTGGCACTCAGTTAACTTAGTGATGAGATCTTGGATCTGAGTTCTGAAATCTGTATGTTCATGTTTTAGTACTGAAATGGTTTTCTCCAAGTCTTCTATCTTTAACTTGTAATCATTTTCAGACTTTCTAAAATCAGATTTTAATATGTTTAATGACTCAAGATCAGATCTCATCTCTAGGTTATAGGACCTGTATCTATTTACTTTAGCAATGCATTCAGGGGAGCAAAGATGTTCCAATACCTTGGCTTCATCATGGTCAGCCATCAGTGCTTGGTTTGGAGAAGCATCCTCCACCTGAAAACTCCAGTCAAAGCCTCCTTCTTCACAGCAACAGCAGCATGTTGCTTTGTCTTCTCAGCTTGAGGAGCTTTGTCAGCAAAGTTTGGTCTGGGTTGTGTTTGGCCCCCATTTGCTTTAGGTGCCTTACACTCCCTGGCAAAGTGACCCATAAGGTTACAGTTGTAACACTTAACTTTGCTTTTATCCAGCCCAAACTTGCTGCTGGTAGCATTGCTTGGAAATCTTCTTCCTGTCCTCTTGTAGAACTTCTTGGCTCTGTGAGTGAGGAGAGCCATCTGCTGAACTATCTCCATGTATTCCAGGTCATCTGGATGGATACAGTCCAGGTCTTCAAGAGTGAAGAGATAATTCCCACAGCTTTCATCTGCAGACACAAAGGCTTGAGAAGAACTTGTCTCTTGGAATGGGCTTCCTTGAGTAAAGTTCTCCCTTGGTGTCTCCGGGAAGGGATGAAAGGACCCTTTTGTGAGTTGTCAGGGTAGCATAAGAGATGATGCTGAGGTTCTATGCTGTCCCTTTCAACCACATGAAGGGCTGAACCCATTTGATTGTTGGAGTTGCCAGATGAACCTTGCATGTTCATCTCCATCTGGTATCCACTGAGAATCCCATACAACTCTGTAAGAGTAAGAGTCTTAAGGTTCTCAGTCCTCTTGATCACCACACAATAGTGTGTCCATTGCCTAGGAAGTGAGGACATGAACTTCCTTACAATGTCCCTGTTCTCAAGAGGAACTCCTCCATCCACTAGGGTATCCACAATCTCAACATACCTGAAGTATTGTTGAGTCATGGTCTCACCTGCTTTGAAGGTGAAATTTTCAAACTGCTGCTTCAGAAGATCTTTCTTGTTCTCCTTGGCTTCAGAGGAGCCTTCATACATCAGCTTCAGTGCATCCCACAGCTGTTTGGCTGTCTTGCACTTCTTGAAGCCTCTGTATACAGAGTTTGGGAGAGCAGTCTGAAGAGCAGTCATGGCCTTCCTGTCAATCTCTACTTTTTCTATCTTCATCTGAGTAGTTGGCCACATCTTTAGGAATCATACCAGCACCAGTAGCAGAGGGGGTGCTGGGTATGAAAGGTCCATTCTCAACAGATTCCCACATTCTTGAATCAAGAGACCTGATGAAGCCTTCCATCCTCATGCACCAGGTGTCAAAATCATCAAGAGTGATCAGTGGGGATTTGTTCATGGTTCCAGTCTCCATATCAGTCTTAGAGATGGCAGCCATTTGAAGAGTTTAGTTTTTGTGTGTGTGAGGGATCTTAAGATGGTTAGATCTTATATCAAGAGCCTGGAAAGCTCTGATACCAATTGCAGGACCGTTTAAGGGCTTAACCACAATTACAACACAACAACACAATGAGGAGAATAACTAAGCTCTAATCAAACAGTGAACTGGGTAACCAAAGTGATACAAAGAACACAAGTAAAGTAAAGAGACAGAACAAGAGAGTTGGGTTTCAAGGAGGCAGTATATTGCTTTCTCAAGTTCTTTTACAAGTGTTACAAAGCATAAAGAAAAGATACAAGAACTTGAAATACTTATACTACAACCTACAGCCGGCCATACTTTGAAAGCCAGCTGGATACAATTGACTAGACACTAACAAAATCAATTGTAGGATCAAAAGGCATATCTGCCTTTTGACCTTGTGACTATGACATGCCATAGCTCACATCCTTATACAATACAAAAAGGATAAAGTACATAAAGTGGAAAGTTGAATACTCAAGACCTCAATGTACAGTTACCAAAAGCAAGGCCCTTTTCACCAACTCATGTAAGTTGGTGACTTTACAGAGATGCAGCGGAAAAGGTGCTTTATGGAACAGTACATCAGATAAAGCATGTGTACTAAAAGTCTTCGGAAGAAATCTGTCTTCATAGGATGAGGCTTCGGAAGACTTTGTCTCTGAAGCTTCGGAAGACTTCATGTTTGGCTTCGGAAGATATTGGTCTTGGCTTCGGAAGATTTTACACTTAGAGTATTTTCTAATGCTTTGTGTAAAACTTCCGAAGCATTCTTCACTTCAGTACTTAGTGCATGTTGTTGAGACACTTAAGCTGTTTTGGGTTGCATCAGACTTCAGGAATCCTTACAGTCTATCACTCAGCACATGAGATTGAAAATCAAAGGCCAAAACTAGCTGAGAAATAGATGAGAGGTCTGTTAGGCATTGACCAATTCAGGTCTCATTGACCTTTCCTCTAGATCGTCAAGCTCTCAGATGATGCTACAAAAAGGGGAGAGTGTTCAGGGACAAAGCCAAAGACAAAAGAAACCACAGAGTCATGCTCTCACTTCCTTAAGTTCAAGATACCCCATGCAACAAGCTTCAGTTTTTCCTCAGCCTCCTTCTATCATGATTCAAATGGATCAAAGGATGCTCCAAGATCTTAACAGGTTCTTCAACAAGTTCTTGTTCTTGATAGAATTTCTTATTGAACAGCCAAGTCCTGACTTTCTGTGATTTACTTTGGAACTCAAGAGCTTCAGAGGTTAAATTCATCTTCTACTACTATTGAGGAAGTTGGTCAACCTAAGGTACAAGTGGAACCCGACATTGATTTCAAAGTGGAAACAAGACTGAGGGCCCAACAACTTAGATGGTTGGGACAAAAAGTGCATTTTCACAGACTTCCGAAGCACAAGTCAAAGCCTCGGAAGAACAACTTCAATCTTCCGAAGCTGAGATTGCAGCTGCGGAAGGACTATTCTCTTTATCCGATGATCTAATAATCATAGATGCAATCTTAGAACTTTATGAGGTTAATAGGGAGGATTTTCTCACCCAAATCCTAGCACAATCATCAACACTGACTCCAGTTCCCATTACCACTACTCAACCTGAACGTTCCATCCAAGAACCCCTAAAGTCTAGCACTTCCGAAGATGTCAAAGGAAAGAGGAAGATGACTGAGGAAGAGCTTCAGGAGGAAGCAAGGTTAGAAAAGCTCAATAGAAAAGGTAGAATTCCAACTGGGAAGTTGCCAACTGCTAGTAGCAAAGCAGCTGCAGCCAACTAGGAAGCTGTCAACAACAAAAGAAGAGTAGAAATCATCGACAGACTTGACAATTTAGGAGCTGCGAATGAGGATGTACTCCTGCTACCATTAGAGGAGTTAGTTGAGTTTGAAAAGGCAACTGTGCTGCAAATCCGGCAAAAGGAAGAAGCAGCAAGGTTGGCCTTAGAGGAAGAAAGGGAGAAAGAGAAGCTGATCAACAGCTTAGGAGGGAAAGGATAAACTTCCTAAATTCTAGGGGTTTCTCTCTAGAAGAACTATCTCCACATAACAATGATACGATCTTATGGCTCTTCAACAAAGAGCAAGATCAAATGGAGAAGGAGAGAAAGAAAGCTGCTAAGGAGAAGCTGAGGTTGAAGAAGAAGAAGGAAGAGGAAGCAGGACTAGCTGCTACCAGAAAGATAGGTGATAAGGCATGGATGAAAGACTATCTCTAGGCTCATGGCTTTTGTTAGGACCGTTTAGGTACGGAGTACTAACTGATTTACGTGTATACCAAATCAAATAGTGCGGAATCCTATTTGATTGGTGATCCAATCAGTAATAACGCAAGTTTAATCGATCTATGAATGAATCAAAACGTTAAGAACGATTGCAAGATGATTAACTGCGATTTATGAACTTGGAACAAGTGTTCTTGAGTCTCTGGACGGCTAGGGTACGATTATGTGCGTAGGTATTCAAATTGTTCCGTTTTTCCACGAATTAAGTGGTATTTATAGGTTAGGGTTTTCCATTCGTATCACTAAACCATTAGCATGGTTGAGTCGTGCGACTGAAGCATGCGGTTGATCCATCCGCACGACTGAATGTTCAGTCGTGCGACTAAGTCAATCTCATGTCACAATCGTGCGACTAATCCAGTATCCTGGTTCAATCGTGCGATTGGTTCATTAGCATGAAGTATTCATGCGTATGGTCCATTCGCATGAGAACTTCACACAATTGAGTTTGAACATGTTTCTCAATCATTATTGACTAAGAATTATGTAAACAACCATAAACCTATATAGTTAGTTCAATATGTGTTATCACAGAATAAACAATGAAATATTAAACATTATATGCATCAACCACATATTGTATTTCATTCATACCCATTCAATTATATATATGTAAGACATGAAAGACAATTTGCATTTAAGTTCCAAAACTAGGTACACATGTATCTACAAACTCCCCCTTGGACCTAGTTTACTCTATTGTCTAACATTCTTCATCAGCTCTTCAAACTTCTTGTACTTCTCCTCTCTTGTAGCTCTAGCATGTATCTCAAATACAAAACAGAGCCTTATAACATTTTGGAACTGGAGGGCTTGTACTATATCTTGCGCGTCATAGAACAGTGGCCACTTGTATAACGTGTAAACATCGTTAGCCGACAAGTTGGTTAGCCACATTGGGTCAAATACCCTGATAGTTTCCATATTTCCATCTCTGTTCAAAACTAGACCGCCTCACCTGTTCTCCAATCATAGTACCACCATTTAAAGTGTGGAGTAAAGTCCTGAGGCATTTCCCTTAGAGGGATTCTTGACATCGTGCGTGGAGGACTCCACTTCAGCACTATCTTTGGCTTTCCAGTAATGGCATCAACTTCAGACCTTCTGAAGTACCTTGTAGATTGTTGGGGTCTGAAGTTAACCCACCTGGTGTGGTACTCTCTCTTCAATGCAGCTTCAAACCAGCCTGACATTTTTCTTGGGTCAGCATACAACAGCTTCAGTTTGGCCAGCTGGTTGAGCTCAAAACCGGGTAGAGTCTTCAAATCGTGTGGGAATCTGAAGTACTCGATTCCTTTCTCCCTCTTAATAACATATACATTTAGATCACCAAAATATGCCCATGCTATGATCTTTCCTGACACCTTCAGATTCTTCTTCACTTTGTAGAGCTTGGTGTAGGCACTTGGCTTTGAAGCAGTGCGTTGGGCTCTGATCTCTGCAAAACATGCCGCCCATTCAGCCTTTTTGATGTTGACATCGGCGCTGAGGCTTGGGCTTGATCCTTATTCTTCTCGGACTCTTGCTCCATCTGATCCTGTGTTGCAAACGTATCACTAACAAGAGTGTCACCCAGATTGGGGACTACATTTCCCTCTTTGTCAGCATACTCTGGATAATGATCAGCAGTGACGTCCTCGATCTCAATTTCATCTATGTCATTGAGCTCATCATCACTTGTAACTTCAACAATAGGAGCGTCCTTGACAATCTCGTCCGGGTTGAGCCGGAACATCTTAGCAAGCTGGTCATCAGTAAGGTCATGAATGATTTCTCCTTCTTCAGAAGTATAGCTTACAGACCTTCTGACTATCCCTTGCAAATCAAGAATCATTGTGAGTTGAGACTTGATTTGCTGAAGGGGAGCAACATCGTATTCATCTTGCTGATATGCTTGATCTGCTTGATTTAAACATGTAGCACATCCATCATTGGTCAATAATCAAGACAGTTAAACATTAAATATATCTAAACATTAAGTACAAAAGTTTATACATGATTCAAGTACAAAAGCTTTCAAATACATAAATGTCTAATCATTACTTTTGCCTTGAATCGCAGGCTCGTCAGTAGGTGAGGCAAAAGATGAGGCTCCTTGGTCTTGATTTCTCTTTGTACGTCTCTCTTGACCCTGAGCTGAGGCAGATGCAGTTGCATCTCCTTCTTCATCATCATCATCATTCTGCCTTTCCCTCGTCTCTTCATCATCACTTGCCTCATCATCATCACTATCATCATCTTCATCCTCATCATCATCGTCATCACCATCGTCATCACCATCCCTTTCTCTTATCTTCAGAGGCTCATCCTTTGTTCCTTTGAGCTTGAGCATGATGGTCTTTTTGGCATCCTCCAACTCCTCTATCTTCTTTGCTGATAGAACTTTATGCTCCTGGAGTTGGGCAATCTCTTGACCCTGAGCAGCCATCTGCTGAGCCTAGTCCTCTAGTAGTTGGGCCTGGTGTGAGATCTGCTGTGCTTGGGCAGCGTTTTGCTCCACAAGCTGTCTGATTTGTGCAGCTCTTTCCTCATCAGCTACCAACAGCTTCATCACCATTCTGTTGAGTGATGACAGCTGTTCCTCTACCCCAATGAGGGGCAGAGATGATCCAGTAGTGAATGATGGGTGGGATGATGGTCCGGCTTGGTGGCTAGTGGTGGTGGTGACAGTGGTGAATATG
This sequence comes from Flaveria ramosissima, assembly GCA_025215565.1. NCBI lineage: Eukaryota > Viridiplantae > Streptophyta > Magnoliopsida > Asterales > Asteraceae > Flaveria > Flaveria ramosissima. Next base: position 60,318,994 of record CM046041.1, read on the forward strand.
GGTGGTGGTATATGAGTGGGTGGTGATGGGTAGGCTGTAGTGGTGGTGGAAGTAGTGTAGATGGGTGGTGGAGTGGCTGTGGTAGTGATGGTGGGTGAGGTAGTAGGAGTGGTGGATGGTGTGATAGTAGTGATGGTAGCTATGGTGGTGGTGGTGGTCAATGTGAACCTTGGACTCTTCCCCTTCTTGTCGTATGGTTGGGCCATTCTCTTTTTCCTTGAGCCCTTGGATGCAGAGGCTCCCCCTTGGCTACTGGGCGGGTCTGGGGTATAAGATGGATCAGTAGTAGCCTCCCCAGACTCACCTTGGCGTCCACCTACCGCCCTAATCCCCTTCTCGGTGGCAACCACCCTGCTGCCCACCGTTCGAGTCAATGGCTACTCATCACTCTCCTCCTCTTCATCAGGACGAAAGTCCTGATGGAATCCTGCCACGTCAGCTCCTCCGTGGGTGGATGGTGGAGATGTAGTATCTATGGTAGTGGCCCTAGATTGGGTGGGGCCAGTATCTCCACCATCACTACTGTCATCGTCATCAGAATCATCAGATGGGACCACAATCGGCTCAGAGTCAGAGTCACTATCATCGTGATGCCACTTCCTCTTCGTTGGCGCCACATAGTCTTCTCGGTCCAGATGCCCAAACAACCTCCTTACCGGGGGCTTCACCTGCTTCCCCCAGTATACCCTCATCCTTCCTAGGGTGGTATCGTCCATCACCTCTAGGATAACTGCGTCCTCTCTCTCCTTGGGCAGCGAAGGAAGCTTCTGATCTATGATCATCTGTATGAAGCGAGGGTACATGCAGAAGCCTTCCTTGCCCTTGGCCTCTATGTTCTCCACCAAATAGGTGAAGATCATCGTTGAATAGCTGAAAGGATGATTCAGAATCAGAGCCACATAGGCATTCTGAATCTGATCAGAGAGCTCATCAAAACCTCCCTTCCTTGTGGCTATACATCTCAGCAGCACATGGGCTAAGTATTTGAACTGGGGGCACAATGCTCTTGTTGAGCACACCTGCGTTGATATCCCCCGAGTACTTAGCCCGTAGAAAGCATCCACTAACCGTCAGCGGATGTAGTCTGGTGGGGCAATCGCTATCGTCTCCCAACTCTAGCACTGTTCGTAGGTCCTCCTCACTAATGTCAATGGCCTGGCCAAAGATAGAACTCCGAATCCAGTGAGGCTCTGAGGTCCTGTCGGCAACCGCGCCTTCCCAGAAGGCCTGCTAAACTGAGCGGTATGGTGTGCATGGAGTAGAGATCGCTCTGAAGATCCTCGATGTCCTCAGAAATGAAATGATGCCCATAAACTCGGGCGCGTTCCGGGATGTCAAATCAAGATGAGCACATATGTTGTGCTTTATGCTCATCGTCCACCGACTCGCCATCTGTTACACAATGTAAATAAACGTTAGTGTGTGTATTACTGAATGGCAGATGAATTTATTGGACTTGAATCTTTCTGTTCTGTCGTGCGAATGGACAATGCGACTGAGTTTGTGTCGTGCGATTGACTTCAATCGTGCGATTAAGCTTGCGACTGGGCTTAGTCGTATGCTTTCCCATGCGGTTCACACAGTCGTGCGACTGAACTCAACCGCATGGTGTAGTCAGGCGATTGTGCCAATCGCTCATGTCAGTCGTGCGATTGTGACAGTCGCCTAGCTCAATCATGCGACTGAAGTTCATCAGTACGCCCATTCGCATCACAGTCTGTGTGTCCATTCAAATTTGAATCTTGAGCAAAGTTTAATGTTAGATGTCGTGGTCTGTCTCATTAGTCTCGCAAATGACCGACAGAACACCTAATAACCTTTAATTTCACACTGTGCTTAGTTTTATTAGTTTCTTAGGCAAATTAAGTCTCGGTTCTGTTTAGGGCTTAAATTCAATCATTTAGTGCACAAATCGATGGACATTTGAGTGGATTGCACCTCACTTTACCTGTATAATCACTAGAAATCGTCAGTACACAACAATCAGTGGTCTAGAATGATCAAATGGAAATCGGGTAGAGTAACGGTGTAATCGTGCGATTTGGGGCGATTTCGGAGTGATGAATGACTGCGACCGACTCCCCCTCCTTTTATACTAGGGTTTCCTTCAGTCGTGCAACTGAGCCCAGTCGCATACTTGCTTCGTGCGACTAGAAGTCAGTCGTGGGACTGGCACAGTCGGTCACCTTTAGTCGTGCGATTGGTTCAATCTTGTGATCCAATCGTGTGAGTTTACTCATGCTTATGGTCCAATCGCACGTCTGGGCCATACGTATAGTTTAGTCGTGCGATTGGGCTCATACGTATGGTCCAATCGTACGGCTGGTACATACTCATGGTCCAGTCGTGCGAATGACTCATACTTATGATTTTGACTTTATGAACATTTGACACTTAGCCCTTTTTAACAATTGATAAAACATTTCGAGCATTCGATCGTCTCAAACATGATCATTTTAACTTAAAAAACCTTTGATCACCTGAGACGTGATCCTTTTAAAACAAAAACACTTTGTCACCTTAGATGTGACTCTTTTAACATGTGAAAACCAAGTTAGTCACCTCAGACGTGACCCTTTTAAGTGATTAAATCCCAGATAGAGTTCCGATGCGTAGTCCGACTTTTAACTACTAAATTAACTAAATTAAATAACTTAACCAACTAGAAATAAACAAAACTAAAACATAATTTTGTATTTTTTATGTGAGGTTGAAATCCTAAGATAAGTATCTACCAGATTTTTCTTTCTAGACAATATAGCATCAAGTCACATTGATCATAACTGGATCAATTCATTATGGAATCATACAGGTTTAGCAAATCATTTGGGACATGTTACCAAAGCCTTTTGATGCTAGATTCTTGTTTTTATCGAGAGTCATTAGCAAGTTTAGGAAATCATACTAGAGCTATAAGATGCACACGCTGATTTGGACTTTCAAGAGTTGTTGCTCACGATGATTGTCAGTATACTTGTCCTCTTAAATCCATACACTAATTTTTGACACAGATTGGTGATGAAGTAAGGTTTAATTATTTCAACAAGCATTTGTGGATCCCATGCTTATATGGTAATCAACATTCTTCAGGAGATTTTTGAGTGGTCTATGGGTGTTTTGACAAGAAGAAACTATTCTAAGAGCTTTCAAAGAGATGCCAAGCCTCAGGTCAGTGCCATCGCACAGCAGAGAGGCGCAAACAACAATGAATTCTAGAATATTTAGGTTATGCTATCCTCAAGTCAGTGCCATCGCACAGCAGAGAGGCACACAACATATCTTCTTGTGAGAGCATTTTTCTTTTCTTTTTGCACGTAACGCACCAACAACATTTGTTATCAGCTTGATAGCGCTTACACAATTTTTTTCTTGCTTTGCTCTTTTTATGGTCATCTGCACACATTTGTGGCGTTTATTTGCTCGTCACCCCTTATTGGAACTACGTTGATTGTGTTAACCAAGGATAAGATGGGAACCCACAGCAAGTTGAACAATTTAGTTTGAATTTAAGTCACCAATGAGGTCTACTCATCTATTGTGTTGAATCTACCGACACATCATATAATAACTTGCAACCTTTAGGTCTACTCTCTTTATGTTACCTTATTAGCATACTAGTTTTACTATCATTTTTCCCTTTATTTTGCTTAGACTTCTCATACTTATACTTCGAATTTTTCATCTTAATCAGTTAAGTTCTTTTAAAGTCCCAAACTCTTTGTTCTTGTGTACTATCATTTTCCATAAACATTGAATCAGAATCACAGATACGATCTCATTTCTATTAGCTAGACTGTCCTTCTCCCTCGTTTTTTTAAGTACTGAAATTAAATCAACTAATTTAATACTAAGTTAACCTATTCTCCCCTTAAAATTCTAAAACCGAAAATATTTTATGCGTTTTTGGATTTTAAAGAGACAGGAAATTAAAATAAGAAAAATAAAAGAAAATAAAAAAAGAAACGTTGTCGGACGAAGCATTTTCATCCTCTGTGATCACATCACTTTTCTTTTTCACCCCGTTGACCTCTAACAGATATAAAAATCTTGGTTTATCAAAGGCTTTTGTGTGAGGTCAGCGCGTTAAAAGTCCGTATTAATTTAAACAACATCGATTAAATTCTTTTCAAAACAATCACGAATAAAGTGATTTAATTCCGATGTGTTTAGTCTTAGGATGTTGGACTGGATTTTTAGTTACGGCTATAGCAGCAGAATTATCAACAAATATAGGAGTGTTCGAGAATTTCAAACCGTAGTCCCGCATTTGCTGTTGAATCCAGATGATTTGTGAACAGCAGCTTGCAACAGCAACGTATTCAGCTTCATAAGTTGACAGAGCAACCGATGTCTGCTTCTTACACTGCCACGTGACTAATATTCTCCCAATGAATTGACATCCCGCTGAAGTTGACTTGTAGTTCATTTTGCAGCCGCCATAATCCGAATCGCTATACGCGGTAAGATCAAAGTCATCGTCATGAGGATACCACAACCCAAGTGTTGGAGTACCCTTCAGATAACGAAAAATCCTTTTGACTCCGATGAGATGATTGACCTTCGGTTTCGCCTGATATCTGGAGCATAGACACGTCGTGTACATGATATCCGGTCATGAGGCAGTGAGGTACATGAGAGATCCGATCATTCCTCGGTACATGGTGGCATCAACTAGATCGCCACTTTCGTCGGGTGCTATATCGTGGTTTGTAGCAAGTGGAGTCCCAGCTGCCGACGCATTCTCCATATCGAACCGACTGAGAATATCGCCTACATACTTTATCTGATGTAGAAAAATTCCCTTAGGTGTCTGATCCACCTGTAACCCGAGAAAGAACTTCATTTCTCCTATGGCTTTCATCTCAAACTCAGCTTTCATTACTGCTTCAAATTCTTTACATAAATCTTCGTTTTTGGAACCGAAGATTATGTCATCAACATAAATCTGTACGAGCAGTAAGTCACCATCCTTTTCTTTGATGAACGGTGTACAGTTAATCACTCCTCTACGAAAGCCATGTTTCACAAGATAAGTTGAGAGCTTCTCATACCATGCTCTTGAGGCTTGATGAAGCCCGTATAGAGCCTTGTCTAGCTTGTACACTTTGTCCCGATGATACGGATTCTCAAATCCCTTGGGTTGACTGACATACATTGTCTCTCGGATTTCACCAAGAAGGAATGCACTCTTCACATCAAGCTGATAGACTTTAATCTTCATATACGATGCGTAGGCTAGGAAGATACGGATGGCTTCCATTCTTGCCACAGGTGCAAACACTTCGTTGTAATCAATTCCCTCGACTTGTCGAAATCCTTGAACTACTAGTCGAGCCTTGTTTCTGATAATGACCCCTTGGTCATCCTTCTTGCATTTGAAAACCCATTTAGTGCCAATGACCTTAGCACCTTTAGGTTTATCCCCCAGAGTCCACACTCCTAACTTCTTGAATTGAAAAAGTTCTTCTTGCATGACACTCACCCAAGCCTCATCATTTAAGGCATCACTTACATATTTTGGCTCAAATTGAGACACAAAACATCGATAAGCACCATCGTGAAGGTAGCCTTTTTCCATGACTGAGGCATAATCAGCTGAGTAGAGCTGATTTCTTGTCTGTACTCCCGATTGTATATCCCCTATGACATTGTCCAGAGGATAATAAACATTTAGTCTAGATCCAGGAGTGGTAGGTACAACTACCTCATTATCCAGATTGTGAACTGCAGGTTCAGTGTCTGAGGCAGTGGGAGTATGGGGTTCCGAAGTGTCAGAGGCATCTACTTCTGATTCTTCTGTACTTGTAGTAGTAGGAACCCGTGTCTTCTGATCCACCTGAACATTTTCCACTTCTTCATCGTCAGACGAGGAGTCACTTACCTCCAGTGCTCCCCCTGAGTTACTAGAAGACTGACCTTGTGACCCGGATATTGTCGAGTCTACTGGCGGTGTGTTTAATACATCATACATCATCTTGTCGAAAGCTCATCATCAGAAGGAGTGAGAGTAATGTTGAAGGGCTTGAAGAATCCATCATAATCGAAAAAGAAGGCGGGTCCTTTTCCTGTAGGGGGTGGTGAATCTCTGAACATCGACGTTGCACCACACTTCTACTTGACCCGATGAGTTGTTGTAAACCCTCTTATTCGGTATGTTGTATCCTAGAAAAATACCTTCTTCAACCTTTTCACTGAACTATCCTGACTGATAGTTCTTCAGCAGTGTACATGGTGCACCAAACGATTCAAGATACTCCAGATTAGGTTTACGTCGTTAGAGGAACTTGTAACACGTTTTTCCATGTCTTTTAACCACCAAGACTCGATTCAAAGTGTAACATGCATTTGCAACTGCCTCATTCCAGAATTGGATAGGCAGTTTCGAGTCTACTAGCATCGTCCTGGCTGTCTCTATCAAGCTTTTGTTCTTCCGTTCAGCAACTCCGATAATCTGTGGAGTGTAGGCAGATGTGAACTGATGTACATTTCCCTTTTCTTTGCAGAATGCCTCCATCCACTGATTCTTGAATTTTGTACCGTTGTCTGAGCGAATCTGACGTACCTTTAACTTGTATAGAGATTCCAATGTGGTCATAAGTTGTTTGAATGAATCAAATGCTTTTGATTTGGATTTCAGAAACATTACCCAAGAGAATGTGGAATAGTCATCGGTGACCACATAACAATACAGATCTCCAGCGATGCTCTTGGTGCTCACAGGACCAAACAGATCCATATGTAGAAGTTCAAGAGGCAATTCAATAGAGTTGATGGTCTTTGCCTTGTGAGACTTGTTGGTCTTTTTCCCTTTCTTACACGCCACACAGAAATCCGGAAGTTGGAAGTTTTTGACATTAACTCCATTGACCAAATCATTCTGAATGAGATGATTTATCTTCCTTGGATTTATGTGTCCCATTCGCCAATGCCAGGAGATGGATTCCTTCTCAGTTTCCTTTGACAAGAAGCATTGGACTTGATGATCAATTATGGAGACCTTTGATAGATCCAAGACGTATAAGTCATTATACCTTGAAGCTGACATTCAAATTTGGTCCTCCGGAATGATGTACTCCTTCTTCAACACGTAGCACTTCTTGTTGTCAAAACCAACCTTGAAACCTTTGTCACAAATCTGTGTTACAGAAAGTAAGTTATTTTGTAGTTGTTGAACATAGTTGACCTTGTCAAACTTAACTTTCTGATTTCTCACTTCTCCCTGTGCAGTGATGTAACCTCCTTTAATTCCAGCAGAGGAAACATGTCCTCCCTTAATCTGTTTGACGTTTGAGAGGAGTGACAGGTTCTCATTCATGTGCCTTGATGCCCCACTATCCACGATCCAGGTATTTGTAGAAGCACTATAGCGGACACCCTGCATATTAAAAGGAAATAATTAGTTTAAGTTAGGTACCCAAGCCTTAACTGGCTTGGGTGACCCAGAGGCATCACACATTATAAATTCTACCCACTGTCCATTTGAAGGTGAGGGCATATCATTCTTCTTACTGCTCTCAGTATCAGACATTTGATTTGATTTTTCTTTCCACATGCCAGTTTTGTGCAAGGCATGTTTGTGATAAACAGACGACTGGCTTATGGTTTGAACTTTAGTTTCATTATTTCTTTTAGGTGGAGTAATAGAACTCCTTTTAGAAGAAATTATTTTGTATCATAAAGTTCAACTTTCTTTCTTGGTGTCTGATACTTAGGACAGTTAGAAGCAAGGTGTCCTCTCTTTCCATAATTGTAGCACGATCGACCTTCACATGTGGGAAAGACGTCTCTGTCGGGAAGTGTTGAGACCAGTTTGAATTTGGGGCTTGGGGTTTTGTCACTTTGTTTAGATGTTTTATTTCTTCTTTAACAAAATTAATTGTAACATTGAACCTTTTTTAACATCTTTACCCTTTTGTTATTTGGAATTTAGACATGAATCACGGATTGGTTACTTGTTTGGTCTTTTTGGGTTCATTATTGGATGTTGTTGACCCTGACTTTACCTTAACCTTCTCAAATTGCTCATCCAAATTAACGATAGGCATTTTACCTTTAGATTTCAAAGTTTCCTCTTTCAGTTTAGTGACAGATTTCACCGTTTGACACGTGGAATCTGGATCACTAACTAGAGGAGTGGTCACCACATGATCCTTAATAGGATTGTTATTTACTGGTCGACATTTAGTATTTAACAAGATCTCATGTGGTGGTGGAACCACTTTGTAACCTAATCCCTCCCCGTTATTTCGTTCTTCCACTAAGTTTTTAACTATGTTAGAAGAACTAGTCCAATTGTGCAGTTTTTGTTATAATGAATTTACTCCGACTTCCAAAACTGCTTTTTCCTTTTTAGTTTCTTCAAGGGAGTTTAAATAGAACTTAATGTTATTTGCTTGGTTAAAAGCCACAACTTCGGTTTCCCTAAGTTGTTTATTTAACAGTTCTATTTTCTCTTTGTAACTATGCTCATTTAGTTTTAAAATGCGATTTGCTTCTGTGCACAGTTGCAAGTCCTTTACTAAGCTATCGTTGTGATCTAATAACCTAGTAAATTTCAAATCTATGCTTTCCCTAAATTTATTACATTCATAACAAGCATGATTGTCAAACAGTTGGTCTTTAGTACTTACCTGTGAAGATTCAGTTGAATCCGCCATCACTGCAGAGGTTGACTCTTCAGCTGCTAGAGATTCTGAACATGTTGTTTTTGTATCTTCTTCTTTCCGGTGAGTGACCATAGTAGCAGTATCTTCATGATCTGACATTACTAGCTCAACTGCTATAACACCTTTGCTTGCCGTGTCATCATTCAAAACTTCAACATTTGCGATGTTGGACTCTCCTGGAGACACAAATTTGAAGGTCCAATCTTGTCCTTCGTCACCTTGAGCAGTCAAAGCCTTTGTCTCTGTACTAGACGAGGTAGCTCCACCTGTTGGTTTGTCCTTACGGTTAAACGTCGAGAACGGGCTGCCGTTGCCTGTCTTCTTAGGCTTTACACACTCACGTTTAAAGTGCCCCTTCTCTCCACAGTTGAAACATGTAACTTTGGACTTATCGAAACCAAAGGTAGTGTCTTTAGTAGCTATCAAATTTTGTCCCCTCTTCTTAACAAATTTTTTAGCTCTCCGCACAGCACTTGCTAATGCCCACATTATGTCTAGTCGTCTATCTGTTGGTAATCTTCATCTGCTAGATGGCAGTTACCAATCTTTCCTGCAACCAAATCATCATAAGAGTGAACAACAGCTGCCAATAGATCCATATGTTCTTTAGCCACCTCCACAGTAATATTCCCGAGATTCTTGGTCTTTAACTTGGTAGCATTAGCCTCAGATGCTATATAATGGGTACTTGATGATTCAGATGTATCAGACCCTGAAGCTATGGTTGGTGAATGAGCAGCTGAACTTGAAACAAATGCTGTCTGAAGGGGTGCTCTTGAACTGGTTGTTGTGGAAGAGGCGTTGTAAAGTGTAGGATTTTGGTCATATGTTCCTTTCTGCGACCTGTATTTCATCCTAAGTTCCTCCTCTCTCAATTTCAGAATGAAGTCGTTTATAACTAATTTTCCCAATATACTGTTTTGTCTAAAATTAGATACAAACGAATCCCACTTCTCTGGTAATCCATCAGCCAAGCTAGATACCTTGTCTTCTATTGACGTTGTAACTCCATGAATATGCAGCTCACTCATGAGATGATAGAACCTGTCGATTCCATCATCTAGACTTTCTTTACACATTGACGAGAAGTTGTCAAACTCCTTCTTTAAAGCTTTTGCCTTTAGAGCTTTTAACGAAGGATTTCCGTCATAACGTTTTTCCAAGGCTATCCAAAGTCTCTTTGCCTGTTTATTCTCAGAAAATTGATGGAATATATCCTTTGGAATAGACTGAGTGAACAAGGCATAAACCTTTTTCTCTGCATTATACTTCGTCTTCTGGCTGTCAGTCATCCCTCCCAAGGTCAGTTTTACCCTATCTGCACCAACCGGCATGTCATATCTTGTTTCAATTGATTCCCAAAGGTTGGGATCAACTCCATTGAGGTAGATCTCGAAACGTTGCTTCCACTGTGGGTAATCGTCTAATGTTATAAGCTTAGGTGGGTAATCGTCTAATGTTCCACTGTGCTTCTATTGACGTTGTAACTCCATGAATATGCAGCTCACTCATGAGATGATAGAACCTGTCGATTCCATCATCTAGACTTTCTTTACACATTGACGAGAAGTTGTCAAACTCCTTCTTTAAAGCTTTTGCCTTTAGAGCTTTTAACGAAGGATTTTCGTCATAACGTTTTTCCAAGGCTATCCAAAGTCTCTTTGCCTGTTTATTCTCAGAAAATTGATGGAATATATCCTTTGGAATAGACTGAGTGAACAAGGCATAAACCTTTTTCTCTGCATTATACTTCGTCTTCTGGCTGTCAGTCATCCCTCCCAAGGTCAATTTTACCCTATCTGCACCAACCGGCATGTCATATCTTGTTTCAATTGATTCCCAAAGGTTGGGATCAACTCCATTGAGGTAGATCTCGAAACGTTGCTTCCACTGTGGGTAATCGTCTAATGTTATAAGCTTAGGTGGTTTATTATGATTCCCAGTCTCATTCTCCAGAAGTAAGAGGTTCTGGATCCATGTGTCTCTACCTGCAGTGAACGCTAAGTATTGTTCTTCCATCTCGTTAACTTTAAAATTTTGAGATCAAGTACTTCACTTGTGCGAATGGACCACTCGTGCGATTGAACTTAAGCGAATGAGTCAATCGTGCGAATGAAGAGTGTGGATGATTCAATCGTGCGATTGGATTCAGTCGTGCGTAAGGAGAGTGCGGTTGGAGTCTATGCAAATGAAGGTGGTCAATCGTACGAATGAACAAGGCGACTGAGTTCAATCATGCGTATGGGAGGTGCGAATGGGTTCAGTGGTGCGATTGAGTCAATCGTGAGACTGAAGGCTGCTGTTTTTGCAAAAACGAAGGTTTTGAACACTTGGACGCAAAAACACGAATTTCTCACGAACCCTAATTGCCATATACCGAAAAACGTTAACTTTTTGACCTGGAGACGTCGAAAAACACTGTTTGACACAAAAGATTGAGTTTTTGAGTTAAAAACGCGATTTTTATATCAAAATCGATTGAATCACATGCAAATCAAGAGCCAAAGCTCTGATACCACTTGTTAGGACCGTTTAGGTACGGAGTACTAACTGATTTATGTGTATACCAAACCAAATAGTGTGGAAACCTATTTGATTGGCGATCCAATCAGTGCGAACACAAGTATAATCGATCTAAGAATGAATCAAAACGTTAAGAACTATTGCAAGATGATTAATTGCGATCTATGAACTTGGAACAGGTGTTCTTGAGTCTCTGGACGGCTAGGGTACAATTATGTGCGTTGGTATTCGAATTGTTCCGTTTTTCCACGAATTAAGTGGTATTTATGTTGGGGTTTGTTGAAACAAGATACATAGTTTAACCATTTAAACTTTGAGAAAAACGCAGCGGAAACAAGTTTTATATCTATGTTAATGAACTGAAAATTTCAGATTTCATCTTGATATTACAAAGTTATAAACAAACCCAAGAACAAAAGGATCTTATTTATGTGAATAAGACTAGCTATGACAACACAAACATACATTATGGCAGCCATAAAGAGGCTGCCATAAACTACCTTTTCAGCAGCAAAACGAGATGGTAAAGGATGATATGGACCAAGAAAGAACGACCAAGGCACCAAAAGAAGGTCCTCTCAAGTTTGCATACCCCAAGCTCTAAGACAAACACCTTGTTGCTAGGATTTGAGCACCAAAACCCGACTTGAAAGGCTGCTGAATCTTCCAGCCGTGAATCACTTCAACAAGAGGAGAAAAACCCTTTTTCTTTCTTGTGGTTCTTGCAAGTTAGAGAGAGAAGTAGATGGAGTGAATTAGTGTACAAAATGAGTTTCCAAGGCCACTAAAAGAAGGCCAAGAGACCCCTTAAGGGGCGGCCAAAACTTTTGAGAACATGGGGTTTTCCCCCCAAAAGCTAAAACCCATTTTTCACACATTAACAAGTCATTCATATAAGTTATTCATATAACTAACCTTTTAATTGAATAACTCATACACACTCACTTATTATTTGATGTTATTTAAGTAACTTAAATAACATTACAAACAATATCTATAAACAAAATATCCATATAAATTGTTCAATCTCATATGCTATTTATTTAGAAAACCCATTTTCTAAATTGGTGCTTTTATTTAATTGTATGATCATATCATCAATTAAATATTATTTGGTGTTTGCTAAGCTTGTTATTGGGTATGACCCGACTTGGATCATAACGTACTAACCACATCAATGTTCTATGTGTCTTGGGCATAAAGAATTCAACAATCTCCCACTTGCACAAGATTCATAGAAGATTGATGCAAGTAGTAAATACCGCCTAACAACGGTTTACTACCCTTAATACGTATGACTTAATGCCATTCAATAACATCATCTCCTTCAAGTACCATACTTGAGATGTTTTAGGTGAATCAATCATCTATCCCTTTGTCGCAGATGTCATGTTAAATCCTAGAGACACAGAGTGATCATTCTCCATTGATTTAACTTTATCAGGCCTTAGACATCTTACTCTCAACGAATAAGAGGGACAAATCCCTTCTTGACTACATACGTCTCTCATAATTACCTTATATCATACCTGAATCCAGACTTATCAACTGCCATATTTCAGAACAGCGGAGAACTGGGTCAAAGTATAATATTTGGTAAATATCAAGACCCAATATGTATCTCAGGTCAGAGGATACCAAATGATGTTCGCCTTTACTCAAAATTACTTATGATCAATCAGGAATATTCCATGTAGTAATATTTGAGATGCAGGTCAGTCCAATATTTGCATCCCACAAATATCTATGAACCTTGGCAGCAACCTTTTGCTCTATATTCATCCATATGAATATCTACCAATCCAAATTCATAATAATCTTACCCTCATACTTGTTCCCACAAGTCTGAACGACTACGGACATTTAGAGTAAACAATTTACTCATGGATTAAACATGCTAAATTGGAATATTAATTGAAACATTATAACCAAATAATTTTATTCAAATAATAGAAGTTCCACATATCCAAATACAAAATTACAGATCACATCCAATCACTAGAATATCGAAGTCCCATAGCACAAGTATGACCTTCATGCTTTGCCTTTTCAAGGAGCTTCGTGAGAGGATCTGCTATGTTTTGATCCGTGTGAACTTTGCGAATACATATCTTTCCCTTTTCAACTTCATCCCGTATGTAGTTGAATCTCCGCTCAATGTGCCTAGTCTTTTGATGAGCACGAGGTTCTTTGATTTGAGCAATCGCACCCTCGTTATCACAAAAGATCTCTAGGGGGTCCTGAATGGAAGGGACAACCCCTAGATCGGCAATGAATTTCTTCAACCATGCAGCTTCTTGAGCTGCCAATGAGGCGGCAACGTATTCTGATTCTGTAGTTGATAGAGCCACCACATCCTGTTTGGAGCTCTTCCAAGAGACCGCTCCTCCATTCAGAATGAAAATATATCCCGATTGTGACCGTGAATCATCACGATCGGTTTGAAAACTCGCATCTGTGTAACCTTTTACAACGAGTTCCTCATCACCAGATCCATAGATTAGGAACATATCTTTTGTCCTCCTTAGGTACTTAAGTATGTTCTTAACAGCCATCCAATGACTGTTTCCAGGATTTTGCTGGTATCGACTTGTCATGCTTAAGGCGCATGACACGTCCGGCCGAGTGCATATCATTGCATACATGATGGATCCAATAGTAGATGCGTATGGGATTGCTTTCATTTTATCTTGCTCATCCTTTGAGCTTGGACATTGAGTTATGCTCAATATTGTTCCTCTTTGAATAGGTACCGTACCTTTCTTAGAGTTCTCCATCTTGAACCTTTTCAAGATTTTATCAATGTATGCACTTTGATTTAAACCAATCAACCGCCTTGATCTATCCCTATAGATCTTTATTCCCAGAATATAGGCGGCTTCACCAAGATCCTTGATTGAAAAACAACTTCCAAGCCAGGTTCTTACACCTTCCAAGGTTGGAATGTCATTTCCAAATAGTAGTATATCATCAACATATAATACTAGGAATGTGATGATGCTCCCACTAGCTTTCTTATATACACAAGCTTCATCAGCGTTCTTGATGAATCCAAATTTGATTACTTCTTCATCAAAACGGTGATTCCAACTTCTCGATGCTTGTTTCAATCCATAGATTGATTTCTTTAACTTGCATACTTTATTAGGATGTTTTGGATCGACAAAACCTTCAGGCTGAACCATATAGACATCTTCCTCAAGATATCCATTTAGGAAAGCGGTTTTGACATCCATTTGCCAAATCTCATAATCATAATGAGCAGCTATGGCAAACAATATCCTTATAGACTTTAGCATCGCAACAGGTGAGAAAGTTTCATCATAATCAACTCCTTGAGTTTGAGTGAAACCTTTTGCTACAAGTCTAGCTTTATAAGTATCCAAGTTTCCATGCATATCAGTTTTCTTCTTGAAAACCCACTTACTTCCAACTACTATGGAGTTAAGAGGTGGTACAACCAAGTCCCATACTTGATTGTCATGCATGGATTGCATCTCAACGCTCATGGCCTCGAGCCATTTGTCACAATCCGAATTGGACACTGCATCATGGTATGTGGTTGGTTCATCTGAATCTACCACATAGCATCCATCCATGAAAAATCCGTATCTTTCAGGTGGATTACTAGTTCTACCACTTCTGCGAACGTTTTGTGTGTATTGATCAACCACTTGATCATCTTCAACATCCTCATGTTGAGTGCTAGTTTCAACCAAACGTGCATCGGGTTGTGGTTCTTGATCCTCCTCAAGATCCACTGTTCTACTGCTAGTTCCTTCCATAAGGAACTTTGCTTCTAAGAACTCACCCTTTCTGGCAACAAACACTTTTTGTTCCAGTGGATCATAGAAATAATATCCCATAGAATCTCTAGGATATCCAACAAAGATACACTTGGTGGATCGGACTTCTAATTTGTTTGGGGTGGGAGTCTTAACATAAGCCTCACAACCCCAAATCCTTAAGTATGATAAGGATGGAACTCTTCCATGCCATATCTCAAAAGGTGTCCTTTCCACCTTTTTGGTTGGGGCCATATTTAGAATATGGGCCGCGGAGAGCAAAGCGAAACCCCAAAATGATAGAGGTAATGTGCTTCTAGCCATCATAGATCGGACCATATCCAATAAGGTTCGATTCCTCCTCTCAGACACACCATTATGTTGTGGTGTTCCAGGTGGAGTGAGTTGTGAGACAATCCCACAACTCCTAAGATGATCTTGAAAAGCATCACTTAGGTATTCACCTCCTCTATCGGTGCGGAGAATTTTAATCGACTTGTTGAGTTGATTTTGTACTTCATTTTGAAAGATCTTGAACATTTCAAAACCTTCATCTTTGTGTCTTAACAGGTACACATACCCATAGCGACTATAATCGTCGGTAAAGGTAATGAAGTATCTTTCACCATTCCTTGTCATTGGCTTAAAAGGACCACATACATCCGAATGTATGATTCCTAACAAATCTTTTGCCCTTTCATTAGTCCCACTGAAGGGTGCCTTAGTCATTTTACCTTGTAAACAAGACTCACACACATCAAATGAATCACATTCACTTGTTTTTAAAAGACCATTCTTTTGTAGTGTTTGAATTCTTTTTTTGTTTATATGACCAAGACGACAATGCCAAAGATAGGTATCACTCAAATCCAACTTGAGTTTCTTGGTGCTAGTTTGGTACAATGAACTATTTAAAGTATTTTCATGAACCAATTCATAAATACCATTAAAAGGAATAGCTTTAAAGTAGAACATATCATTTAAAGAAACATGAATATTATTTTCAACAAATGATAATACATATCCAAATTGTTTTAATAGGGCTACAGAAATAATATTCCTAGTCAAACTAGGAGCATACAAAACATTGTTCAAAATTACTTCCAAACCATTTGGAAGTTTCAAGATGTAGTCACCACGGGCTTCAACTTGAACTTTAGCCCCATTGCCCATGTAGAGGCTAACATCCCCTTTGTTGAAGTTACTGCTTCTTTTGAACCCCTGCAACAAATTGCAAATGTGAGTTCCACATCCGGTATCTAATACCCATGTGTTAGAGGATGTCATGTTTAAATCAATATGGATCATGTATATTGTACCTGAGGTTTGCCCAACATCCCTCTTTGCTTTCAACTCTTGGAGATGACGGGACAATTCCTTGCCCAATGTCCAATCTCCCCACACTTGAAGCATGGGTCATTGGAAGCAACCTTTTGCTTCTTCTCTTGAGGTTTGGGTGGTACCCTTACCACCCCTTTCCCTTTTCCCCATACGGGTCCCTTGCCCTTGGCAACCTTCGCCTTGGGTGTGGGATGAGGCCTTTTCTTGTTCCCACCTTCATTGATGGTGAGAACAGGTAAAACCCTTTTACCCATGGCCGCCTCGGCCGTTTTGAGCATTGAGTGAAGCTCACCAATGCTTTTGTCCCAAGCATTCATGTTGTAGTTCAACACGAATGTCTCAAACTTCTTGGTAAGGCCATTGAGGATCAAATCCGTGGCCAATTCCTTCGAGACAGGACAATTAAGCCTTTCGAGGCGGTCAATGTGGCTTTTCATCTTAAGTACATAAGATGAAACCGATTGGTTGTCGTCCATACGACATGCGTGGAGTGCTCGAACCGTTTCGAAGCGCTCAACCCTTGCTTGCTGTTGGAACGTTTCCTTCAGCTGGGTTATCATGTCATAAGCTCCGTGATGTTCATACTCCTTTTGGAGATCCGGAGTCATGCTCGCCAGCATGAGACAAGACACTTGGACCGAGTCCTCAGTGTATTTTAACCAATCGTTAAAGGCCTCCGCATCATCCTCAGCTGGTTGATCGGGGATAGGGTCGTCTAAAACGTATGATCGTTTTTCTTGCTTGAGAACGATTCTCAAGTTTCGATACCAATCAATAAAATTGTTATGATTTAGACGTTCTTTATGGAGAATCGCTCGTAAAGATTGGGCGGACGCGGATGAGTTATCATGATTATCATTATTGGAGGCCATCTACAAAATTTAACAAAGATCTATTTTAGTATTTTTGATATTGTTATTTTAATAATAAATACCTTTTATGGCTATTTTTATATTAAAATCTAGAATCCAACATTTCATTTAAATTGTGGTTAGGTGACCTTTATCCCACGATTTAAATTAATAAGGTGGTCAACGATTGACGATTGCAACCATTTGCAACTTCTAGAGATATGGGATCGACTTGAAACATCATATGTAAAGTCGGCATGTTAACCCCATCAACACCATTTGGAAACCACATCGTAGGTGATCCATTTGACATGGTTTGCAAATCAAGACATCCTACTTACAACCACGTGTGAGTTTGCCAAAATAAGTGGTTAGGTGACCTTTATCCCACAAATAAGGCATTCTCACCTCAAATCACAAGTTCCCTCAAAATGGTTAGGTGACCTTTATCCCACTAAGAGTTCCCAAGTGACTCAAGTGTTGTGTAAAAGGACGGTGTTGATCTCGTTTTAAAATATTAGTGTTTTCATAATTTAAGTTTTAGAAAACTCTATGTACTTGTATTTGCATGCTTTCAAATACAAGATACCCTTTAGTCCTTTGATTAAAACCCCTTTTAATCTTTAAAATCATTAAACAATTTTAATAACCTTTTAATGATTAATGTCCATTTGGATAGATAGTTATGATCATGGAAAGGATTGTTAAGCAAACATCATATATAAGTAATCAACCACAATACCAAGAATCAACCAAATAATAGTGCATAACCATAGCATCTAAAGAGGCCACACTTGTTTGCCATCACAAGTGTGGTCCATAGGACATTCCTAAGGGACAAAACATGACACAAAAGGCTGCCATGAACCTCCCACTTGAAACCGCATCCAAATGCTCCATGTTTCTTGTGTCTTTCCTTGTGCTTCTAACGCGTACATCTTCATATTACAAGATATTATATCCTAATACAAGATTTCTAGTAAAATGAAAAGTACCTAATCTATTTATTACAGCCCAATAATAAATAAAATTACACTTCATACCAAGCACAAATAAAAGATTATACAACCCAATTGAATGAATGAATACAACCATTACAAACATCCAAAAAACACAAGGTCAAGGGCTAGGTTATGCACCATAATGAGCAATGATCAAATCATTCAAACCAATAATGAAACCCCACCATAAACCCACGAAATTTCAGCCAACATAAACTGAAATTTTCGGGTTTATCTTGTCCAAACAAATAAACAATACAACATACATATCTTTCAAAGTTTAATCACAAGCATGTGTGATATAACTTTGAAAGTTTGGGGTTTCATATAACATGAATATAGCAGCCCCTAAAAGGGGTTTCAAAGTCCCAAAAAACGAAATATTTCAAGGACAAAACAAGCTAGCTATCCACATAACCGGCTCTAGATGCCAATGTTGGGGTTTGTTGAAACAAGATACATAGTTTAACCATTTAAACTTTGAGAAAAACGCAGCGGAAACAAGTTTTATATCTATGTTAATGAACTGAAAATTTCAGATTTCATCTTGATATTACAAAGTTATAAACAAACCCAAGAACAAAAGGATCTTATTTATGTGAATAAGACTAGCTATGACAACACAAACATACATTATGGCAGCCATAAAGAGGCTGCCATAAACTACCTTTTCAGCAGCAAAACGAGATGGTAAAGGATGATATGGACCAAGAAAGAACGACCAAGGCACCAAAAGAAGGTCCTCTCAAGTTTGCATACCCCAAGCTCTAAGACAAACACCTTGTTGCTAGGATTTGAGCACCAAAACCCGACTTGAAAGGCTGCTGAATCTTCCAGCCGTGAATCACTTCAACAAGAGGAGAAAAACCCTTTTTCTTTCTTGTGGTTCTTGCAAGTTAGAGAGAGAAGTAGATGGAGTGAATTAGTGTACAAAATGAGTTTCCAAGGCCACTAAAAGAAGGCCAAAAGACCCCTTAAGGGGCGGCCAAAACTTTTGAGAACATGGGGTTTTCCCCCCAAAAGCTAAAACCCATTTTTCACACATTAACAAGTCATTCATATAAGTTATTCATATAACTAACCTTTTAATTGAATAACTCATACACACTCACTTATTATTTGATGTTATTTAAGTAACTTAAATAATATTACAAACAATATCTATAAACAAAATATCCATATAAATTGTTCAATCTCATATGCTATTTATTTAGAAAACCCATTTTCTAAATTGGTGCTTTTATTTAATTGTATGATCATATCATCAATTAAATATTATTTGGTGTTTGCTAAGCTTGTTATTGGGTATGACCCGACTTGGATCATAACGTACTAACCACATCAATGTTCTATGTGTCTTGGGCATAAAGAATTCAACAATTTATAGGTTAGGGTTTTCCATTCGTACGACTAAACCATTAGCATGGTTGAGTCGTGCGACTTAAGAATGCGGTTGATCCATCCGCACGACTGAATATTCAGTCGTGCGACTGAGTCAATCTCCTGTCACAATCGTGCGACTAATCCAGTCTCCTGGTTCAGTCGTGCGATTGGTTCATTAGCATGAAGTATTCATGTGTATGGTCCATTCGCATGGTCCATTCGCATGAGAACTTCACACAATTGAGTTTGAACATGTTCCTCAATCATTATTGACTAAGAATTATGTAAACAACCATAAACCTATATAGTTAGTTCAATATGTGTTATCACACAATAAACAATGAAATATTAAAAATTATATGCATCAACCACACATTGTATTTCATTCATACCCATTCAATTACATATATGTAAGACATGAAAGACATTTTACATTTAAGTTCCTAAACTAGGTACACATGTATCTACAGATTCTCTGGCAGGCAGGTGGGTCCTATGTCTGAAAAGACCCTCCAGCGACATATCAGTAACATAAAGGCTGATATTCACTCAGGGAAGAGGAAGGAGATGTATAGAAGGAAACAGGGGATGACCTTCAAACTAACCACTAAACCAACCACTCAACCAACTGCTCAAACCCAACCACAACCTGAACCAATTCCTTTTTCATTCCCCATCAAGACTGAACCTTACATACCTAAACCTACACAATCAACCGTACCAACTTCCTCACCTCAACCACCTAAACTACCCATCCTCCAACCCAAAACACTCTCCAGAACCTTAACACCACAACCTACCCAACAACCTCCCAAACCATCCCCTCAGCCTTCCAAACATCTCTCCTTAGAGGAGTTCAAGACAATCAAGACAAAGCTCATCAACTGTACTACCCTGAGCGACATCTCTTGTGAGGAGGACTCTGTCAAACTGACTTATGTTGAGGGATCCTCATGTTCCCTCACTAGAGATCAATTTCTTGATCTGCCCAGAGGAACTTTGGACCAAGCTGCAAAGCTCCTTGGCCTCAACTCAGTTCCTTTGAATGAGGAAGAAAAGAAGCTAAGGAGAAGGTTGGTGACTCTGCTGGATACGAAGAAAGGAGACAAGGTACCAAGTAAACCACTTGTGCCAAGGAAGAAGATTATCCAGTGGAGGTTCGAAGACTTCTCACAACTTTTTTGTTGAGAGAGAGAGAGTGGAGAGCTAAACAGGCTAAATGCCTCATCTCTAGTACACTTAAGGAGATTTGATATTGCTGAGTTAGCAGAGAAGCCACTCTCCAACCCCTCAAATTCTGAAGTAGCTGCTCACATCAGAAATCACCTGAGCAGTCTTCATCTGGCCAAGCTAACTGCTAGGACCAAGTTTGAAGAAGAGTTGAAACTAAGAGAGGAGGAGAAGAGGAAAGGATCAGCAACCAAAGGCAAAGCCTTTCTTCAAATGGTTGAGGGTCCTGAACTTGAATCCATAGTTAGATGGGAGTATGATTATACCTCCCATCAATTAACTCTCTTCAGGGGGCACAACAAAGGGTACATATCATTCAAAGTGACAGACTGGATCTCCTGTCCATGAATGATTTGTACAAACTTCTCAGCACCACTTCACGGAAGAACAAAGAAACAGATAAGTATCTGCTTTCACTGGTGCTGAAAGTTTTGAGAAGCAGGAACAAGTGAGGTTTTGGTAGCATTAGCCCAGGGGGGTTTGTTGGATCAAGAAGAAGGCTGGTGCAACCAAAACCAAATCACTTAGACTATTTTAGCACAACTAATAAAGGACTTCCGAAGCTAAGTGTGGAACTTCCGAAGGATATGGAGTTCTTCCGAAGATAAAGAGTAAGATCAACTTCCGAAGAAAAAGCTCCAACTTCCGAAGACAAAGTCTTCTCTTCCGAAGTTCAAGACTTAGAAGAAAGATAAGAAGTCAACATTCGAAGTATGAAGAAAAGAAGAAGTCCTCAAGCCTCGGAAGAAGTAGCCTCTTCAGAAGTATAAGTGGCTTTGGAAGAACTTGTTTTTCCGAAGCCATTTAACCTTCGGAAGACACTACTATGAACCAGTGGACATAAGTATGGTCTCTGACACTCTGTTGCAGACCTCTGATACTGCATGGCATTTTCCCAAAGGGCCATGTAGTTGACCATACTTTTTTCCACTGTTCACCTTTTTATGTTAGTACAAGTTACCAACTTTAGTTGGTGACAAAAGGTAAGTCATGGACATGTCATGACTACCATATCTTAGATAATACTTTATCTAAGATACCTTAACTTTAGCATTGTAGTGTATGCTTTAGTAGTAGGTTTCCAGCTGGTATCAAAGTATATCCGGCTGTAGGTAGTAGTATATATAGTTTCTCATTGTAACTCATGTAATATGCTTGCAAGAGTCTTGTAATACTTTGAGTTGAGAAGTAATATATATACAAGTGCCTTGAAATTATTTCTTTGTGTTCTTTGCTACTTATTATATTATTATCAACTCTTAGAAGAGATTCTGTTTCATCTTATCTGAGCGTAGTATAAGTGAGTTTGAGAGAAATCCAAGTGTTATGTGACAAAACAGATCCTGCAGGTTCTTTATCAATCAATCTACGTATGTCTCTGATATCTTAGAGAGATTTGATATGAAGGATTGTAAGCCAGCCAAGACACCTATACCCAGAAACCATGACCTTTGTCCTGACTCTAAGGGGGAGGATACTGATCAACATCAGTATAGGGTAATCATTGGGTCTCTGATGTATCTCACAGCAAGTAGACCTAATATCATGTTTTCTACATGCATCTATGCAAGATATCAGGCTGCTCCAAAGGTGTCTCACCTAGTTGCTGCCAAGAGAATTCTTAGATACCTCAAAGGAGCACCTAAATTAGGTCTTTGGTATCCTGGGAATAGCAACTTCAATCTCTATGGCTACTCCAATAGTGACTATGGTGGCTGCAACATCAACAAGAAATCCACATCAGGAGGATGTCAATTTCTTGGTGGAATGATCATCTCATGGCAATGCAAGAAGCAATCATGTGTCTCTACATCTACTACTGAAGCTAAATACATTGCTGCTGCAAGTTGTTGTGCTCAGTTGCTTTGGATTCAAACCAGATGCTAGACTATGGATTCAACTTCATGAGCACTCCTATTCACATTGACAACAACAGTGCTATCTCCATTACTGAAAATCCCATGAAGCACTCAAAGACAAAGCACATTGATATCAGGTATCATTTCATTAGAGATTTTCATGAGAAAAACATGATCAAACTAATCAAAGTTGATTCAAACGAACAATATGCTGATTTGTTCACTAAAGCTTTTGATGAACAAAGATTTAAAAATCTCATTACAACTATTGGGATGATAAACATTGATTAGTCTATCTCACTTGAAAACCTTTTTTAAATGTGTAATGTCTTTTGTCATAACAATCTAAGCCATGTTACATTAAGTTAAATTTTTCTAAGTATGGGTTTCTCCGAAGAGAAATTAACCATCGGAAGATTCTTTTCGTATCTTCCGAAGCTAAATTTCTCCAAGGGAAATCTTCTTCTCGGAAGAGTTTTTATACTCGGAAGAAGCGATTGATTGCGTATCAGATCTACTTCCGAAGCAAATAAAACTCTTCATTCGGAAAGCACATTTTACTCTCTGAAGTAAGAAATTTACCTTCGGAAGTAAAATTGGCTTTGGAAGAAGAATACCTTTGGAAGTAGATTACCCTCGGAAATCCTTTATACTCAAAAGAAAATCTTACTATGTAACGAAAATCTTTTTGCCCCACACAGTAAAAAGTAAAGATTTTATTAATGATGTCGGAATCTTTTAAATGGTTATTAACCTTACCACCATTGTCACATCTTACCCCAAACCATCTTTTCACCTTATCCAAAACCCCAAAAACCGCCATTCCACCCATTTAAATAATCCCGACTCTTCACTTTAATCTTTTCAAAAAATTTACTGTCCAAAGCTTCCTTCACCCCAAATTCACCCTGCTCAAACTTGTTTCATCATCTTCTTTCTTACAATGGCACTCAATCCTCAACACAACCAAGTCGCACTCCTTGACTCTACTAAGGATGTTGACTTCTCAGACATCATCTCCTTTCTTACCCAATCTACCTACTTTACCGCTCTGACTGTGAACCCCCACCGTTTAATTGAATCACATGGAAGAATTTTAGGGTAACGGTCAGAAAGTAGTCCTAAATGGAGTCAGGGTTATTCGGATGAGCATTTCTGGCCGGGAGTTGGTCATTACTGAACAAGTCATTCGGGAGCATATGGAGCTCCATGATGAAGGCGCTCCGACTGAGTTCCCCAAATCAGATCTTGATAATACATATCTCCAAATAGGATATGGTGGAGATGTGAATAGGTCTACAGTGTATAAGCTCAATTTCTCATATAACTGGAAGTTCCTACTTCATGTTGTTCTCTATTGTCTGTCTAACAAGTCTGGGGAATGGGATCAAATCCCATATGAATTGGGCTGCCTAGTTCATGGATTGGTGAAGAGCCTCCGCTTCAACTACTCAAGGTTTGTGTTGACTAACCTTATGGGGAACCTTCAAAACGACACATTCTATATGTGTCCTAGATTCATCCAGCACATAATCAACTGTGAGTTGGACCAGAGTAAGCTTGTCTATGCAGCTACTCTGCATGTCCCTCAAATGAGGCCGACCATCTTCAAAATCATGAAGAGAGTGTCCACCAATTTCACTAGAAGACACACTACGCTTCTTCTAGGTATGATTAAGCCAATGGCTCCTTGTGACATCCCTGTTCACCCCAAAGTGATGAACCCACACCAGCAACTACCCTCACTTTGCCAGATCTTATTGCTCACCCCATCAAACACACATATTAAAGACGCAAACGAACCCTTGCTCAGTCTACTCTGATTGAGCAAGCCCCTCCTGTTCAAGCCAAAATGACTAGAATGGAAACATGGGCTCCCACTCAGTCAGAAGTCTCACCATCCTTCTCATTTGACCTCAATATAGAATTTGAGTCTCCTTAGTCTCAATTCCCTGAGCCCCAAACCCAGGCCGCAAGTCCCAGGATGAGTCATAACACTCTTCTGAGAAAGCAAAAAGGGACAGCCCCACCAAAGGCTCAATGCCAATAGACATTGACCAACGTCCCGGGTCAGTAGGCTTCACTTCCCTATCCTTTACTGACCTTTTAATCAGAACTGATGAGGAGATTACATCTCTTCATGGCAATGAAGTTGATCCACAACACCCTCAACCAGATCAACAGAGTCTAGAGGGACCTCTTGTCTCTAGCACACATCAGTTAAAACCAACTGAGGTGAGTCCCACGGATGTGGAGGGGACTCATGTAGATTCAATTGCCACTACTGAAGGAAACTCATTGGATCCTTAGGCCGGTGGTACCATCTCTGAGACTAAATCTACGGCAACCATGCCTTTTGATGACTCTGAAAGAGACATCCTTGGGCAAGGGAAACCAGAGTGCCAAGAAACCATATCTGGTGGTGAGGGTGAACATACAAGGTATGTTTCCTCATCTCCCTGTGATTCTTCAAAAGAAGATGATGGTAGTATGCAACTCACCATTCAATACCTACTTTCTAAAGTATCAAACCTTGAATCAAAGGTTAAGACTTTAGAGGATAGGTCTGCCACTAAGCAACTTGAGATTGAAAATCTCAAGGCTTAACTAGCTGAGAAACAGATTGAGAGATCTATCAAGCACGTACCTATTCAGGTCTTTGACCTCTTCCTCTAGCTCATCTAGCTCTTAAGATGATGCTACCAAAAAGGGGGAGAATGTGCAGAGACAAACAACAGAGGAACCACAGAGCCAAGCTTTAACTTCTCTATCTACTAGATACCCGGCTCCTACAGCAACAATTTTTTCTGAGCCTCCTAAAGTTGTCATGCAAATGGACCCAAGGATGCTCAGAGATCTTAACAGGATCTTCTCCAAGTTCCTATTGAGATCTTCTTTAGATCAACCTAGCCCTGACATGGCTATGATATACTTTGGAGCTGAAGAGTTTCAGAGGCTAAATGCACCTTCTACCACTGTGGAAGAAGTTGGTCAACCTAAGGCCCAAATGGAACCTAAGATTCATTTCAAAGGGGAAATGAGGACTGATGGCCCAGCAACTGAAACAGTTAGGACAGATAGTGCATTCCCTCAGACTTCCGAAGCTGAAGTCAAAGCCTCGAAAGAACAATTTCAATCTTCCGAAGCTGAGATGGAAGCTGCGGAAAGCTTGTTCTCCTTGTTCGAGGATCTACTCATCACAGATGCAATTCTAGAGCTGGCATCTAAGGTGAATAGTGAGGACTTTTTCAACCGACCCCTAGCTCAAACAACTTCATTATCTCCATCCACCATGTCTCAACTTGAACCCTCCATCCAAGAACCACCAAAGTCTAGCACTTCCGAAGATGCTAAGGGTAAGAAGAAGATGACTGTGGAAGAGCTTCAGGAGGAGGAGAGGATTGAGAAACTTAAAAGAAAAGGTAGACTCTCAACTGGGAAGTTGCTAGCTGCCAGCTCCAAAGCAGCTGCAGCCAACCAGGAGGCAGGGTGGAGATCATTAACAAGCTCATCAAGCTTGGAGCTATCACTGAAGATATACTCCTTCTATCACTAAAGGAGTTAGTAGAGCTAGAAAAGGCAACCATGTTGCAGATTGAGAGAAAGGAGAAAGCAGCAAGGTTGGCCTTAGAGGAGGAAAGAGAAATGACGAAAAGGGAAGCTGATCTGCAACATAGGAGGGAAAGGATAACTTTCCTAACCTCCAGGGGTTTCTCTCTTCAAGAACTATCTCCACACAACAATGACACGATCCTATGGCTCTTCAACAAAGAGCAGGATCAACTGGAGAAAGAGAGGAAGAAAGCTGCAAAAGAGAAGATAAGGGAGAAGAAGAGAAAGGAAAAAGAAGCTAGGGTCATTGCTGCCAAGAATATAGGTGAGAAGGCCGGGATGAAGGATTCTCTCCGGGCTCATGGCTTCTCTGGTAGGCAAGTGGGACCCATGTGAATCCAAGGATCGCAATCAGGAATTATCAGTGTCGGTTGATGGCAAGTCAACTTTGCGGAATCAACGTTAGCTTGGTTTAATTGTTTTGCAGTAAATTTCAATATCAACAAAAATGCAAGAACACACTAAAAGAAACACAATTAATGAATAATATGTATTTCATTAAAACACGTTAATGATTACAAATAATGAATGAATGATATGAAATTTTGGTGATGGATGATGTGACGGCTGCTAGGGTTTGATTGAGAGATGTGATGGGATGTTTGCTGGTTGTGAAATTGTCGTATTGCTATTGCTGTTGTCGTCCTCAATTCAAAACCTAGGATCAATTTAAATAGACAATGATGTTTATGTTAAAGGAAACACCGGATCTCTTGGGATTTGAATTGTTTCTGTTAAGGAAACATTTGAATTCTTGGGATTCGCATAACTGCCTTGTTGACTTGTTGACTCGTAACACTTGTACTATACAATTGTTTGGACTCCGCATAAATATTGTCTTCCGTAGATGTTTTGTTCTTCCGTAGAAGTCTTGTTCTTCCGCAGACATCTTATTCTTCAAAAGCAATCTTGTTCTTCCGAAGCAAACTTGTTCATCCGCAGCAATTCTCAAACTGATTCACTCGTACTCGTTGTTTTGTTCATCCGGAGATGATCTTCGGATGTTTTGTTACTTGTAAGAAATATATCTACGGAAGAACAAAATATTCATCCATAGATGTTTCTTACACTTGGTCAATTTCAGAATTTGACCAAGTATTATGTTTGTACCTGCAATTACCCATAACACACATATATGGGTTAGCATATACAATTAATGCATGCATAATAAATGACAATTACAGATATTTGTTACAAGAATTGATTAAAGTTCTAAGCCTATACAAATTGATCTAGACCTATAAGTCCTAGATCTAACAATACTCCCCCTTAGGCTTAGATCCTTGTATTCAATCCTTCAAAACAGAAAGCTCCTTGACTCTGCAATGATCTTGTTGTAGAAGTAAGACACAGCAGTCTTCTGATCATCATACTTGTAGTTGATCTTCATCTTGCTGAACTTCTTCAGAGTCTCAAAGGTTATCCCCAGAACATCTTCCTCCGTAGTGAGTGTGTCTAACACATTGTTGTTATTCACCACTTCTAGCTCATCTTGCTCTGAAATTCTGAGTTCTGTGAATTCATCAAAAGTTGTTCCCTTCAGCAGTCCAGCATTGAATCTTCTTCTTTTAAAGGCTTTGGCATGTAATTTGTCAATCACTTGTATCACATGGACATGCATGAACAAATCATTTTGTGCTTTTTCATCAGCCAGCTTGGGAAAGAATTTGTCATTAAGGTACGAGGTGTAGCTGGGATGAAGTAATTTGATTTCCACAGGATCAAAGATCCTGATCGGGTCAGCTTTCTTGTTTTCAGCATTTCTTAGCAGGACCAACTCCTTTGTTTTCTCAACATAACCCCATTCAGTTATAGGGTATGTGAATTGAGTCCCTTCAATGCATTTGATTGCTACTGTAGTTCTACTTTTGTAGTCAACCCTCTTTAAGAGTTCATCATCTACAGATTTTGAGGCATTGGACTTGTATCTTTTAAGCCCTTTGATTCTCTTTTGATGCTCTGCATCTTCTCTTTTAGCTTCTCTGAGGACATCATCTTTAAATTTAGTCTTGAGCTTTCCCACTAGAGTTGAGAAGTCTCTTCCTCTAGGGTGAATTGGATAATTGTAGATGATCAGGCTTTGAAGATCTTTGATGTCATTCTCTGGCAGACTCACCACTGAAAATACATCATGGAAGTATTTAACTCTTCCAGTTGTTCTTTTAATAATAGCACAATCCCAGTCTGGATCATATTTCCAGGCCATGATCCTGTTCTCTTCCACATAACTAGGAGTTGTGAGGTGGTCTATTAGCTGTATCAGAGTGGACTTCTGTTCAGTTATCTCCCTCACTGTAGTGCCAAGTGGCCATAATTTGCCCGGTATTACTTCTCTTGGTTCTCTGATCAATTTGTCCTTCCTTTTGTGCTGATCTTTAGATTAAACTGTTATAGGTTCAGCAGGAAGTTTGCTTTGTTGCTCATAGGATGGATGTGGAGCTTCAGTTCTTAATTTTACACCAGTATCCAGCTCAACTTTCATCACATGCTCCATCATCCTTCTAAGTTCTTCTACTGACCTTCCCTTAAGCTCATGTGGTTTGTAGTTATGGCATTGTAACCAGCAAGTCATGTTGTATTTGCTCAGCTTAGCTGTGTAATAATGTCCCAACTCCTTCTTTATCTTCTGGATGGATTGAAAGGTGCTGAAAGCTTCATAGTCACAATTTGGAATCATAAAGCATGCAAGCTCAAATTCTTTCAGTAGATTCTTCATCTCAGTCATGTTTAGCGTCTCAACCATGTCATAAGGGAAGCCATGGTTTATGAGTGTCATGAACATGGTTGATTCAGGCCTCTCTTCTAATATGTCTTTTGTAGTCAGAAGATCATCAGCCTTTAAGACTTCCTGATCTGTTGGAGAGTCTTCATTGATCAGCTCTTTCCACTCTTCATCACTGTCATCATCTTGGTGAGAGATAGACTTCACAGTAGATAAATCTACTGAAGGTGTGTCTTCAGGAGATGTGAGCTTTTGTTTCTTGGAAGAACTTTCATCTGTTGTCATCTTCTTCTTTGCAGCACCAAGATACTTTCTCTTCCTTGAGTACAGAATTAGCTCTTTTGATGCCTCAGCAGATTGTTTTGTTTGAATAGTTGAATCATCAGCATTTGACTCTAATGCACAGATCTTCATTTTGAGCTGCTCAATCTCTTCTTCTTTTCTTTTTATGACATTTGATTGAGCAGACATAGAGTTATTTGCTTGTTCAAGCTCCATCATCATCCTTTCTTTTTCTTCCTTTTCAGTTTCTGCTGACGCTTTAAGCTCAGACTCCTTATCAAGTAGAGCATCAATGACTTCATTGTTGCATTGAGCATCTTCTCTCAGCCTTTTTATTCTAGCTTCTTGTTTCATCAACTCTTCATCCTTTTCTCTTATCACTCCCTTCAGCTCCTGTATTCTTTGCTTTCTTTTGTTCGATTTCAGCACTAGCTTGTTGTACTCAGCAACCAGATAACTCTTGCTGACAGGGATATCATTATCACTTAGATCATCTTCATTGTAGGCAATCACATCAACATAGTTTGCTTCTTCTTCTTCTTCCTGATGTTGAGCATCAATCTCATCATCTTTTACTTCTTCCAAGTCTACACTTGCTGAGCTTGAACTGGGCTCAATGGCTTGATCTGCCAGTTCTTGATGTGGTTGTTGTTGTTGCTGATGGTCAGTCACCGGAGAGACTGGTTTAGTTTCATTTGAGAGTACAGGGGATTCAGTTTTGCTTAAAGACAGTTGAACTGTACTTGCTTGTGAGGCTAACTCTGTCTCCCCATTGTAAATGCTCAAAGTGGATGAATTTTCTGGATTTGGAGGTTGTTGAAAAAGTTGCATTTGAAGCTGATTTGGTGATTGAGGGTGAATTGGAGAGATTGGTTCTGTGTTTTGGCTAGCAGGAGAAATTGGTTGGGGTGTTGGTTGTTGATTTGGTGATAGAGGGTGAATTGAAGAGATAGGTTCTGTGTTTTGGCTGACAGGTGAATTTGAATGGGATGGTTGAGGTTGATGATGTATGGGTGATGTATCTGGTGAGTGAGTGTCTTGAGCAGAGTTGGTTGATGAAACCTCCTGTTGGTCTTCCCACACAAGCTCTTGAGGAATGTTTGCATGAGCATCTACAACATGATCAAACATGGGCATGTCTCCTCCTTCATATTTCCTAGATATTTTATTCAGTACTGATCTCCCAAGGTGTGCTTGAACGAACACATCACCATCCACAGTAGTTCCAGGCAGATCAGCATTGATGATTAGTTACAGAAACCTTAGAAACATGTACATCTTGTCAGCCTTCTGTACTTTGATGTGATCACACACAAGCAGTTGAAGATGTACTTTGAGTAGTTGTAGGTTCTTCCCTCAAAAATACTAATAATACCTGAAGAGATATGCCTTGAAAATCTGTCAAGTCCAGATTTCTTGTTTGAGATACACTTAAGATAAGTGTGACAGAGAAATCTGTATGACTTGCAGAGTCTTCCTTTCTTTATTTCTCCTTTCTCGAAGTCACCATCATACCCCATCAGTAGAAAGACTTTTTCTATGTATTCATTGTCAAACACATTAGGGTGACCAGCTTCTGTATCTCCCAACTCAAGAACCCTTCTTATTGTTTGTTCATTCACTCTCAGTCTTTGATTC
This sequence comes from Flaveria ramosissima, assembly GCA_025215565.1. Classification (NCBI taxonomy): domain Eukaryota; kingdom Viridiplantae; phylum Streptophyta; class Magnoliopsida; order Asterales; family Asteraceae; genus Flaveria; species Flaveria ramosissima. The sequence continues at coordinate 60,349,887 of CM046041.1, forward strand.
TTCACATCAGCCACAATAACTTGACCATCTTCCCCTATTTGGGCGGAGTTCCAGAAATCAATGATGTGCGATTGGTGAATCACAGGCTCTGCTGATAAGGCATAGAACAGCCTGGATCTTCTTAGATATCGGATAATGTCTTGACACCCTATTGAAACAGGATCGTCAGGGTTTAAGAAGGCACACACATTGTGTTCTTTTGCAAATCGATTATCCATCTGTTCAGAAGAAGAAGATTTCGTTAGAATCATACTGAGAATACGAATAGTTGTGAGATTAAACAAGATTCGAATGGTTCATTATTGAAACATTACGACATGTGTTACCTTGAACACAGCGATCGGAGAGCATAGATATATGTTTGTTTTGATGTTTTGATTTGGTAAAATTTGAATGTTATCGAAGGGGGAAAAGTTTATTGAGAGTGTGGTTTTCTAGGTCTGAATAAAATGAACTGAGAAGGCAAATAATGAATTTTGAAGTCAAACATCATCATTTATACCCTCAGACACATTAATATTTAACACTAATGAAGTGGGACCCACAACAAATTCTTCCGCAGATCATCTACGGATCCCATAAATCATCTGAAGATGTCTTAACGACATCTGCTGATGAAGTATAACTTGCATTTTCATAGATAATCAATCTATGAAATTAAATTATTTTTGTTGATCTTTGTTCATTAACGACATCTGCTGATGAAGTATAACTTGCATTTTCATAGATAATCAGTCTATGAAATTAAATTATTTTTGTTGATCTTTGTTCATCCGTAGTTTACCAATCTACGGATAAACATTTAAATTTTCCACACTGTAGCTTCTGCTGATGCTTAAGATGGCACAATGCAGAGAAATATTGTTGTATGGTCCAAGTCCATTGCTTAGAACCATTTATTGCTGTTGGACCTTGTTGACTTTGTATTCATGATAATTTTGCACAAGTTTAAAATGATTTTAAAGAAAATTTCATGTATCTAGGAGCTAAGATGGTGCTCAGATTCCAATTCCTTCAAATTGATAATGAAATAAACAAAGCTGCTGATTGATAAACTTAACTTCATGACTTCTACTCCCCCTAAATTTGTGATTAATGATGACATTAAGCATTTATCATAAATTTCTAAGAAGAATAGCATGAGTGACATTTAACTGTATGATAATGATCAGGCATATATCCACATATGATGGGATCATACTATACTACTAAGCCTCTTCCTGATGAGCTATTTTGTTGAATTGATACCTGAACAAAGTTCTGATTGCAAGTATATTGTCCACTTAAATCCATACAAGGGCTCATGTATCAACTAGGCATGCTGATTATCATGTTTTCATATTGATTTGGAAATAACTGTTATGGGCTTCACATTCAATTCACAAAGATTTTGTCATCCCTTTGTAAGTCAAATCATCACTTTTTCACACTTAAAAACTATGTACTTTAAGTTATAAGATCTATCTTGAGATGCATTGGGCATCTCATTAATGCAATGATGTAAAAGCTCTAGATTAATATACAATTGATCACATAAGATTCTTTTGAGACCTTAGATATGATCATCATCAGATCACCAGGTCTTTACTCACGTAAAACAGAGGTGCCTTTAACCCAGGTCTTTGTTCACACAAAACAGAGGGATGATGAGGATCGTGATCTTTTCACCTTTTGTAACTGATATTCAGTATGGTGATCATACACCCAGGTCTTTGTTCACACAAAACAGATGGAGTATGATTTGCAAAGATAGATATTATAAAGTGTTTTACATAGTGTGTTTATATGAGTGATTTGGTCATATTAGAATAAGACTCACTTTGTATTCTCAAAATGAAGTTTCCCACAAACAATCACTTAGCATTATGTTTGGCATGCACTTAGTGTAGTTTCCACTCAAGATGAATCTACTCACATATCAAGAAAGTTGCTTAGATTTATTGTTATTTTTGAATCCAGGAATAAGCACAGATATAGTGTACTATCATTTCCCATGCATATGTCCTGCTGAAGCATCATTACACACAATATTTTGTTTGTTCAAATTGATTAATCTAAGTTAATCATGCCTAGAGACTCAATCAGAAACTTAAATCTGACTGAATCAAAGGTTTTAGTGAATAAATCAGCAAGGTGATTTGTTGTATCCACTTTGACTAACTTAATTAAACCTTTTTCTGAGCAATCTCTCAGAAAATGATATCTTATCTCAATATGTTATGTTTTACTATGTTGCACAGGATTAGCAGTTATAAACATAGCAACAGAATTGTCTATGTAAATTGAAGTTTGAAGGAAGTTGTAACCATAGTCAAGCAATTGGTTTTGCAACCAAAGGACTTAAGAGCAACCAGCTGAGGCAGCTATGTACTTAGCCTCAGCTGTGGATACAGATACATTGGTTTGTTTCTTGCACTGCCATGATACTAGTCTTGGTCCGATAAATTGACATCCACCATGTTGATTTTCTGTTACTGTTACATCTAGTCACTGTCTGAGTATGAGTATAGTGTAAAGTCACCATCCTTTGGATACCAAAGACCAAGTCCTGGTTTTCCTTTGAGGTATCTGAAGATCCTTTTTACAGCATTCAGATGAAACTCCCTTGGATCAGATTGGTACCTAGCACACACACACAGCAAACATAATGTCAAGTCCACTGGCAGTTAGATACATAAGTAAACCTATCATTGATCTATATAATTTTTGATCAATAGATTTTCCTAAAGGATCAGGAACAATCTTGTCAATTGTTGATGCTGGTGTTTTGCATGAGGATACTTCAGCAAGATTGTATTTCTTCAAAATTAGATGTATGTATTTTTCTTGCTTGATGAATATCCCATCTGGTTTTTGATGAACTTGAAGACCAAGAAAGAAGGTTAATTCACCCATTGAACTCATCTGAAATTCAGATTTCATCAGCTCTTCGAAATTTACACACAATCTCTTATTAGTTGAGCCAAATTTAATGTCATCAACATATATTTGAACAACTAAGAGATCTTGATGTTCTTGTTTGAGAAAGAGTGTCTGATCAATGGTTCCTCTTTTGTAGCCATGCTTGAGCAAGAAAGATGATAGTGAGGATCTTCAAAACCGGGGGGTTGTGATACATAAACTTCCTCATCAATCTTCCCATATAGGAATGCACACTTGACATCCATCTGATACACATTGAACTTCTTATATGATGTATAAGCTAGAAACACTCTTATGGCCTCAATTCTTGCAACTGGTGCAAAAACTTCATCATAGTCTATTCCTTCTTCTTGTGTGTATCCTTGTGCAATCAACCTTGCTTTGTTTCTTACAATAATCCCTCTATCATCCAGTTTGTTTTTGTATAGCCACCTTGTTCCAATAGGATGTTGACCTTCGGGCAAATCAACTAGAGACCATAACTTTTGCTTTCTAAATTGTTGAAGCTCTTCTTGCATAGCTTTAATCTAACTATTGTCTTTTAAAGCAGCAGTGATGTTTGGAGGGACCACTTGATAAAGAAAACAACTGAAGAGACAAAGGTTGGGAGTACCACTTTGGCTCCTTGTAGTTCTCTTTGTAAGATCTCCAATGATGTTGTTGAATGGATGAGTCTTATGGATTCTCATTGATGGAGTTGATTCAACTGGCATGGATGATTCCAGGTTAGTCATTTCCATTGCCTCAGACTGATCCAACCCAGGTTGAGAGTTTAGAAAATAGTCAAATTGTTCAACATGAGGTGAATGATCATGAGTGTTTTCTGTATGGTCTGTAGGATCATCTCCAGTATCGGTTTGCTCTTCAGTAGAAACTTCTCCGGAATCATTTTGCTCTTCCGTAGGAACTTCTCCGGAATCATTTTGCTCTTCCGTAGGAGTTACAGGAACTTCTCCGGATAAGTGAGGACTTGAAACATTTCCAATGTTTGTTGTATTCACTTGACAGCATGGATCTGTTGAAGGGACAACATTCACATCTCATGATGCACCATGTTCATTTCCACATGAAGTGTCTGCAGCTGCTGCTGATGTGTTTCCACCCGAGGATGTGTGTATCCTTGGAGGATCGGCAGATAATGTTACTTTAGTCATATGAGGTGGAACAAATGGATAACATACTTCATTAGATCCTGCAATGTTCAAATGATCATAGTTAAATGATTTAGTTAGAGCATCTATGTCAAACAATCATGATGAACCTTTAACTGACTTGGTGAATACAGATTCATCAAAGGATACATTAGGAGTTTCTTCCGTAATGTTATGTTGTGGAATATAAACCCTATAAGACTTAGATGTTGAAGAGTATCCAACAAAGAAACCATCATATGCTTTTTCTGAAAATTTTCCCAATGACTCTTTTATGTTTAAAACAGATACATGACATCCAAAGACTTTAAGATATCCTATGTATGGTTTTCTTTTAAACAAGAGCTCATAAGGAGTTTTGTTATGTTCTTTGACAATTAATGTCTGTTTTGAACATTGCATGCAGTATTCACAGCCTCAGCCCAAAATGTGATGGGCAATTGTGAATCAGCTAGCATTGTTCTGGTTGCTTCAATGAGAGTTTTGTTTCTTCTTTCAGCAACTCCATTTTGTTATGGAGTTCTTGGTGCACTGAATTGCCTTGCAATACCTTTGCTCCTGCAAAAGGAATCCAGTTCAAAATTGACAAATCCAGTTCAAACAGATCCATGTGAAGCAATTTGAGTGGTGTAGTATTAGTATTGATAATTTTGGATTTATGTGACACTCTATGTTGTTTTCCTTTGTAACAAGAAGAACAGTGAGTTGAGCAATGAAACTCTTTGTTTGGCAATCCAATGACCAGGTCATTTTTCACCAATTTGTTCATGTTCTTCATGTTAGAATGGACAAGTCTTCTATGCCATAGTTGAGATACATCTTCTGATAACTTAGATAGAAGGCATGTTTCATGTTTTGTGAGGGATGTGTTGTTCATATCCAAAACATAAGTGTTTTCTTTTCTTGCTTCTTTGAGGAGGATCCATTCTTCTGGAACATTAAATCCTGGCTTAAGAATGTAACAATTAGTATTATCAAACAATGTGGTATAATTTTGATCACAAATTTGAGACACACTTAGTAGATTATACTGTAAATTTTCACAACAATTTACTTTCTCAAATTTGAGCACACCATTTGTTATCATTCCTTCACCAACAATTTTACCTCCCTTTTTATCCCCACCAAATGCCACATAAGAAGCTTTTTTATGTTTGAAATCATGGAGAAGAGAACAGTCACCTGTCATATGCCTGGAACAACCACTGTCAACATACCACTTGTTGTCAGCTCTCCAATATTGTTTCTGCAATCAAAAAAATAAATCAGTTAGAATTGACAACCCAAGTCTTAATGATCTTGGGTTTGTCAAAAGTGTCTAAAATAGTTACTCCTTCTTGAACAAGTATTGAAGTTTCAATTTTAGTTTTGGTTGTTTCATTCTGAGTTGTTTCTAATGAGGATGATTCTGTTGAATGGGATGTTGATGAAGTAGGTTCTTGTTTCCCAATTTCTTCTTGATCCATCTTAATTATGTTCATTTGAGACTTTGGTTTTGATAATGAAACTTTATGATTAAATGTCTCACAATCTTTTGTTTTTGAATGATGTATATGATTTCCCTTTTCAAATTTATCAAAGAATGCATCATCATCCTTTGTTTCCTAATCAGTCAAATATACCCTTTTGTGAGGTGTTTTTGACTGCTCGAAAGTTGGTCTGTTCTTCAATGTATAAGCACTTGATGATGTTTTGTCCTTTAATTTTGACTTTGATTTTTGTTCAGACTTCTTCAGTTTTGAACCCTTTTCACAATCAGTAGATTGAGTATCTGATTCAGACTTATCTGATTCTTTCTTTTTATGCCTTTTGTCTTGTTCTTTTTGTTGAAATAACATTCCTGAGTGGAATGGTTATTTTTGTTGCAGATGGCACAATGTTTGTTGAAATAGCAATCATCAATCATGTGATTGTTCATATTGCAAATAGAGCAGTAGCTACTGAAGTAACAATCTTCAGTATTGTGATTTTTCATGTCACACCATTTGCAATACTTTTCATCTGTTTCTTTCTTAGAGTCATTCTTGTGTTTGCTGACTTTTGATGTTGTTCTTTCTTCTTCAGCTTTGGATGTGCTTCTTCTTTTTCAACTTTATGCACATTTTGATTGTTTGTTGTTGAATTCCTCTTCCGTAGAGGATCTACTGAATCATCATTAACTTCTACTGAAGTTTTCTTTTTCCGTAGATCTTGTACATGAAAGAGGTTCTTCTTCCGTTGATGATCTGCTGAAGCCTTTTTCTTTTCTTTTTCCTTGGATTTCTCTCTTTCCTCAGTAGAAGCAGAGTATTGTTGTTGATTTAGTTCTTGAAGACCTTCATTCAACTGAGCTATTCTCTTGCAAATGGTTTTCAGCATGTTTCTTTTTTTAGGAGGGTATGGCAACTTTGTTTCTTCAAGCACTTTTGGAATATTTGTTTCAAACACAACATTCTTACTCTTATTTAAAAGATCAGCATCATGTTCATCAGAATCATCCAAGTCATCCCACTCATCTAAGTCAAATTCTAAATTAAATTGATTAATCTTTTTTGATTCAGAAGACTCAGTTTCATTCACCTTATTATCAATGTTTTGTTGATTTGAGCTAGTTCCGATATTGGTGCTAGGCACAAAATGTTTTGAAAGATTATTTGTCATTGATTCAGGCAAAGAAACATAGTTATTGTTAATTGGTGGTGCCACAGCATTGTATCCCAACCCAGACCTTTTCTTTGATTCAATATGAGAATTTAATAATTTCTCATATTGCAGAGATGAGAGCTAAAACTTCTGAAGTTTCACTTCAGTTGATGCATGATCAACCATGGATTTGGTTAAGGAAGTGGTCAGATGCTCAACTTGTGCTTTCAAACTGTAATTTTCAGAAACAATTTTGTCTAAATCCTTTTGTAAAGAGTTAATTTTAATTTGATATAGTTTATGTTCTCTTACATGAGATTCATTCAAAATCATTGTTTCTTTAACTTTATCAGCTAATTGTTGAGCATGAACTCTATATCTTTCTACTTCCTCAACACATATTGATGAACATAACCTGTCTCTTACCTCACTTGCCATGGGTGGAACTTTGTTTTCCATGTGAGCCATTAGAGCTTTATTTTCTTCTTAGACTTCCTTCTCATACACACTCCAGTCACAGGTTCCATCTTGAAGAATGATCAGTCCAGAGTCTTTGGAGTTGCTATTCCTGCTGGTGAATTGGTGGCTGGTAGGGATGAGTTGGTCAGTTGTGGCTGTCTAAATTATCTTTGAGTTGATGAGGGTTGATTTGCCTGATGATTCTGATGTTGTTTGTGTCAGAATTTTGTTGATTGCATTCTCTAGAAAAGTGTCCATAGAGATTGCACTTGAAGCATCTTACCTTTGACTTATCAACTCCTATACGTGATGATTTACTTGCAGCAGCCAAATTCTTATTTCTTCTCAGATATTGTTTGGCTCTATAGGCAATCATTGCCATTTGCCATTGAAGATCCATTTCCTCCACTACATCCGGAGGCAGTTCTTCTAAATCTTGTTGGCACATGTTGGCATTTGGCAATGTACTTCCTAGATAAGCTTGAAAGCTTGAACTGAAAGCTGCAAAAGCTGCCTTTTGTTCTTCAGAGTCTAGAATGACAGTGATAGACTCTGATTGATTGTTGGATGATGGTTTTTCAGATGATTTGTCTCTTTGATCATCAGATCTTTCTTTTTCTTTTCTTGACTTACTTTGAGAAGATTTCTTAGGAGGTTTTGATACATAGAAGCTTACTTCCTCTTCATCTTCACACAAAGTACAAGAGTTATCACCATCATTATTAGATATGAAAGCACTTCCAGCACTTCTTGTTTCTTTAAAGTGATATGGTGATACATGAGTTCTTATACTCTTGTTTCTTGATTTCTCATCTAGTTCAAGAGCCTAAACTTTAGCCACTAGTGTGTCTAGTCCGACTGCTTTTAGATCTATGGTATTCTTGAACATGGATACAGTTTGCTTCCAACTTTCTGGTAAAGTATGGAGCATTTTCTTGTTCAATTCCTCATTTGTGTATTTCAACTCCAGAATGTTCATTTCTGTGACAAGTTGCATAAACCTGTGGAGTTGTTGAGGAATTGATTCACCCTCAATATGATGAAAAGTTTCATATTGTGAACGAAGGGTGTCTTTCCTAATGCTTCGGATTTCATCATTTCCACCACAAAGTGTATGAAGAATCTTCCACAAGGAATTGTTGTTTTGTAGGTTTCACATCTGATCAATATTTCTTCTAGCAAAGCCATACTAAGCAAGCTATATGCTTTGATATCAACTTTAACCTTCTTAATATCATCAGGTGAAAGATCTTTTGTGTTGATGGGTTGATTGTTATCATTATAATCCGGCCCAAGGGTGGGTGGAATATAAGGACCTTCTGTTATAGATACCCATAAGTCAGAATCTGTATAATTTACATGATTCCTAAACTTGATCTTCCATGATTTGAAGTCTGCTTTTGTTTCCAACTTTGATGGTTGGTAAGATGATCCACTGAAGTTGCTCATGATTGATTAAGATCTAAGATGTTAACTGATGAAGATGATCAACAGGATCTGCTATTCAATTGATTTGAATATAGATCCAAGTTAATCTCACCGACTACTGTTGAACGACAAACAAGTTTCACACAAATCCCTTTTAAAAACAATAGATCTAATCAGTAACAACTGACAAATCTACAGAATTTAAAACAATTAAACACAACTAACAATGATAGATCAATTGATCTAAATCAATGAGCACTTGGCTCTGATACAACCTGTGAATCCAAGGATCGCAATCAGGAATTATTAGTGTCGGTTGATGGCAAGTCAACTTTGCGGAATCAACGTTAGCTTGGTTTAATTGTTTTGCAGTAAATTTCAATATCAACAAAATTGCAAGAACACACTAAAAGAAACACAATTAATGAATAATACATATTTCATTAAAACATGTTAATGATTACAAATAATGAATGAATGATATTAAATTTTGGTGATGGATGATGTGACGGCTGCTAGGGTTTGATTGAGAGATGTGATGGGATGTTTGCTGGTTGTGGAATTGTCGTATTGCTATTGCTGTTGTCGTCCTCAATTCGAAACCTAGGATCCATTTATATAGACAATGATGTTTCTGTTAAAGGAAACACCGGATCTCTTGGGATTTGAATTGTTTCTGTTAAGGAATCATCGGAATTCTTGGGATTCGCATAACTGCCTTGTTGACTTGTTGACTCGTAACACTTGTACTATACAAGTGTTTGGACTCCGCAGAAATAATGTCTTACGTAGATGTTTTGTTCATCCGCAAAAGTCTTGTTCTTCCGCAGACGTCTTATTCTTCAAAAGCAATCTTGTTCTTCCGAAGCAAACTTGTTCATCCGCAGCAATTCTCAAACTGATTCACTCGTACTCGTTGATTTGTTCATCCGCAGATGATCTTCGGATGTTTTGTTACTTGTAAGAAATATATCTACATTGTGTGTTCTCGATATGAACGGGATCGTTGAGCTTGGATCTTAGGATTCATATTGATAATAACAAAACTTGATTATTCGATGCTAAAATAATAATAATGATGAACACAAAAAGTGTTTAATGATTGATGTTTATTGATTTGATGATGAAATCATCGTTCATGAAAAATGATGATATGATGTTATTGGTGATGGAACTAATTCCCACACTTGGTAAAGAATTATTCACCCACTAATGATGATAAGTATTGCTATTTATACTAATCTAGCATTTACAATAATTACAAAATAAACCCTAGACTAATACTTTTGTTGTTTTTGTTCTTCAAGTCTTCATCTTCAATAATAATTGGAAATCTTCAATTTTTTCAAAGGTAGAATACTCAACAATACTCCCCCTAAATTGTAGATTTCCGATTTGAAAAATAAAGCTTGATCTTGTTTTTGTTTCTTGATGAATAGTTATCCAAAGTCAAGAATTTTTTTTGTTGTTGCGGAAGCGAGGCTTTCAAACCTTTGAAATAACTATTTTGTTTTTGTAACCCGAGTCACATACACAAACCCAAGAACTTGTCTTCTTGTCTTTATCAACCCAAGCGCCAATCCCGTTACTGTTTTTGTTGTTCACATCCCGCATCCAAAGCCCGATTTGTTTTGTTTAATAATGTAGCCCAAGCCACAAACACAAGTTCATAGCCCACCATAGCCATCCTTCCAAGCTTAATAACTCAAACCTTAAAATTGGTTAACCTTTTTTTGTGCTTTTGTTTCTGCCTCCCGAACACCAACCATCATGAATCAACTCATTCAATTCAGCCACAATTTGATTTTGATCTTCAACTCACATCCAACACTTCATGTTCTTGCTTCCTCGATCCAACAGCAGAAGAATCTGAGTTTGTTCATCCGCAGATCCTAAATTTCACTTCCGTAGATGTTCAATTATGCTTTCCGTAGATCATCTACGGAGGAATAAAGCACTTCTTGAAATCGACCAAGGCAGGCTCAAATCCGTTGTTGTGGTTCCTTATTTTGTTTTTGAGCTTCGTCCGCAGAAGTGAATACATCACGTGTGCTGTAGTTTGATAGGTTGGAAATTGATTCAAGTTCATATCCTCTGAAATACAACAATCTACTGTTGATGATGTTGGCTGGTTTCGATTGATGTTGATGGCTGGTTCAGTAGTCGATTTGAGGCTGCTTGCTTAGTATGCGAGAGGCTGCTTGCTTAGTATGCGAGAGGCTGCTTGCTTAGTATGCGAGAGGCTGCTTGCAGCTTCAATTTAATGATGGTTTTATGCAACAATACCCAAACGGTTTTGCTATTTGCTAATTGATAATAATGAAGATGTTTGTTGGCTGAAAACAGCTGTTTAATCGATTTGTTTATAGGCTGCAGGTAAGTTGTTTTGTTGTTGAGGTTTGAGGCTTGGTTTATTAAGGTTATGGACTGATTTTGTTAAGGTTCGAAGCTGCACACGTTTTAGTAGGTTGACTGCTGCATAGAGTTGTGTTTGATGGGGTTATGGGTTGGTTCTGCGGGTTTGATGCCATGACTGCACAATGGGCTAGTACAGGGCTGATTTTGTTGAGATTGCGGGTCAGTTTGGGTGATGTTTGAGTAGGATTGTGAGCTGCTCACAAGCTGCTAGAACAAGTACTTCACAAGGGCTATTTGTGGTTGATTTTGGTGCTGTTCGGATGAGTTTTTTTAATGAGGTTTGGGGCTGCAGTTTTGGTTATGGATAGAGATGGTTAAATGAGGTTGTTTGCTGCTGTTTTACATGGATAATGGCTGTTAGGAGCTGCTGAAATTTGATGTTGATGCTGTGGAAGCTGATGGATGTAATTTTTGTAGTTTGCTCCTGATTTTTATGCTAAACTAAGTTGTATAGTCTGCTGATCAACTTGTACATTTGCTGCTCAAAAATTACAGCAAATAACTCATTGTATTATCTCTTATTCATAATGAAATCATATTCAAATCTGAATAATGATAAATACCACCATGAACATCAAAAACACATTTTATGAATTTCTCAGAAATCACCTTGTATTGTGAATTGATTGTTGAATTGATATAGTAACACATCAAATTTGAATCAAAATTGATTGTTGATCCAACTCCATGCTCCAGATCTGAGAATTTGTTAAAAACACCAAGAACACCAAAAATCCATTTACTTGAAATTTTGATTTTCATCCAAAGATGATATTGATGCTCATTTGTTGATGAAATTGCTATTCTAGCATCATGTTGATGAATCCAAATCAATCCAAACTCAATTTTCATGATTCAGATCTGAGAATTTCTGAAGAACACCAAGAACACACACACTAGTGTGTGAAAATGACGAACATGAATATGAAAATCCCAAATCTCATGGATTCTACTCCAAACTTCGATTTCTTGCTTCCAAATGTTGATTTGGTCATAGATGATGAATAAACAACATCAGATTCGAGCTAAATCCATCAGATTCATCTCAAATCATTAGATTTCTCATGAAGAACACACCAACTTTTTCTCCAAGTTTTCTTCAAATCTTCTCTAATTTTAGCAATCTAACCATGAAATCTGATCAAAATCAATATGAATCCATCAACTCCGGCTCTGATACCAATTGTGTGTTCCCGATATGAACGGGATCGTTGAGCTTGGATCTTAGGATTCATATTGATAATAACAAAACTTGATTATTCGATGCTAAAATAATAATAATGATGAACACAAAAAGTGTTTAATGATTGATGTTTATTGATTTGATGATGAAATCATCATTCATGAAGAATGATGATATGATGTTGTTGGTGATGGAACTAATTCCCACATTTGGTGGAGAAATATTCACCCGCTAATGATGATAAGTATTGTTATTTATACTAATCTAGCATTTACAATAATTACAAAATAAACCCTAGACTAATACTTTTGTTGTTTTTGTTCTTCAAGTCTTCATCTTCAATAATAATTGGAAATCTTCAATTTTTTCAAAGGTAGAATACCCAACAACCCATATCTGAAAAGACACTCCAGCGACATTTCAGTGACATCAAGGCTGACATTCGCTTGGGAAAAAGGAAAGAGATGTACAGAAGGGGACAGGGGATGATCTTCAAACCAACACCTCAACCCCAACCTACAACCCAAACTCAACCCCAACCTACAACCCAAACTCAACCCCAACCTCAACTTGAGCCTTTCCCATTTCCCTTCCCTATCAAAACTGAACCCATTTCAGAATCTTACACCCCTGAACCCACACCAACCATCATACCTACCTCATCACCACAACCACCTCAACTAATTACCCTTCAACCTAAAACACTACCCAGAACCCAAACACCACTACCTACCCAACAACCATCTAGACCATCCCCTCAGCCTTCTAAACATCTCTCCTTAGAGGAGTTTAAGGAAATCAAGATGAAGCTCATCAGATGCACAACCTTGAGCGGCGTCTCTTGTGAGGAGGATTCTGTCAAGCTAACTTTTGTTGATGGATCCTTATGTTCCCTCACAAGAGATCAATTCCTTGATCTGCCAAGAGGAACATTGGACCAGGCTGTTAATCTTCTTGGGCTCAACTCAGATTCACTCAATGATGAAAAGAAGAAGCTAAGAAGGAAGCTGGTGACTCTGCTGGATACCAAGAAGGGGGACAAAGTACCTAGCAAACCCCTTGTGCCAAGAAAGAAGATTGTCTAGTGGAGGTTTGAAGACTCTTCTCACAACTTGTTGTTGAGAGAAAGAATGGCGACCTGAACAGGCTTAATGCCTCATCTGTACTACACTTAAGCAGATTTGATATTGCTGAGTTAGCAGAGAAGCCATTCTCCAACCCCTCAAACTCTGAGGTAGTTGCCCACATCAGAAATCACCTGAGCAGCCTTCACCTTCCTGAGCTAACCGCTAGGACAAGGATTGAAGAGGAGTTAAATCTGAAAGAAGAGGAGGAGAGGAAAGGATCAACAACCAAAGGCAAAGCCTTTCTCCAAATGGGAGTATGACTATAACTCTCGTCAACTAACTCTCTTTAGGGGGCATAACAAAGGGTGCATGTCATTAGGAGTGATAGACTGGATGTTCTATCCACTGATGACTTGCACAGAATTCTCAGCACAACTTCCGGATAGAACAAAGAAACAAACAAATATCTCCTGTCCCTTGTGCAGAAAGTTTTGAGAAGCAGAAGTAAGTGAGGTTTTGGTAGCATCAACCTAGGGGGAGTTTGTTGGATCTAGAAAGGCTAATGCAACCAAAACCAAACACATAGAATATTTTTGGCGTAACTTATAAAGGACTTCCAAAGCTAAGTGCGAAACTTCCGAAGGAAATGGAGTTCTTCCGAAGACAGTGCAAGATCATCTTCTGAATGAAAAGCTCCAACTTCCGAAGACAAAGTCTTCTCTTCCGAAGTTCAAGACTTAGAAGAATTCAAAGACAATGACTTCTGAAGAAGAAGTCCTCAAGCCACGGAAGAAGCAGCCTCTTTCGAAGTATAAAAGGCTTCGGAAGAACTTGTTCTTCCGAAGCCAATTAACCTTCGGAAGATGCTGCTATGGACCAGTGGACATAAGTATGGTTCTCTGACACTCCACTGCAGACCTCTGATACTGAATGGTGTTTTCCCAAAAGGCTATGTAGTTGACCATACTTTATTATTGTTCACCTTTTTTTGTTAGTACAGTTGCTAACTTTAGTTAGTGACAAAAGGTAATTCATGGACATGTCATGACTACCATATCTTAGATAAGACATTATCTAAGATACCTTAACTATAGCTTTGTAGTATCTGCTTTAGTTATAGGATTCCAGCTGGTATCAAAGTATAATCGGCTGTAGTTGATAGTATATATAGTTTCTCATTGTAACTCTTGTATCATGCTTGTAAGAGTCTTGTAAATTTTGAGTTGAGAAGTAATATATACATATACCTTGAAAATTATTTCTTTGTGTTCTTAAGTTACTTAGTATATTATTATCAACTCTTTAAGAGATTCTGCTTCATCATAACCGTGTGAGTACAAGTAAGTTTGAGAGAAAACCAAGTGTTTAGTAACATATATCGATCCTGCAATTGGTATCAGAGCTCTTTAGGCTCTTGAATGTGTGATCTTACCATCCAAATCAACTTGTTTTCACTCCTCCCTTCACCACACTCTAAAATGGCCCTTATACAGAAATCTGAAGTTGAGATGGGAACGATGACTAAAGCACCTATCATCATCCCTGAAAACTTTAGACAATGGAATAGACGCATAGAAGGTTTCATCAGATACCTTGATGGTAAAATGTGGTTGTCCATCGTCAATGGTCCTTACAAGCCCAAGGTTGTTGCACCTGGAGGAAACGGTGCCATGATCGAGAAGGTTGTTGAAGATTACTCTGATGAAGACCGGAAGAAGATGGACATAGACAACGATGCTATGACGGCTCTTATAACTGCTATAGCCAACTCCATCATGGTGGGGTTTGAGCATTGAAAGTCAGCTAAAGAGCTATTTGATGCACTATCACAGATGTACTCTAACTTCAACGATTCCAAGAAAGATTCACTCAAGCAACAGTTTGATAACTTTACCTACATTGCTGGAGAGACCCTCAGCCAGCAATACTTCAGGTACATGGATCTTATTACTTCCCTTCAGTCTGTGGGAGTTACCATTGACTTGAGAGATCTCTCAAGAAAGTTTATGAGTGCACTCCCAAATGAGTGGATGTTCTACAGTGTCTCTATCAAAAGGATAAGAATCTGAACTCCCTCACCATGACTGAACTATATGACATTCTTGATGGATACCGTGTAGAGATGTAAAACAAGAGGGGCCATCCGAAAAGAAATAGGTGAAACAGGTTAGAATGATGTTACAAGATAAATAACAAATAAAAATAATTAAAAAAATAAAAAGAAAAACACATTTACTTCGCTGGCCGAAAGTATAGTTTCACTGGCCGAAACAGTAGTTTTGGCAGGTGAAAGTGTAATTTTGGCACATGTTCACATGAAATTTCGCCCAACCATGCCGAAACTATAGTTTTGGCAAGGCGAAACTGAATTTTGGCAAGCAAAACTGTTAGGTTCGCACAGACAGCATAACCTTACAGTTTCGCAAAACACCAAGTGAACTTTCGTTCAATATCGCAGAAGGCATCAATACTTTCGAAGCAAGAACTGCGAAGGTATTGAACTAACGCGAATCAATACGTCCAATTAAACTGGATAAAACATCGATTAAACTATATATTCAGGTTCAAAACACACACCTAAGACTTAAATATCATCCAATACGTGAAAATATCAATAGAAATGAGAATCGTTTAGGAGATCGGTCTAGGGCTTCGAAACTAGTAAAAGATACGACTGAGCGAAAATGAGCCAACAATTTCACCTAACACAATATATAGCACCTATTTCGCTGTCAGCAAAACTGTAGTTTCGCCCGGTAAGAATCTAAATCAAAATGGCTTTAAAATGAGTGAAAGTAATCGCGGGCGAATCCTATAAAAGGTAAATAATAAAAGAAGGTTAAAAGGATATCGAAACATAGTTACAAGTGAAGAAATCTTAGTTCTGGACAATCAGAGTTTTTCGGGATTGATGATTATACTGTGCTTTTCAAACAAAACCCATGCCTTCTTTTAAATTTTTAAAACAAGTAAAATTGGGCTTCTCTTAACCATGCCTTTTTTTGTCAATTGGGCTTCGGTTTAGTTTAAAAGGAAATTTAAATGACCCGGTCCCACAGACATTTAGCAAAGAAACTCATCTTGTCCTCATAATATATTGAGCAATATCATAAACTCTGCTTGATGATCAATGGAGAGCACAAGAAGCACAGACCTTATAATTTTCAAATGATGAGAGCTTTAGGTCTATACTTACATATAACAAATGAGATGATCATTTGATCTTATCTGATGAGAGCTTCAGCTCTATACTTACATATAACAGAGAAGATCATCAGAACGTGCTGATGAGAGCTCCAGGTCTATACTTACACATAGCAGAGGAGATAAGCACATAGTAATATACAGGATGAATCTTCTTTGATACAAATAGAGCTGGAAATAAGCACTATTGAGAAACATGAAATTTCCTTTGAAAAAATATCAAGAACATAGACGTTATGCTCTCAATCCTTTTGAACAAGGACATGTAACTTTGGGAAAGCCAAAATATCAATGGGATAATCCAAGTCAAGAAAGTTTCTAAACCTATTAGTTTAGCCACAAGATCGCTGTCTACTTCGCGTTCTGGCTGAGTATATCAAGCATATCCCAACACAAGACTGTTGACCTTCTTCAAATCTTTCAGGCAACAAAAACTTTATTCTACAAGAAAGATAGATAAACTTAGTTATTCTCCCTCGAAATTTCTACGAAACAGCAAGATAAGAGAAATTTCTACAAAAAGAAGCCTATCAAACATATTTAATTATTTTTAAGTAAAATAATGAAGGACTATGGAGCTTTAAAAATGAAAAGAAGCAAAGAACAAGAACAGAGAAAGGTTATGTATAATATTTACATGAGACAATTAAAAAAATGAATTCTAAAAAGGATATTAATCCTAACATGGAGATCAGTTCATAAAAACGAGGTTTATTGAATGTTTTAGTGAAAAGATCAGCCTTTTGATTTTTAGTATCAATAGGAATATTATCAATAAAACCCTTCTCCTTAGCATCACGGATTACATGAATCCTTGTCTCGATGTGCTTGGTGCGGGAATGATGAATTGGATTCTTTGCGATTCCAATGGTTGCATCATTGTCACAAAATAACGGAGTGTGAAGGAAATTGATTCCATAGTCAATCATTTGATGTTGTTTTCACAGCACTTGAGAGCAGCAACTCGAAGTAGCAATATACTCTGCCTCCCCAATGGAAAGAGACACAGTAGTTTGTTTCTTGCTCTACCATGATACCAAACAATTTCCTAGATATTGACAACCTCCGGTGACATATTTTCAGTTTAATCTGCAACCATTAGAATCACTATCAGAACAAGCATGCAAATCAAAATTTCCACCACAAGGATACCAAAGACCCAGATGAGAAGAGCCTTTCAAATAACGAAAAAATTGTTTTACTGCTTTCTCATATGAGACTCCTTGGGGTTAGGTTGGTATCGAGCACAATATCCTACAGCAAAAGTGATGTCATGACGACGTGCTATAAGATACATTAGGGATCCAATCATTAATCTGTACATATAAGGATCAACAAGTTTCCCGTTCTCATCAGGAGTGAGGCATGCTTAGGCAGTGAATGGTGTTAATTCAGAAGAAGCATCCTCCATCTTGAATTTCTTTAAAAAATTTTTGATATACTTTTCCTGGTGAATAAGAATTCCATCAGGCTTTTGTTCAACTTGCAAACCCAAGAAAAAGCACATCTCCCCCATCATGCTCGTTTCAAATCGACTTCTCATGACCTCCTTGAAATCCCTGCAAAGCTTAGAATTGGTCGAGCCAAAAATAATGTCATCAACGTAGACTTGCACGATTAGCATCTCACCATCCACTTCTTTGTTGAATAAAGTCATATCAATAGTGCCATGAGAAAAACCATTGCTCAGAAGATACTATGTTAAAGTCTCATGCTAGATGCAAGGAGCTTGATGTAAACCATAAAGAGATTTATCAAGCTTGTAAACTTTGTTAGGAAAGTTTGGATCCTCAAACCTTGTTGGTTGACACACATAGATCTCTTCATCAATGTCTCCATAAAGAAAGGCACATTTAACATCCATTTGATAGACTTTGAATTGTTTGTGTGCAGCATGAGCAAGAAAGATTCTAAATGCTTCAAGACGGGTTGTGGGAGCAAAGACTTCCGTATAGTCAATCCCTTCTTCTTGAGCAAATCCTTGCACTACCAACCTGAATTTATTCCTTACCACAATGCCACGATCATCAGGTTTGTTCTTGAACACCCATTTCATGCCTATTGGATTTTGTTTGGAGGAAGATCAACAAGCGTCCACACTTTGAGTTCCTAAATTGTTGAAGCTCCAATTGCATGGACTCAACCCAGCAAGGATCCTGAAGAGCTGCATGAATGTTATTTGGAACAATTTGAGATATAAAACAAGAGAATAAACACACGTTTATCAAACCAGATTGACTCCGCGTCCTAACACCATCAGTAATTGATCTGATTATGTTATCATGAGGATGATCCTTTAGTGATTTGAAATCAGTGGTTAAAGGTAATGGATTGGATTGAGGTGCACTAATGGATTGAGATGGAGTAGAGGTTGGTGTAGATGATGGAGAACAAGATGAAACGGGTTGAGCAGATTGGGATGATTGAAAGGTTTAAGATGGAGTAGAGGTTGGTATGGAAGGAATAGATGTCGAAGCAGGTAGGGGTGGAATGATTCATTATGGAATCATACAGGTATATCAGAATCATTTGAGGATATTTTAATAAAACATTTTGATGCTAGATTCTTGTTTTGACCGAGAGTCAATAGCAATTTTAGGAAATCATACCAGAGCTATAAGATGCATACAATGATTTTGATTGTCGAGAATTGCAGCCACGATGCTTGTCAGTATATTTGTCCTCCTGAATCCATACACAGATTTTTGATTCACACTGTTGATGAGTTAGGTAATATTATTTCAACAAGCATTTGTGGATCCCACACTTATATGGTAATCAACATTCCTCAGGAGATTTTTGAGCGGTCTACAGGTATTTGACAATAAGAGACTATTCTAAGAGCTTTCAAAGAGATGCCAAGCCTCAGGTCAGTGCCATCGCACAACAGAGAGGCACAAACAACAATAAATTCTAGAATATTTAGGTTATGTTTATCCTCAGGTCGGTGCCATCACACAGCAGAGAGGCACACAACCTATTTTCTTGTGAGAGCATTTTTCTTTTCTTTTTGCACGTAACGCACCAAAAACATTTGTCATTAGCTTGATTGCGCTTAACAATTTTTTTTCCAATTTGCTCTTTTTTATGGTCATCCGCACACATTTGCGGCGTTTATTTTGCTCGTCACCCCTTATTGGAGCTATTTTGATTGTGTTAACCAGGGATAAGATCGGAACCCACAACAAGTTGAACAACTTAGTTTGAATTTAAATCACCAATAAGGTCTACTCATCTATTGTGTTGAATCTACCGACACATCATACAATAGACTAGCAACCTCTAGGTCTACTTTCTCTATGTTACCTCAGTAGGAGACTAGTTTTACTATTATTTTTCCTTTTATTTTGCTTAGACTTCTCAAATTTATACTTTGAATTTTGCATCTTAATCATTTAGGTGCTTTTGAGGTTCCAAACAATTTGTTACCTGTGTACTATCATTTTCCATAAGCATTGAATCAGAATCACAGATTTGATTTCATTTCTTTTAGCTAATCTGCCCTCCTCCCTCGTTTTTTTTAAAGTAATTAAATACTGCACGAATTAAATACTAAGCTAACCTATTCTCCCCCTAAAATTCTAAAACCAAAAATCTCTTTGTGTTTTTGGATTTTAATAGACAGGAAAATAAAATAAATAAAAGAAAATAAAAAGAAAAAAACTTGTCGGACTACGCAATTTTGTCTTCTAGAATCACATCACTTTTCTTTTTCACGCCATTAACCTCTAAAAGATATAAAAACCGCGGTTTATCAAATGCTTTTGTGTAGAGGTCGGCGCGTTAAAAATCCGTATTAATTTTAACAACATCGATTAATTGCTTTTCAAAACAGTCACGTATAAATTGATATTTAATACCGATGTGTTTAGTTTAGGATGTTGGACTGGATTTTTGATGATAGCAATAGCAGAAGAATTATCAACAAAAATAGGAGTGTTAGAGAATGGCAAACCATAGTCGCACATTTGCTGTTGAATCCAAATGATCTGCGAACAGTAACTTGCAGCAGCAATGTAGTCAGCTTCACAAGTTGATAGAGCAACCGATGTCTGCTTCTTACACTGCCAGGTGACTAATCGTCTACCAAAGAATTTACATCCTACAGAAGTTGACTTGTAATTCATCTTTCAACCACCATAATCCGAGTCACTGTACGCTGTAAGCTCAAAATCATCGTCATGAGGATACCACAACCCGAGTGTTGGAGTACCCTTCAGATAGCGAAAAATCCATTTCACACCAATGAGATGATTTACTTTTGGTTTTCCCTGATATCTTGAACAAAGCCACGTCGCATACATGATATCAGGAGGAGACGCTGTGAGATACATAAGGGATCCGATCACTCCTCTATACATTGTAGCATCAACCAGATCACCATTTTATCGGGTGCCACATCATGATTCGTGGCAAGTGGAGGTCCAGCAGCTGAAGCATTCTCCATGTCAAACCGACTGAGGATGTCCCCTACATATTTAGTCTGATGCAGGAAGATTCCTTTTGGTGTCTGATCCACCTGTAGTCCTAGGAAGAACTTCATCTCCCCCATTTCACTCATCTCGAACTCTGCTTTCATTACAGATTCAAATTCTTTACATAATTCTTCATTATTGGAACCAAAGATTATGTCATCTACATATATCTGTACCAGCAGTAAATCACCGTCTTTTTCTTTGATGAATAACTGTTGGATCTAGAAAGGTTGGTGCAACCAAAACCAAATCACCTGGACTATTTTGGTGCAACTAATAAAGGACTTCCGAAGCTAAGTATGGAACTTCCGAAGGGAAAAGGAGCTCTTCCGAAGACAAAGTGTAAAACCAACTTCCAAAGGAAAACTCCAACTTCCGAAGACAAAGTATTCACTTCCGAAGACAAAGTATTCACTTCCGAAGATCAATACTTAAAGTGAAAGATCAGAAGTCAACTTCCAGAGTATGAAAGAAGTCCTCAAGTCTCGGAAGTACAGAAGCCTCTTCTGAAGTATAAGTGGCTTTGAAAGAACTTGTTCTTCCGAAGCCAACTTACCTTCGGAAGACACTACTATTATCCAGTGGACATAAGTATGGTCTCCCTAACACTACGCTGCAAACCTCTGAGATACTGCATGGCGTTTTCTCAAAAGCCATGTAGTTCACCATACTTTATTCCACTGTTTACCTTTATAAGTTAGTACAGTTGCCATCTTTAGTTGGTGACAAAAGGTAAGTCATGGACATGTCATGACTACCATATCTTAGATAATACTTTATCTAAGATACCTTAACTTTAGTATTGTAGTATATGCTTTAGTCTTAGGTTTCCAGCTGGTATCAAAGTATATCCGGCTGTAGGATCTAGTATATATAGTATCTTATTGTAACTCATGTTTCATGTTTGTAAGAGTCTTGTAATACTTTGAGTTGAGAAGTAATATATACAAGTGCCTTGAAAATTATTTCTTTGTGTTCTTGGCTACTTATTATATTATTATCAACTCTTAGAAGAGATTCTACTTCATCTGATTTGAGTGTAATATAAGTGAGTTTGAGAGAAATCCAAGTGTTTAAGTGACAAACCCGATCCTGCAATTGGTATCAGAGCATTTTAGGCTCTTGATTGTGAGATCTTACTATCCTAATAAACCTGTTTTTCACTCCTCCTTATACCACACTCAAAATGGCCCTCAACAAGTCTGAAGTAGAGTTGGGGACGATGACTAAAGCACCCATCATCACCCCTGAAAACTTCAGGTCATGGAGCAGACGAATGGAAGGCTTCATCAGGTATCAAGACAGCAAGATGTGGCAATCTATTGTCAATGGCCCGTATAAGCCAAAGGTAGCTGGTGGAAACGGTGCCATGATTGAGAAAGTTGTTGAAGATTATTCTGATGAGGACCATAAGAAGCTGGACATTGATAACAATGCTATGACTGTTCTCATGACTGCATTTCCCAACTCCATCATGGTGGGGTTTGAGCATTGCAAGTCAGCAAAAGAATTGTTTGATGCACTTGCTCATATGTACTCAAGCTCAAATGACTCCAAGAAGGACTCACTGAAGCAGCAGTTCGAGAACTTCACCTACGTTGCTGGAGAGACCCTCAGCCAGCAATACTTCATGTACATGGATCTCATTTCTTCCCTTCAGTCTGTGGGAATTGCTCTTGAACTTAGAGACCTCACAAGAAAGTTCATGAGTGCACTTCCCAATGAGTGGACATTCTACTGTGTCTCTATCAAGAGAACAGAGAACCTGAATACACTCACCATGACCAAACTCTATGGCATCCTTGATGGATACCGTTTGGAAATAGAGAATAAGAGAGGTCATCAGACAAGCAGACCCTTGAGTCTTCCTGCTAGCAACGCTTTAATAGTTGTTGAAGGCTCAGGACCCTCCCAGCCTTAACAATACCTGACTTACACCCAGCAGCCATCCTGTTCTTCTGGGCCATACATCATATTTCCTGAGACTCCAAGGTCTCAAGAAGCTCAACAAAGTTCCTTTCAGGACAGCTGTGCTTGTCTTAGGAAGTGGACACTCTAATGATTATCAATATTGCTTTGATGATCTAGAGTGCTTTAGCCCAGATGACGTGGAATACGTGGACATAGTCCAACAAATGGCTCTATTAACCTATAGAGCAAAGAAGTTCTTCAAGAGAACTGGAAGGCAATTTCCCCAGAACCCAATCAATAGCAAATTTGGGTTTGACAAAACCAAGGCCAAATGTTACAACTGTAACCAACTTGGTCATTTTGCAAGGGAATGCAAGGCTCCCAAGTCGAATCCGGGAACCCCACAGACCTCCACACATCCCTCTACACCAAAGCCCACTAGAAAGTCAACAAAGACAGTTGCAATGGCTCAAGAAGTTGACTGGAGCTTTATGGTACAGGATGTGACTCCTGCTCAAGCACTCATGGCCGGAACAGATGAGAATAAGGTATATGAACATCTCTGTATTCCTGCCTTTATTGCTAAGGTTAAATTGTATCAGGACTACAATATGGAGATTAAGTCCGATATTGAGTCCTTAAATGTTTTAAAATCTGAGTTTAAAAGGGCTGAATCGGACTATCAAAGAAAAATTGAGGAGTTAGAGAAAACTGTGTCCCTATTAAAACATGAACACACTAACTATAAAACTCAAATAAATGATTTAATATCCAATTTGTCGGAGGCTCAAGCCCAGCTTGTCACAACTGAGGCTCAAGCTAGGAAGTATGTTATTTCTGAGCAAAACTTCCAAGCCATTCTTGCAACATCCTCTCACTCAAAACTTTGTTACCAAAACAAAGGTGGGTTGGGAACCAATGAAATTGCTCCACCACACTCTTATGAGTCTATAAGAAAACCAAGGTGTGGTACTGAAAAGCAAGAGGTTCCATCTGTTGACACACCTTCTCATGAGTCAAAGAGTGATGCAACCATGGAGACCATCACAGGGAAGAACCAGGTAATTATACCCTATCCTACCACTGATGATCAAACCCTGACCACCAAAGCCAGAAGAAGCAGAGCTAAGGCAGCCAGAAAAACTGCCAAGAAAGTGGCTGAGTCTAAGATGAAGATAAACCCAAAGCAAAAGGGTGTATTCATCTCAGCTGGATTCCAGGTGGTAGGAAACTCTGATTTAGGAAAGGAGTGTAGTACCAGCACTCCTGTCCTATCAAAGGATCAGAAGTTAAAGGGAAAGGTTGCTGATGAAGAGAAAAAGAACAAGAAACAACAATCCTCAAATTCCCAAAAGATTAACATTGCATGCATAATGTGTGGTCTGCAAAACCACATGGCCAAAGACTGTTACTATAATCCTGCTAGCACACATTATGCAAATAATGTTAAAAAGGAAGGAGTCAGGGAAGGTTTCTCATTTGGATCATATCAAATGGTTCCAGTGATGAAAAAGGGAAAGCTTTTTTCCGAAGCAAGGTTGCTTTCGGAAGACGGTCCTTCTTTCGAAGGGAAAAAGGCTTCGGAAGCTAAAGCTGTCAAGACTCAAAAGAATAAAAGAGTCCCCTTGAGACCATCCCAGAAGAAGACTGCTTCGGAAGAAAAGGTGGTGAAGGCTTCTTCCGAAAAGAAAGAAGCCTCGGAAGAACGCCAAGCTTCAAAAGCTTCAACAAGCTCCTCTTCCATGATCAACCAAGGGATGGAATGGAGGATCAAGGAAGATGCTGCAGCCCAAACCTCTTCTTCAAAGACATCCATTGAACCCCCATGCATAAATTTTGGTTCAATTATGTCACTATCATTGGAAGAACCCAAGACCAACAAGGCTTGGGTTTCCAATCAAAACTAATCATCTCATCTTATTTGCAGGGACATCCATACGACAAGAATAACAATGTTTGGATTGTGGATAGTGGATGCTCCAAGCACATGACAGGGAACAGATCTCTCCTTCAACAATTTCAACATTATGATGGAGGTCCTGTCCAGTTTGGAGGTGAGGCCGAAGGATATATTTCTGGCAGAGGAAGTATATCCAACAGAAAATTAAAGGTTGACCAAGTTAACTTTGTCAAACAGCTTGAACACATACTGTTAAGTGTTTTTTCAGTTCTATGATCAAAAGCATCAAATGCTCTTCACAGAACATGAGTGCATAATCCTCAATCCCGGGATGACAATTCCTCAGGAATTGGTGCTTTTTGGATCTCCCAGGAAAAGGGATTTGTACAAGCTGGATATGAACAATGCTTCCCCAATGGGAGAAGTATCATGCTTTCTTTCCAAAGCTGATGGTGATGAGTTAACACTATGGCATAAACGAATGTGTCATGTAAATTTTAAGACAATTAATAAATTGGCTAAAAATAACTTGGTACATGGTTTGCCTAAAAAGGAATTTTTCTGCAAAGATAACTGTGTTGCATGACTGAAAGGGAAGCAACACAAGACATCTCATAAATCCAAAGTTGTTAACTCCATCACCACTCTATTACACTTATTGCACATGGATCTATTTGGTCCCACAAGTATAATGAGCATTTGAAGGAAATCATATTGCCTTGTGATTGTTGATGATTTTACTTGATTTACATGGGTATTCTTTTTAAGAACCAAAGATGAAACTGCTGAAACTTTAAAATCTTTTATTCTTAAAATAGAAAATCAAATTGATCACAAGGTTAAAATAATTAGAAATGATCAAGGGACTGAGTTTAAGAACCACGTTCTTGACTCATTCTGTAACTCAAAAGGGACTGCCAGACAATATAGTGCCCCTAGAACTCTTCAACAAAATGGTGTTGCTGAGAGAAGGAACATGACACTTATTGAGGTTGCTCGGACTATGTTAGTTGATTCAAAGTTGCCTCTAACATTCTGGGCAGAGGCAGTCAGCACTGCATGCTATGTGCAGAACAGGGTCCTTGTAGTTAAGCCATATGGAAAAACCCTTTATGAGCTATGGAATAAGAGGCCACCGTTCATTGGCTTTCTAAGATCCTTTGGCAGCAGGTGTACCATACTTAACACAAAAGACAATTTGGCAAAATTTGCTGAAAAGTCGGATGATACCATCTTTGTTGGATATTCCTCTAACACTAAAGCTTATAGAGTTTATAACATTAAAAATCAACAATTTGAGGAATCTTTCAATATTGTAGTTAATGAGGACACTCCTTGTGTTAGGGGGAATGGCTCTGATCATATCTTTGATTTAGAATTGTATCCAAACTATTCTAAACCATCTTGTGAGAATGTTTCAGCAGGACAGGTGCTCAAAGTGATTCTGATGATGACCAACTGTTTGAGCTTCCCAGACCTATTCCAAGTTCTCCAAGAGCTGCAACAAATCAAGTTCCCACTATTGGCAGATCTGATAGTATAACTATCTCAAAGGATAGTGGAGCTTCAACCAGCGGTTCACCTATTGACTCTCAAACTTCATCAGGTGACACTGCACAACACCAAGCTGATGGAAGCAACATCTTGAAGGAACAGGCAACTGTTAATGCTGCTTCACAGCAAACAAATGATGATGTTTCTCTTTCATTCAATCAGTCCTCATTGAATGAGTTTGAAACAGTAGCTGGACCAAGTGTTCAAGCTCTTGAGAAAAATATGTCCAATTTGGATCTATCTTTGCAACTGGAGGTAATTCCTAGACTTAGGATTCACAACACTCATTCAGCTGAGAATATTATAGGGGAAGTCTCTAAAGGCGTGAGAACAAGAGGACAAACTCATAATGGGAATGTCTGCCTGTATTCATGCTTTTTTTATCCCAAATGAAACCCAAGAAGGTGGAAGATGCCTTGAAAGATAGTAGCTGGGTTGACTCAATGCAAGAGGAGCTGCTTCAATTCAAAAGACAAAAGGTTTGAACCTATGTCCGCTATCATCTGGTCAAGTACCTATAGGCACTAAATGGGTTTTCAGAAACAAGAGAGATGATAGAGGCTTGATTATCAAGAACAAAGCAAGAATGGTGGTTCAAGGATACACTCAAGAGGAGGGAATCAATTATACTGATGTTTTTGCACCTGTTGCAAGACTTGAGGCAGTTAGGATCTTCCTTGCTTATGCTGCATCCAAGAATTTCACTGTCTACCAGCTTGATGTCAAGTGTACCTTTCTATATGGGGATATAGTTAGGGAAGTCTATGTATGCCAACCTCCGGGATTTGAAGATGTTGGAGCATATATAGTCATATATAGTGTGTCCGTCGCTTGTCGAATAGTCTAGGCTTAATGTAATACACCTGATATGTTGTAAACACTTCAAGCTGGGTCATTCGCAGGAGCATATACGAATGAGACTCAGTCATGCGACTGAGCCTTACTAATGGGCCAGTCGTGCGACTGAGAGATGCGATTGGGTCATTCGTAAGACTGAACCATAGGTATGGTCCAGTCGTACGATTGAACCATACGCATGGTCCAGTCGTACGATTGAACCATACGCATGGTCCAATCGCACGAATGGGACCAGTCGCATCTAATATGGGCCGAGGCCTATATATACCAGTTTCAATGTGTAGAGAGTTAAGGATTTTGAGAGCTAGTCTGCCTGGAGCCTAGGGCTGCCGGATGAGAGGGGAGATCATGCTCAATCTCCCCTTGCCAAGAGTCTTGATTCTTATGTTGTAACGAGCTTGTAATCGTTAGGTTTTATCAATGAAACCATTATATTATAGTTCGTGTTATTGATTGTCTCTTGGTTTTTGCTGTTGTTTATCCTTCCGTCAAGAACATGCTCGGATGTTTACCGATCTAGTGACTTCACAATTGGTATCAGAGCCGGTTACTGCTGGAATGATCTAACATTCATTCTAGCTACCCGAGCTCTTGATTTCTGGATTAATTTTCAGATCTTGACGTTAAACCCACTTTGTGTTCTTCGTGTTTTGCTCAGATCGTGTTACGTGTGGTATCTCTATGTTAAAATTGCACTCGAAACCATGTTCACATCACCCCTTCGAATTTGATAATGTCTATTTTGTCTCGGTTAATGTAAAATTCGTCAGATTAGGGTTTTGGGCAGCCATTGCGGCTGCAGATCTGAAAATCTGCGTGCAGACCCGTTCATGCGACTGGGCCATGTGAATGGAGCATTCGTACGACTGGACCATCCGAATGGACCATTCGTACGACTGGACCAGTCGTATGTTCAGTCGTGCGACTGGACCAGTCGTATGTTCAATCGCACGAATGGACCATGTTGGATCTAGAAAGGCTGGTGCAACCAAAACCAAGTCACATAGAAGATTATGATACAACACATAAAGGACTTCCGAAGCTAAGTATGGAACTTCTGAAGGAAGAAGGAGCTCTTCCGAAGACAAAGTGTAAAACTCACTTCCGAAGGAAAACTCCAACTTCCAAAGACAAAGAACCTACTTACAAAGATCAAGACTTAGAAAGAAAGATCTGAAGTCAAGTTCCAAAGTACAAAAGTCCTCAAAGCCTCGGAAGCATAGAAGCCTCTTCCGAAGTATAAGTGGCTTTGGAAGAACTTGTTCTTCCGAAGCCAATTAACCTTCGGAAGACACTCCTATTATCCAGTGGACATAAGTATGGTCTCTCTGACACTCCGCAGCAAATCTCTGAGATACTACATGGCTTTTTTTCAAAAGCCATGTAGTTGACCATACTTTAATCCACTGTTTACCTTTTT
Source organism: Flaveria ramosissima (assembly GCA_025215565.1). Classification (NCBI taxonomy): domain Eukaryota; kingdom Viridiplantae; phylum Streptophyta; class Magnoliopsida; order Asterales; family Asteraceae; genus Flaveria; species Flaveria ramosissima. The sequence goes on from CM046041.1 coordinate 60,378,459, forward strand.
ATGTTAGTACAGTTGCCATCTTTAGTTGGTGACAAAAGGTAAGTCATGGACATGTCATGACTACCATATCTTAGATAATACTTTATCTAACATACCTTAACTTTAGCATTGTAGTATATGCTTTAGTCTTAGGTTTCCAGCTGGTATCAACGTATATCCGGCTGTAGGATCTAGTATATATAGTTTCTCATTGTAACTCTTGTATCATGCTTGTAAGAGTCTTGTAATATCTTGAGTTGAAAAGTAATATATACAAGTGCCTTGAAAATTTATTTCTGCTTGTTTCTTGGCTACTTATTATATTATTATTAACTCTTGTAAAAGACATTACTTCATCTGATTTGAGTGTTTCTATAAGTGAGTTTGAGAGAAATACAAGTGTTTAATGACAAACCCGATCCTGCAATTGGTATCAGAGCTTTTTAGGCTCTTGATTGTGAGATCTTACCATCCTAATCAACTAGTTTTTCACTCCTCCTTATACCTCACTCAAAATGGCCCTCAACAAATCTGAAGTAGAGATGGGGACGGTGACCAAAGCACCCATCATCACCCCTGAAAACTTCATTTCTTGGAGCAGAAGAATGGAAGGCTTCATCAGGTATCAAGACAGCAAGATGTGGCAATCCATTGTCAATGACCCGTATAAGCCAAAAGTAGCTGGTGGAAACGGTGCCATGATTGAGAAAGCCGTTGAAGATTATTCTGATGAAGACAAGAAGAAGCTTGACATAGACAGCAATGCTATGACTGTTCTTATGACTGCAGTTCCAAACTCTATCATGGTGGGGTTTGAGCATTGTAAGTCTGCCAAAGAACTCTTCAATGCGCTTGCTCAAATGTACTCAAGCTCAAATGATTCCAAGAAGGACTCACTGAAGCAGCATTTTGAGAACTTCACCTATGTTGTTGGAGAGACTCTTAGCCAGCAATATTTCAGGTACATGGACCTCATTTCTTCTCTTCAATCTATGGGAATTACTCATGAACTCAGAGACCTTACAAGAAAGTTCATGAGTGCTCTACCCAATGAGTGGACATTGTACTGTGTCTCTATCAAGAGAACAGAGAATCTGAATACACTCACCATGACCGAACTGTATGGGATCCTTGATGGATACCGTTTGGAAATGGAAAGTAAGAGGGGTCATCAGACAAGCAGACCCTTGAGTCTTCCTGCTAGCAACGTTTTAATGGTTGCTGAAGGCTCAGGAATCTCCCAGTCTCAGCAATACCTGACTTACACCCAGTAGCCATCTTGTTCTTCTGGGCCTTACATCACATTTCCTGAGACTCCAAGGTCTTAACAAGCTCAGCAAAGCTCCTTTCAGGACAGCTGTGCTTTTGTCTCAGGAAGTGGACACTCAAATGACTATCGATACTGCTTTGATGATCTAGAGTGTTTTAGCTCGAATGACGTGGAATACGTGGACATAATCCAACAAATGCCTCTTCTAACCTACAGAGCAAAGAAGTTCTTTAAGAGAACTGGAAGGAAATTTCCTTAGAACCCAATAACAGCAAATTTGGGTTTGACAAAACCAAGGCCAAATGTTACAACTATAACCAACTTGGTCATTTTGCAAGGGAATGCAAGGCTCCCAAGTCCAACCCGGGAACCCCACAGGCCTCCATACATCCCTCTACACCAAAGCCCACCGGAAAGTCAACAGAGACTGCTGCAATGGCTCAAGAAGTTGACTGGAGCTTTATGGTTCAGGATGTGACTCCTGCTCAAGCACTCATGGCCGGAACAAATGAAAACAAGGTATATGAACATCTCTGTACTCCTGCCTGTATTGCTAAGGTTAAACTGTATCAGGACTACAATATGGAAATTAAATCTGATATTGAGTCTTTAAATGTTTTAAAATCTGACTTTAAAAGGGCTGAATCTGACTACCAAAGAAAAATTGAGGAGTTAGAGAAAACTGTGTCCCTCTTAAAACGTGAACATAAAAACTATAAGACTCAGATAAAGGATTTAATATCCAAATTGACTGAGGCTCAAGCCCAGCTTGTCACTGCTGAGGCTCAAGCCAGGAAGTATTCTATTTCCGAGCAAAACTTCCAAGCCATTCTTGCATCATCCTCTCACTCAAAACTTTGTTACCAAAACAAAAGTGGGTTGGGAACCAATGAAATTGCTCCACCACACTCTTATGAGTCTATAAGACAACCAAGGTGTGGTACTGAAGAGCAAGAGGTTCCATCTGCTGACCCACCTTCTCATGAGTCAAAGAATGATGCAACTATGGAGACCATCACAGGGAAGAACCAGGTAATTATTCCCTACCCTGCCAATGATGATCAAACCCTGACCACCAAAGCCAGAAGAAGCAGAGCCAAGGCAGCCAGAAAAACTGCCAAGAAAGTGGCTGAGTCCAAGCTAAAGATAGACCCAAAGCAAAAAGGTGTATTCATCTCAGCTGGATTCCAAGTGGTTGGAAATTCTGATTCAGGAAAGGAGTGCAGTACCAGTACTCCTATCCTACCAAAGGATCAGAAATAAAAGGGAAAGGTCGCTGATGAAGAGAAAAAGAACAAGAAACAGCAATCCTTACATTCCCAAAAAGTTAACATTGCATGCATAATGTGTGGTCTGCAAAACCACATGGCCAAAGATTGTTACTACAATCCTGCTAGCACACATTATGCAAATAATGTTAAAAAGGAAGGAGTTAGGGAAGGTTTCTCATTTGGACCATATCAAATGGTTCAAGTGATGAAAAAGGGAAAGCTTGTTTCCGAAGCAAGGCTTCTTTCGGAAGAAAATTCTTGTAAGGATTCCTTAAGTCTGATGCAACCCAAAACATCCAAAGTGTCTCTACAACATGCACTAAGTACTGAAGAATAGAATGCTTCGGAAGTTTTACACAATGCACTAGAAAATACTCTAAGTGTAAAATCTTCCGAAGCCAAGACCAATATCTTCCGAAGCCAAACATGAAGTCTTCCGAAGCCTCAGAGACAAAGTCTTCCGAAGCTTCAACCTATGAAGACAGATTTCTTCCGAAGACTTTTAGTACACATGCTTTATCTGATGTACTGTTCCATAAAGCACCTTTCCGCTGCATCTCTGTAAAGTCACCAACTTACATGAGTTGGTGAAAAGGTCCATGCTTTTGGTAACTGTACATTGAGGTCTTGAGTTTGTAACTTTCTACTTTATGTACTTTATCCTTTTTGTAATGTATAAGGATGTGAGCTATGGCATGTCATAGTCACAAGGTCAAAAGGCAGATATGCCTTTTGATCCTACAATTGATTTTGTTAGTGTCTAGTCAATTGTATCCAGCTGGCTTTCAAAGGATAGCCGGCTGTAGGTTGTAGTATAAGTATTTCAAGTTCTTGTATCTTTCTTTATGCTTTGTAACACTTGTAAAAGAACTTGAGAAAGCAATATACTGCCTCCTTGAAACCCAACTCTCTTGTTCTGTCTCTTTACTTTACTTGTGTTCTTTGTATCACCTTGGTTAATCCAGTTCACTGTTTGATTAAAGTTTAGTTGCTCTCCTCATTGTGTTGTTGTGTTGTAATTTGTTCAAGTCCTTAAACGGTCCTACAATTCTTCTTCCGAAAGGAAAAAGGCTTCGGAAGCTAAAGCTGTAAAGACTCAGAAAAACAAAAGAGTCCCCTTTAAACTATCCCAGAAGAAGACTACTTCGGAAGAAAAGGTGGTGAAGGTTTCTTCCGAAAAGAAAGAAGCTTCGGAAGAATGCCAAGCTACAAAAGCTTCAACAAGCTCATCCTCTATGATCAACCAAGGGATGGAATGGAAGATCAAGGAAGATGTTGTAGCCCAAACCTCTTCTTCAAAGACGTCCATTGAACCCCCATGCATAAATTTTGGTTTAATTATGTCATTATCATTGAAAGAACCCAAGACCAATAAGGCTTGGGTTTCCAATCAAAACTAATTATCTCACCTTATGTGCAGGGACATCCATATGACAAGAATAACAACATTTGGATTGTAGATAGTTGATTCTCCAAGCACATGACAGGGAACAGATCTCTCCTTCAACAATTTCAACATTATGATGGAGGTCCTGTCCAGTTTGGAGGTGAGGCCGGAGGATATATTTCTGGCAGAGGAAGTATATCCAATGGAAAGTTAAAGGTTGACAAAGTTAATTTTATCAAACAGCTTGAACACAACCTGTTAAGTGTTTCTCAATTCTGTGATCAAAAGCATCAAATGCTCTTCACAGAACATGAGTGCATTATCCTCAAACCAGGGATGACAATTCCTCAGGAATTGGTGCTTCTTAGATCTCCCAAGAAAGGGGATATGTACAAGCTGGATATGAACAATGCTTCCCTAATGGGAGAAGTATCATGCTTTCTTTCCAAAGCTGATGGTGATGAGTCAACACTATGGCATAAACGAATGTGTCATGTAAATTTTAAGACAATGAATAAATTGGCTAAAAATAACTTGGTACATGGTTTGCTTAAAAAGGAATTTTTCTGCAAAGATAACTATGTTGCTTTCCTGAAAGGGAAACAACACAGGACATCTCATAAATCCAAAGTTGTTAACTCCATCACCACTCCATTACACTTATTGCACATGGATCTATTTGGTCCCACAAGTATAATGAGCATTGGAAGGAAATCATATTGCCTTGTGATTGTTGATGATTTTACTAGATTTACATGGGTATTCTTTTTAAGAACCAAAGATGAAACTGCTGAAACTTTGAAATCTTTTATTCTTAAAATAGAAAATCAAGTTGATCACAAGGTTAAAATAATTAGAAGTGATCAAGGGACTGAGTTTAAGAACCTAGTTCTTGACTCATTTTGTAACTCAAAAGGGATTGCCAGACAATATAGTGCTCCTAGAACTCCTCAACAAAATGGTGTTGCTTAGAGGAGAAATAGGACACTTATTGAGGCTGCTCGGACTATGTTACCTGATTCAAAGCTGCCTCTAACATTCTGGGCAGAGGCAGTCAGCACTGCATGCTATGTGCAGAACAGAGTTCTTGTAGTAAAGCCACATGGAAAAACCCCTTATGAGTTATGGAACAAGAGGCCACCGTTCATTGGCTTTCTAAGGTCCTTTGGCAGCAGGTGTACCATACTTAACACAAAAGACAATTTGGCAAAATTTGCTGAAAAGTCAGATGATGCTATCTTTGTTGGGTATTCCTCTTACTCTAAAGCTTATAGGGTGTATAATATTAAAAATCAACAATTTGACAAATCTTCCAACATTTTAGTTAATGATCACACTCCTTGTGTTAGGGGGAATGGCCCTGATCATATCTTTAATTTAGAATTGTTTCCAAACTATTCTAAACCATCTTGTGAGAATGTTTCAGCTGGAACAGGTGCTCAAAGTGACTCTCAACTGAGATAAAGAGTAGCAACAAATCAAGTTCCCTCTATTGAAAGATCTGACAGTATAACCATCTCAAGAGATAGTGGTACTTCAACAAGGGATTCACCTGCTGACTTTCAAATCTCTTCAGGTGACCCTGCATAACACCAGGCTGATGAAAGCACCATCTTGAAGGAACAGGCAACTGTTAATGATGCTTCACAGCAAAGAAATGATGATGTTTCTCTTTCATTCAATCAGTCCTCATTGAATGAGTTTGAAACAACAGCTGGACCAAGTATTCAAGCTCCTGAGCAAAATATGTCCAATTTGGACTTATCTTTGCAACTGGAGGTGATTCCTAGACTCAGGATTCATAACACTCATCCAGTTGAAAACATCATAGGGGAAGTCTTCGAAGGCGTGAGAACAAGAGGACAAACTCACAATGGGAATGTCTGCTTGTACTCATGCTTTTTATCCCAAATGGAACCCAAGAAGGTGGAAGATGCCTTGAAAGATAGTAGCTGGGTTGAATCAATGCAAGAGGAACTGCTTTAATTCAAAAGACAAAAGGTTTGGAACCTATGTCCGCTACCATCTGGTCAAGTACCTATAGGCACTAAATGGGTATTCAGAAACAAGAGAGATGATAAAGGCTTGATTATCAAGAACAAGGCAAGACTGGTGGTTTAAGGATACACTTAAGAGGAGGGAATCGATTATACTGATGTCTTTGTACCTGTTGCAAGAGTTAAGGCAGTTAGGATCTTCCTTGCTTATGCTGCATCCAAGAATTTCACTGTCTACCAGCTTGATGTCAAGTGTGTCTTTCTATATAGGGATATAGATAAGGAAGTCTATGTATGCCAACCTCCAGGATTTGAAGATCCACAGCATCCAAACTATGTGTGCAAGTTGAACAAAGCTCTATATAGGCTGCACCAAGCACCTATGCTGTGGTATGAGACATTGTCTCAATTTCTCCTGAAGAATGGTTACACTAGAGGTACCATTGATAAGACTCTTTTCATAAGAAATTCTAGGAAAGACATCTTGCTTGTTCAAGTCTATGTTGATGATATCATATTTGGTTCCTCAAATGACCAAATGTGTAAAGACTTTGAGAGCATTATGAAGAAGAAGTTCGAGATGAGTTCCATGGGAAAAATGGACTTTTTCCTTGGAATTCAGGTAAAGCAATTTAAGGAAGGGTTCTTTATCAATCAATCTAAGTATGTTAATGATATCTTAAAACGATTTGATATGAAGGATTGTAAAGCAGCAAAAACACCTATACCCAGAAACCACAATCTCTGCCCTGATTCTGAGGGGGAGGATACTGATCAACATCAGTACAGAGCGATTATTGGTTCTCTGATGTATCTCACAGCAAGTAGACCTGATATCAAGTTTGGAACTTGCATTTGTGCAAGATATCAGGCTGCTCCAAAGGTGTCTCACCTAATAGCTGTTGTTGGTCCATGTGATCGAAAAACAGTGCAAATGATGTGATGAATTGCTCAATATCTAACAAGCATGCTAAACAATGACAATAGACAAGATTGAATACAATTCTAACTCATACTTGATAACAAAAAGAACAATGACAATCAATAACATAAAGCACAATGATAGTTCTGTGTAATAACTGCTTGGAATAGGTAACTTGCAACAATGATCCAGGATTAGGGTTTTGCAAGCTTGCCTTACAATGAAAATTTACAAAAGTATATATAGCAGTCGTAGTTTCGCAGACAGTTTCGCTGCCAGCGAAACTGTCATGCTGAACCTACAGTTTCGCCCGGCAGAACATAAGTTTGCCAAGTAAACTAGAACAACAAACTGTGAGCAAATTTACAGATTCGCTCACAGTTTCGCTGGACTGCTAAAAACACACAAATCTAAGAACATACAAAAGGAAACTAACAAAAGTCCTATTACAAGTAAAGTAAACAATCTATACTAAGGTGAGTCCAACCTATACATGATCTTCAGCTGCCAAGAGAATTCTTAGATACCTCAAAGGAGCACCTAAACTAGGTCTCTGGTATCCAAGAAATAGCGATTTCAATCTTTATGGTTACTCTGACAGTGATTATGGTGGCTGCAACATCAACAAGAAATCAACATCTGGTGGATGTCAATTTCTTGGTGGAAGGATCATCTCATGGCATTGCAAGAAGCAATCCTGTGTCTCTACGTCAACTGCTGAAGCTGAATACATTGTTGCTGCTAGTTGCTGTGCTCAGCTGCTATGGATTCAAAACCAGATGATAGACTACGGATTCAACTTCATGAGCACTCCTATCCATATTGACAACAACAGTGCTATATCCATTACTGAAAATCCAATGAAGCACTCCAAGACTAAGCACACTGATATCAAGTATCATTTCATTAGAGATATTCATGAGAAAAATCTTATCAAACTAATCAAAGTTGACTCAAATGAACAATATACTGATTTGTTCACCAAAGCCTTTTATGAACAAAGATTTAAATATCTCATTACAGCTATTGGGATGATAAACATTGATTAGTTAATCTCATTTGAAAACCTTTTAATGTCTAAAGTCTCATGTCAAAACAATCTAAGTCTTGTTACAAAAGATCTTTTTCTAAATTTTATCTAAGTATGAATTCTTCTGAAGAGAAATTAACCCTCGGAAGATATTTTGCATATCTTCCGAAGCAAATTTTTCCCAGGATAATTTTCTTCTCGGAAGAGTGTTAAGTCTCGGAAGAAGCGATTGATTTCATATCAGATCTACTTCCGAAGCTTTTAACACACTCCACTTGAAAAGTAACATATACTCTCGGAATTAATTAATTTACCTTCGGAAGTAAATTTGCCTTCGGAAGAATATTACCTTCGGAAATGCTTTATACTCGAAAGAAAGATTTTACTGTGTAACAGAAATCTTTTGGGCCCTACTCTGTAAAAAGTAAAGATTTTGTTAATGATGTTGGATTATTTAAATGGACTAACCTTACCGCCCATGTCACATCATCCACTGAAACCTCACATCGTCTTATCCAAAACCCCTTTAAACCGCCATTCCACCCATTTAAATACTTCCGGTTAATCACTTACATCCTTTTTACCCAAATTACTGCCCTACAAGCTTTCTTCTTCTCCAATTTACCTTATTCCGAACTATCTTTCTGTCATCTTCTTCAATGGCACTAAACCCTCAGCACAACCAAGTCGCACTCCTTGATTCTTCAAGGGATGTTGACTTCTCAGACATCATTTCTTTTCTGACCCAATCTTCGTACTACACCTCTCTGACTGTAAACCCCACTATTTACTCAAACCAAATGTCTGAATTTTGGGCAAATGGTCAGATTGAAACCCTAAATGGGGTTCGTGTTATTCGGTCGAGCATCTGTGGCCAGGAGTTGGTCATATCTGAACAGATCATCAGGGAGCATCTAGAGCTTCATGATGAGGGCGCTCCAAAGGAATTCCCCAAAACAGATTTGGACAATTCTTATCTCCAAATGGGATATGGTGGAGATGTCAGCAGGTCAACTATTTACAAATTCAACTTCTCCTACAAATGGAAGTTCCTGCCGCATGTGGTTCTTCACTGTCTGTCTAATAAATCTGGGGGATGGGATCAAATCCCATATGAACTTGGGTGCCTAGTTCATGGGTTGGTAAACAGCCTCCGCTTCGTCTATTCAAGGTTTGTGCTGACGAACCTAATAGGAAATCTTCAAAGGGACACATTCTTCATGTATCCCAGGTTTCTCCAGCACATAATCAACTGTGAGCTGGACCAGGGCAAGCTTGTCTGTGCAGCTGCTCTGACTGCTCCTCAAATGAGGCCGACCATCTTCAAGACCTTAAAGAGAGTGTCCACCAACTTCACCGGAAGAGATACTGCACTTCTTTCAGGTATGATTGAGCCAATGGCTCCTGGTGACATCCCTGTTAACCCCACAGGTGATGAACCCACACCAGCAACTACCCTCACTCTGCCAAATCTACCTTCTCCACCCATTACATTTACCTATTAGAGACGTCACAAACGAACCCTTGTTCAATCTACTCTGATTGAGCAAGCTCCTCATGTTCTACCCAAAAAGGCTAGAGTGGATCAAAGGGCTCCCACTCAGCCTGAGGTCCAACCATCCTTCACAATTGACCTCAATATGGGTCTTGAGTCTCCTCAGTCTCAGACCCATGAGCCCGAAACCCAAGCTGATAGCCCTCAGGGAGAGTCTCTATACTCCCCTGAGCAGCCAAAAAGGGACAACCCTATCACAGGCTCAATGCCTCTAGACATTGATCAAAGTCCTGGGTCATTAGGTTTCAATTCCATATCCTTTACTGACCTTTTGACTGGAGCTGGTGAAGAGATTATGTCTCTTAAAGGCAATGAAGTTGATCCACAACACCCTCTCAAGGATCAACAGAGCCTAGAGAGACCCCTTATCTCTAGCCCCCATCAGCAAAGCCTTACTGAGGTGAGTCCCACTGATGTGGAGGGGACTCATGTAGATTCAGCTGCCACTACTGAAGGAGCCTCAATGGATCCTCAGGATAGTGGTAACGGAACTGAGACTGAATCTACGACAACCATGCCCTTTGATGACTCTGAAAGAGACATCATTGTGCAAGGGAAACCAGGGCGCCAAGAAACCACATCTGGTGGTGAGGATGAACATACCAGGTATGTTACCTCATCTCCCCATGATTCTTCAAAAAAAGATGAGGGAAGAATGCAACTCATCATTCAAGACCTACTTTCTAAAGTCTCAAACCTTGAATCTAAGGTTAGGACTTTAGAGGATAGGTCTGCCACTCAGCAACTTGAGATTGAAACTCTCAAGGCCAAACTAGCTGAGAAACAGATTGAGAGGTCTGTTAGGCATGTACCAATTCACGTCTCCTTGACCTCTTCCTCTAGCTCATCAAGCTCTCAGGATGATGCTACCAAAAAGGGGGAGAATGTTCAGAGACAAAGTCAAAGACAGGAGGAAACCCAAAGTCAAGCTCTCACTTCCTTGAGCTCACAGTATCCTGTGCAACAAGCTGCAATTTTCCCTGAGCCTCCTCCAGTTGTTTTTCAAGTGGATCAAAGGATGCTCCAAGATCTCAATAGGTTCTTTAACAAGTTCCTATTGGAATCTCTTATAGAACAGCCAATCCCTGATATGTCTGCGATCTACTTTGGAGCTCAAGAGCTTTGGAGGTTAAATGCACCTTCTACCACTATCGAGGAAGTTGGTCAACCTAAGGTTCAAGTGGAACCTGAGATTAACTTCGAAGGGGAAACAAGGACTGATGGCCCAACAACTGAAACAGTTGGGACAGAAAGTGTATTTTCACGAACTTCCGAAGCACAATTCTAAGCCTCGGAAAAACAATCTCAAACTTCCGAAGCTGAGATTGCTGCTGCGAAAGGACTATTCTTATTATCCGATGATCTAATAGTCACAGATGCAATCCTGGAACTTGCATCTGAGGTTAATAGGGAGGATTTTCTCACCCAACCTTTAGCTCTAACATCAGCATTAACTCCAGCTCCCATCTCTACTACCCAACCTGAATCTTCCATCCAAGAACCCCCAAAGTCTAGTACTTCCGAAGACATCAAAGGAAAGAGGAAGATGACTTCGGAAGAGCTTCAGGAGGAAGAAAGATTGGAGAAGCTTAAAAGAAAAGGTAGGCTTCCAACTGGGAAACTGTTAGCTGCAAGTACCAAAGCAGCTGCAGCCAACCAGGAGGCAGTCAACAACCGAAAAAGAGTAGAGGTCATAGATAGACTTGTTGGTCTAGGGGCTGCAACTGAAGATGTACTCCTGCTACCATTAGAGGAGTTAATTGAGCTGGAAAAGGCAATCTTGCTGCTAAAACAACAAAAAGAAGAAGCTGCAAGGTTAGCCTTAGAAGAAGAAAGGGAAAGGAAGGAAAGAGAAGCTGATCTGCAGCTCAGGAGGGAAAGGATAACCTTCCTACTCTCCAGAGGTTTCTCTCAAGAAGAATTGTTTCCACATAACAATGATACGATCTTATGGCTCTTCAACAAAGAGCAAGATCAAATGGAGAAAGAGAGAAAGAGAGCTGCAAGGGAAGAGCTGTTGCAGAAGAAGAAGAAGGAAGAGGAAGCAGGACTGACTGTTGCCAAGAAGATAGGTGAGAAGGCCTGGATGAAGAGTTATCTCAAGGCTCATGGCTTCTCTAGCAGGCAGGTGGGTCCTATATCAGAAAAGACTCTCCAGCGACATGTCAGTGACATTAAGGCTGATATTCGCGCGGGGAAGAGGAAGGAGATGTATAGAAAGGGACAGAGGATGACCTTCAAAGCAACCACTCAACCCAACCTCAACCTGAACCTATACCCTTTTCCTTCCAAATCAAAACCGAACCAACCTCTGAACCATACACCCCTGAACCTACACCATCACACCTACCAACCTCTTCACCTCAACCACCTAAACTACCTATCCTCCAACCCAAAACTTTAGCCAGAACCTAAACACCTCAACCTACCCATCAACCCATCAAACCATCCCCTCAGCCTTCTAAACTTCTCTCCATGGAAGAATTCAAGGCAGTCAAGACAAAGCTCATAAACTGCACAACACTGAGCGATATCTCCTGTGAGGAGGATTCAGTCAATTTGACCTATGTTGACGGATCCTCAAGTTCCCTCACAAGAGATCAATTTCTTGATCTTCCCAGAGGAACTTTGGACCAAGCTGCAAACCTCCTTGGCCTCAATTCAGACACTTTGAATGAGGAAGATGAAAGGATCGGAACTAGTTTGATCAATTAGATTAAGATTTGCAGCGGAATATAACACGAATTAGACCAAATTTAAGCAAGAATAGTATGAATATTCAATCAAACAATGACGATTATAGAGAGAGGATTTTTTGCAAATGGAATATTTTCATTCACGCAAAAGCTTCGGTTACAAAACAATTAGGTCAACATTCCTTTTATAAAGAAATGTGACGTCAGCTGATGTCACTTGATAGTGACATCTAACTGATTTATACAAACAACTGAAAGTAAACTAAACTACTAAAGATGTCCACAACAACTGAGGACACCTTCACAAAAAGCTAAGTACAAACTACAATTACAACTACTGAAGTTATAACATCTGAAGTGTAAGAACTTCAGATGTTTTACATATAATAAAACTACTGAAAAGTAAACCATCACAACTACTGAAAGAACTACTTCAGCTGTTGTGACAACTTCTGAGACTTTGTCTTCAGCAGATGTAGATCACTTCAGTTGTTATGATGTCTATGGGACTTAAAGGTTTTTCTGATCTGGCTCATTGGTTCTTTTGGTCCAACAAACTCCCCCTGAACCAATGCAGCCAAAACCTTTAAGATTATTGAAGTCCCACTTACTGGCAGAAACATTTTCTGGATCAGCTCAGAAATTACCAAAATAAGCTCAGGCCAAGGAAGAGGTTTCAAAAAGTTTGATCGGCAAAGGATGAATGGGAACTCTGTATTGGGGAATTGGACACAGAGCTGTTACCCCATTCATGAAACCTACTTTCCAATGATGAGTCTGTAAGACTCTCTAACATAGGCCTCAAGTAGAACAACTTTTTCTTCCATTGTGAGTTCTTCAGCTTCACTTTCAAAGAAGAACTCCGGCCCATAATACTGTGATAAGTATCTAACATTCTTTCCATTCTTTAGCTCCACAGCAGTTATTTCTCTGTATGCAAACTCATCAGGATGAGTACCTTCAAGTAACAACTGGAGCTCATTTCTTCTTATTTCTTTAAGCTTCTTCTAGATCAACCCCTTCTTCACCATTTTGTTTTCTAGTAAAGTTTGTAGAGTCATCTTAGTCTTGTAAGCTCTCTTGAAGTCATCAAGTATTTCCCAGGGTGACACTACAATAGCCAGCATTATCACAGCATCTACAGTCTTCTTTACTTGGCCATTGTATCGATTTGGTACATTCTTTCTATGAATTCTGTCACTTACTCTGGGGTCAGGCCAAATTCTCACTCTCTCTTTCTGATATTGAAATGTGAATCTGAGAGCATACAACCTCTAAGCATGTTTCTTCATAGCTTGTATGGATGAAGACTTAGGAAATTCTTTATCAACCATCCTTAACAGCTGCTCATCATGTTGTTTTTGCTGTTCTTCTTCTTCAAGTTTGACTTTTACCATTTGCCTTTGGGTGTCAGGTGTGATTGTTGTTGGTTGACTTCTGGGCTCAGGCATCTTTATTTTAAGAACAACAGAGATTGGCAGACTATAATCCTCATCATCTTCTTCTTCTTCTTCCATTCTCAACACCCTTCTCTTCCTCTTGGGTGCATCATTGGTGGTTGATTGAGTAGGTTTCTTGGGTAAAGGAGTTGGTTTTGAGGGTTGTGAAGTTGGTTGTTTTGGTGTGGGAGATTTTAAAGGCTGCTCTATCATCTTGGTTGTGAGGGAGGCTTTGGATAACTTTGCCATATCAGACCTTTTCCCAGCACCGGCTTCATCAAGAGCTTCTATGATCAATCCTTTGTTGAATGCTTCAGAAGAACAGATTTTGGTGGTTATCTCCAAAATACTGTCTCTGGACCATGACTTCACTTCAATGATTGGTCTTCCTAAATATTTTGACAAGAATCTTATCATAGCTTCCAGCCTTTCCCTTTCTTTCTCATTGCAACTGGCCCATCTATTCTCAATCTCTTGAATCTCTAGCCGTCTGATCTCAGAGTCAAGTTTGGCTGTGTCAAAACCTTGTCTGAAGAGTTGATCAATGATCTTATCCATAGATCTGCTATGTTGCTCATCAGCTTCTTTGATTAGTTCTTCTAACTTTTCCTCATCTTTAGTCTGTTCAGCACTTTTCTTTCTTTTGTAAGTGATCATCTCCTTTTCTTTCTTCTCTTTTGCTTCTTCCTCTTCAACTCTCTTTCTTTTGTCTTCTTTCATTAACTTAGACTCCCCCTTTTTGGTTGCATTGGGTTCAGGGGTTTGAATGTCAGAAAGTCTCTTAGAAACAACATCATCAACTAGGTTTTGAAGATTTAAGGAAAGCCTCTCATCAATATTTTGATGCACAATGTTAGTGATGATGGGAGTGATGAGAGGTAAAGAGGATTGAAAGGCAGCAACCATTTGCTTAGAGGGGTTCTGTCCCTGAGAAATGGTGCCTGAAACAGAGGCTGGTGGCATAGTTGTTGAGAGTGGCTTAGTGTTTGGGAGCGCTTCAAAAGAACTGCCATCTGTGGGTGAATTGGGGCAGATGGACTTGATGTTTGAGACAATTCGGCAAGCAGTTCTCGTAGTATGCATACCTCAGCCTCAAGAATGGTGTTTTGGGCTAGAACATCAAAGAAAAAGCCCAGGTCATCATCAGTCTTTGCTGAATCAGCTGACCTCCTGAGTAAATCAGGATGAACATGTGCTGAGTGTAGATCAATATTCACATGTGCCCCTATTTCTTGGAACTGGGGACTTCCTGCCTCAGGAGTATGTCCTTCATTGGCAGTTGCCTCTGGTGAGGTCTTAGAGATGACACCACCTTCATCCTGTTCATGTGCTGAAACAGGAGAAGAGGTAGCCTCACCAGATGTTTGAATCTCCTCCTCTACACCGGGAGATTGAACTTTGTAATCCCTGTGCTGTGGGTTGTCAACCACATTATAATCCTCTCCCTCAACTGTTGAGGTTTTCCCAGTGGTAATAGGGTTCTGGGGAGGGGTAGAGGAATGTAGTTGAGTCAGCACTTGTGCAATAACCGCACTTGGGCTAGTAGGGGTGGTTTCAGTAGGAGATAAGGGTGAAAAAGATTGCACCTAGGGTGAATGGTGCTCTTCAATGGCAATCTTTTCAATTGAGAGAGATTCCAGTAATGTGGTTTCCCCATATTTGGTTGCATCAGGATCCTGTTGAGAGGATACCTGAGCGGTTTCAGCTGGTAGAGTCTTGGAAACTACAAGGGGATTACTGCCAGTAGTTTCATCCTGTGTTTGTGTTGCAGGGGCATCATCAGGGGACTCAACTCCCTGAGTAGCCTTTTTGGTTTGTTTGGATTTTGGTTTGGAGGGGACTTTGGATCTGGAGGTGGAGGCTGTGGGTTCCCTCTGTTTGGGTTTTAGCAGTTTGGCAGCCTCTTTGAGTTGTGGGTTTGAGTTGTGCCTGGAGTATACCTCAGGCAAAACTACCATAGCAGGGACTCCAAGGCCAACAAGACCATCAGATTTTAATTGATTAAGAATTATGGCCATAAGAAACCTTGGATATAATATCCATCTATTAGCCATAGGTTTCATTGCCAGATCTTTTAATTCCAAAAATATTATTTCAGAAAAATTTAAGCTTTGGCGTTCAAGGATAGAATACAATACCTGCTGCCACCTGGATGACATTTGATCCCATGAAGATATTTTGGGGGCAAGGCAGACATTTATCATATGAAAGATGAGGCGTTCAGCATCATGGAAGTGCTTCTTCATAATGGTGGTAGCACTTAGGTCGCCCTCATATCCATGGTTAATGAATGATAAATAAATGGTGCCTTTGGGGTATTTGGTGACAAAGATGGAATCATTCAGATCTAGGGTTTGGCGAATGATATCAGAAGTGATGACCACCTTCTTCTGGTTGACAAACGACTGGAGAGTGATCGAGTCATCATTCTCACCAGTATGGACAGTGACATTTGTCCAGAATTGGCGAAGGGTATCGGGATAGATGGTTGGATTCAGAAGAAAAGCGGTTTGATACTGGGAATCAACCATCAGATCAATGGCAGCATCAAACTTAGCCCAAAAAGCTGATTTGGTGAGGTAGGCAACACAGTTGTGTCGAGGTTTGATTTGCATGGTCGCCATTAATGGAAGATGAAAGTTTGGAAAACGACTTATGAAAAGGTTGAAGTTAGGGTTAGTTATTTTTAGGTTATGAAGCGGCTGAAAGAAAACAACTGAAAGTTTTGGTGTGAGTCATCAGTTGTTAGAAAACAACTGAAGACATGGTTTTAACTTTCAGATGTTGTAAACAACTGAAGACTTGGTGTTAGTCATCAGTAGTTTTAAACTACTGAAGACTTGGTTTTGGTTTCAGTTGTTTTGAAATGAAACAGCAGTTGTTTGAAACAATTGAAGAGTAAAGTTTCTCATCAGTTGTTGTCGTCAATTCATAGATTTCAGTTGTTTCATTGACCTTTACACTTACTCAGCAGATTATCTGATTTTCAGATGGTTCATTGGTCATCAGTACTTATCTGTTAGAACAGACATCAGTAGTTGTAACTACATCAGTACTTTTCAACAAATAAAGTACTTCAGTACTTTTTAAGTAATTTAGTCTTCAGTAGTTATGAAAACTGTTGAAGATAAAATAACTTATCAGTACTTATTTATGACATCTGTATACTAATGCTCATCAGTACTTGTTAACTGAGAGCATCAGTAATTGTCAAATCATTCTAGTTGCATCATACCAAGGCTGAGCATAAGATTTTGGAAAGTTGCACTGTCCAAAGGCTTAGTAAATATATCCGCAAGCTCATCAGCACTAGGCACAAACTTTGGATCAATCAGACCTTTTTCATAACAATCCCTGATATAATGATGTCTGATCTCAATATGTTTGGTCCTAGAATGCTGGACAGGATTCTTAACAATACAAAGAGCTGAAGCACTGTCCATCAGTAAAGGAGTCTTAGTCTCTGTAATGTCATAATCCAATAATTGATTTTAAAGCCAGAGTACCTGAGATGTACAACTTGCAGCAACAACGTACTCTGCTTCAGCAGTAGATGTAACAACTGAAGTTTGTTTCTTACTCTGCCAAGAAACTAAACAATTGCCTAGAAATTGGCATCCACCAGAGGTTGATTTTCTGGTTAATTTACACCCTGCATAGTCACTATCAGAGAAAGCAACTAATTTGCAAGAGTGCCCAGTGGAATACCAAAGTCCTAGAGATTGAGTTCCTTGCAAGTATCTAAAGATCCTTTTGATTGCAATCATATGGGATTCTTTAGGTGCAGCCTGAAATTTAGCACAGACACAAGTTGCAAACATAATGTCTGGTCTAGAAGCTGTAAGGTACATCAAGAAACCAATCATACATCTGTAAAGAGTTTCATCAATTGCTTTACCTTTCTGATCAGCATCCAGTTGTGTGGTGCTGCACATGGGAGTAGAACAGGGCTTACAGTTTTGTAAATCAAACTTTTTCAACAAATCCTTTGTGTATTTTGACTGATAAATAAAAGTTCCATCAGCCATTTGTTTGATTTGCAAACCCAGAAAGAACTGTAATTCTCCCATGGCACTCATTTCAAACTTTTGTTGCATCAACTTAGTAAAGGCATCACACAACTGTGGATCAGAAGATGCAAAAATAATGTCATCTACATAAATTTGAACAAGGAGCTTATGCATGCCTACTTTCTTAATGAACAAAGTTTTATTTATGGAGCCTCTAGTGAAATTATTTTGAAGAAGAAAGTTAGATAGTGTTTCATACCAGGCTCTGGGAGCTTGTTTTAACCCATAAAGAGCCTTATCAAGCTTATACACCCAATCTGGATGTTTATGATCTTCAAAACTTGGTGGTTGACACACATAAACTTCTTTTATTTTACCATATAAAAATGCACTTTTGACATCCATTTGAAAAACTTTAAGATTATGGAAAGCAGCATAAGCTAAGAACAATCTGATTGCCTCTAGTCTGGCTACAGGGGCAAAGGTTTCATCATAATCAATACCTTCTTCTTGTGAAAACCCTTGTACAACCAGTCTGGCCTTGTTCTTGACAATTTGACCTTTTTCATCAGTTTTATTCCTAAACACCCATTTAGTGCCTATTGCACACTTACCTTGGGGTAGAGGAACCAGTTCCCACACTTGCTGCTTTTGAAACTGAAGAAGCTCAAGTTGCATGGCTTCAACCCATCCATTGTCTCTTAATGCAATATGATAGTTCTTTGGCTCTTGCTGACTGATGAAGAGAGCATAAAGGTAGAAATTGGATGATTGACTTCTAGTTGAAACACCAGCATTGATGTCACCAATGATCTGAGACATGGGATGATTCTTCAGTTCTTGGTACTCAATAATATTTGTGCAAGTGTTTGGAGGAGATTCAGCAGCAATAAATGTTGATTCAGACTCTTGAAACCTAGAATAAGATGGCAGTTCAAATAAAATAGAGGATTCAGAGATTTCATCAGCATTTGTTGTGGATGGAACTGCTGAAGCTAAAGGAAAATCAAGTGTAGTAGACACAGGCAGGTGATCACTACAACTTGCATTTATACCACCAGATGGAGATGATGGATTCTCAGAAACTGCAACAGATGGAGACTGATATGGAACATATTGCAGTATGTCCAAATCAAATAACTCCACAGGGTTTTGTGGAATTTTGTCTTTTGGAGATTCATTAAACTTTACATGCAAAGTTTCTTCAACTATCTTTGTTCTGCAATTAAAAACTTTGTATGCCTTGCAAGTAGATGAATACCCAACAAAATACCCTGCATCCACCTTTGATTCAAACTTCTGAAGTGGATTATTTGTGTTAAGAATGTAATAGGGACACCCAAATGCTCTAAAGAATGAAATCAGAGGGGCCAAATGATGTAATAACTCATAAGGAGTCTTCATCAACCTCTGATTTACTAACACTCTATTTTGTACATAGCAAGCTGTGTTGACAGCTTCAGCCCAAAAGGTTAGTGGCAAACCAGAATCAGCCAACATTGTCCTTGCGGCTTCAATAAGGGTCCTGTTCTTTCTCTCCACCACTCCATTTTGTTCTGGAGTTCTTTGAATGCTATACTGCCTCTTGATTCCCTTAGATAAATAAAATTCATCAAGAGTGTGGTTTCTAAATTCTGTGCCATTATCACTTCTCACACACTTGGCTGGAAGGGAGTACTGCTTTTCCACATACAACACAAAGTAGATGATGATTTAAACAGCCTCATCTTTTGAATGTAAGAAGAAAGTCCATACAAATCTGGAATAATCATCCACAATTACCAGACAGTATTTTTTCTTGGCCATGCTCATCACTCTTACTGGACCAAAAAGATCCATATGCAGTAATTGCAAGCAGGCAGTGGACTTTGGTTCTTCTATTGGAGGGAAGGATACTTTGTGTTGCTTTCCTTTTAAACAAGCAGAACAGTTGTCATCACATTTGAACTCCTTTAATGGCAGACCTCTCACTAAACCATGATGAATAAGCTGGTTCATGTTTTTAAGATTCACATGACCAAGCCTTCTATGCCATAGTTCAGATTCCTGAGGAGAGGCCTTAGAGAACAGACATGGATGGCCTTTTAGATCAATTTTCTTTGATAAATCTAAGGCATATACTCGTCTAATTCTGTTGGCCTTCAGGAGAGTATATTCATCCAATATCTTGTCAATCATTTTCAGAACTTTGGAAGACAGAATCCGACAGTTCTGACTAGTGAAAAGTGCAACATGCCCTTTATCACACATTTGACTGACACTCAACAAGTTGTACTTGAGGTTCTCCACATGGTTAACATCATCAAACCTTATCTCACCATTTGACACAAAGCCTTTGCCGATGATGTAACCCTTAGCATCATTACCAAAAGAAACAAATCCCTTCTTTCCTTGAGAGTAGTCATGAAGAAGAGAACTGCTCCCTGTCATATGCATAGATCCTCCACTGTCCACATACCAGATGCTTCTTTGGCATGCTGAAGAACCCTGCATTTGTCATAAGAAATTAGTTAGCTTTTGAGACCCAAACCATTTTGGTTTTGGGTCTGTTCTCATCAATAGATTTTAGACTAACTGATTTTTCATGATTGACAGCCTTTGAAGGTGGAGATGGTGCTGAAAAGGATTCCTTTGACTTTGGCTTAGTTTTCCTTTTCAGTGGTTTAATCACAGATACATCTAATTGGTTAACTCTCCCCAACAGATGTTGAACCATCATACAAGTTGTGTCTGATTGGTTGTCAAGGCCTTCAACTCAGCTGACATATCAGTACTTGTTTTTGATTTGTTCTTGTGACTCACCATATCCTCCTTTTTGAAAGACACAGACTTAGTCTAGTGTTTTGATATTCCATGAGGAATATTTTCAGCTGTTTTATGATAAACCCCTTCCTTCTTATTAGATTTTTGGAAAAACATTGGGTTATCAGATTGAGATGTTTGTGGTACAAACTTGGTTTGAAATTCATCTTTCATTTTATTCATTTTCTTTTTAATGATTTTATCTTTGTTCAATTTTGAACCCTTGTTATACCAACATTCATCAGTGAGATGATTAAATAGACCACATATTTCACATGGCTTTTTCTTCATCTTTTGTTGATCAACTGCTGAAGATGATGAAACTACTGAAGATGTATTCTTCAGTACTTTCTTCCTCTCAGTACTTATGGTAAGTACTGAAGGATTTGTAACAACTGAAGATTTGTTCTTCAGAAGTTTTCTATCAGTACTTTTGGATTTCCTGATAGACTTTTCAGCAGTTGTCAAACCATGCTTGTTTTCATTTGGTTTGAAATGCTCTTCAGGTGTTGTGACTTGCCCTTTAGTACTTTGAATACTTTGTTGGACAACACCTGAATTGCTCAGTTTCTCTTTGATCATGTGTTTAGCAGCAGTGAGACCATCAGCAGATTGATTAGCTGAGGTAATAATACTGACTTCATCCTCTGATTTTGAATTATCACTTGAGGATGAGACACGTGATGATGTGGTTTGGGAATTGCTTTCACCTTCAGATTTTACTTCTAGCTTGGGAGTAAAATCTGTAGGAGGTATAGTGTGATTATACCCAATCCCAAACTTCACATTTGAAGCTGTTTGCTTGCTGAGAAGCATTTCAAACCCCTTGCAGGATGTTACCCAACGTTCACAATTAACTTGAGTAGCTGCAAGTGTTTCTTTGAGATTCTTATGATTCTCCAAAATGACCTCTACCTTTGACTTTTCATCAGTGATTTGGCATTTTAATTTGTAAATCTCCTCATCTTTTTCTTTTAAAACAGACTCAAACTCAGCTTTTTTTTTGGAAATCACTTTCTCTAGGTCAAGATTTTGATTATTTAAGGCTACATTTGCTTCCCTAATTGAGACAAAAGCAACTATGCATGACTCAGAACACAACTTGGCCTTAGCCTCAGAAGATACCTGTGGTACCTGTGATGATGAAGCATTTCCACCAGTAGACTCTAGGGCCATAAGAGCAAGATTTCCAAAAGGATTCTCACCATCATGTTGACCAGCACTAGAAAACAATTGTTCAGAATAACCAGAAATATCATCTGGTAAGCAGCTCCAGTCAACAACCTCAGGTGTGAAAAAGCTTTGATGTGATTGAGATTGAGATTGTTGATTTGATTGAGATGGTTGAGGATCAGGTAGGGCATGTGGTTGTTGAGCTATGGGTACAGGAACCTGATTAGACTGAGGCATGTAAAAACATGGATAAGGATATGGCATTGGACCTTGAGGAACAAAAAATGCAGGAGATGATTGAATTTGTGAATGATGATCAGAACTGGTAGAATGTTGCCCTTTGGTTTGTGAGCTATTGCTTGGAAAGGTCACAAAGGGTGCAGATGAGTTAGATCCAGATGATTTACACTCTCTTGCAAAATGTCCAAGTCTATGGCACTTGTGACACCTCAACTTGCTCTTGTCAAAACCAACTTTGGTTTTTCCAGAGAGACCAGGGAATTTTCTACCTGTCCTTTTGTAAAACTTTTGAGTTCTGATATTGTTTAATGCCATTTGGCTCAAAATATCCATCTCTTCCAGATCATCATCAGCAATTCCTTTCAAATCATCCATCAAAAAGCACAAATTATCAATACTACACCCTGAATTACCACCAACACCAACAAAAGCATGATCTCCACTGTTTGAAGAGAAATCTATATGCTCATCATAAGAACTTTCTGATGCAGCATATTCTGACTCATGACCAACTAGAGCAGTATTTCCTAGTACAAAATCATTAGTGAGCTTCCCAGATGAAGCCAGTTTCCTTTTCTGTTCTATCTCTCTTTCAAATGTTAATAGTTTCCCATGAAGTTGGGTAAGAGATAGAGTGTTCAGATTTGCACTGGAGCGTAGGACAATAGTATATGTGTCCCATCTCTTAGGCAGGGATCTGAGGAATCTGTTGTTCATCTGACTGTTTGTATATTCATGTTGAACCATTTTCAGCCCAGATATCAAACAGGAAAATCGCTCAAACTGTTGAGTCAGTGACTCACCCTTTCTATGAGAGAATGTCTCATATTGCTGGGCAAGGATCTCTCTATTGTTTGCTAAGACCTCATTAGTTCCTCCAAATTTTTCTTTCAGAGCAACCCAGAGATCATGAGCAGTCTCATGATGCATAAGTCTAGAATAGATTTCATTAGGCAGTGCCATGGCCAGAATTCCATGGGCTTTAGCATCAATTTCAAACAGTTTCTAATCTTCATCTAAGTATTGCTCTTTCTTCTTCGGAACCATCTCATTGGTTTCCGGATTACTCACCATAGGCTTATATGGTCCATGAACCACAGACTTCCAACAACCTGAACTGTTAACAGAAAGGTGATGGAGCATTCGGCGTTGCCATATGTTATACTCACTCCTAACAAGCATCGGAGGCTTTGTTGAGGAGCCAGTATTGTGAGGATCATTGATTGATGTAGTCATTTTCACCAGTTCAAACAGGTTCAATGAAATTTTAATAAATATAGCTCAAAAACTCAACAACACAGTTTGAAACAAGACGAATCTCAAATTAATTGACCGGAAGCAACAGAAAATCAAACTCTATAACCAATTCTTGCAAATTTGCGAATTCGATCAAACTTAGATATCAAAAGAGCAGTTTCAATGATCAATTGTTAAATCGATCAATGATTAACCAGCTCTGATACCATTTGAAAGGATCGGATCTAGTTTGATCAATTAGATTAAGATTTGCAGCGGAATATAACACGAATTAGACCAAATTTAAGCAAGAATAGTGTGAATATTCAATCAAACAGTGACGATTATAGAGAGAGGGATTTTCTACAAATGGAATATTTTCATTCACGCAAAAGCTTCGGTTACAAAACAATTAGGTCAACATTCCTATTATAAAGAAATGTGACGTCAGCTGATGTCACTTGATAGTGACATCTAACTGATTTATACAAACAACTGAAAGTAAACTAAACTACTGAAGATGTCCATAACAACTGAGGACACCTTCACAAAAAGCTAAGTACAAACTACAATTACAACTACTGAAGTTATAACATCTAAAGTGTAAGAACTTCAGATGTTTTACATATAATAAAACTACTGAAAAGTAAACCATCACAACTACTGAAAGAACTACTTCAGCTGTTGTGACAACTTCTGAGAACTTGGTCTTCAGACTTTGTCTTCAGCAGTTGTCTTCAGACTTTGTCTTCAGACTTTGTCTTCAGATATTGTCTTCAACTGTTGTCTTCAGACTTTATCTTCAGACTTTGTCTTCAGCAGATGTAGATCACTTCAGTTGTTATGATGTCTTTGGGACTTAAAGGTTTTTTTGATCTGCCTCATTGGTTCTTTTGGTCCAACAGAAGAAGAGAAGCTAAGGAGAAGGCTGGTGACTCTACTGGATACTAAAAAAGGAGACAGGGTGCCAAGACAACCTCTTGCACCCAGAAAGAAGATCATCCAGTGGAGGTTCGAAGACTCTTCTCACAACTTTGTTGTTGAAAGAGAGAATAGAGAGCTCAACAGGCTGAGTGCCTCATCTCTGCTACACTTGAGCAGTTTTGACATTGCTGAGTTAGCAAAGAAGCCTTTTTCCAACCCTTCAAACTCTGATGTAGCTGCCCATATCAGAAATCATCTAGGCAGCCTTCATATGGCCGAGCTTACTGCTAGAAGTAAGGTTGAAGAGGAGTTGAAACTAAGAGAGGAGGAAGAAAGGAAAAGATCAGCAACCAAAGGCAAAGCCTTTCTACAAATGGTTGAAGGTCCTGAACTTGAATCCATAGTTAGAAGGGAGTATGACTATGACTCCCGTCAGCTAACTCTCTTCAGGGGGACACAACAGAGGGTACATGTCATTCAGAGTGATAGACTGGATCTCCTATCCACCAATGACTTGTACAAGCTTCTCAGCACTACTTCAGGGAAGAACAAAGAGACAGACAAATATTTTTTATCCCTGGTGCTGAAGGCTTTGAGAAGCAGAAATAAGTGAGGTTTTGGTAGCATCAGCCTAGGGGAGTTTGTTGGATCTAGAAAGGCTGGTGCAACCAAAACGAGGTCACTTAGAAGATTTTGATACAACAAACAAAGGACTTCCGAAGCTAAGTATGGAACTTCCGAAGGAAGAAGGAGCTCTTCCGAAGACAAAGTGTAAAACTCACTTCCGAAGGAAAACTCCAACTTCCAAAGACAAAGAACATACTTCCGAAGATCAAGACTTAGAAAGAAAGATCTGAAGCCAACTTCCGAAGTACAGAAGTCCTCAAAGCCTCGGAAGCATAGAAGCCTCTTCCGAAGTATAAGTGGCTTCGGAAGAACTTGTTCTTCCGAAGCCAATTAACCTTCGGAAGACACTCCTATTATCCAGTAGACATAAGTATGGTCTCTCTGACACTCCGCTGCAAATCTCCGAGATACTGCATGGCGTTTTCTCAAAAGCCATGTAGTTGACCATACTTTAATCCACTGTTTACCTTTTTATGTTAGTACAGTTGCCATCTTTAGTTGGTGACAAAAGGTAAGTCAGGACATGTCATGACTACCATATCTTAGATAATACTTTATCTAAGATACCTTAACTTTAGCATTGTAGTATATGCTTTAGTCTTAGGTTTCCAGCTGGTATCAAAGTATATCCGGCTGTAGGATCTAGTATATATAGTTTCTCATTGTAACTCTTGTTTCATGCTTGTAAGAGTCTTGTAATATCTTGAGTTGAGAAGTAATATATACAAGTGCCTTGAAAATTTATTTCTGCTTGTTCCTTTGCTACTTATTATATTATTATCAACTCTTGTAAAAGACATTACTTCATCTGATTTGAGTGTTTCTATAAGTGAGTTTGAGAGAAATACAAGTGTTTAAGTGACAAACCCGATCCTGCAGACCATCCGCATTGACTCATCCGCATT
Organism: Flaveria ramosissima; assembly: GCA_025215565.1. Taxonomy (NCBI): domain Eukaryota; kingdom Viridiplantae; phylum Streptophyta; class Magnoliopsida; order Asterales; family Asteraceae; genus Flaveria; species Flaveria ramosissima. The sequence continues at coordinate 60,403,922 of CM046041.1, forward strand.
TGTTCCAGACTAAAAAAAAGAGTCTGGAATAGCTTCTTGCGCAGATTTGAGGATGAGCAAAGCATATTCACCCTGAGGTTCTTTTGTCAAATGAGTTCGATGTATACCCCATTATTCGTCGAACTTCCATAATGGGTGAATGAAAGTTGGAACACGAAAGAGAGAAAAGAAGATGTCAGCAGTCGGTGCCGATGTTGTGGGGTAGTCAGGAGCATCTGACTATTTATGGGCCAATCAAGTTATATCTATCCGCACAGAGAGGATTCTCATTCTTAGGGGGAATCCATGTATAGAGAGATTGAAGACGCAATCAGAAAGTGATGATGTGAGCCGGTTTTCGATGAAGAATCTACATGCATGCTGATTTGGTTGAGATTGTCAGCTGTGGATTGGAACCTTCTACCTTTTGCCCAATACACTGTATGAAGACGCAAGAGAGCACAACGTTTATATATTGGGATATGCTGAATGTGAGGGGGAATTTCTGCAGGTGTTAATGTTAATCATGTTAGCCTGTGTGAAGATTGAAGCAATGGAAAACTGTTCATGTCATTATCTGGAAAAATCAGTCATATTAGGAATCTTGCTGCTATGATGGTGTTCTGCAAAGTAAACGAAAGCTATTGTGCCTAAATTCATTTTCAGGGATATTGTAGCAACCTGATGGATCGGCAACGTTGGCTAATATGGTTTTCGTTTGATTCTATTGGCAACCAGAGCAAAGATTGACTGAAGATTGTAAGAGGTGTTATCTACTATTCGCAAGCAACGTCCAAGGGGGAATTTGTTGGAGCATATATAGTCATATATAGTGTGTTCGTCGCTTGTCGAATAGTCTAGGCTTAATGTAATACACCTGATATGTTGTAAACACATGAAACTAGGTCATTCGCAGGAGCATATGCGAATGAGACTCAATCGTGCGACTGAGCCTTACTAATGGGCCAGTCGTGCGACTGAGAGATGCGATTGGGTCATTCGTAAGACTGAACCATAAGTATGGTCCAGTCGTACGATTGAACCATACGCATGGTCTAGTCGTACGATTGAACCATACGCACGGTCCAATCGCACGAATGGGCCCAGTCGCATCTATTATGGGCCGAGGCCTATATATACCAGTTTCAATGTGTAGAGTTAAGGATTTTGAGAGGTAGTCTGCCCGGAGCCTAGGACTGCCGGATGAGAGGGGAGATCATGCTCGATCTCCCCTTGCCAAGAGTCTTGATTCTTATGTTGTAACGAGCTTGTAATCGTTAGGTTATCAATGAAACCATTATATTATAGTTTGTGTTATTGATTGTCTCTTGGTTTTTGTTGTTGTTTATCCTTCCGTCAAGAACATGCTCGGATGTTTACCGATCTAGTGACTTCACAGAAGACCCACAGCATCCCAACTATGTGTGCAAATTGGATAAAGTTCTATATGGGCTGCACCAAGCACCTAAGCTGTGGTATGAGACATTGTCTCAGTTTCTCTAGAAGAATGGTTACACTAGAGTTACCATTGATAAGACTCTTTTCATAAGGAAGTCTGGGAAAGACATCTTGCTCGTTCAAGTCTATGTTGATGACATCATATTTGGTTCCTCAAATGACCAAATGTGTAAAGACTTTGAGAGCATTATGAAGAAGAAGTTTGAGATGAGTTCCATGGGAAAATGGACTTTTTCCTTGGAATTCAGGTGCAGCAAATGAAGGAAGGGTTTTTCATTAGTCAATCTAAGTATGTCAATGACATCTTAGAAAGATTTGATATGAAAGATTGTAAAGCAGCAAAAACACCTATACCCAGAAACCACAATCTCTGCCCTGACTCTGAGGGGGAGGATACTGATCAACATCAGTAGAGCAATTATTGATTCTTTGATGTATCTCACAGCAAGTAGACCTGATATCATGTTTGCAACTTGTATTTGTGCAAGATATCAGGCTGCTCCAAAGGTGTCTCACCTAGTTGCTGCCAAGAGAATCCTTAGATACCTTAAAGGAGCACCTAAACTAGGTCTCTAGTATCAAAGAAATAGTCATTTCAATCTCTATGGTTACTCTGACAGTGATTATGGTGGCTGCAATATCAACAAGAAATCAACATCCGATGGATGTCAATTTCTTGGTGGAAGGATCCTCTCATGGCAATGCAAGAAGCAATCATGTGTCTCTACATCCACTGCTGAAGCTGAATACATTATTGCTGCTAGTTGTTGTGCTCAGCTGTTGTGGATTCAGAACCAGATGATAGACTACGGATTTAACTTCATGAGCACTCCTATCCACATTGACAACAACAGTGCTATCTCTATTACTAAAAAACCAATGAAGCACTCCAAGACTAAGCACATTGATATCAGGTATCATTTCATTAGAGATATTCATAAGAAAAATCTTATCAAGCTAATCAAAGTTGATTCAAATGAACAATATGCTGACTTGTTCACCAAAGCCTTTGATGAACAAAGATTCAAATATCTCACTACAGCTATTGGGATGATAAACATTGATTAGTCAATATCATTTGAAAACCTTTTAATGTGTAAAGTTTTATGTAAAAAACAATATAAGCCTTGTTACAAAAGGTATTTCTCTAAAATTTTATCTAAGTATAAATTCTTCTGAAGTGGAATTAACCCTCGAAAGATATTTTACATATCTTCCGAAGCAAATTCGTCCCAGGATAATTTTCTTCTCCGAAGAGTTGTTAAGTCTCGGAAGAAGCGATTGATTTCATATCAGATCTACTTCCGAAGCTTGTAACACTCTCCATTCGGAAAGCAACATATACTATCGGAAGTAAAATTTTTACCTTCGGAAGTAAATTTGCCTTCGGAAGAACATTACCTTGGAAATGCTTTATACTCAGAAAAAAGATTTTACTGAGTAACGAAAATCTTTTGGGCCCCACTCTATAAAAAGTAAAGATTTTTTTAATGATGTCGGATTATGTTAATGGCCTAACCTTACCGCCCCTGTCACATCATCCACTGAAACATCCCATCATCCTATTCAAACCCCCTTTAAACCGCCATTTCACTCGTTTAAATAACTCCGGCTAATCACTTTCATTTTTTTTACCAAAAATTACTGCCCTAAAAGCTTTCTTCATCTCCAATTCACCCAATTCCGAACCATCTTCCTGCAACTTTCTCAAATGGCACTAAACCCTCAGCACAACCAAGTCGCACTCCTTGATTCCTCAAGGGATGCCGACTTCTCAGATATCATCTCCTTTCTAACCCAATCTTCTTATTACACTGCACTGACTGTTAACCCCACGGTTTAATCAAATCATATGTCAGAATTTTAGGCAAATGGTCATATTGAAACCCTAAATGGGGTTCGTGTCATAAGATCGAGCATCTGTGGCCAGGAGTTGGTCATTTCTGAACAACTCATCAGGGAGCATCTAGAGCTTCATGATGAGGGTGCTCCTATAGAGTTCCCCAAGGCAGATTTGGACAACACTTATATCCAAATGGGATATGGTGGAGATGTAAGCAGGTCAACGTTTACAAGTTTAACCTCTCTTACAACTGGAAGTTCCTGCTGCATGTAGTTCTTTATTGCTTGTCCAACAAATCTGGAGGATGGGATCAAATCCCATATGAACTTGGGTGCCTAGTTCATGGTTTGGTGAGAAGCCTCCGCTTGAACTACTCAAGATTTGTGCTGACCAATCTTATAGGACAGGTTCTTCAACAAGTTCCTGTTGGAATCTCTTATTGAACAGCCAAGTCCTGATTTGTCTGTGTTTTACTTCGGAGCTCAAGAGCTTCAGAGGTTAAATGCACCTTCTACCACTATTGAGGAAGTTGGTCAACCTAAGGTCCAAGTGGAACCTAAGATTAACTTCGAAGGGGAAACAAGGACTGATGGCCCAGCAACTGAGACAGTTGGGATAGATAGTGCATTCTCACAGACTTCCGAAGCACAAGTCAAAGCCTCGGAAGAACATTTTCAATCTTCCGAAGCTGAGATTACAGCTGCGGAAGGACTAGTCTCCTTATCCGATGATCTAATAGTCACAGATGCAATCCTAGAACTTGCATCTGAGGTTAATAGGGAGGATTTTCTCACCCAACCCCTAGCTCAAACATCAGCATTAACTCCAGCTTCCATTTCTACTACTCAACCTAAACCTTCCATCCAAGAACCCCCAAAGTCTAGCACTTCTGAAGACATCAAAGGAAAGAGGAAGATGACTAAGGAAGATCTTCAGGAGGAAGAAAGGTTAGAAAATCTCAAAAGAAAAGGTAGACTTCCAACTGGAAAACTGCTAGCTGCCAGTAGCAAAGCAGCTGCAGCCAACCAGGAGGCAGTCAACAATAGAAGAAGAGTAGAAATCATTGATAGACTTGTCAGTCTAGGAGTTATGAGCGAAGATGTACTCCTTCTACCACTTGAGGAGTTAGTTGAGATGGAAAAGGCAACTTTGCTGCAAAAACAGCAAAAAGAAGAAGCAGCAAGGTTGGCCTTAGAGGAAGAAAGGAAGAGGAAAGAAAGAGAAGCTGATCAGCAGCTCAGGAGGGAAAGGATAACTTTCCTAACCTCCAGGGGTTTCTCTCTAGAAAAATTATCTCCACACAACAATGATACGATCTTATGGCTCTTCAACAAAGAGCAAGATCAAATGGAGAAAGAGAGAAAGAAAGCTGCCAAGGAAAAGCTGATGCTGAAGAGGAAGAAGGAAGAAGAAGCAGGACTAGTTGCTGCCAAGAAGATAGGTGAGAAGGCCTGGATGAAAAACTATCTCCGGGCTAATGGCTTCTCTGGCTGACAGGTGGGTCCTATGTCTGAAAAGACCCTCCAGCGACATGTCAGTGACATAAAGGCTGACATTCACTAGGGGAAGAGGAAGGAGATGTACAGAAGGGGACAGGGGATGATCTTCAAATCAACTACTCAACCCCAATCTCAAACCCAACCACAACCTGAACCAATTCCCTTTCCATTCCCCATCAAAACTGAACCAACCACTGAACCATACACCCCTGGACCTACACCATCACCCTTACCAACCTCTTCACCTCAACCACCTAAACTATCTATCCTCCAACCCAAAACACTAGCCAGAACCCAAACACCTCAACCTGCCCAACAACCTCTCAAACCATCCCCTCAGCCTTCTAAACATCTCCCCTTAGAGGAGTTCAAGGAAATCAAGACAAAGCTCATCAATTGCACAACCTTGAGCGACATCTCCTGTGAGGAGGATTCAGTCAAATTGACTTATGTTGATGGATCCTCATGTTCCCTCACTAGAGATCAATTTCTTGATCTGCCCAGAGGAACATTGGACCAAGCTGCAAATCTCCTTGGCCTCAATTCAAATACTTTGAATGAGGAAGAAAAGAAGCTAAGGAGAAGGCTGGTGACTCTGCTGGATACCAAGAAAGGTGACCGGGTGCCAAGGCAACCTCTTGAGCCTAGGAAGAAGATCATCCAGTGGAGGTTCAAAGACTCTTCTCACAACTTTGTTGTTGAAAGAGAGAATGGAGAGCTCAACAGGCTAAATGCCTCATCTCTGCTACACTCAAGCAGATTTGATATTGCTGAGTTAGCAGAGAAGCCGTTCTCCAACCCCTCCAACTCTGATGTAGCTGCTCATATCAGTAATCATCTAGGCAGTCTTCATATGGACGAGCTAACTGCTAGGACCAAGGTTGAAGAAGAGTTGAACTGAGAGAGGAGGAGAAAAGGAAGGGATCAACAACCAAAGGCAAAGCCTTTCTACAAATGGTTGAAGGTCTTGAACTTGAATCCATAGTTAGATAGGAGTATGACTATAACTCCCGTCAACTAACTCTTTTCAGGGGGGCACAACAAAGGGTACATGTCATTCAGAGTGATAGACCGGATCTCCTATCCACTAATGACTTGTACAAGCTTCTCAGCACCACTTCAGAGAAGAACAAAGAAACAGACAAATATCTTCTGTCCCTGGTGTTGAAAGCTTTGAGAAGTAGAAACAAGTGAGGTTTTGGTAGCATCAGCCTAGGGGGAGTTTGTTAGATCTAGAAAGGCTGGTGCAACCAAAACCAAATCACTTGGACTATTTTGGTGCAACTAATAAAGGACTTCTGAAGCTAAGTGTGGAACTTTCGAAGGAAAAAGGAGCTCTTCCGAAGACAAAGTGTAAAACCAACTTCCGAAGGAAAACTCCAACTTCCGAAGACAAAGTACTCACTTCCGAAGATCGAGACTTAAAGTGAAAGATCAGAAGTCAACTTTCGAAGTATGAAAGAAGTCCTCAAGTCTCGGAAGTACAGAATTCTCTTCCGAAGTATATGTGGCTTTGGAAGAACTTGTTCTTCCGAAGCCAACTTACCTTCGAAAGACACTACTATTATCCAGTGACATAAGTATGGTCTCCCTGACACTCCGTTGCAGACCTCTGAGATATAGCATGGCGTTTTCTCAAAAGCCATGTAGTTGACCATACTTTATTCCACTGTTTACCTTTATAAGTTAGTACAGTTGCCATCTTTAGTTGGTGACAAAAAGTAAGTCATGGACATGTCATGACTACCATATCTTAGATAATACTTTATCTAAGATACCTTAACTTTAGCATTGTAGTATATTCTTTAGTCTTAGGTTTCCAGCTGGTATCAAAGTATATCCGGCTGTAGGATCTAGTATATATAGTTTCTTATTGTAACTCATGTTTCATGCTTGTAAGAGTCTTGTAATACTTTGAGTTGAGAAGTAATATATACAAGTGCCTTGAAAATTATTTCTTTGTGTTCTTTGCTACTTATTATATTATTATCAACTCTTAGAAGAGATTCTCCTTCATCTGATTTAAGTATAATATAAGTGAGTTTGAGAGAAATCCAAGTGTTTAAGTGACAAACCCGATCCTGCAATAACGTACAATCAATCACTCCTCTACGAAAACCGTGTTTCACAAGATGAGTCGAGAGCTTCTCATACCAGGCTCTAGGGGCTTGATGGAGCCCGGAGAGAGCCTTTTCCAGTTTGTAAACTCTGTCTTGATGATAAGGGACCTCAAATCCGTCAGGTTGACTGACATAGACTGTCTTACGAATTTCACCATGAAGGAATGCACTTTTGACATCTAGTTGAAAAACTTTAATCTTCATGTAAGATGCATAGGCTAGGAAGATACGGATTGCTTCCATTCTAGCCACAGGTGCAAACACTTCATTGTAATCAATGCCTTCGACTTGTCTAAAACCTTGAACCACAAGTCGAGCCTTGTTTCTGATTATAACCCCTTGGTCATCTTTCTTGCACTTCAAGACCCATTTAGTGCCAATTAGCTTAGCACCTTTTAGTCTATCCACCAGTATCCATACTCCTAGCTTCTTGAATTGTAGGAGTTCTTCTTGCATGGAACTAACCCATGCCTCATCGTTTAAGGCTTCTTTTACATATTTTGGCTCAAATTGAGACACAAAACATCGATAAGCACCGTCGTGAAGATAGCTTTTTTCCATGACTGAGGCATAATCAGCTGAGTAGAGCTGATTTCGTGTCTGTACTCCTGATTATACATCCCCTATGACGTTGTCCAAATGATGATATACATTTATTCGAGATCCGGGAGTGGTGGGAACAACTACTTCCTGATCCAGATTTTGAATTCCCGGTTCTGTATCTGTAGCCGTTGGAGTGTGAGGTTCCGAAGTGTCAGAGGCATCAACATCTGATGCTTGTGTACTTTCTGTAGCAGGAACCTGTTCCTCCTGGTCTAGCTGTTCAGTCTCCACTTCTTCATCATCAGAGGGGGAGTCGCTTACATCAAGTGCTCCCCCTAAAGGAGTAGAAGATTCACCTTGTGGAACTGATGTTGTCGAGTCTAGTGACGGTGTGTTTAAGACATCGTACATCATTCTGGTCGATAACTCATCATCAGGAAGGGAGGGAGGGATGTTTAAGGACTTAAAGAATCCATCATAGTCGAAGAACAATAAGGGTCCCTTTCCAGCAGGGGGTGGTGTATCTCTGAACATCAACGTTGCACCACACTTCTACCTGACCCGTTGAGTTGTTATAAACTCTCTTGTCTGGTTTATTGTATCCTAGAAAGATCCCTTCTTCAGCCTTCTCACTAAACTTCCCTGACTGAGTTTTCTTCAGTAGCGTACATGGTGCGCCAAATGGTTCGAGGTACTCCAGATTAGGTTTGCGTCGCTGGAGCAACTCATAACACGTTTGACCATGTCGTTTGACCACCAAGACTCGATTGAGGGTGTAACATGCATTGGCAACTGCCTCGTTCCAAAATTTGATAGGCAGTTTCGAGTCGGCTAGCATCGTTATTGTTGTCTCTATCAAGCTCCTATTCTTTCGTTTAGCAACTCCGTTCATTTGTGGAGTGTAGGCAGATGTGAACTGGTGTACAATTCCTTTCTCTTTGCAGAACGCCTCCATCCACTGGTTCTTGAACTTCGTGCCGTTGTCTGATCGAATATGTCTTACTTTCAGCTTGTAGAGTGATTCCAATGTAGTTACCAGCTGTTTGAAAGATTCAAATGTCTCTGATTTGGATTTCAGAAACATCACCCAAGAGAATCTTGAGTAATCATCCGTTACTACAAAGCAATATAGATCTCCAGTAATGCTCTTTGTACTGACAGGGCCAAACAGATCCATGTGTAGAAGCTCAAGAGGTAGTTCAATTGAATTAACTTTCTTTGACTTGTGAGACTTTGGTCTGTTTCCCTTTCTTGCATGCTAGACAAAAATCCGGAAGTTGGAGTTACTCCGTTCAGTAAATCATTTTGCACTAAATGATTCATCTTCCTTGGATTAATGTGTCCCATTCTCCTATGCCAGGAGATTGAATCTCTTTCAGTTGCCTTTGACAAGAAGCATTGAATAGTGTGATTAGTTGTGGAGGCTTTTGATAGATCCAAGACATACAAGTCGTTATATCTTGAAGCTGACATAAGATTTTTATCCTCCTCAATCACATAGTCCTTCTTCAACATGTAGCACTTCTTGTTGTCAAATACAACCTTAAATCCCTTATCACAGATCTTGAAGACTGAAAGCAAGTTGTTCTGTAGTTGTTGAAAGTAGTTGACCTTATCAAACTTCACTTTCTCGTTTCCCACTTTGCCTTGTGTTGTGATGTAACCTCCTTTATTTCCAGCAAATGAAACATGTCCCCCTTTAATTTGTCTAACATTGAAAAGGAGAGACGAATTTCCTGTCATGTGCCTGGACGCCCCACTATCAATAATCCAGGTATTAGTGATAGCACTGTAGCGGACACCCTGCACATACAAAAGAAATGATTAGTTTAGGTTTGGGACCCAAGCCTTAACTGGCTTGGGTGACCCGGAGGAATCACACATCATAAACTCAACCCATTGTCATTTAGAGGATGAGGGCATATCTTTCTTCTTATTCTTCTCACTATCAGACTCTATACTTGATTTTTCTTTCCATAAGCCAGTCTTGTGCAAGGCCTGTTTGTGGTAAACAGACACCTGACTTATGGTTTGAACTTTTGGTTCACTAACACTCTTAGGTGGAGTGTTAGATCTTGTTTTAGAAGAACTTGGTTTTGCATCAAATAGTTCAATTTTCTTTTTGGGCGTCTGATAATAAGGACAATTAAGAGAAGTATGTCCTCGTTTTCCACAATTGTAGCGAGATCTCCCTTCTACAGATTGAGGAAAACTTTTGTGCGATGTTGAGTTTAGTGAAGGTGTGAGATGTTTCTGGTTTGGTTTTGACACTACTCGTTTAGATGTTTCTGCTTCTTTAACAAAATTAATTGTTTGCACAGTCTTAACATCTTTAACCTTTAGTTTATTTTGACTTTGACGTGAAGCACGTGTTTGGTTAACTGATTTGGTCATTTTGGGTTCAGAAGTAGACATGTGTGAACCTGACTTTCCATTAACCTTTTCAAATTGATTATCCAAATTTTCAATGGGCATCTTTCCTTTTGATTTGAAAGTAGACTCCTTCTGTTTAGTGACAGAGTTCACCGGTTTACCAGTGGAATCTGGATCACTAACTAGAGGAGTGGACACCACATGATCCTTAATTGGGTTGTTATTTACAGGTCTTCATTTTGTATTTAACATGATCTCATGTGGTGGTGGAACCACTTTGTAACCCAACCCTTCCCCATTATTTCGTTCTTTCACTAAGTGTTGAACTATATGAGAAGAACTGGTCCAACTATGCAGTTTTTGTTTTAAAGAATTTACCTCGACTTCTAAAACTGCTTTTTCTTTCTTTGTTTCTTCCAAAGAGTTTAAATAAAACTTTATATCATTAGCTTGATTAAAAGCAACAACCTCGATTTCCCTTAGTTGTTTACCTAAAAGTTCTATTTTTTCTTTGTAACTGCACTCATTTTGTTTTAAAATACGATTAGCTTCTGTGCACAGTTGTAAATCATTTACTAAGTTATCATTGTGGTCTAATAACCTAGCAAATTTCAAATCAATGCTTTCTCTAAATTTGTTACATTCAATACAAGCATGTTTTTCAAAAAGTTGGTCTTTCGTACTTACCTGTGAAGAATCAGTTGAGTCAGCCATCAATGCAGAGTTAGACTCTTCGGATGCTGGAGATTCTGAACATGTCGTTCTGAGTTCTTCTTCAACTAGGTGATTTACCACATTCACAGCTTCTTCGTTATCTAACATTACTTGTTCAACTGTGATTTCACCTTCACTCGCAGAGCCATCATCCAATCCCTCGACACAGGCAATGTTTGATTCACCCGGAGACACAAAACGGAAGGTCCAGTCCTACCCTTCGTCACCTTGAGCAGTCAAGGCCTTTGTCTCTTTGCTTGAAGAGGTAGTTCCACTCCTGTCTTTGTCTTGACGGTTGAAGGTTGATAAAGGATTTCCGTTACCTGTTTTCTTGGGCTTTACACATTCACGTTTGAAATGCCCCTTTTCACCACAATTAAAGCAGGTAACATGGGTTTTGTCGAAACCAAAGGTTGTGTGTGGCTACTAAATTCTGTCTGGTCTTTTTCACAAACTTTTACGCCCTTCTGACAGAACTCGCCAAGGCCCACATGATATCCATTCTCTCTAGTTCATTTTGGTCCACCTGCTCGTAATCTTCATCTGCAAGATGGAAATTGCCAATCTTCCCTGCAACTAGACCATCATAGGAATGGACAACAGCTGCTAGAAGATCCATATGCTCCTTTGCAACTTCCACTGTGATATTACCGAGATTCTCGGTCTTCAACTTAGTAGCATTGGCTTCAAGTACTATATATTAGGTGCAAGATGACCCTGACGTTTCTGATCCTGAAGCAGTGGTTTGAGAAGGAGCTGCTGAACCAGACACAAAGGCAGTTTGAAGTGGTGCTCCTGAACTGGTTGGAGTGGGAGATGAGTTATAAAGTGAAGGATTCTGGTCGTAGGATCCTTTCTGTGACCTGTACTTCATTCTCAGTTCTTTCTCTCTTAACTTCATGATGAAATCATTTATATCCAAATTTGCAAGAATATCGTTCTGTCTCAGATTAGACACAAACGAGTCCCATTTCTCCGGCAAACCATCTGCAAAACTTGACACTTTATCTTCCATAGACGTTGTTACCCCATGAGTGTGCAGCTCACTCATTAGATGGTAGAACCTGTCGATAATATCGTCCAAGCTGTCTTTCCCTATTGAGGAGAAGTTATCAAACTCCTTCTTGAGAGCCTTTGCCTTCAAAGCCTATAATGTTGCATTCCCATCATATATTTTCTACAAAGCTTCCCATAACTTTTTCGCCTGTTTGTTCTCAGAAAACTAATGAAAGATATCTTTCGGTATCGACTGAGTCAACAGGGCATACACCTTCTTTTCAGCATTGTACTTTCTGGCTGTCAGTCATACCTCCCAAAGTTAGCTTAACACCATCAGCACCGACTGGCATACTATAACCTGTCTCAATGGATTCCCAAAGATTGGGATCAACTCCATTTAGATAGATCTCGAACCTCTGTTTCCATTGTGGGTAATCATCTAACGTTATAAGTTTTGGTGGTTTATTGTGATTCCCAATTTCATTTTCCAGAAGCAGAAGGTTCTTGATGCGAGAGTCCCTTCCGGCAGTAAAAGCAGAGAACTGATCTTCCATCTCTTTAACCTTTGAACTTTAAAACTAGACTGGCTCACTCGTGTGAATGGACTACACGTATGGATCACTCGTGCGAATGAGGGGTGCGAATGAATTCAATCGTGCGATTGGATTCAGTCGTGCGATTGAAATGGACGAATGGACTCAAACGACTGGAATTGTTCAGTCGTGCGGATGAGGTATGCGATTGAAGTGTGCGAATGAATTCAATCGTGCGATTGGATTCAGTCGTACATATGGAGTGTGCGATTAGAGACAAGCGAATGGGGTTGTTCAGTCGTACGAATGAGTGAGCGACTGAGTTCAATCGTACGAATGGGGTGTGCGATTGAGTTCAGTAGTGCGATTGAGCTAATCGTACGACTGGAGGCTGTTGTTTTTGCAAAATCGAAGGTTTTTGATACTTTGACACAAAAACACGATTTTTCAAGAACCCTAATCTGCCGTATGCCGAAAAACGTAAACTTTGAGACCTGGAGACGTCAAAAACACTGTTTTACTCAAAAAGGTGACTCCTTCGAATGAAAAACGTGATTTTTACACCGAGACAAATCGAATCACACGCAAAATCAAGAGCCAAAGCTCTGATACCACTTGTCAGGACCGTGTACGTACGGAATACTAACTGATAATGCATGAAACCGGATCAAATAATTCGGAATCCTATTTGATTGGCGATCCAATCAGTGAGAACGCAATCCTGATCAATCTAACGATTAAAGAAACGTTAAGAATGAGTAGAAAAAGATCAGATGCAAACTATGAACTTGGAATAGGCTTTCTGGACGCTCTGGACGGCTAGGTTATGAGTATGTGTCAAAAGTCCCGTTTTTCCACGAATTAAGTGGTATTTATAGGTTTGCAGTCTTCATTCGTGCGACTGAACCATTAGCATGGTTCAATCGTGCGACTGTCCCATGCGACTGATTCATACGCACGACTGATAGTTCAGTCGTGTGACTGAGTCAATCTCATGTCTCACTCGTACGACTGACCCAATCGTCTGGTTCAGTCGTGCGACTAGTTCATTAGCATGATGTATTCATGCGTATGGTCCATAAGTATGGTCCATTAGCATGAATCATCATATAACAACTTCAAACCTATATAATAAGTTTATATATATGAATCAGATATAAGTAAACATCAAAGCACAAATCATATATTATTATATTGTTTCATTACACATATGTAAGCCATGACAGATTTTTACATTAAGCACATAAACTAGGGACATATGTATCAACAGGATTGAGGTGCACTAATAGATTGAGATGGAGTAGAGGTTGGTGTAGATGATGGAGAACAAGATGAAATGGGTTGAGAGATTGAGATGATTAAAAGGTTTGAGATGGAGTAGAGGTTGGTGTGGAAGGAATAGATGTCGAAGCAGGTGGGGGTGGAATGTCAAATGATGAAGAAGATGGAAGATCGGCTGAGGTTGGATGGTCAGATGATGAATGAAGAGGAACTAGAGGAACTTGAGAAACTTGAGGTAATGGATCTAGAGGAATGATGTTCGTTTGAACATTGGAGAAGGACACATAATCATCAAAAACTGGAAGATTAAAGAACAAAGGAGAAGAAAGAGACTCTACAAACATGCTCCTACTCTCTCCCCAGTTCAAGAAAGCCCTAAGACAAAGACTGTAGTAACTGAGCAACAACCTCAGGTAGACAAAGAAGTAGATAGACAAAATATGATCAACTAACTAAGTGTCACATGCCTCTATCAGGCATCTGCACTTCTTCCCTTGTCTTCTGAGCATATAGATAGTACCTCAAGCAGCTTGAGCAACAAGTAATGAAGGAACATAAAGCTGCTAAGAGGAAGATGAGGGAAGAAGCTGCAAAGTCAAGAGTCATCCTTCAAAAGTGTCTAAAAAATATGTTGATAGGAAAAGGATGAGAAGCTTCTTGAAGTTGTTTGGATTCTTCGGAAGGATGTTGGTCCAATGTCTCTATCCACCATGGATGAGCACATCAGGGTGATCAAGCAGAAGATTAAAAAGGGTAAGCTCATTGACTTGCATTCTCCACCAAGTTAGGCTACACCTGGACCTAATTCTGGACCACAGCCAACTTCATCTTCTGATCCACAATAGGGTCCTGATCCCTCTCCTACTAAACCTTTAAGGGAAAAGGACCCAACTGAGAAGGAAATACAAGAACAACCTGGTGCTGAAGGCAAGTCTTCTCAATTGAAATCTGGAAAGAGGAAGAAAAGGATGGCCATGAAGAGGGGAAATAAGAAGAAAAAGAAGTCCAAGGCATCCACCTTTACACCTCAAGATGAGTAAGAGCTTCCTGAGGTTACTTAAGAAAAGGCTGCTCCAAGTCCAACTAATGTAGAGCCTCTTGTTGTTGGGATACCCATCTTGTCCTATATCTTTGCCGTTAATCCGGACAGATGGTATGTCATTAGACATCAAGGAGGTCAAGATGTCTACTTTTGGTAAGACATACTTGATCTTCCTCTTCATGGTCTCTATGACATGAGACGATACTATGAGAGTCTGAGGGATCCTAACCAAACGATGAAAAAATGAATGGTCTTGATCCTGATGAGGACTGTCAATAAATGAGTAATCTCTTCTGTTTTGGTAGCATCAGCATAGGGGGAGTTTGTAAGCTTTATACTTATAGACTAATGCAACCAAAGCAATCAAAGAGCTCTCAGCATGCATGCATGAAGTACAAAGTAAAGTTACGTAGAAAGATTTACCCAACTCAAAGAAATATGCTAAGTGTAAAATCTTCTAAAACCAAATGGCCAAATCTTTCGAAGCCAAAGATGAAGTCTTCTGAAGCTTCAAAGACAAATTCTTCTGAAGCGAAAGACTAATTTCTTCCAAGGAAAGAGAAGACATGCTTTCTCTAATCACCTTTTTTGTAAGGCCCCATCCCCGGGAAACCTCACAGTTGGTTAATCATAGCATAAAATCATTTTTAAAAACCAAAACATTGCAGCGGAATTAAGTAGACATTCATTTAAAATTTGGAAACCATATTGTACCCATACATTTGTCCTTCAATTGTAAATAAAACATAATAATTGTTCTTAAATTACAATAAAAGATTTTATAAACAGAAATGCCATCCACTACCATCCAAGTAGCTTCCCACCTTGTGCCATCCTCAGCAACATCATTTACCTGTCAACTATAATGCATAAAAGTCAGCTTTGCTGAGTGAGTTCTAGTTTTAGATAAATAAGAAAATATAACTTTATCCTTCATATAATGACCACGCATACATCATAATACATAACATTTGCGTCTAATAAGCATGTTCATTATCTTTCGTTCTTTCATTATCTTTCACTTCATCATCAACGAGATTGCACAAAGCAAGAGCTCCATGTTGATCGACAACGAATGTCGATCCATGTCGGTACACACTGCAAGGCACATAGCCCGCTCATGTATACGGATCAATCATCATACATCAGACTCACCTAAGTGAAGTTGATCATAGTGCTTGCAAGACTTTTCATCATCAAATGGGCTCGGGGGTAACATTCATTAAGTTTCACTTTTCATTAATATCATCTTCCACTTTAATATATAATATTTTACAGATAAACAACACAACATATCAAGTACATGTCATCATAAAAACATCACCGACCCACCGCGAGACAGCGGAGGTTTGGGGGCGGTAGCCCCTGACAGCGGGGTCATAGGGGCAGCAGCCCTTAGGGGGTCCAAGGGGCAACGCCCCTGGCGGGGCCGGGCTGCCAGGTTAACGCGAAAAAATTTTATTTTTAAGTATTTATATAACATATTTCCTTATAGAAAAATCGATCTTCCTGTTAAAACCTCTTAAAATCTTGGTCATTTAAAAACTTATATTTAGTATGCATAATTGCCCCAAAACATGGAAAACTTATAAATAGGGGATCTAGAACTCACCTGGATGCAATAAGTAACTTCTAGCCTAAGCTTTCTAGGCTAGGATCACACTACACAGCCTGCAGATAAGTTAACACTCTAAGGGGTTAATTTCTGCCTAAATTCGCTGCTAATTTCACTGCCAGAAAAGCAATTTCGTTGGCAGTCTCGCTGGCTGCCAGTTTCGCTGACCGTTTCGCCTGCCAGTTTCGCATGGCAGTTTTGCCCAACTTTCGTTGGAATTCCATGGCTGCGAAATTACCTGCACAACTATGGTTTCGCAGAAAACCTACAGTTTCGCAGTTTGAATGTGCACTTTCGCTGGATGCACAGACAGTTTCGCAGATCGCATAAAATTCACGAATTAACCCGTTTTAACCCAAAATCGCAACTTTTTACGTCCAATCTCTTAGTTTATCAACCATGAGGCTATATCTAAGCCTTATACATGTTTTCATACGTAAAAATGTGACCTTTATGCGATTCTTTGCAACTTTTCAAAACCCAAAACCCTAGAATCCGGGTTTGATCTACAGAAGGGTTTAGAGGTCGATTCTTACCTGGATTTGTTGCTCTTTTCTTATGGTTTGATGCTCCAACACCCAGATCTTTAATCTCTTAACCTTTGAAGCTCCAAATCTTGAGTTCTCTTCACTTTCTTTCTCTACTTTCTCTCTCTACGAATTTGGGTGGCTAGGGTTGCAAATGAGGAAGATGAAGGCTGATTTGGTGGCTTAAGGGCTTATTATGGGCCTTTAATCCCTTAGGCTACTACCCAATAAGGCTAATTTAGCCCATGGCCATTTCTTTACCTTATTAAATACCCAATAATTAAGCCCATTATCCTTGATGACTCGTTTTGACTTTTCGGGGTGTTACAAGTCTCCCCCACTTATTTAGGTTTCGTCCTCGAAACCTATCAGTCATCAAAAAATTGAGGATAAAATTTCCTCATCTTCTCCTGGTCTCTCACGTAGATTCCGATCCCTTTCTGTGTCTCCACTGTACCCGTACCAGTGGAACCACTTTATTCCTTAAGCGTTTCTCTTTCCAGTCAAGGATGACCACAGGCTGCTCAATATAATTTAGCCGTTCATCCACTTCAATGTCTTGTAGCGGTACAACCATATCATCATCTGCTAGGCATTTCCTGAGATGAGATACATGGAACGTAAGGTGAATTCCACTCAACTCATCGGGTAGTTCTAATTTGTAGGCCATCTCCCCTACCCTCGCGACAATACGGAATGGCCCTATGAACCTTGCGCTTAACTTTCCCCGTTTTCGAAACCTGATGATCCCTTTCCAGGGAGATACCTTGAGCATAACCTTGTCTCAACCTCAAACTCTATTGGTCCACGCCTCTTATCAGCATAAGACTTATGGCGATCCTTCGTGGCTTTCATGAATGCCTTAATCTTATCTAACTTTTCGGTTTTGACCTCAATCACTTCAAGACTTCCCAATTCCTTTTATCCGATGTCACCCCAACACACGGGCGTTCTGCACTTCCTACCGTACAACATCTCATAAGGTGGCATACCAATGCTGGCATGGTAACTATTATTATATGAGAATTCCGCCAACGGTAAGTGCTCATCCCAACTTCCTCCAAAGTCGATTACACACGCTCGTAGCAGTTCTTCTAACTGAATCGTTCTTTCCGATTGACCATCCGTTTGGGGGTGGTAAGCCGTACTAATATGCAGTTTAGTCCCCATTGAGTTGTGAAACCTCTTCCAGAACTTGGACGTAAACCGTGTCTCCCTATCCAAAACAATAGACACTGGTACGCCGTGATGAGCAACGATCTCCTTGATAAATAGCTCCGCTAACCTCTCAGAGGAAAACGTCTCACGAATTGGTAGGAAATGGGCGCTCTTTGTTAAACGATCAACAATCACCCAGATCGCATCGCTTCCTCTCGTCGTGCGAGGTATCTTCGTGATGAAGTCCATTGTGATGTGGTCCCATTTCCATTCAGGAATACACTTGCAGACAAGTCAGGCACTTGCTCACGTACTTAGCCACGTCTCGCTTCATTCACGGCCACCGGTAATCTTTCTTCAGATCTTGATACATTTTCGTGGCACCGGGATGAATGGAATATCGAGTTTTAGAGCCTCATCCATGATCTTCCCCCTTAGATCCCCATAGAGAGGGATCCACATTCGCCCAGATCAGGTTCTAACACCCAGGGTGTTTTCCCCCAAATCTGAAACTTGTCATTTCATCCTTTCAGAGTTGACTCTGTCATCTCTCAATTCCTCATCTTGAAACTCCCTCACTTTTTTCATAACATCAGGCGTCATGATTATCTGGTAAGCCCTCACCCGAATTGGTTCGGGTTGTCCCTTCCGGCTAAGGGCGTCAGTAACCACATTGGCTTTGCCTGGATGATAATGAATTTCGCAATCATAATCCTTGATCAGTTCCAACCACCTCTTCTGCCTCATGTTGAGTTCCTTTTGTTCGAAGAAATACCTCAGACATTTATGATCTGTGAAGATGGTGCACTTCACCCCATACAGGTAGTGCCTCCAAATCTTCAATGCAAACACCACCGCAGCCAACTCTAAATCATGGGTAGGATAATTAGCCTTGTGGACCTTTAATTGTCTAGAAGCATAGGCTATCACCTTCCCTCGTTGCATCAACACGCAACCCAATCCTGCATACGAGGCATCCGAGTAGACTACCAGATCCTCGTTCCCTTCAGGTAACGTCAAGACAGGGGCTTGAGTTAACCTCGTCTTCAGTTCTAGGAAGGCATTCTCCTGATCAGTACCCCGTTCATATTTCACGTCCTTCCGGGTTAGCTTAGTCAAAGGAGAAGCTATCTTGGAGAAATTCTGGATAAACCTCCTATAGTAACCTACCAGGCCTAAGAAACTGCGAATCTCGAATGGCGTCTTTGGGGGTTCCCATTGCATCACCGCTTTAACCTTCGCAGGGTCCACCCTGATCCCCTCAGGATTAACCACATGACCCAGAAATTGAACTTCTTGAAGCCAAAATACGCATTTAGAGAACTTAGCATATAACTTCTCACTTCTGAGCGTCTCCAATACTTCTCGAATATGATCGGCATGTTCCTCTTTATTTTTTGAATAAATCAAGATGTCGTCGATAAACACTCTCACCGATTTATCCAACATCGGTCGACATACCCGATTCATGAGATCCATAAAAGCAGTTGGCTCGTTGGTTAAACCAAATGACATGACGAGAAATTCGTAGTGTCCATAACGCATATGGAACGCTGTCTTTGGAATGTCTTGTTCTTTCACCTTTAGTTGGTGGTAACCAGATCGTAGGTCTATCCTCGAAAACCAGCTGGCAGCCTGAAGTTGATCGAACAGGTCGTCGATCCTGGGTAACAGATACCGATTCTTTACGGTCAGCTTATGAGCTCGCGATAGCCAATGCACATCCGCATGCTACCATCTTTCTTCTTGACGAATAAAACCGGAGCACCCCATGGAGAGATACTCGGTCAGATGAAACCTTTATCCAATAAATCTTGTAACTGGTCCCTCAGTTCTATCATCTCCGAAGGAGCTAATCGATACGGTGCTTTAGCGACGGGTTGTGCTCCCAGTAGCAAATCAATCTGGAATTCGATTTCGCGGTCAGGCGGCACACCAGTCAGGTCTTCAGGAAAGACGTTAGGAAACTCACTCACTACGGGCACGTCTGATAATTGTGGCTCTGGTGCATCCACATCTTTTACATAGGCCAAGTAAGCGCTAGACCCACGCCTCAAGTACTTTTCAGCTGTGATCATCGACACGACCTTCGGTACACAGCACACCTTATCTCCATGAATTGTAACAGAACTACCGTCGGGCGCTGTTAGACTTATTATCTTCTTACTATATACTATATTGGCTTCATAGCTAGCTAACCAATCCATGCCTAACACCACATCAAAACCTCCGAAGGCCATAACATGCAACCTAGCAGGGAACTTACAATCTTCTAACTCAATCAGGCAATCCTCAACCACATCAGTTACCTTAGTGGACTTACCAATGGTTGTTTCTACATAGAAAGGCTCGTCTAACTTCCTACCCTTATCATGCAACAAACGACAAAAGGCAGCAGAGACAAAACTCCTACTAGCACCAGAATCAAAGAGCACATAAGCATATTCATGGTCTACCAGAAACATACCTGAAACTACTTCTTGATCTACCCTGGCCTCCTCACGAGTTATGTTGAATGCCCTCGCCTTCGCCTTCGAACCGTCACCCTTTCCCTTATCTCCAGCTTTAACCGTTCCCGATCCTCCTGATTTTCCTTTCTTGCAGTCCCCCTCCACATGTCCCATCTCGCCACACTGGTAACACTTCACCGCCTTGCAATCCCTAGCATAGTGGCCCTCGCCCCCACATTTAAAACATTTTCCAGTCCCAACTCTACATTCCCCCGAATGACCTTTTCCACATTTTCTACAAGCACCTCCGTCACCTGTATTTCCTCGTCTCTCTGACTGATCCTCAACTCTCATCCTCTTCTCCTCAATCCTGAAGTTGTCACCTCCGAACCTCTTCCCATTTCCATTCTTATTCCCACTCCATCTCTCCACCTTCTTTTGTACAGGCATCGGATCTCTTTCATCGTACACTCTCCCAGCTAAATCCACCATAGACCTAAACGTACCCAGTCTGGCCGCAATCATGTGCCTCCTGATGTCCATGGGCAAACCCTGTATGTATCTCTTGATCTTCTTGGATGCAGGTGTCACCATGTCTGGCACATGTCTTGCAAGTTCGTTGAACTTGGAGGTGTACTCTTGATGAGTCATGTTCCCGGCCTTCAAATACAAGAACTCCTTTTCAATCTTGTCTAACTCTCGGTGGGGACAATACTCCTCCAGCACCAACTCTTTCAACTCAGACCACTTCATTCTGGCTTTCGATCGCTTTCCTTTAGCCTGGACAACATTGTCCCACCAGCACAACGCTGAGTCGACGAAAGAATGAGTGGCAAACTTAACTTTTTGATCTTCCCGACACTCACTAATTTCCAGTACCGCTTCCATCTCTCTGACCCAACGATGAGCGGCAGTAGCATTGCCGTTACCGTCAAAGGTCGGGGGCTTGCACCTTTGAAATGCCCCATAGTTGCACCCCCTAGTAGTCTCTCTCTCGGACTCCTCATCACTGTCATCATCATGAACTACCACCTTAGGGTTTGATGGCTCCTCTTCAGATTCCTCCGTCCTCCCGGTGGACCTTCTAGAATTCTTCTCATTTTCCTTCCCCTTCTTATCAACTTTCTCTCCATCCTTGACTGCCTTGATCACCTCGGTCACCACCAAGGGCAAGACATTTTGTATGACATTGTAGACATCGTCAGCTATAGCCTCTTTCACAGTGGATTTGAGGGTGGCTGATCCCTCCCCCTCCGGGTGACTATGGAGGTCTGACTCCTCGTGAACAGTCTCGGGAGCCTTAGCTTTTCTCCAGGTGACACGTGGCTCAGTAGTACGCCCGCCACGAGCACCTCCTCGGGTTGCCTTCCCTGGTTTTCTACCAGCCATAACGAATTCCTATAAGATTCAAACACTAAAATGGTTATTAAAGATAATTGCTCAGATCATTATAAGTACGGTAAGTCCTTAATTATAGTGGCCAAGTGTGATTAACCACTTACCTTACCCTCCTGTCCCAAGCAATCACTATCCTAACGCATGTTAGTATTCAAATCTAGAAGTACATAAAACACATAGCACACGCACATAATCCCGGTTTTACTTCAAAACTTTTACCTGATGGCACGTAGCTACTTGGATTGGCATCCTTTATTCGGTCCCATTTTCAGTTTAAGTTTAGGTTTTGAAAACAGTTTACCCAATTTTCTTAAACTATGGCTCTGATACCAACTTGTAAGGCCCCATCCCCGGGAAACCTCACAGTTGGTTAATCATATCATAAAATCATTTTTAATAACAAAAACATTGCAGCGGAATTGAGTAGACATTCATTTAAAACTTGGAAACCATATTGTACCCATACATTTGTCCTTCAATTGTAAATAAAACATAATACTTGTTCTTAAATTACAATAAAAGATTTTATAAACAGAAATGTCATCCACTACCATCCAAGTAGCTTCCCACTTTGTGCCATCCTCAGTAGCATCATTTACCTGTCAACTATTATGCATAAAAGTTAGCTTTGCTGAATGAGTTCTAGTTTTAGATAAATTAATGTCACACCCCGACCGATGGCGGAATCATCGGGGCGGACGAATGGGAGACGATTGCTCATAGCACATGGAACTAATTAAGTTGAAAAGTTATTAAATTCAATATTCAGTAAAACATTACAAGACAAATAAGTTCATTCAATACAAGAACATCAAACAAAGAAATATCATGTTAAGTTAAACTAGGTCCAAGGCTTATATGAGCACGAAGAGAAACCACAAGAAGTAAACCTGAAACATGATAAAAATAAAGTGTCAACTAAAAAGTTGGTGAGTTTCCAAGGTTTTCATACATAATATAACAAGGTTACAAGTAGCAATTCATGTCATAGGTTATAAGTTAGTAAGGTTATAGAACACATATCGTTACAACCAAACCTCGACTTGATTACAAGTATATAAGATTGGCTAAGTGTATTTGGTTCCCATGATGAACAAGCATACGTCATCAGGAGCCGGCAATACCTCGGCTTTAGCACCAAATAGGCTTGTCAGGCCCAAAGATCTAAGACGTCGCCAGGCTAGCAATAGTTAATGATTGTAAACAAACTATGTATCTCATATAATCACTTACAACACACAAATAACCATGACAAAATATAAAGATTAATTGCAAGTGCTTTACAATTCTCAAACGTTTATAAGTGTATGATGTATAAGTATCATGTTTCACCCAAAATAGTGTGAAAAATGTAAAAAAAAAAAAAAGGACAAGGAAACTCACTTGATATATATAAGGTGATGATAGGAATTTAGATGGGGCTCCAACGATTTCTTTTACAAGTTACCTAAACGTATCGATTCCAAGATTAAGTTCAATAATACGATTAACAATTTAAGATGAACTAGGGTCTCAATTGGAATTCAAGGATTGTAAATAATTAACTAAAATAAAGAGTCGATTATGTTTTGGGTTCAATAAAGTTGGAATAGATTAATAAAAAATAAGGTTCAATAATTTAATTTAATGATTAAATATGATGTGTGAAAAGAATTAATTAACTTAACAATTACTTGTTTAAAAATTGATAAAGAAAATTTATGGAATATTTGTTTAAATATCTTTAATAAATTATTAAAAATAATTTTATAAAGTTTAAACCTTTAAAATGATTTATTTATAAAAGTCTTATATTACAAAACCTTAAAAATGAAAATAACTTATAATAGCTAATTATATTGTTCTATAAGTTTCAAGGATAAAAAGTTTAAGGAATTAATTAATTAAAATCTTAAAAATGAAACGTTAGTAGAATTAAATAATTTAATAATTGATTTAATAAGGATTAAGTATGAATTATGAAAATAAATAATTATTTTAATAGCTATTTATGATATAACATGGTAAAACGAATAATTGAATAATTAATAATTATTTGAATAATTATTTATTTAAAGTATTATTGACACGTAGATTTAAAGTGTTTTAAAATAATCTATGTTCGAGCCAAATTAGATTTATAACTTTAAATCAGATAAATGATTTAATAATATTTTTATACCCTTTGTTATTCTTTTTTTTAAAACAATAATTAAATCTAAAAATTATAAGTTTTAAAATCTTTTAAAAATTAACTTACTAATTTCTAAAATATTTTGGTTAACAAAATAATATTTATTTAGATTTATCATTTTAGTAATGAAAAACCCATTAAAATAAAAAGTGTAAACATAGCAAGGGCAGGGTTCGAACTCCTGACCTGGCATGTATAATTGTTTGATACTAACCAACAGACCAAAGCCAAGTTCTAGTCTTAAAACCCAAATTAATTAATACAAACATTCTTCCAAATAAACCCCCAAATCAACATGAACCCTAGTTTGATCTTGTTCCAAATCGAACATCAATTCACCAGTGATAGTTGTAATAAGTTTAGAGCTTTTGTTCAACACATCAAAACGCTTGGAAAGGTATGAATAATTTACCTTTTCCGGATTGGAACGATGATAGGTAATATGAAGTGCATGTCGCGACCGAGAAGAAAGAGTTTCAGATGCAACTGTTGATGTTAATCAAATTAGCTTTGCAGACAGCTTCTAGGATCGAAAACGAGCAAAAGCCCTCTGTCAATTGTGATTAGTATAGCTTCGAACCTGGATCACGATTTAATCGCAGTCGCGAATGAAGATGACGGTCCAATTTGTTGTTTATAAGTTTAGTGAATGGAATTGGTGGTTCAGGTAGCTTCTAGAGATCAAAAGGAAGGTTTCCCTTCAATTATGTGGTTTTAACTTGGTTCATTATGTTCGAACGATTCAATGGTTTAAATCGGGTGTTTCAGTTTTGGTTTCAGGTGTTACAGGTTGACTAAACATAATTAAACAAGGGTTACGAACGAAACCGATGGGGAATAGTTAATGATCGGTTTAATTTCATTTAAATCGACTATTTTTGTGGCTTTTGACCATCGCCGGAGCGATGGCCGGAGGTGGTGGCCGTGATCGGGGTCAAAGGGGAGAAGGGAAATGTGGGTTTTGAATTGTTACACAAATGGTCCCTGAAGTTTTAAGTCTTAGTTATTTTATGTAATGAACTTTTATTTCAAGTATTAAAAATTACCACTTCACCCCTAAACTTTATAAAACCCATTTGAATGATAAACCAAATCAATTATTTGTTAATCCTTATAAATCTTGTAAGCTTTATTATTTGATTATTTATTTTCAATAATTAGAGTTTATAATAAATAGTAAATCTTTATTCACTTTATAAATTTTTAATAAGTCTTCTCCACTTAGATCTTTATTGTGAAATGATTATTCACCTTAACTGTTAATATATATATATATATATATATATATATATATATATATATATATATATATATATATATATATATATTACAAGTTCTTTTGATGATTAACAATTATATAATTCATAATATAATTTGTAAATTTAATACATTTGGTCCATTTCAATTATTATTATAATTTTATAACAAAACTAAAAAAAATGAGTTTTAACTTGGAAATTGGCGGATGTTACAGTCTCCCCTACTTTAAGAAATTTCGTCCCGAAATTTAATCACATGGGGACTAATTTCAAAGATATGAGAAGACTTGGATTCGGTTTCATGTTTCCGCCTGAAATCTTGAAAGCGTTTAAATTCAACAAGATTACTTATGATGTTTTGATACGCTTAAGTTTGTTCAATTTCATGATTCATGATTTCATGTGTTTCTTGACAAACGGTACAAGATTATTAATTTAGAATTTTTAGTTGATAAACGTTTGTATTTTAAACGGTTCAGGATGATTTAGGAAGGTTTCATCACGAGTACCACACTAAGTTTTAAATCAATACAAGGCTTAGCTTGACGATATGAAAATATGGTCAAGACACTTTTGGATAAGATATGGAATTGATAAGAGCTTCTCAAGAAGATAACTTTAACGGGGTTCTTAGATAATTAATTCTTGTTTACTATTTCGTTGAGGTTTCAAAGTTTCATTAGTTTAACGTTGATACAAGTGTCGTATTTGTTAAGATTAAAGATTTAATTTAGAATGAGGACGTCGTTGTAATAGGTTTTCAGGATAAGAGCGGTTTTGAGGGGAAGGCGTTCAGAAAGATTTTTAAGGGTCATTAAGAGAAATGGGATAAGGACTTTTAAGATTCAGGGAACAAAATCAATGAAGAAATGAGTCAAAATAACAAGATGTCTCGAGTGTAACGTTCGGTTTACAAACCAAAAACATTACGTTCACTTATCAAAGTATTTGGTCAACTACAACCTTAATGAAGACATGCGTACCTATAAGCGGACACTCACCCCAAGGGTTCCCAGGTAAGGTAAACGGATCCATCGGTTGATTTGGATTTATATGAATACCTTGCCTAGACAGAACACCTCGAGATACAGGCATCCCACTCTTCCAGCATTACATGTTTCAAGTTGTAGGACATAGACTTTGACGAGACTTAAAAACCACGAATAAAGATTCAAAAGCACATTTTGAAAACCATTTGATTCAGGCATATAATGCCTTAGAATATTATTTAAGATACGTGTGTGCATTAATAAGGTTCAAAGCATAAGAATAAGCACATAAGGCATATAATCACATAATCAAGTATAAACATGTAAGCACATAAGATCCTTTCTAAGCATATAATACATGAGAGGACTCATTGTAAGAATTCCTTAAGTCTGATGCAACCCAAAACATCCAA
This sequence comes from Flaveria ramosissima, assembly GCA_025215565.1. NCBI lineage: Eukaryota > Viridiplantae > Streptophyta > Magnoliopsida > Asterales > Asteraceae > Flaveria > Flaveria ramosissima. The sequence goes on from CM046041.1 coordinate 60,430,288, forward strand.
TGTGTCTCTGCAACATGCACTAAGTACTGAAGTAAAGAATGCTTCGGAAGTTTTACACAATGCATTAGAAAATACTCTAAGTGTAAAATCTTCCGAAGCCAAGACCAATATCTTCCGAAGCCAAACATGAAGTCTTCCGAAGCCTCAGAGACAAAGTCTTCCGAAGCTTCAACCTATGAAGACAGATTTCTTCCGAAGACTTTTAGTACACATGCTTTATCTGATGTATTGTTCCATAAAGCACCTTTCCGCTGCATCTCTGTAAAGTCACCAACTTACATGAGTTGGTGAAAAGGTCCATGCTTTTGGTAACTGTACATTGAGGTCTTGAGTCTGTAACTTTCTACTTTATGTACTTTATCCTTTTTGTAATGTATAAGGATGTGAGCTATGGCATGTCATAGTCACAAGGTCAAAAGGCAGATATGCCTTTTGATCCTACAATTGATTTTGTTAGTGTCTAGTCAATTGTATCCAGCTGGCTTTCAAAGTATAGCCGGCTGTAGGTTGTAGTATAAGTAATCCAAGTTCTTGTATCTTTCTTTATGCTTTGTAACACTTGTAAAAGAACTTGAGAAAGCAATATACTGCCTCCTTGAAACCCAACTCTCTTGTTCTGTCTCTTTACTTTACTTGTGTTCTTTGTATCAACTTGGTTAATCCAGTTCACTGTTTGATCAAAGTTTAGTTGCTCTCCTCATTGTGTTGTTGTGTTGTAATTTGTTTAAGCCCTTAAACGGTTCTGCACTCATGCGTAAAGGTACTTAGTTATAGTCTAGGTCATTCCATTTCTAATAACCTAGTTCCCTATAACCATGGCTCTGATACCAATCTGTCACACCCCAACCAACGGCGGAATCATCTGGGCGGACGAATGGGAGACGATTGCTCATAGCACATGGAACTAATTAAGTTGAAATATTATTAAATTCAATATTCAATAAAACATTACAAGACAAATAAGTTCATACAATACAAAAACATCAAACAAAGAAATAACATGTTAAGTTAAACTAGGTCCAAGTCTTATATGAGCACGAAGAGAAACCACAAGAAGTAAACCTGAAACATGATAAAAATAAAGGGTCAACTAAAAAGTTGGTGAGTTTCCAAGGTTTTCATACATAATATAACAAGGTTACAAGTAGCAATTCATGTCATAGGTTATAAGTTAGTAAGGTTATAGAACACATATTGTTACAACCAAACCTCGACTTGATTACAAGTATATAAGATTGACTGAGTGTATTTGGTTCCCATGATGAACAAGCATACGTCATCAGGAGCCGGCAATACCTCAGCTTTAGCACCAAATAGGCTTGTCAGGCCCAAAGATCTAAGACGTCGCCAGGCTAGCAATAGTTAATGATTGTAAACAAATTATGTATCTCATATAATCACTTACAACACACAAATAACCATGACAAAATATAAAGATGAATTGCAAGTGCTTTACAAGTCTCAAACGCTTATAAGTGTATGATGTATAAGTATCATGTTTCACCCAAAATAGTGTGAAAAATAAAAAAAAAGGGCAAGCAAACTCACTTGATATATATAAAGTGATGATAGGAATTTAGATGGGGCTCCAACGATTTCTTTTACAAGTTACCTAAACATATCGATTCCAAGATTAAGTTCAATAATACGATTAACAATTTAAGATGAACTAGGGTCTTAATTGGAATTTGAGGGTTGTAAATAATTAACTAAAATAAAGAGTCGATTATGTTTTGGGTTCAATAAAGTTGGAATAGATCAATAAAAAAAAATAAGAATTCAATAATTTAATTTAAAGATTAAATATGATGTGTGAAAAGAATTAATTAATTTAACAATTACTTGTTTAAAATTTGATAAAGAGAATTTATGGAATATTTGTTTAAATAACTTAAATAAATTATTTAAATTAATTTTATAAAGTTTAAACCTTTAAAATGATTTATTTATAAAAGTCTTATATTACAAAACCTTAAAAATGAAAATAACTTATAATAGCTAATTATATTGTTCAATAAGTTTCAAGGATAAAAAGTTTAAGGAATTAATTAATTAAAATCTTAAAAATGAAACGTTAGTAAAATTAAATAATTTAATAATTGATTTAATAAGGATTAAGTATGAATTATGAAAATAAATAATTATTTTAATAGCTATTTATGATATAACATGGTTAAACGGATAATTGAATAATTAATAATTATTTGAATAATTATTTATTTAAAGTATTAGTGACACGTAGATTTAAAGTGTTTTAAAATAATCTATGTTTGAGCCAAATTAGATTTATAACTTTAAATCAGATAAATGATTTAATAATATTTATATACCCTTTGTTATTCTTTTTTTTAAACAATAATTAAATCTAAAAATTATAAGTTTTAAAATCTTTTAAAAATTAACTTAATAATTTCTGAAATATTTTGGTTAACAAAATAATATTTATTTAGATTTATCATTTTAGTAATGAAAACCCCATTAAAATAAAAAGAGTAAACATGGCAGGGGCAGGGTTCAAACCCCTGACCTGCCATGTATAAGTGTTTGATACTAACCAACAGACCAAAGCCAAGTTCTTGTCTTAAAACCCATATTAATTAATACAAACATTCTTCCAAATAAACCCCCAAATCAACATGAACCCTAGTTTGATCTTGTTCCAAATCGAACATCAATTCACCAGTGATAGTTGTAATAAGTTTAGGGCTTTTGTTCAACACATCAAAACGCTTGGAAAGGTATGATTAATTTACCTTTTCCGGATTGGAACGATGATAGGTAATATGAAGTGCATGTCGCGACCGAGAAGAAAGAGTTTCAGATGCAACTGTTGATGTTAATCAAATTAGCTTTGCAGACAGCTTCTAGGATCGAAAACGAGCAAAAGCCCTCTATCAATTGTGATTAGTATAGCTTCGAACATGGATCACGATTGAATCGCAGTCGCGAATGAAGATGACGGTCCAATTTGTTGTTTATAAGTTTGGTGAATGGAATTGGTGGTTCAGGTAGCTTCTCGAGATCAAAAGGAAGGTTTCCCTTCAATTATGTGGTTTTAACTTGGTTCATTATGTTCGAACGATTCAATGGTTTAAATCGGGTGTTTCAGTTTCGGTTTCAGGTGTTACAGGTCGACTAAACATAATTAAACAAGGGTTACAAACGAAACCGATGGGGAATAGTTAATGATCGGTTTAATTTCATTTAAATCGACTATTTTGGTGGCTTTTGACCATCGCCGGAGCGATGGCCGGAGGTGGTGGCCGTGATCGGGGTCAAAGGGGAGAAGGGAAATGTGGGTTTTGAATTGTTACACAAATGGTCCCTGAAGTTTTAAGTCTTTGTTATTTTATGTAATAAACTTTTATTTCAAGTATTAAAAATTACCACTTCACCCCTAAACTTTGTAAAACCCATTTGAATGATAAATCAAATCAATTATTTGTTAATCTTTATAAATCTTGTAAGCTTTATTATTTGATTATTTATTTTTAATAATTAGAGTTTATAATAAATAGTAAATCTTTATTCACTTAATAACTTTATAAACTTTTAATAAGTCTTCTCCACTTAAATCTTTATTGTGAAATGATTATTCACCTTAACTTGTGAAATGATTATTCACAATATAATTTGTAAATTTAATACATTTGGTCCATTTCAATTATTATAATAATTTTATAACAAAACTAAAAAAAATGAGTTTTAACTTGGAAATTGGCGGATGTTACAAATAAGAAAATATAACTTTATCCTTCATATAATGACTACGCATACATCATAATACATAACATTTGCGTCTTAATAAGCATGTTCATTATCTTTCGTTCTTTCATTATCTTTCACTTCATCATCAACGAGATTGCACAAAGCAAGAGCTCCATGTTGATCGACAACGAATGTCGATCCCTGTCGGTACACATCATCATGGTAGCTAACCCCCGACAGTTGATCCACACTGCAAGGCACATAGCCCGCTCATGAATACGGATCAATCATCATACATCAGACTCACGTAAGTGAAGTCGCTCATAGTGCTTGCAAGACTTTTCATCATCAAATGGGCCGGGGGGTAACATTCATTAAGTTTCACTTTTCATTAATATCATCTTCCACTTTAATATATAATACTTTACAGATAAACAACACAACATATCAAGTACATGTTATCATAAAAACATCATCGACCCACCGCGAGACAGCGGGGGTTCGGGGGCGGCAGCCCCTGACAGCGGGGTCCTAGGGGCAGCTGCCCCTAGTGGGGTCCAAGGGGCAACGCCCCTGGCTGCAGATCTTCCTGTTATATAACACATTTCCTTATAGAAAAATCGATCTTCCTGTTAAAACCTCTTAAAATCTTGGTCATTTAAAAATGTATATTTAGTATGCATAATAGCCTCAAAACATGGAAAAAATTATAAATATGGGATCTAGAACTCACCTGGATGCAGTAAGTAACTTCTAGACTAAGCTTTCTAGGCTAGGATCACACTACACAGCCTGCAGATAAGTTAACACTCTAAGGGGTTGATTTCTGCCTAAATTCGCTGCTAATTTCGCTGCCTGAAAAGTAGTTTCGCTGGCAGTTTCGCTGACAGTTTAGCTGCCAGTTTCGCTGCCAATTTCGCTGACAGTTTCGCCTGCCAGTTTCGCATGGCAGTTTCGCCCAACTTTCGTTGGAATTCCATGGCTGCGAAATTACCTGCGAAACTATAGTTTCGCAGAAAACCCACAGTTTCGCAGTTTGAATGTGCAATTTCGCTAGATGCACAGACAGTTTCGCAGATCGCATAAAATTTACGAACCAACCCGTTTTTAACCCAAAATCGCAACTTTTTACGTCCAATCTCTTAGTTTATCAACCATGAGGCTATATCTAAGCCTTATACATGTTTTCATACGTAAAAATGTGACCTTTATGTGATTCTTTGCAACTTTTCAAAACCCAAAACCCTAGAATCCGGGTTTGATCTACAGAAGGGTTTAGAGGTCGATTCTTACCTGTATTTGTTGCTCTTTTCTTATAGTTTGATGCTCCAACACCCAGATCTTCAATCTCTTAACCTTTGAAGCTCCAAATCTTGAGTTTTCTTCATTTTCTCTCTCTACTTTCTCTCTCTATGAATTTGGGTGGCTAGGGTTGCAAATGAGGAAGATGAAGGCTGATTTGGTGGCTTAAGGGCTGATTATGAGCCTTTAATCCCTTAGGCTACTACCCAATAAGGCTAATTTAGCCTATGGCCATTTGTTTACCTTATTAAATACCCAATAATTAAGCCCATTATCCTTGATGACTCGTTTTGACTTTTCGGGGTGTTACATTTTTGACAAAAGCCTAACAACTTTCCGGTGCCACCTCTAAAGTCTCACCATACCCACCGGATGATCACCATCACCATCACCATACCTACCCGACGACCACCGTCACCATCACCATACCCACCCGACGACCACCGTCACCATTACCATACCCACCGACAACCACCATCATCATCACCATACCCACCTAATGACCACCATCATCATCACCATACCCACCTGACGACCACCGTCACCATCACCATACCTACGGGCGACCACCATCATCATTACCATACCCACCCGATGACCACCATCACCATCACCATACCCTCCACAATACCACCTCATCGACCGAACTAATCCGTAACCACAAAAACATATCAATCGTGATATTTGTAAACAAAATCTATACGTTTTGGGTTTTTTAGCTTACCGGTGGGGAGATGGTGGTTATGGCAGGTGACTGAGATGAATTAAGGTCAAAGATGGGGTTGAGGTTAAGGTGTAGATTTGGTGGCCAATGGTGGTATGAAGATGGTGGTGAGAGTGGTAATGGTACGTGGTGAAGATGGTAATATGAATCAAGGTTAGTAGTGTCGGATGGAAGGTGGAAACGGTGGGGAGGCAAAGGGGTTGAGGTTGAGGATGGTGGTGTGTTGATGAAGGCATGAAGATGGTGTACTAACATGGATCCCATGTGATTTATCTATATATTATTTTGTGTTTTGTCAATTAGTGCATGGGTGTAAAAGTCATTTCGCAGCCATTTAACCCTTAAAACTAACGATCATCCACTCCAGGATCCAATCATGTTACCGTTTAGCAAACAGTTATGACCAATTATATAATTTCTCAAAAAGTTAAGATCAATACTATAATATGGACATACCATAAGAAATATTCATGTAATTAACTCTTATTATTCATACTATATAGATTTTGAGTTTGGATGATTAGTTGTTAATTCTAACTTGGCTTGGTTTAACATTAAACTTAACCATGTGATTACATTTATTCAAAAAACTTAACGTAAGTTCCTTTAAAGGACCATAATTGGTTGCAAATACTAAAGGTGTTTGGTGTAAATTTAAATGTTTAAAGATCAAACTTGAAATCTGATATAAACATAAAGGGGTTTTTATTGTAATTTAGTCTTGTTATTATAATATTTAATAATAATATGCGATAATAGAGGGATCTGGCCCCTAACGGCTCTATTTCCATATTCTAATCAGTAATCACCCACCATCAGCAACGGTCCATTCCCATTCTCCCCCCCCATAAGTTTCAAACAACACTCTTTTTCTTCCCAATAGTCTTCTCTCTGCAATCGTCTTCTTCATCCATCTGTAAACAACAGCAATGGAGACCACCATTGCTACACCTACACCTACAGTTCAACACATAACCAAAGCTTCCTCCGACCAACTCCTCAGCAAATTCGCCGTACTAGATTCCCCTGAAGATCACCGCTCGAAGAAACCACTGCATCTGTTCAAACGACAAAAGAGATCTGCTCGATCAACACCGCCGGTGAGCCGCCGTGAAAGCTCCGGAGGCACATTATTAGCTGAGCGGAAGTCGCTGCTTCCTCCTGTACCCTCTGCTCGCAGATCTTCCGGTGCGGTGGCCTTGGTTCGGAGAGCTCATTTTAGATCTAGAAATTTCAGGAAGAGATCGTTCTTTGGAGCAATCGAGAAGGTACGTCATGTAGATCAATCAAACTTCATACGAATTCCTTCGATTATGGCAATATGATTGTTGATTATTGTTATGCATTTTTAATTTGGATGTTTGATTTAAGCTCTGATTACGCATTTCTAATTTGACTGTTGAGTTTGTGTTTGATTTAGGGTTTAGTCGATTTGATTGTTGTTTGTGCCCTAATTTAAATGATTTTCTATTTTGGATCTAATTGCTTTTCCCCAAATTAGTTAACTAGAAATTGAAGGAGTCTAATTTAATAAAAAAAATTTGTAATTTTTTGATTTTAGACATGGCAAAGAACTCTTGATGGCGCATCGAAGGTCTTCATGGAGAAGCAGTATAACCGGCATAAACGCTTGTTAAGTGACACGGTCTGAATCAACAAGCGGTCGTAATGTTGTTAGTTGTATTGAAATAGTTAATGATTCCGTCCTAAATTTCTCTCAAATGTGGGATTCCATTTCAATCTCGAATGAGATCAACACTTCATGAAATAGTGGGACGGAATCTGTAAGTGGTATGTATTGTACTCTTTCTTGTGTGATACATAATTGTTTTTCTATTCTTTTTGTGTACTTGAATAAAAGATTTATTGATCTTGCACTTGCACATTTACAATCATCATAATAACTATTTCAACTTTCATCAAATTGACAACACAAATAATTAGACTGAGTGAATGCGACATGTTATAACCGCAAGAATTCACCAACATAAATACAAAGAATCCCAATAATAACTTGTTGCGTATCAAGTAAAATTGTTAGTAAAGGATACTTGTAACTAGGAGGATTCAAAGAATACAACTTAAATGATAGAGCAGATCCATTAGGCCCAAACAACCTCCTAGGAGAATAATAATGGTGGTGAATAATTGTGGGATTAAAATAGGAAGTTGCGTGGCAAACCATGGAGGCTTAGGGTGTGGATGCATGTGGTGTCTTAATGGTCAAAAAACATATGACAACATTTCTTGTGACATATAATCAAAGAATACAACATTTCTTGTAAATCAAGTATGCATTTAAAAATATGAAACACATCAACACGAGTCAAGATCATTTTTATAATTATTTAGTGAAATAATAATTGCAGTTTTCCCAAAATATTGATAGTTCTTATTTGAAAAATCTATACTTATTAATAAAATAATATCTTTAGTGTCACGTGTCGTTTTTTTAAGCCTCCATTATTTCCCGTCTAAAAATGTATTGATCCTTATTATTAGTCATAATTCATTTGAATAAAATTAACAATTACTATAATTACAAAGTGAGCTTTTTTTCTTTAAATAGTGTATATAGAATATTTATTTACCATAATAGGTGTTTAAGGAAGTTTTTTTTATTTCAATATAATATCATTGATTAAATTTTTTTAACTTTAAAATAATAATATTTAAAAATAGTCAAGTACAAAGGTTAATAAAATTATAAAACCATTTGGTTCATGTGTCATAATTAAAAATAGAAAGTTTTTCTAAAACATTTTTGGTTTATTTTAATTCACTCAGACTTAATTTTAAATCGTATTTTACATAGAAAAGTTGAATTTTTTTACTATGATTTTGTTTTAATTTCACACAAAAGTAGGCACATTTGTTTTTTTTATTCTTTTTCAAAATATATGCTTTTTGAAAATGTTTTTTCAGTAGCTTAAAAGATATAATGTGAAAAACTATTTTTAACAAAAAATGCATTTTTTAAAAATATTTTATATAAATATCACAACGAAACAAAAAAGTTAATGGTTTATTATTATTTTATTTTACGACTTATAAATGTAATCCTCAATTACCGATGGCATGTATGTTGCTAATAGACTTCCGGCAACAATTAAGGGAGAAACGAGTCACATCGTCTCGTGAGCTACTCGATATCGACTCGCTAAAAACTCTAATTAAGCTTAACTTAAACAAGCTCGAACTCATTCTATGACTCATTTAATAAATGATTTTGAGCTCGAGCTTCATATATCGATATCGAGGTGGCTCGGAAGACGAAACTAACGTTGTACGTATATGATGTTTATTTTTATCTTTCATGTATATACTTATATAAATAATTATTACTATATATAAATTTATGTTTAAAACAATTATCTAATATATATCGTTATTTTAAAAAATTTACATAAACCATTTAGTTTCATAAAATAATCTTTCCTATATAAGAACAAGTATTCTATAAATAGACGTTAAAAACACTGATGAAAGAGTATTAATATTTTCTATGAGAAAATGTTATTGAAAAAGAAAAACCTTCATAAAAACAACTATAATTTTTTTTAAAATCATGAGAGATGCTAAACTGGTTTTTTATCAAAACTTTATCCTTTTGGGTTTATTTAAATAACATTAGTAAAAACAGAAATAATTTTATCCAGTTATATTAAGAATAAGAAAATTTAACTTTTTAGTAAAAAAACCATTTTGATAAATATTTTTTAAAACACTCATTTTGTTAAATTAATTTTCTACCAATCTTACTTTGAAAAAAAACTCATTACAAAGGACATTGTGATGGTTTCAAAATAAAACCCTAAAAAAATTTGCAAGTTATAGTAGACTGTTTTTCCCACCTAAGAACAAATTGACTCTATCCTAATAAAAGATAAATAATGAGTTTTTTCAGGTTGTATTACACTAAAATCGTGAAGTGAAACATGTTGGATTCTTGCTTATTCAAACAAGTAATTAAAAGTTACTAATTCACTCATCCTATGCAAAGAAGAAGAAATCCCATACGCGTCTTCTATTCCGAACCGATTATATATATATATATATATATATATATATATATATATATATATATATATATATATATATATATATATATATATATATATATATATATATATATATATATATATATATATATATATATATATATATATAATCAAATCAAGGGTCTCAAATAATCAATTCAGTGTTTTGATTTTCCCAAATCATGATATCGATTTTCAAATGGAAAGATAAACCATTTCATGGTTTCGATTACCCTCAAATCACGTTATGTTTAAAGTTCAACTCACCGAATCTTTTACGCCTTCATTGATCTATATAATATCATTCACACCCCAAGTTTTAAATCACAAAAGCTCTTCTGCAAAGTCTCAATTCAATGCTCATATATACAAATCTCGATTGCAACAGTAGTAGTGGTTCGTATGATTTAAGGATTTGATTTTGATTTCAAGATAAAATTTAGTATTTTGATTTTTTAACATCAATTTGACTAATTTTTGTTTTTGTTTATGTAAGCATGAAACTTTGATTTAGTTTTAATTGATGTAAGCATGAATTGATTTATGTTTTTTTTAATATAAAGAGAAAATTACATAAATGGTCCTTGTGGTTTAAACAAATTGCATGTTTGGCCCCAAAACTTTAAAAATCACAAAGATAGTCCAAACTTTTCTGTAATCACTGCATGTTTAGTCCTTGACACCGATTCAAGCTCTATGTTGTATTATCTCGAGTTACAAGTAGACATGAATTGAATTAAAATTATTTAATATTAGACAATGATGATAAATATCTTATCTTACTACTCTAATAAAAGAGTAACTTGAGGTGTCACTTGGCAGCACCACAATCATTCTTACCAAAATTTTCCCGCCTCTCTCTCATCTTAAATAATTACCTTAATTACTAATAATATTATTTAACATTCTTTTACATTTAATAAATTAAAAAAAGATATCTATTTATTAATGTTATTTCTAAATAACCAAATTTTTTATAAAATAATAAAATTTTCTAATATTATACATTATTTAAACTTATAAGCATTCATAAAAGAAAACTACTAATATTAGATATAAATGATTTTAAAAAATTAAACATAAAAATTGATAGACAAAGTATTAAAAATAATATTATGACTTACGAGCCATTTTTATTAAAAGCAATTTTTAATGATTGAACCCGTGTATTACACGGGTTTTTAGTCTAGTAATAATAATATAATTAAAATCAATATCACTCTAAATCTATAACCTCTAATAAAGCAATGTTTCTTTTGCCACTTGTCATTCTTTTAAACCATATTTTTGACACTTGTCATTTTTCTAAATATTCACATATCAAATTTCCCTTCAAAAGTGTATTATAGTAATTTAAATACTTCTACAAATTTCTCTCTCTTATTAAATGTAAATTATATTAATTGTTATGTTTCTCTCTCTTATCTATTTTTTTAAAAATCAAACTATTTTTTTAAATAGATTTTATGAAAACAATTAGAAATCACATCTTTTAACTAAAATCTAAATAACAAAAAACTAAGTTTTATATAATATGAACTTTTCTAAAAGACTAAATATTTTTTAAACAAAATATTTTAAATTCTTTTTTTAACAAAAATTATAAAAAGGTGAAATATTTTAAAACAGTCTTTTTAAAATAACCAGAATAATTACAAACCGGGTTTTTTAAAAATAGTATTTTTATAAAAAAACCTCTAATAAAGCAATGTTTCTTTTGCCACTTGTCATTCTCTTAAATCATATGTTTGACACTTGTTATTTTTTTAAATATTCACATATCAAATTTCTCTCTAAAAGTGTATTATAGTACTTTAAATACTTCTACAAATTTCTCTCTCTTGTTAAATGTAAATTATATTAATTGTTATGTTTCTCTCACTTATCTATTTTTTTAAAAATCAAACTATCTTTTTTTAAATAGATTTTATAAAAAAAATAAAAATCACATCTTTTAACTAAAATCTAAATAACAAAAAACTAAAGTTTTATATAATATGAAATTTTCTAAAAGACTAAACATTTTTTAAACAAAATATTTTAAATTGTTTTTTTAACAAAAATTATAAAAAGGTGAAATATTTTAAAACGCTCTTTTTAAAACAACCAGGATAATTACAAACCGAGTTTTTTTAAAAACAATATTTTTATAAAAAATAGTTAAAAAATGGTATAATTGTTTTATTTCTTGAACTATTACGCATATATAATTTTAACTCTATTTTATATTAAAATATTATATTGTAACTATTCATGTTTATTTTACATATATATTTTACATTAAAATTTAATCTGTTTATTTAATGATTTTTTAGCCTATCTATCTATATATAAAAACCAAACTAAGCGTGAAACAATCGTAAGTCTCATTATACTTACTTTCTCATTTTTCTAGATTATTAATAATAACATTGAATACTAATATTATTACTCATACCATTTTCAAATTAAAAAATATATAATTTAATAAATTAAAAACCTATTTTTTTATTGAAAACATACTTTATAAAAACAAAAAATTTATAAAAAACATAATACAATGAAATTTAAAAAAAATCATTTCTCTTAAACAAAATATTTAAAAATCTATAACCTCTAATAAAGCAAGGTTTTTTTGCCACTCGTCATTCTCTTAAACCATGTTTTTGACACTTGTCATTTTTCTAAATATTCACATATCAAATTTCCTTCCAAAAGTGTATTATAGTAATTTAAATATTTCTATAAATTTCTCTCTCTTATTAAATGTAAATTCTATTAATTGTTACGTTTCTCTCTCTTATCTAATTTTTTTAAATCAAATTATCTTTTTTTAAATAGATTTTATGAAAGAAATTAGAAATCACATCTTTTAACTAAAATCTAAATAACGAAAAACTAAAGTTCTATATAATATGAAATTCTCTAAAATACTAAACATTTTTTAAACAAAATATTTTAAATCGTTTTGTTTTAAAACAAAAATTATAAAAAGGTGAAATATTTTAAAACAGTCTTTTTAAAACAACCAGAATAATTACAAATCAGGTTTTTTTATAAACAATATTATTATAAAATATTATTTTTATAAAAAAAATCTTAAAACACATGTTTAAAAATAAAACTATTTACATAAGAGAGTTAAAAAATGGTATAATTGTTTTATTTCTTGAACTATTACGCATATATAATTTTAATTCTATTTTATATTAAAATATTATATCGTAACTATTCATGTTTATTCTACATATATATTTTACATTAAAATTTAATCTGTTTATCTAATGATTTTTAGCCTATATATCTATAAAAAACCAAACTAAGCGTGAAACAATCGTAAACCTCATTATACTTACTTTTTCATTTCTCTAAATTATTAATAATTACATTGAATAATAATATTATTACTCATACCATTTTCAAATTAAAAAACGTATAATTTAATAAATTAAAAACCTATTTTTTATTGAAAACATACTTTTTAAAAACAAAAAATTTATAAAAAGCATAATACAACGAAATTAAAAAAAAATCATTTCTCTTAAAAAAATATTTAAAAATCACAATTTTTTTATAAAAAACAAAAGTTTTAGAAAAATACATTATTGTTTATTTGCTTAAAGTAGTTATTATACGTAATTATAATCATATTTTATTTTCAAGCATGATTTATAATGCATAAGTTTTTATTAATAATTATTTAATATTTTATTTATTTAATCCATGTATTGCACGGCAACTAACCTAGTCTCTAATACAAGAAGGTTTTTGGACCCACATGTCCATCTCTTAAGCCATCAAATTGACACGTGTCAACCTCTTACCCCACCTTTATTTCATTAATCCCACCTAAAAAATGACCCGTTTTATATCTCACGTGGATCAATTACCCATGGATAAAACCTAGTCTCTAATCCCCTTTCATCTTAGTCTTTACTAAAACCCTAGAGCAAGCGTCTTCCATCCTTCTATGAAACTACTCCAGATCTAACCTTTTTTCTTTCTTTCAATCGATTATGTGGTTTTAATCTTCTTCACAATCGCTACTGTAAGGATTCCTATAAGACTGATGCAAACCAAAACATCCAAAGTCTCTCTGCAAGCAATGCACTAAAGTACTGAAGTAGAATTACTTCGGAAGTTTTACACCAGGCACTAGAAATATTCTAAGTGTAAAATCTTCTGAAGCCAAGACCAATAGCTTCCGAAGCCAAATATGAAGTCTTCCGAAGCCTCAGAGACAAAGTCTTCCGAAGCTTCATCTTATGAAGACAGATTTCTTCCGAAGACTTTTAGTAACATGCTTTATCTGATGTACTGTTCCATAAAGCTGGACACCTTTCCGCTGCATCTCTGTAAAGTCACCAACTTACATGAGTTGGTGAAAAGGTCCATGCTTTTGGTAACTGTACATTGAGGTCTTGAGTCTGTAACTTTCTACTTTATGTACTTTATCCTTTTTGTAATAGATAAGGATGTGAGCTATGGCATGTCATAGTCACAAGGTCAAAAGGCAGATATGCCTTTTGATTCTACAATTGATTTTGTTTGTGTCTAGTCAATTGTATCCAGCTGGCTTTCAAAGTATAGCCGGCTGTAGGTTGTTGTATAAGTATTCCTTGTTCTAGTATTTTTCTTTATGCTTTGTAACACTTGTAATAGAACTTGAGAAAGCAATATACTCCATCCTTGAAACCCGAATCTCTTGTTCTGTCTCTTACTTGTTACTTGTGTTCTTAGTATCATTATTGTGGTTAATCCAGTTTACTGTTTGATTAAGTTTAGTTAATCTCCTCTTTGTGTTGTTGTGTTGTAAGTGACCACCCTTCACCAGTCCTGCAATTGGTATCAGAGCTTTTCAGGCTCTTGATATAAGATCTCACCATCTTAAGATCCCTCACAAACACAAATACTAAACTTTCAAATGGCATCCATTTCAAAGACTGATATGGAGACTGGAACCATGAACAAGTCCCCACTGATCACTCTTGATGACTTTGATACCTGGTGTATGAGAATGGAAGGTTTCATCAGGTCTCTAGACTCAAGAATGTGGGAGTCTGTTGAAAATGGACCTTTCATACCCAGCACTCCTTCTGCTACTGGTGCTGGTATGATCCCCAAAGATGTGGCTAACTACTCAGATGAAGATAGGAAGAGAGTAGAGATTGATAGAAAAGCCATGATTGCTCTTCAAACTGCCCTTCCAAACTCTGTGTACAGAGGTTTCAAGAAGTGCAAAACAGCTAAACAGCTGTGGGATGCACTAAAACTGATGTATGAAGGCTCCTCTAAAGCCAAGGAGAACAAGAAGGATCTCCTGAAGCAGCAGTTTGAAAACTTCACCTTCAAAACAGGTGAAACCATGACTCAGCAATACTTTAGGTATGTTGAGATAGTGGATACCCTTGTGGATGGAGGAGTTCCTCTTGAAAACAGAGACATTGTAAGGAAGTTTATGTCCTCACTTCCTAGGCAATGGACACACTATTTTGTGGTGATCAAGAGGACTGAAAATCTCAAAACTCTTACTCTGACAGAGTTATATGGGATTCTCAGTGGCTACCAGATGGAGATGAACATGCAAGGTTCATCTGGCAACTCCAACAATCAATTGGGTTCAGCCCTGCATGTGGTTGAAAGGAATAGCATAGAACCCCAACATCATCTCATATGCTACCCTGACAACTCACCAAAGGGTCCTTTCATCACCTTCCCAGAGACACCCAGGGAGAACTACACTCAAGGAAGCCCATTCCAAGAGACAAGTTCTTCTCAAGCCTTTGTGTCTTCTGATGAAAGTTGTGGCAACTTTCTTTTCACTCTTGAAGACCTGGATTGTATCCATCCAGATGATCTGGAATATTTGGAAATAGTCCAGCAAATGGCTCTTCTCACTCATTGAGCCTAGAAGTTCTACAAGAAAACTGGAAGGAGGTTTCCAAGCAATGCAACCAGTGGAAAGTTTGGTTTGGATAAAAGCAAAGTCAAGTGTTACAACTATAACTTAATGGGCCACTTTGCTAGAGAGTGTAAGGCACCTAAGACAAATGGTGGCCAAGCACAAACCAGACCAAACTACACTGACTAAGCTCCTCAGAATGAGAAGCCAAAGCAACAAGCTACTGTTGCTGTTGAAGAAGGAAGCTTTGACTGGAGCTTTCAGGTGGAAGATGCTTCTCCAAACCAAGCACTAATGGCAGATCATGATGAAGCCAAGGTATTGGAACATCTCTGTACTCCTGAATGCATTGCTAAAGTTAACAGATACAGGTCCTATAACTTGGAAATAAGATCTGATCTTGAGTCCTTAAACATTTTAAAATCTGACTTTAGAAAGTCTGAAAATGATTATAAACTAAAGATAGAGGACTTAGAGAAAACCATTTCAGTTCTAAAACATGAGCATACAGATTTTAGGACTCAAATCAAAGATCTCATAACCAAGCTGACTGAGTGCCAGGCTGAGCTTGTGATCAGCAAAGCCAGGGCAGAAAAGAGTGTTCTTGAAGAAGAGACCTTCAAGAACATGATATCCTCATGCCTACACAACAAGGTGTGTTATCAAAATAGACAGGGACTGGGATCCAATGAGATAGCTCCTTCACACACAATCTTGTCTGTAAGATCTCCTAGGTGTGAAACTTGTGAAGATGAGCTTCCTCTCATAGATCCTATAAGTGAAGAGGATGAAGAAGAGATAGTGAAGAATTCCTCTGAGAAGAGTGAAGAGGAGGATTCTAAGAAGGGCCATTATCCTTCTGAGGAGAAGAAGATTGCTGTGATGACCAAGTCAATGAGAAAGAACTTGATCAGGAAGAGCAAAAGAAAAGCAAAGAAGGCTCAAGAGATCAAGGCTACTTTTGACTCTAAGCAGAAACAAGTTTTTATCTCTGCAGGGTTTGAAGTAGTAAAGACTGAAAACATCAACCAAAACTCATCAGCTAAGAGTTCTGGTTCTTGTTCAAATCATCTCAGTACCAAGAAAAAGACTGATCTGTTGTGTACCACTGCTGCACAGCCTGGACCATCAAACTCCAAGAACAGTTCACAGCCCATAAGAACTGTCTCAGCATCTGCAAAGATGAGGGTGGAGAAGGGATGTGACCAAAGACAGTCTTGCTCTCATAAGGAGACTCTTGTGAAAAAGAAAATGTTGTGTGTCATGTGTGAAAGTACCTCTCACATTGCTAAGGATTGTCCATACAATCCTAAAAGTACTGTCCATATGACCAAGACAAAGACTTTAAAGAGTTTCAAGAAGATTCAAGCTTCGGAAGGAAAGTTTGTTTCCTTCGGAAGCTCCAAATCTAAGAAGAAGGCAAATGGAAAATTACCTTCGGAAGAGAAGTTGGTCTCGGAAGAAAGGAATTCTTCCGAAGCACTGAAGTCTGCTGCAGTGACTGTAAAAGCTTACGAAGGTTCAGTCATCAAAACTTCCGAAGTCCCAAAAGCTTCCGAAGTTTTGAAGGTCAAGTCAAAGACTCCAAAGGTGGTGTGGAAGTCTAAGAAAGACCAAGTGACTAAAGTTTCTCCATCAACAACAGCTCAAGATCCTTCTAGCACAACCATAGGATCTATTACTGTTGCATTACCTTCTATTATACTTAGTGAGCCCAATACAAGTAAGGCTTGGGTTTCCAAATGTAACTAATCATTTTCTTTGCGCAGAAACAGCTCAAGACAAACAAGAATTTCTGGATCATTGATAGTGGCTGTTCTAGGCACATGACAGGCAATAGGTCACTACTCCATAACTTTGAGAGGATTGATGGAGGACCAGTTGCTTTTGGAGGAGATGAAGGTGGTTACATTTCTGAAAAGGGCAAGGTCACAAATGGTAAGTTCAGCATTGAAAAGGTAAACTTTGTCATGGAGCTTGGGTACAATTTTCTGAGTGTATCCCAATTTTGTGATCAGAGTCATAACATGCTCTTTACTGAGCATGAGTGGATTGTTCTCAAGCCTGGAGTGGTCATTCCTCATGAGCACATCCTGCTTAGAGCCTCCTGGAAAAGGAACATGTACAAGACGGATTTGCAAGAAACATCTCTCTCTGGAGAAGTCTCATGCTTTCTGTCTATAGAAAATAATGATGAGTCTTTCCTATGGCATAAAAGAATGTGCCATGTAAACTTTAAGAACATGAATAAACTAATCAAACATGACTTGGTAACTGGAATGCCAAAGAAAGAGTTTACAAGTGATGATCATTGTGTTGCATGCCTGAAAGGGAAGCAACATAACGTATCTCACAAGCCTAAGGAAAGGAACTCCATCACTACTCCCCTACACTTATTACATATGAATCTCTTTGGCCCCACCAGTGTAATGAGTCTAGGAAGGACCTCTTATTGTTTAGTGATCACAGATGATTTTACAAGATTCACTTGGGTTTTCTTTCTTAGAACTAAGGATGAGACCCCTGAGATTTTGAAGAGTTTCATCTTAAAATTTGAGAATCAAAGTGATCACAAGGTCAAAATCATAAGATGTGATCAAGGAACTGAATTCAAGAATCAAATCCTTGATACATTTTGTGATGAAAAAGGTATTACAAGACAATATAGTGCTCCCAGGACTCCTCAGCAAAATGGTGTTGCTGAGAGAAGAAACAGGACACTAATTGAAGCTGCAAGAACTATGTTATCTGACTCTAAACTGCCCATCACCTTCTGGGCAGAGGCAGTAAACACTGCTTGCTATGTGCAAAATAGAGTTTTAGTAGTTAAGACACATGGTAAGACTCCTTATGAACTTTGGCACAAGATAAAACCTTTCATTGGTTTTCTCAGGTCTTTTGGATGTCCTTGCACCATCTTGAATACCAAGGATCAAATTGCCAAGTTTGCTGAGAAATCAGATGATGGACACTTTATCGGATACTCTTCCCAAGCTAAGGCTTATAGAGTATACAATCTCAGAACTAGAATTGTTGAGGAGTCAGCCAATGTGACTTTCAATGAACACACACCCTGTGTGGCTGGTTCTGGTCCTCATTGGCTATTTGATCTTGATTTAGTTACCAACTATTTTAACAAATCTTGTGAGAATGTTTCAGGATCTGCAGAAAATTTAAATACAGGTGATCCTGATCCAAGATTTGAGCTAGGAAGATCTTTAACTCATACATCTTCAGCTCCAGTTGGAACTACTTCAGCAAATGAGGTTTCCATCAGCACTTCAATGACAAATTCAGCTGATACATCTGGGGTGCCTTTAAATTGCAGCTCAGAGGCTCCACAACCAGATAAAGATACCTCAATTATGGAAGTCAACAATGGTGATGGTGAAAGTGATTAGGAATTCTTTGATGCTAATAACCACACCATAGATGACAACATCAATGATGTCACACACTCATTGGATCAAGTAAATCTTGATAAGTGTGGTGCTGTGGAGGGTGAATCATCTATGCCAGATCTAAATTTCTCAAATTTGGATCTTTCTTAGCAACTTGTTGTGATCCCTCAGCTTACGATCCACAAGTCTCACCCCACCACAAACATCATTGGAGATGTTGTCACAGGGGTAAGAACAAGAAGACAAACCCATGAAGCAAATGTTTGTCTTCACTCTTGTTTCTTATCTCAGATAGAGCCAAAGAAAGTTGATGAGGCTCTAAAGGATGGAATTTGGGTTGAAGCTATGCAACAATAGTTGCTTCAATTCAAAAGGCAAAAAGTTTGGAACCTTTGTCCTCTTCCTCATGGGAAGACTACCATTGGAACCAAATGGGTGTTTAGGAATAAGAAGGATGATAGAGGCATTATCATCAAGAACAAGGCAAGACTAGTTGTTCAAGGATACACATAAGAAGAAGAGATTAACTACACTGATTTCTTTGCTCCTGTAGCAAGATTAGAAGCTGTTAGGATATTTCTGGCATTTGCTGCATCCAAGAACTTCAAGGTCTTTCAACTTGATGTGAAGTGTGCTTTTCTATATGGAGTGATTGATGAAGAGGTGTATGTCAAACAGCCACCTGGTTTTGTAGACCCTGATCATCCTGATTATGTCTGCAAGCTTCACAAAGCTCTTTATGGGCTGCATCAGGCACCCAGGAAGTGGTATGAGACATTGTCTGAGTATCTTTGTAAACATGGATATTGGAGAGGTACTATAGATGGAACTCTCTTCATCAAAGGACAGGGAAATGACTTATTGCTAGTTCAAGTGTATGTAGATGACATCATCTTTGGTTCAACAAATCCAAAGCTCTGCAAAGACTTTGAGAAGCTGATGAAAGACAGATTTGAAATGAGTAATGGGAGAACTCAATTTCTTTCTGGGAATTCAAGTGAAGCAAGTTGAAGATGGCATCTTCATAAGTCAGTCAAAGTATGTTCAGAACATACTCAAAAGGTTCAACATGACTGATTGTAAGATTGCTAAGACACCCATAGCCAGAAACCACTCCCTTGGACCTGATTTTGAGGGGGAGTGTGTAGATTAACACTTATACAGGGCTGTGATTGGGTCTTTTATGTATCTTACAGCTAGCAGGCCTGATATCATGTTTGCTACGTGTATTTGTGCAAGATATCAAGCCAACCCTAAGATGTCTCACCTCATCACTGTCAAAAAGATTTTAAGATACCTCAGAGGTGCTTCAACACTTGGTTTATGGTATCCAAAGAATCCTGACTTCAATCTGTATGCTTATACAGATAGCGATTATGGTGGTTGCAACATGACTGCAAAGTCTACATCTGGGGGATGTCAATTCCTTGGTGGAAGGGTTGTCTCATGGCAATGCAAGAAACAATCCTGTGTGTCTGCATCAACTGCTGAGGCTGAATACATTGTTGCTGCAAGTTGTTGTGCTCAAGTGCTTTGGATTCAAAATCAGATGCTAGACTATGGATTTAACTTCAAGGAGACTCCTATCCACATAGACAACAATAGTGTTATCTCTATCACTGAGAACCCTGTGCAGCACTCAAGGACCAAACACATCAATATCAGGTATCATTTAATAAGAGATAACTATGAAAAGGGATTAATTAAACTAGTCAAAGTTCATAGAGATGAACAATATGATGATCTGTTTACAAAAGCTTTTGATGAACAGAGATTTAAATATCTAATATCAGCTATTGGGATGATTAACTTTGAGTAGATCTTTTCTTAAAACTAATTCTAATTATTTCTTAAAATATGTGTGTCCTAAGTTGTCTAGTTCATCACTTTCATAAGCTCATGTTTTCTTTGGATATCAAATCCTTTTTGAAGACTTTCCTTAGATTCTTGAACATTTTCTGATCCTTTGGAAGATATATTTTTACCTTCGGAAGAAAATCATGTCTTCAAAATAAATAACTGTCTAAGAAATTTTACCTTCAGAAGAAGTCTAAATCTATCTTCCGAAGCTTAAATACTTGTCTCAGACACTTATTTGTTTTTAAGGACTTTGTCCTTCTGAAGCAAAATTAACTCTCGGAAGCATTGTTGTTTTATATACAAAGCATTCAAGTGTTTATTTCTCTTCCGAAGCAAAATTTTCAAGACTCTCAGGAAAATCTTCCGAAGTCATTTTAGCTTCGGAAGCTTTTTCATTAAAACTTCCGAAGATAATTTACCTTCGGAAGCTTTTCGAATTCCAAGAAAACTACTTTTTGAGTAAAAGCAAACTACTTTTTCAGAGGTGGGACCGACATTCGGATTTCAAAGTTTATCCTCTTTCATTAACTTTGGTTCAAATCCCTTTTCACATAAATACCCAACGGTTCCCCCTCTCCCTCACTATCTTCTTCAATTCTACTATTCCTCAAACCTAATTCCCAAAACCGCCTTTGCTTTTCACCTTTATTCATCCTTAAGCTTCTCAATTCGTCAACCTTAACCGCAGAAACAACCCAGATTTCTCCATGCAACTTCACAGGCAACATAATCAGGTTGCTCTGTTAAGCTCTGAGAAAGATGAAAGTTTCTCAGAGATTTGCCAGTTCTTAGCTCTATCAAATTACTTTACCTCCCTAACCATTGATCTTACTCTGTATGAGGATCATCTGCTTGAATT
This sequence comes from Flaveria ramosissima, assembly GCA_025215565.1. Lineage (NCBI taxonomy): Eukaryota > Viridiplantae > Streptophyta > Magnoliopsida > Asterales > Asteraceae > Flaveria > Flaveria ramosissima. The sequence goes on from CM046041.1 coordinate 60,452,063, forward strand.
TTGGAAGACCTACCAAGAGGTCATCATTGATGGGGAGAAGGCACTGTCTGCCATAGTGCAAGGGAGGACAATCTTCATCACTCCGGCCATCATCAACACTCATTTGCAGCTGGATGATGAAGAAGGTGAGTTGTCCTTCCCAAAGGAAGCTGTCAATCATTCCTTTGAGCAGATGGGCTATGAAGGGGATTTCTCTGTAAAGACCTTCATAAAAGGGAAGGTCTCATCCCAGTGGAAATACCTACTCCATGTGGTTATCCACAGCTTGTCAAACAAGCATGGAGGGTGGGACCAGATTCCTGAGGATCTCTCCTTCATAGTGCATGGCATGGTTCAAGGGGTCAAGTTCAGGTACTCTCAATTTGTCTATACCAATTTACTTGCTAACTTGGACTCCTTAGAGTATTATATGTTTCCTAGATATGTTCAACACATTCTCAACTGTGAACTGGGCTCACAGTTGAGGAAAACAGATAATATTCTTAAATTGGGACAGATGAAGCCCGACATCTTTAAAATCATAAAGAAGCCAACTATAGGCTTCTCAGGGGTAGAAACAGCCCTTGTCCCCAAAATGTTAGAGCTCATTGCTCAAGATGACAACCTAGCAACACAAGCTAGTGTTGAACCCACACCTTCTACCTCTCTACCACTAAAAAGGCCTCAAGAAACCCTCACCTACCAAAGAAAATCCAAACAAACCCCTGCTCAAGCTATTGAGTCTGTGCAGGTCCTCATATACTCACCTTTACAGGAGGAAGTGGACACTAGAGCTCCCACTTCCCCTGAGGAGCAAACCACTCCCATCTCTTCAACTATCAGGGCTGAGGTTCCTCATGCTCAACCTGATGAGCTCACAAGCCCAACTGCCTTAAGCCTTCCCTCTGAGTCTCAACACTCAAGTGAACAACCTTCAGGGGACAGTTACCATCCCCAGCCTTTAGATCTTGTTAGGACCTGGTATTTGAACGAAATACCTAGTGATTGCGTGTTAAACCAACTCAAATAGTGCGGAATCCTATTTGATTGGCGATCCAATCAGTGAGAACACACGATGAATCAATCAAGAATTGAAATCAACGTCAGAAATCGATTAGGAACCGATCTGATGTGTTCTGTGAACTTGGAGAACGATTTGGGAGGCTTCTGGACGGCTAGGGTACGTCTGGAATCGTAATGGGATGAATGCTTACGTTTTCCCACGAATTGGTTCTATTTATAGGTTAGTATTGTTCAATCGTGCGACTGGGCCATAAGTATGGTTCAGTCGTGCGATTGAACCATGCGGTTGATTCATCCGCACGACTGAGTGTTCAGTCGTGCGACTGAGCCAATCTTATGTGTCAATCATACGACTGATCCAGTCTCCTGGTTCAGTCGTTCGATTGAGTCAATCGTATGAAGTTATTCATGCGTGTGGTCCATTCGCATGGGCCATTCGCATGAGAACTTCATTAAGTTAAGTTTGAATGTTTTAATTAATATAACATAATGTGCAATCATTCAAACATTCATAAACCCAATCAATTCAATCACAACTTATTAATGAAATATTAAACATCACAAGTAACAAACAATTCATATCATTTCATTAATTGACAATTACATCATAATCAGACAGACAAGATCTATTACATTACAAATCATGATCTAGGGACATACATGCATCAACAAACTCCCCCTTGGACCTAGATCTATCTAATCTCTTGTCTTCTGCATCACCTCCTTATATTTCTTGTACTTCTCCTCTTTAGTGACTCCTGCGTGTATCTCAAACGCAAAGCAAAGTCGTATAACATTTTGGAACTGGAGGGCTTGTACAATGTCTTGTGTGTCATAGAACAGTGGCCACTTGTATAATGTATAGACATCATTAGCAGACAAGTTGGTTAGCCACATTGGGTCGAATACCCTGATAGTATCCATTTGGCCCTCTTTATTCAACACTATGACAGCTTCAGCGGTTCTCCAATCATAGTACCACCATTTGAAGTGTGGAGTGAAGTCCTGTGGCATTTCCCTGAGAGGGATTCTCGACATAGTACGCGGGGGACTCCACTTCAGCACAATCTTTGGTTTGCCCGTAATGGCATCAACCTCAGACCTTCTTATATACCTCGTAGGCTGTTGTGGTCTGAAGTTAACCCATCGGGTGTGGTACTCCTTCTTCAGGGCAGCCTCAAACCAGCCTGACATCTTTCTTGGGTCAGCATACAGCAGCTTTAGCTTAGCCAGCTGGTTGAGCTCAAAACCAGGTAGAGTCTTCAGATCATGTGGGAACCTGAAGTACTCTATGCCCTGCTCCCTCTTAACTGCATAAGCGTTAAGGTCTTCAAAATAAGCCCATGAGATAATCCTGCCTGACACCTTATGGTGTTTCTTGACTCTGTAGAGCTTGGTGTAGGCATCTCTCTTTGGTGCAGCACGCTGGGCTCTTACTTCTTCAAAACAGGCAGCCCACTCAGCCTTGCGAATATCTACATCATCGTTGGAGGCTTGGGCTGTTCCTTCAGTCTTTTCAGTTTCCTGCTCCATCTTGTTTAGTACCTCAAACGTATCACTGACTAGGGATTCACCCAAATTGGGGACCACATTTCCCTCGGCGTCAGCATACTGAGGGTACTCTTCTGCAGTAATGTCTTCAACCTCAACTTCATCAATGTCATTAAGTTCCTCATCACTGGTTGAATCAACTGTTGGAGCGTCCTTGACTATTTCATCGGGATTGAGTCTGAACATCTCTGCCAGTTGCTCATCAGACAGGTCATGAATTATTTCCCCTTCTTCAGGGGTATAACTCACAGACCGTCTCACTATCCCTTGTAGGTCAAGAATCATGGTTAATTGAGTCTTGACCATTTGAAGGGGAGCAAAGTCAAACTCATCCCTTTGAAAGTTTGGATCTGTTTGATATAAACATTCAACACATAAACCATTAGTAATTAATCAAACAGACTTATATTAACTTAATATATAAACATTTAATACACTTGTTTCATTACATGATTCAAGTACAAAATAAATAAATACATAAGACATCTAATCAGTACTTTTGTCTTGAATCTGGGGCGTGTCGCTCGGAGGAGCAGAAGTAGTGGATGACTGGTCCTGTCGATGCTTAGATCTCCGCTCTTGACCTGAAGCAGAGGCCGATGCAGCCGCATCCCCTCCTTCTGCTTCGTCATCATCATCACGTCCTTCTGTCCTGTCTTCTTCAGTCTCCTCATCATCATCATCATCTTCCTCATCATCATCATCTTCTTCATCATCACCATCTCCATCATCACCATCTCCATCATCCCCGTCACCTTCCTTTAGCTTCAGGGCTCATCCTTCGACCCCTTCAGCCTCAGCATAATAGTCTTGTTGGTCGTCTCCAACTCCTCTATACGTTTGACGGACTGAGCCTGCATGTCCTGGAGTTGGGACACCTCGACTCTCTGCTGGTCGATCACCCGAGCCTGCTCTGCCAGTTGCTGAGACTGGGCAGCAGTCAGGTCGGTCAGCTGGCGGATCTGCGCCGCCTTCTCCTCATCTGCAGCAAGCAGACGCATCACCATACGGTTTAGCGCTGAGAGCTGCTCCTCTACCCCGATGTGAGGTAGAGTGAATCCATAAGCATGTGAGGCTGGGCTGAAGGTCCAGCATGATGTGTGGTGGTGTTGGCAGTGGCAGTGGTGAATATGGGTCGGTGGGCTGATGCTGGTGAAGTAGGTGTGAATGGTCTGGTGGTGGATGGGAAGGATACAGTGGTGGTAGGTAAGGTGGTGGATGGGTAGTGGGGAGTAGTGAGTAGTGAATGTGGTGGCTGTGGGGATGTGGTGATGGGTGGTTGTCAGTAGTGGTGGTAGTGGTAGCTGTGGTGGCGGAAGTAGTGGCAGCAGTAGTGACGAAGGTCAGGCGACGCTTCTTCTTCTTCAAACCATGGGGTTGAGCCATCCGCTTCCTCCTAGTCCCGGTGGAAGTGGATGCTCCCCCTGCAGCTCTGCTCACTGAACCCGGAACATAGTTCGGGTCAGTCTCTCTCCTGAGGAGTCCCTAGGGTGTTCACCAACCACCCTAAGCCCGTGGTCTGTGGGAACAACTTTACTTCCCACAGTCCTGGTGAGGGGCTCCTCATCTGACTCCTCCTCCTCTAGATCACCAGCCACAAACTCCTGATGGAAACCGGCCATCTCAGCGACCTCTCCGGCAGTGGCTGACCCCGGGGGAATAACGTCTGAATCAGTGCCTCTAGATGGGGCAGGCATATCATCCCCGGCGTCGCCGCTATCATCATCATCAGAGTCAGTATCTGGTATAGCAATATGCTGCAACATCCGAATCACTGTCATCGTGGCGCCACTTTCTCTTGGCTGGCGCCACATAATCAGCACGGGCCAGATGCCCAAACAACCTCCTGACAGGGGGCTTCACCTGCTTCCCCCTGTATACCTTCATCCGGCCGAGTGTAGTGTCGTCCATAACCTCAAGAACAACAGCATCCTCCTTCTCCTTCGGCAGGGAAGGGAAGCTTCTGGTCAATGATCATCTGCAGAAATCTGGGGTACATACAGAAGCCTTCCTTCCCTTTCCCCTCGATGTTCTCCACCAGGTAGGTGAATATCATCTTGGAGAAGCTGAACGGGTGGTTCAGCACCAACGCAGCATAAGCGTTCTGGATCTGGTCGGAAAGCTCATCAAAACCTCCCTTCCTGGATGCTATACACTTCAGCAGCACGTGCGCAAGGTACTTAAACTGGGGACAGAGGTTACTCTTGTTGAGTACCCCAGCATTGATGTCCCCAGAGTACTTGGCTCTCATGAAACATCCTCTGACAGTGAGGGGGTGTAGACGAGTGGGACAATCAGCATCGTCCCCAACTGTAGAACAATCCTCAGATCCTCCTCAGATACAGTGATAGCCTCACCAAAAATCGAACTTCTGATGCAATGAGGCTCAGTGGATCTATCAACAGACGCGCCTTCCCAGAAGGCCTGCTGCACTGATCTGTATGGTGTGCATGGAGTAGATATAGCATGAGCGATCCTGGATCTCAGCAGAAATGTAATAATGCCTGTGAAGTCAGCTGCGTTCCTGGATGTCAAATCCAGGTGAGCACATATGTTGTGCTTGGTGCTCATGTTCCATCGACTCGCCATCTGTAACACATAACAATATAAACATTAGTTCCGTTGGCTAAGGGTATAATGAAACACTTAGACTTTGAATAAAAACTCTCTTTCATGCGATTGAGGTTGTACGACTGAAGACAGTCGTGCGACTAAATCGTGCGATTGAACTTCAGACATGCGAATGACCTCATGCGCACGACTGAGTGTGCGACTGGACTCATGCGCATGTACTCTTATGCGGTTACACCAGTCGTGCGACTGAGTCTCATTCGCATGGTTCAGTCGTGCGGTTAAGTGAATCGCTCCCTTCAGTCGTGCGACTGAAGTTCATCCGGACGACCAGTCGTCTGTCTCAGGTGTTCAGTCGTCAACGTTCGAATCTTCACAAACTAAGTCTTATAACTCAATTAACCGGTTCATTAGTGTCGCATTCTCTTTACTAATAACCTATTTTACTTAATTTTAACATTTTGCTTGGTTTTAATAGGTTATTAGGGTTTGCTTGTCTCGGTCCACTTTTCACAGTCGAACAATCCCAATTAGGGTTCCAATCTTTCTGTTTTTGATGGAAGAAGACTTCAAAATACCTGTATGATGATTAGCGAACGTCAGTAAACACAATCAACGATAAAACTAAGGCAAATCAAATTTTGGCAGAGTAACGGTAGGGAGTGCGATTTAGGGGCGATTTGAGGGTGATGAGTCTCTGCGACCGACTCCACCTCTATTTATACCACCCTAGATCCAATCGTGCGACTGAGTTCATACGCACCTTTCAGTCGTGCGAGTGGGACTCAGTCGTGCGATTGGGTCAGTCGCCCTTCTCCAGTCGTCCGACTGAAGTTCAGTCGTGCGACTGACTCACTCGTTCGCACTTAAGCCTCCGACTGGACTAATCGTATGGTCCATTCGGTTGGATGGTCCATACTCATAGTTCATTCGTGCGAATGGACTTCATTCGTATGGTTAGCCCATACGTATGGTCCATTCGTGCGAATGGGTCATACTTAGTTAATTTTCTGCCATTTTTACCAATTTACTTTTAAACTCTTTTAGATTAATTAAATTAACATTATGAGCCTTTGATCATCTCAGACATGATCCTTTTATCTTTGAAAACACTTTGATCACCTCAGACGTGATCCTTTTAACCACTTTGGTCACCTCAGACGTGACCCTTTTAAAAATACTTTGTCACCTCAGACGTGACTGTTTTAACCTTTCAAAGCACATATGGTCATCTCAGACATGACCCTTTTAGTGAGTTGATTCCTTCTGATTTTCCTGATGTAGCCCGACACTTGACTCAAATTAAAACTTAAAACGACTAACTAATTTAAGACTTTAAACTAATTACATAAACAGACATATTTTTGGCTTTTTGTGAGAGATAAATCCAGAGATTGATATCTACGGGATTTGGTTCGGGAGTAGATAGCTTCAACTTAGATTGATCATATCTGGACCAATTCAATTTTGGAATCATACAGGCAATTCAAATCATTTGGGACTAGTTATTAAACCTTTTGATGCTCAAGTTCTCGGTGTTCATCCAGAGTCGTTAGCAACATAAGGAAATCATACTGAAACTCTTAGATTTTCACATTGATTTGAACCTTTGAGAATGTAGCCACAATGATTGTCAGTATGTTTGTCCACTTAAATCCATACACAGACTTTTGACACAGACTGGTGACTTATTTAGGTTTAATTATTTCAACTAACATTTGTGGATCCCACACTTATATGGTAATCAACATTCCTCAGGAGCTTTTGAGCGGTCTACGGGTATTATTACAAGAAGAGACTATTCTTAGAGCTTTCAAAGAGAAGCCTGTCCTCAGGTCAGTGCCATCGCACAGCAGAGAGGCGGCAAACAACAATGAATTCTAGAATATCTAGGTTATGCTTATCCTCAGGTCAGTGCCATCGCACAGCAGAGAGGCACACAACCTATCTCCTTGTTAGAGCAGCTTATTTATTTTGCACAAAATGCACCAACAACATAAGTCATTAGCTTTATTGCATTTGTCTTTCATTTTTTTCTTGCTTTGCTCTAGTTATGGTCATCCGCACACATTTGTGGCGTTTAATTGCTCATTACCCCTTATTGGAATATTGTTGATTGTGTTAACCAGTGATAAGATGGAAGCCCACAGTCAGTTGAACAACTTAGTTTATCTTGAGATCACCAATCAGGTCTATTTGTCTATTGTGTTGAATCTACCAACATATCATATATGGTCTAGCAGCCTCTAAGTCTACTTTCTTTGTGTCACCTTAGGAGTTGCCAGTTTTCTATCATCTTCCCTTTTTGTATTGCTTAGACTACACAGATTTATACTTTGAACTTTTGCATCTTTCCAAAACTTAAATTTTAAAGTCCCTCTTGATTTGTTCCTGTGTACTATCATTTTCCAAAGGTATTGAATCGGTATCACAGACACAATCTACCTTATTTCAGCTAGCTACTCCTTCTCCCTCATTTTTTTTTTAATGTTAACTTGCTGACATATTCTCCCCTAAAATACTAAAATCATTTCTGGTTTAATTATTTTAGGATTTTAATAAACAGCAAATAACATGAGTTTAAATAAAAATAAAATCAAATAGACAAATCAAATTAAAAAAATAAATTTAACTAAACTACATCGGACTACACATTTTCATCATCAGGAATTACCTCACTTTTCTTTTTAACGCCGTTGACCTCTAATAAATATTGAAAACGTGGTTTATCAAAGGCTTTAGTATAGAGGTCAGCGCGTTGAAAATCAGTATTAATTTTAACCACATCAATTAAGTTCTTTTCAAAGCAATCTCTTATGAAATGGTATTTAATACCGATGTGTTTGGTCTTAGGATGTTGGACCGGATTTTTAGTTACTGCAATTGCAGCAGAGTTATCAACAAAAATAGGAGTAGATGAGAATTTTAAACCGTAATCCCGCATTTGCTGTTGAATCCAGATGATTTGTGAACAGCAACTTGCAGCAGCAACATATTCGGCTTCACAGGTTGACAATGCAACCGATGTCTGCTTCTTACACTGCCAGGTAACTAATCTTCTCCCAAAGAATTGACACCCCGCTGATGTAGACTTGTAGTTCATCTTGCAGCCCCCGTAATCCGAGTCACTATACGCGGTAAGCTCAAAGTCATCATCATGAGGATACCACAATCCAAGTGTGGGTGTACCCTTCAGATAACGAAAAATCCTCTTGACCCCGATCAGATGGTTGACCTTTGGTTTAGCCTGATATCTTGAACATAGACATGTAGCATACATAATATCAGGTCTTGAGGCAGTGAGATACATGAGGGATCCGATCATTCCTCGGTACATAGTGGCATCTACTAGATCTCCATTCTCATCAGGTGCTATATCATGATTCGTAGCAAGTGGAGTCCCAGCAGCAGAAGCATTCTCCATGTCAAAGCGACTGAGAATGTCTCCTACATACTTGGTCTGATGTAGAAAGATTCCATTAGGTGTTTGATCCACCTGTAACCCGAGAAAGAACTTCATCTCCCCCATAGCACTCATCTCAAACTTTTTCTTCATTACTGCTTCAAACTCTTTACATAACTCTTCGTTCTTTGACCCGAAGATTATGTCATCAACATATATCTGTACAAGCAGTAGGTCGCCATCCTTTTCTTTAATAAACAGTGTACAGTCAATTACTCCCCTGCGAAAGCCGTGTTTCACAAGATGAGTTGAGAGTTTCTCATACCAAGCTCGAGGAGCTTGATGAAGCCCATATAAAGCTTTGTCGAGCTTGTAAACTCTATCCCGATGGTAAGGATCTTCAAAACCCTCGGGTTGACTTACATAGACTGTTTCCCTGATTTCCCCATGAAGGAATGCACTCTTTACATCTAATTGGTAGACTTTGATCTTCATGTACGATGCATAGGCAAGGAAGATACGAATAGCTTCCATCCTTGCCACGGGTGCAAACACCTCATTATAGTCAATTCCCTCGACTTGGCGAAAACCTTGAACCACCAGTCGAGCTTTGTTCCTGATAATGACCCCTTGGTCATCCTTCTTGCATTTTAGTACCCATTTAGTGCCAATGACTTTAGCACCTTTAGGTCTATCAACCAGAGTCCATACACCTAACTTCTTAAACTGCAGAAGTTCTTCTTGCATGGCACTCACCCACGCCTCATCATTTAGTGCCTCACTGACATATTTTGGCTCAACCTGCGAGACAAAACATCGATAAGCACCATCATGAATGTATCCTTTCTCCATAACCGAGGCGTAATCAGCTGAGTATAACTGATTTCGGGTTTGTACTCCTGATCTGACATCCCCAATAACATTGTCAAGGGGATGATAGACGTTTAGTCGTGATCCTGGAGTAGTAGGAACAGCCACCTCAGAACCGAGATTATGAACATTTGTTCTGCATCTGAGGTAGTTGGAGTTTGAGGTTCTGAAGTCGAAGGAGCATCACTCGTAGATGCTTGTGGACTTTCAGGAACTGGAACCTGTTCCTCCTGACTGTTCTGGTCATCTGCTTCAGTTTCATCTTCAGAGGAGGAGTCACTGTCGTCGACTACTCCCCCTGACTGAGTAGATGATTCTCCCTGTGTGCTAGATGGTGTATTCAGAATATCATACATCATCCTAGTAGCTAACTCATCATCCGAGGGAGAGAGAGGTATGTTGAAGGATTTGAAGAATCCATCATAATCGAAGAAGTAGGCAGGTCCTTTGCCTGTAGGTGGCGTGGTATATCTCTGAACGTCGACATTACACCACACTTCTACAAGACCCGTTGAGTTATTGTAAACTCGCTTATTCGGTATGTTGTATCCTAGAAAGATTCCTTCATCTGCCTTCTCGCTGAATTTTCCTTCTTGTGTCTTCTTCAGAAGTGTACACGGCGCGCCAAAAGGTTCAAGATACTCCAAATTCGGTTTGCGTCTTTGTAGTAGCTCATAACATGTCTTTCCGTGGCGCTTGACTATTAGGACTCGATTCAGTGTATAACATGCATTTGCTACTGCCTCATTCCAGAATTGGATAGGCAGTTTCGAGTCAGCCAGCATAGTCCGTGCAGTCTCTATCAAGCTTCTATTTTTCCTCTCAGCAACACCATTCATCTGAGGCGTGTAGGCTGAAGTGAATTGATGAACAATTCCCTTTTCCTTGCAGTATGCCTCCATCCATTGATTCTTGAATTCTGTCCCGTTGTCTGAGCGTACTTGTCTAACTTTTAGCTTGTAGAGAGATTCCAGAGTGGTGACTAATTCCTTGAATGACTCAAATGTTTCTGATTTGGATTTCAGAAACATTACCCAAGTGAACCTTGAGTAGTCATCAGTGACCACAAAACAGTACAAATCGCCTGCAATGCTCTTGTACTGACTGGACCAAACAGATCCATGTGAAGAAGTTCAAGAGGAAGTTCTATTGAATGAACTTTCTTTTCCTTATGAGACTTCTTTGTCTGTTTGCCTTTCTTGCAAGCTACACAAAAGTCAGGAAGTTGGAAGTTCTTGACATTTACTCCTCTCACTAAATCCTTCTGAATCAAGTGATTCATCTTCCTTTGACTAATGTGTCCCATTCTCCTATGCCAGGAGATTGAGTCCTTCTCAGTAGCTTTAGATAGAAAGCACTGCACCTCATGATCCGTTGGAGCAGCTGTTGACAGATCCAAGACATAAAGGTCCTTATATCTTGAAGCAGTCATCAGAACTTGGTCCTCTGGGATCATATAGTCTTTCTTCAGCACGTAACACTTCTTGTTGTCGAAGATGACTTTAAATCCTTTATCGCAGATTTGGGAAACAGAAAGTAAGTTATTCTGAAGTTGTTGAACGTAGTTCACCTTATCAAACTTAACTTTCTGATTTCCCACTTCTCCCTGTGCTGTGATGTATCCTCCCTTGTTTCCTGCAAAGGAAACATGCCCTCCTTTTATTTGTTTGACGTTTGATAAAAGGGCTCTATTTCCTGTCATGTGCCTGGATGCTCCGCTGTCTATAATCCACGTGTTAGTCTCAGCGCTATACCGAACACCCTGCACATATCAAGTAAATGTATTAGTTTAGGTTAGGAACCCAAGCCTTTACTGTCTTGGGTTTCCCAGAGGCATCACACATCATAAACTCTACCCATTGACCCTTAGAGGGTGAGGGTAGCTCAGATTCCTTCTTGTCATCAGTATCAGACACACAGGATGACTTCTCTTTCCATAAGCCAGATTTGTGCAATGCCTGTTTATGATAAACAGTCGTCTGGCTTACAGGTTGGACTTTAGGTTCACTAGATCTTCTAGGTGGAGTTAGAGAACTCCTCTTAGAAGACCTAGGTCTAGAGTCCTGAAGATCAATCTTCTTCCTAGGTGTCTGATAGAAAGGACAATAGGAAGCAATACGTCCACATTCTCCACAGTTGTAGCATAATCTGCTATCAACTTTATGAGTAGACTTTCTTTGTGGAGAAATGCGTGACACTTTAGTAACATCAATCACTTTAGGTTTTGACTCTTGCATGTTTGATGTTTTCTCTGGTTTAACAAATTTAACTGTTTTAACCTGTTTCACGTGTTCCAATTTTTGGTTAACTGGTTTTTGACTTGTAGCATGTGAAAAATTAACGTTTGAAGTCTTTTTGGGTTCTGATTTGACTCTGTTTGACCCTGACTTTAAGTTAATTTTTTCAAATTCATTTTCCAGATTAACACAAGGCAATTTACCCTTTGCCTTTGAAGTGGCCTCCTTTTGTTTCTGTCCAGATTCAGTAGATGAACATGATGTGTCTGGATCAGTAACAAGAGGAGTGGTCACCACATGATCCTTGATGGGGTTGTTGTTTACTGGTTTAGACTTGGTGTTCATCAAGGTCTCAGGTGGTGGTGGAACCACTTTGTAGCCTAATCCCTCCCCGTTATTCCTTTCTCTCACTAAGTGTTGAACTATGTGTGAAGAACTAGTCCAACTATGCAGTTTCTGTTTTAAGGAGTTAACTTCTACTTCTAGAACTGCCTTTTGCTTCTTAGTGTCCTCTAGGGAGTTTAGATAGTACCTAATGTCATTTGCTTGGTTAAAGGCAACTACTTCGGTTTCCCTAAGCTGTTTTGTCAATAGGTCTATCTTTTCTTTGTAACTATGCTCATTTTGTTTTAGAACTCTATTGGCCTCAGTGCATAGTTGTAAATCTTTTACTAAGTTATCATTGTGATCTAATAACCTAGCAAATTTTTCATCAATGCTATTCCTAAACATATCACAGTTAGAACAAGCATGATTATTAAACATTTGGTCAGTTGTACTTACCTGTGTTGTTTCAGAAGAGTTAGCCATCAACGCAGCATCAGACGTCTCTGGTTCTGGTGATTCTGACTTTTCTGTTTCTGACGTGGAAGTCTCCTCCTTTGGCTTGTAACTGACCTCAGCTGCAGTTGTTTCTTCACTGTGTGACATCGCTATTTCAACTGCTAGATCACCTTCACTCGCAGAATCATCATCAATATCTTCAACACTGGCAATGTTAGATTCTGGTGAGACAAATCTAAAACTCCAGTCCTGTCCTTCATCATCATGAGCAGTCAAGGCTTTTGGGTCCTTGTTTGATGAAGTAGAACTGGAAGCTTGCTTGTCTTGGCGAGTAAAGGATGAGAACGGGTTCCCATTACCCGTCTTCTTTGGCTTGACACATTCTCTCTTGAAATGCCCCTTCTCTCCACAGTTGAAGCAGGTCACTTTGCTCTTGTCAAAGCCAAATGTGGTGTCCTTAGTAGCTATCAAATTCTGTCCTGTCTTCTTAACAAACTTCTTCGCCCTTCGGACAGCGCTAGCTAAGGCCCACATTATATCCATTCTTTCAAGCTCCATTTCATCTACCTGCTCGTAGTCCTCATCTGCCAGATGGCAGTTTCCAATCTTCCCAGCAACTAGTCCATCATATGAATGAACTACTGCAGCTAGAAGATCCATATGCTCTCGTGCTACTTCTATGGTCACATTACCGAGGTTCTCGGTCTTCAATTTGGTAGCACTTGCTTCTGATCCAATATAGTGGGTACATGACGACCCTGACGTGTCTGATCCAGAAGGAGAAGCATGTGAAGGACCTGACGAGCTAGACACAAATGCTGTCTGGAGAGGTGCTCCAGATGTCTTAGCTTGAGGCGTGGCGTTGTATAAAGCTGGGTTTTGTGTATACGAAGACTTCTGAGCTCTATACTTCATCCTTAGTGCTTCTTCACGCAGCTTGAGAATGAAGTCATTTATATCCAGCTTTACAAGCATTCCATTCTGTCTAAGATTAGACACGAATGAAGCCCACTTATCAGGCAATCCGTCTGCGAAGTTGCTTACTTTCTCTTCCATAGTCGTTTCCACTCCATGTGTATGCAACTCGCTCATCAAGTGGTAGAATCTGTCTATGACTTCATCTAAACTCTCGTTACCAATCGATGAGAAGTTATCGAATTCCTTCTTTAACTCCTTTGCCTTGATTGCCTTCAATGATGCATTCCCATCATATCTCTTCTCTAGCTCATCCCACAGTTTCTTGGACTGCTTGTTCTCTGAGTACTGGTGGAATATGTCTTTGGGGATAGACTGAGTGATCAATGCATAAACCCTTTTCTCTGCATTGTACTTTACTTTCTGTGAGTCGGTCATCCCACTTAACGTTAACTTAACTCCATCTGCTCCCACCGGTGTACTATAACCGACCTCTATAGCTTCCCACAGATTAGGATCTACTCCATTGAGGTAGATCTCAAAACGTTGTTTCAAGTGGGGAAACTCATCTAAAGTCAAGAGCTTTGGTGGTTTATTGTGATTACCCACCTCACTCTCAAGCAACAGCAGGTTCTGAATTCTTGAGTCCTTCCCAGCAGTAAAGGCTGACATCTGATCTTCTATGGCTAATAAACTTAGTATCTAATCAAATAAACTTTAACTGATGCGACTGAAGGATGTGAATGGTCTTAATCGTGCGTATGAACTCTGCGATTGGTTCAACCGTGCGACTGAACAGGGCGAATGATTCAGTCGTGCGAATGAATCTGGTGCGTATGAGCTATGCGAACGAACGGTTCAGTCGGCCGAATGAAGGTGCGACTAGGTCCAATCGTGCGAATGAGCAATGCGAATGGAGTCCAGTCGTGCGAATGGGTCACTCGTGCGACTGAAGCTGCTGTTTTGTGAAAATTTCTAGGTTTGACGGGTTTCAGCCGTAAAAATTCGAAATTTCGCAAGTCCAAATCGCCTAAGTCCGTAGAAACTGAACTTCGATGAGCATGGAACGTCCAAGATCACTTTTGATGCCAAAGATTGTGTTTTTCGTGCAAAAACACAAACTTTTATGCAATCTTGATTGAATCAACACGAAATCAAGAGCCAAAGCTCTGATACCACTTGTTAGGACCTGGTATTTGAACGAAATACCTAGTGATTGCGTGTTAAACCAACTCAAATAGTGCAGAATCCTATTTGATTGGCGATCCAATCAGTGAGAACACACGATGAATCAATCAAGAATTGAAATCAACGTCAGAAATCGATTAGGAACCGATCTGATGTGTTCTGTGAACTTGGAGAACGATTTGGGAGGCTTCTGGACGGCTAGGGTACGTCTGGAATCGTAATGGGATGAATGCTTACGTTTTCCCACGAATTGGTTCTATTTATAGGTTAGTATTGTTCAATCGTGCGACTGGGCCATAAGTATGGTTCAGTCGTGCGATTGAACCATGCGGTTGATTCATCCGCACGACTGAGTGTTCAGTCGTGCGACTGAGCCAATCTTATGTGTCAATCATACGACTGATCCAGTCTCCTGGTTCAGTCGTGCGATTGAGTCAATCGTATGAAGTTATTCATGCGTGTGGTCTATTCGCATGGGCCATTCGCATGAGAACTTCATTAAGTTAAGTTTGAATGTTTTAATTAATATAACATAATGTGCAATCATTCAAACATTCATAAACCCAATCAATTCAATCACAACTTATTAATGAAATATTAAACATCACAAGTAACAAACAATTCATATCATTTCATTAATTGATACAATTACATCATAATCAGACAGACAAGATCTATTACATTACAAATCATGATCTAGGGACATACATGCATCAACAGATCTAAATCAACCCATTCCCAACCTATCTTTCTATACTGATGAAGACTTAGGATTCAGTGAGTACCATGAGTCTCTCTTCTCTTCCCCTACTCAAAGAGAGATGAGTACTCCTGAGTCTCCTCAGTCTAGCCCACATCAGTCACCTATAACTGAGGTGGACACTTCTGAACCTATTCAGGATGTCCATATGGAAGAGGCTCTCACTTCTGCAAGTGATTACATCATTAAGACCTCAACCATGGCAACTCAACCCATTGACATCTCAACTGAGATTGCTAGTGAGCAGAGGAAAACCAGCAGCCAGGAACCTCAAGCTGGTGGTGAGAGAGAGGACTTTGGTCCAATCATCTCATCCGCCAATGATTCTTCTGATGAAGAAGAGGGGAATCTGAGACTAAAGGTGCAAAAACTGTCAAAAACATGCTCCTATTTAGTCTCTAAGGTTAGTCACCTTGAATCTCAGTTGACTACCTTACACAACAGGGTCAATGATCAGCAACTTGAGATTTCATATCTTAAGGAAAAACTAGCTGGGAGACCTTTAAGAAGAGCTCAACCAGGAACACAAGAACCTGTGGATGTGATTGATCTATCCTCCAGGTCACCTATGTAAGTGGGTGATGCTACAAAAAAGGGGGAGAAAGTCATTGCAGCTACAGAACCTAGGAGTTCTTCACAGAGAATGGACATAGAGGACTCACCATCCTCACTTGCAATTGTGCATTCTCAGCAACTTCCTCAAGTTCACATTAATGTGGACTCTATAGACTCTATCATCAGGAGTCTCTTTGAGGAAGGTATACCAAGGGCTGTGTCATCCCCACCTCAAGGAACTTCAAACTACATCATTAGGTGGAGGTATGATGCTGATAGAAGAGCCCTTATTCTTCACAGAGTTCAAGGGCAACAAGAAGTATTTGATTTTCAAACTTTGAACTTCTATGAAGGTCTGGATCTAGTCAACATGCCACTTGTCAACCCAAGCAACTCAAGACAAGCTGACAGATTGGCTCAAAGAATCCAAGATAGGATCACTGCAGAGTTTAGCTTAAGAAGGAGACTTAGGCAATCAGGTAATGCAATCGGTCAACTGGATGTTGAGGTAGACCCTAAGATTAGTTTCATAGGGGAAACCTTGACTGAAGGCCCAGTGGCAGAACCTGAGACCCTTGTCTCACCAACATCAACTGGTGCAGAGATCCACATTCCCTGTGAGACACCTGCTGGTGAAGGTGTTTCTCAGCCTCTCTCTGGCCAGAGCATGGATGCTACACCAAGCAATGAAGGCCAAACCTCTATCCACCCTGAGTCACAAAGGTCTGTGGGTGACAAAGGGAAAAGGATTTTGACTCCTGAGTAGATTGAGGAGGAGGAGAGAGAGAGGAAAAGGAGGCTGAGGGGAGAAAGTTCCTCTGCTAAGTCTTCAAGACTCATGGAGTCTGCTATCAGGGCTGCCCCCAGACCAGATACTCCGAATGATGAGTTAAGGGCAGTCAGGATAAATTATCTGCAGTCAAGGAACTATGATATAGACAATATCATTTCTCTCCCCTTAGATGACTAAATGAGCTGGCTGACATGGAAGTGTCAAGAGAGATGAAAGAAAAAGAGGATGCAAGGTTACTTCTCCAATTCAAAGAGGAGAAGAGACAGAAAAGACTCTACAAGCATGCTCCTACTCTCTCCCCAGTTCACGAAAGCCCTGTACAAGAAGATGTGGTTCAACAAGAACCTCAGGTAGACAAAGAAGAAGATAGGATCAAAATGATCAACTACTTGAGAGCCACAGGCTTCTATCAGGCAGATGCACTTCTTCCCTTATCCTATGACTTTGTTGAGTTTGAGTACTTAAAACAACTTGAGCTTGAGTTAGTCAAAGAGAGAAAGACAACTAAGAAGAAGCTAAGGGAAGAGGCTGCAAAGTCAAGAGCCATCATTCAAAAGAGTATGAAGAAGTCTGCTGACAGACAAAGGATGATGAGCTTCTTGAAGTTGTATGGATTCTCCGAAAGGAAACTTGGCCCTATGTCTCTATCCATAATGGATGAGCATATAAGGGTAATCAAGCAGAAGATCAAGACTGGAGAACTGATTGACTAACACTCTCTTCCAAGTCAAGTCCCACCTGAAGTGGAGGTTGAGGTTGAACAACCTGAGACAACACAACCCGGACCTCCTGCTGAGCCTCAGCAAGCTTCATCTTTTGATCCACAGCAGGGTCAACCTCCCTCTCCTTCTGAACCTAAGAGAAAGGAAGTCCCAACTAAGAGAGACAACAGAGATCAATCTGGTACTGCAAGCCAGTCTTCTCAGTTAAAATCTTCAAAGAGGAAGAAGAGGATGGCTTCTAAACCAAAGTCTAAGAAGAAGAAGCCTAAATCATCTACCTCTACACCTCAGGCCGAGTCAGATCAACCTAAGGAAGTGCATGAAGAGGCAGCCCAATCAACTCCAATGCAAGTGGCTCCTCTTGCAGCTGAGACACCCATCTTATCCTGGACCTTCTCTACCAATCCAGAAAGATGGCATGTAATCAGAGATCAAGGTGTTGAGAATGTCTATACATGGCAAGACATAATCAACTTACCTTTGCATGATCTCTTTGAGATGAGAAGATACTATGAAAGTCTGAATGATCCTGACCATCTAATGAAGAAGGGTATGGTCATCATTGTGCTGAAGACAACTAACATCTAAAGATCTTCTAAATATTTTGGTAGCATCAGCCTAGGGGGAGTTTGTAAGGATTCCTATTAGTCTGATGCAAACCAAAACATCCAAAGTCTCTCTGCAAGCAATGCACTAAAGTACTGAAGTAGAATTGCTTCAGAAGTTTTACACTATGCACTAGAAATATTCTAAGTGTAAAATTTTCCGAAGCCAAGACCAATATCTTCCGAAGCCAAATATGAAGTCTTCCGAAGCCTCAGAGACAAAGTCTTCCGAAGCTTCATCTTATGAAGACAGATTTCTTCCGAAGACTTTTAGTAACATGCTTTAGCTGATGTACTGTTCCATAAAGCTGGACATCTTTCCGCTGCATCTCTGTAAAGTCACCAACTTACATGAGTTAGTGAAAAGGTCCATGCTTTTGGTAACTGTACATTGAGGTCTTGAGTCTGTAACTTTCTACTTTATGTAATTTATCCTTTTTCTAATAGATAAGGATGTGAGCTATGGCATGTCATAGTCACAAGGTCAAAAGGCAGATATGCCTTTTGATTCTACAATTGATTTTGTTTGTGTCTAGTCAATTGTATCCAGCTGGCTTTCAAAGTATAGCCGGTTGTAGGTTGTAGTATAAGTATTCCTTGTTCTAGTATCTTTCTTTATGCTTTGTAACACTTGTAATAGAACTTGAGAAAGCAATATACTGCATCCTTGAAACCCAAATCTCTTGTTCTATCTCTTACTTGTTACTTGTGTTCTTAGTATCATTATTGTGGTTAATCCAGTTTACTGTTTGATTTTTTGGTTAATCTCCTCTTTGTGTTGTTGTGTTGTAAGTGACCACCTTTCAACGGTCCTGCAGCTAATCTTCTAGATCCATCAATCGCTCTATAAGTTTCTTCAATCATTTTCTTTCGATCAATATCTTTACTCTCTATCTTTTTGTCATTCGATCATCCACATATTGTTATTCATAATCGACTTTTATTCTATTCTTCTTCATCTTCTTAGTGTTGTTCGTTTGGTATATGTTTGAATTATTGTTTGATTTCATCTTAACCATGGTGATTGTGTTTATAAACCTTAGGTTATAGATGAACATTATGCAATAGGGATCACATATTAACCTTTTTTCTTTTAAGAACCCTAACAACAAACATTTTTCTTAGGTTTGCATTACACCATCTTACCGATTTGCATCAGACAAGTGATTGTTGTTCATGTATGTAGAGACCGTTTCTCCCACAAATCCCTTTACTATGGTTACATTAATTTTTTCATTCCTTCCCATAGTAATCATTGATTACTAAACTAATTTCTTGTGTTATTTGTTTGTATAGAAGCTGTAAGGATTCCTATAAGTCTGATGCAGCCAAAACATCCAAAGTCTCTCTGCATGCATGCACTAAAGAACAGAAGTAGAAATGCTTCAGAAGTTTTACACCATGCACTAGAAATATTCTAAGTGTAAAATCTTTCGAAGCCAAGACCAACATCTTCCGAAGCCAAAAGTGAAGTCTTCCGAAGCTTCAAAGACAAAGTCTTCCGAAGCCAAAGAGTGAAGACAGATTTCTTCCAAAGACTTTTAGATATATGCCTTTATCTGATGTACTTTACCATAAAGTTGGACCACCTTTCCGCTGCTACTCTGTAAAGTCACCAACTTACATGAGTTGGTGAAAAGGTCCATGCTTTTGGTAACTGTACATTAAGGTCTTGAGTCCATGCTTTCTACTTTATGTACTTTTATCCTTTTTGTAATATATTAGGATGTGAGCTATGCCATGTCATAGTCACTAGTCAAAAGGTAGATCTGCCTTTTGACTCTACATTTGATTTTCTAGTTGTCTAGTCAATTGTATCCAGCTGGCCTTCAAAGTATGGCCGGCTGTAGGATGTAGTGTATGTATCTCAAGTACTTGTAACTTTCCTTTATGCTTTGTAACATTTGTAATAGAACTTGAGAAGCAATATACAGCATTCTTGAAAACCAACTACTTGTGTTGTTTGCCATCTTGTTCTGTCTCATATTTACTTGTGTTCTTAGCATCTTTCATTAACAAGTTAACCAGTTCTCTATTTGATTTGTTAAGTGTTCTAAGCAACTCTCCTCTTTGTGTTGTTGTGTTGTAAGTGCATACCCTTCACCGGTCCTGCATTTGGTATCAGAGCATTTCAGGCTCTTGATATAAGATCTCACCATCTTAAGATCCCTTACACACACAAAATACTTAACAACTCAAATGGCAGCTATAACCAAAGCTGATATGGAAACTGGAACTATGACAAAGTCTCCACTGATCACTCCTGAAGACTTTGATACTTGGTGTCAAAGAATGAAAGGCTTCATCAAGTCTCAAGACTCCAGGATGTGGGACTCTGTTGTTGAAGGACCTTACATACCAAAACCACTTCTGCTACTGGTGGTGGTATGATTCCTAAGGCTGTGGCTGATTACTCTGAAGCAGATAGAAAGAGAATAGAGATTGATCAGAAAGCCATGACAGCCCTTCAAACTGCTCTTCCAAACTCCATCAACAAAGGCTTCAAGAAGTGCAAAACTGCCAAGCAACTATGGGAAGCACTGAAGCTAATGTATGAGGGGTCTACTGAAGCAAAGGAGAACAAGAAGGATCTCCTGAAGCAGCAGTTTGAAAACTTCACCTTCAAAGTAGGTGAAACCATGACTCAACAATACTTCAGGTATGTTGAGATTGTGGATACTCTAATGGATGTTGGAGTAACTCTTGAGAACAGGGACATTGTAAGAAAGTTTATGTCCTCTCTTCCTAGACAATGGACACATTATTGTGTTGTTATCAAGAGGACTGAGAACCTTAAGACTCTTACTCTTACAGAGTTGTATGGTATTCTTAGTGGCTACCAGATGGAGATGAACATGCAAAACTCATCTGGTAACTCCAGCAATCAACTGAGTTCAGCCCTCCATGTGGTTGAAAGGGAAAGCATTGAACCACAGCATCATCTTATATGCTTCCCTGACAACTCACAAAAAGGCCCTTTCATCACCTTCCCAGAGACTCCAAAGGAAAGCTACACTCAAGGAAGTCCTTTCCAAGAGACAAGTTCTTCTCATGCCTTTGTCTCTGCTGATGAAACCTCAGGCAACTTTCTCTTCACTCTTGAAGATTTGGACTGTATCCATCCAGATGATTTGGAGTACATGGAGATAGTCCAGCAAATGGCTCTTCTCACTCACAGAGCCAAGAAGTTCTACAAGAGGACAGGGAGAAAGTTTCCAAGCAATGCAGCCAGTGGAAAGTTTGGGCTGGACAAAAGCAAAGTAAAGTGTTACAACTGTAACCAGATGGGACACTTTGCAAGAAGTGTAAGGCACCAAGGACAAATGGTGGCCAAGCACAAACCAGACCAAACTACACTGAGAAACCCCCCAGAATGAGAAGCCAAAGCAGCAAGCTGCAGTTGCTGTTGAAGAAGGAGGCTTTGACTGGAGCTTTCAGGTAGAAGATGCATCTCCAAACCAAGCACTCATGGCAGACCACGATGAAGCCAAGGTATTGGAACATCTTTGTACTCCTGAATGCATTGCTAAAGTCAATAGATACAGGTCTTATAATTTAGAAATGAATCTGATCTTGAGTCCTTAAATATCTTAAAAGCTGATTTTAAAAGAGCTGAAAATGATTATAAACTAAAGATAGAGGACTTAGAGAAAACCATTTCAACTCTTAAACATGAGCATACAAACTACAGGACTCAGATCAAAGATCTCATTACTAAATTAACTGAATGTCAGGCTGAGCTTGTGATCAGCAAAGCAAGGCAGAAAAATGTGTTCTTGAAGAAGAGACCTTCAAGAACATAATATCCTCATCCTTGCATGCAAAAGTTTGTTATCAAAATAAGCAGGGACTAGGATCTTATGAAATAGCTCCTCCACACAAATTTGTTTGTAAGAACTCCTAGGTGTGGAACTTGTGAAGATGAGCTTCCCCTCATAGATCCTGTGACTAAAGAGGATGAAGTGGAAATGGTCGAGAATGTCTCTGAGAAGAGTGAAGAAGAGCATTCTAAGAAGGGTCACCATCCCTCTGAGGAGAGCAAAGCTGTTGGGATGACCAAGTCAAAAAGAAAGAACTTGATCAGGAAGGCCAAAAGAAAGTCCAAAAAGGCTCAAGAGATCAAGGCCACCTTCAATTCTGCACAAAAACAAGTCTTCATCTCTGCAGGATTTGAAGTGGTAAAGGCTGAAGACACAAACTTGAACTCCATCAACAAGAGTTCTGGTTCATGTCCAAATCATCCCATCATCAAGAAGAAGGCTGATCAGTTGTGCAACACTGCTGTACGACCTGAACCATCCAGCCCCAAAGGTAGTTCCATCCCCATAAGAACTACCACAACATCTGCAAAGATGAAGATGGAGAAGGAAAGTGATCAAGTTCAGCCTTGTTCACAAAGGAAAACTCCTAGAAGAAGAAAATGGACTGTGTTATGTGTGGGAGTACTTCTCATCTTGCTAAGGATTGTGTTTACAATCCAAAGAGTACTCTCCACATGACCAAGAAAGAAACTTCTAAGAGTTTGGAGAAGAAGAAGCAAGCTTCGGAAGGAAAATCTGTTTCCTTCAGAAGCTCCAAAATGAAGAAGAAGACAAGTGGAAACTTGCTTCGGAAGAAAATTTGGTCTCGGAAGAAAGGAATACTTCCGAAGCACTGAAGCCTGCTGCAGTGAAAGCAAGATCTTTCGAAGGTCCAGTCATCAAAACTTTCGAAGTCATCAAAACTTTTGAAGTATTGAAGGTCAAGTCTAAGCTTCCAAAGGTGGTGTGGAAGTCAAAGAAAGACCAAGTGGCTGAAAGTTCTTCATCAACATCAGCAAATGATCCTTCTAGCATGACTATAGGATCAATTACTGTTGCATTGTCTTCAACTTCTTTTGATGAGCCCAAGACCAATGAGGCTTGGGTTTCCAAATGTAACTAATCATCTCTTTTGTGCAGGAACAGCTCAAGACAAACAGAAATGTATGGATCATTGATAGTGGTTGTTCCAGACACATGACAGGCAATAGGTCACTACTCCAAAAGTTTGAAAGAATTGATGGAGGACCAGTTGCTTTTGGAGGAGATGCAGGAGGTTACATTACTGGAAGGGGCAAGGTCACAAATGGTAAGCTCAGCATTGAGAAGGTAAACTTTGTCAAGGAGCTTGGGTACAATCTTCTGAGTGTATCCCAATTTTGTGATCAGATCATAACATGCTCTTCACTGAGCATGAGTGCATTGTTCTCAGGCCCGGGGTGGTCATTCCTCATGAGCACATCTTGCTCAGAGCCCCCAGGAAAGGGAACATGTACAAGATGGACTTGCAAGAAACATCTCCCTCAGGAGAAGTTTCATGCTTTTGTCTAAAGCAAATAATGATGAATCTTTCCTCTGGCATAAAAGAATGTGCCATGTAAACTTTAAAAACATGAATAAATTAATTAAGAATGATTTGGTAACTGGAATACCAAAGAAAGAGTTTACAAGTGATGACCATTGTGTTGCATGCCTAAAAGGGAAGCAACACAAGGTATCTCACAAGCCAAAGGAAAGAAATTCCATCATTAATCCCCTACACTTATTACATATGGATCTCTTTGGCCCCACCAGTGTAATGAGTCTAGGAAGGACCTCTTATTGTTTGGTGATCACAGATGATTTTACAAGATTCACTTGGGTCTTCTTTCTTAGAACTAAGGATGAGACCTGAGATTTGAAGAATTTCATCTTAAAGATTGAGAATCAATGTGATCACAAGGTCAAAACCATAAGATGTGATCAAGGAACTGAATTCAAGAATCAAATCTTGATACATTTTGTGATGAAAAAGGTATTACAAGACAATATAGTGCTCCCAGGACTCCTCAGCAAAATGGTGTTGCTGAGAGGAGAAACATGACACTAATTGAAGCTGCAAGAACTATGTTGTCTGACTCTAAACTGCCCATCACCTTCTGGGCAGAGGCAGTGAACACTGCTTGCTATGTGCAAAACAGAGTTTTAGTGGTTAAGACACATGGTAAGACTCCTTATGAACTTTGGCACAAGAGAAAACCTTTCATTGTTTTCTCAGGTCATTTGGATGTCCTTGCACCATCTTGAATACCAAAGATCAAATTGCCAAGTTTGCTGAGAAATCAATGATGGACACTTTATTGGATACTCTTCTCAAGCTAAAGCTTATAGGTATACAATCTCAGAACTAGAGTAGTTGAGGAGTCAGCCAATGTGACTTTCAATGAGCACACTCCCAGTGTGAAAGGTTCTGGTCCGGATTGGCTATTTGATCTTGATTTAGTTACCAACTGTTTTAACAAATCTTGTGAGAATGTTTCAGGATCTATAGATATATTACCTACAGGTGATCCTGACCCAAGATTTGAGCTCAGAAGACCTTCAAGTTACACATCTTCAGCTCCAGTGGTAACTATTCCTGCAAATGAAGCTTCTACCAGCACATCAATGACAAATCCTGCTGATGCTTCTGGGGTGCCTTCAAATTCCAGCTTAGAGGCACAAAACTCAGAAGAAGGAGCTTCAAATGTTGGAGAAAATGGTGGTGGTGAAAGTGATCAGGAATTTCTTGATGCTGATAACCACTGCATTGAAGACAACATCAATGATGTCACACACTCATTGGATCAAGTCAATCTTGATAAGTGTGCTGATGGAGGGTGAATCTTCTTTGCCAGATCAAAATTTTTCAAATTTAGATCTGTCTAAGCAACTTGCTGTGATCCCTCAGCTAAGGATCCACAAGTCTCATCCTACCACAAACATCATTGGAGATGTTGATTCAAGGGTGAGAACAAGAGGACAAACCCATGAAGCAAATGTTTGTCTTCACTCTTGTTTCTTGTCCAGATAGAGCCAAAGAAAATTGATGAGGCTCTAAAGGATGGAAGTTGGGTTGAAGCTATGCAAGAGGAGCTGCTTAATTCAAAAGGCAAAAGGTTTGGAACCTATGTCCTCTTCCTCAAGGGAAGACTACCATAGGAACCAAATGGGTTTTTAGGAACAAGAAGGATGATAGAGGACTTGTCATCAATAACAAAGCAAGACTAGTTGTTCAAGGGTATACTCAAGAAGAAGAAATTGACTACACATATGTTTTTGCTCTTGTAGCAAGACCTGAAGCTGTTAGAATATTCCTAGCTTTTGCTGCATCCAAGAACTTCAAGGTCTACCAACTTGATGTCAAGTGTGCTTTTCTTTATGGGGTGATTGATGAAGAGGTGTATGTCAGACAACCACCTGGGTTTGCAGATCCTGATCATCCTGATTATGTCTGCAGGCTTGATAAAGCTTTTATGGGCTGCACCAAGCACCAAGGAAGTGGTATGAGACTCTATCTCAGTATCTCAGTATCTGTCAACATGGCTACAAAAGGGGTACTATAGATGGAACTCTCTTCATCAAAGAAACAGGAAATGACATAATGCTAGTTCAAGTATATGTAGATGACATTATATTTGGGTCAACTAATCCAAAGCTCTGCAAAGACTTTGAGAAGCTGATGAAGGACAGGTTTGAAATGAGTGCCATGGGGGAACTCAATTTCTTTCTAGGAATTCAAGTGAAGCAAGTTGACAATGGCATCTTCATAAGTCAGTCAAAGTATGTACAAGACATACTTAAAAGGTTCAACATGACTGATTGTAAAGTTGCTAAGACACCCATAGCCAGAAATCACTCCCTTGGACCTGATCTTGAAGGGGAGTGTGTTGATGAACATCTCTACAGGGCAATGATTGGGTCTCTTATGTACCTCACAGCTAGCAGGCTAGATATTTGTTTGCTACATGCATTTGTGCAAGATATCAAGCCAAACCCAAGATGTCACACCTGGTCACTGTCAAAAGAATTTTAAGATATCTCAAAGGTGCTCCATCACTTGGCCTTTGGTATCCAAAGAATTCTGACTTTAATCTGTATGCTTATACAGATAGTGACTATGGTGGTTGCAACATGACTGCAAAGTCTACATCAGGGGGATATCAATTTCTTGGTGGAAGAGTAGTCTCTTGGCAAAGCAAAAAACAATCCTATGTGTCTGCATCAACTGCTGAGGCTGAATACATTGCAGCTGCAAGCTACTGTGCTCAAGTGCTTTGGATTCAAAATCAGATGATGGACTATGGATTCAACTTTAAAGAGACTCCCATCCACATAGACAACAACAGTGCTATCTCAATCACAGAGAATCCTGTGCAGCACTCAAGGACAAAGCACATTAATATTAGGTATCATTTGATCAGAGATAATTTTGAAAATGGATTAATCAAACTAGTCAAAGTTAACACAAATGAACAATATGCTGATCTGTTCACCAAAGCTTTTGATGAGCAGAGATTTAAATATCTTGTATCAGCTATTGGGATGATTAACTTTGAATAGCTTTTCTTAAAACTTAATCATATTTATTTCTAAAACATGTGTGTCCTAAGTTGTCTATTTTATCACCTTCATAAGCTCTTGTTTTCTTTGGAAGAAAATCTTTTCAAAAGACTTTTCTTAGATTTTTGAAAATCTTGATCTCTTTGAAGATTTAAAATTACCTTCGGAAGAAATTTATGTCTTAGTAAACAAATAATTGCTTTAATAATTTTACCTTTGGAAGAAATTTCTGAAATATCTTCCGAAGCTTAAAATCAACTAAAGTACTCTGTATGTTTTCAAATAAGAAGTTTCTTCCGAAATCAATTTACCTTCGGAATTATTTATTCTTCTTAGAATAAAAATCTCTGAGTGTAAATTCTCTTCCGAAGCAAAATTCTCAAAAACCTTTGAAATATTTTCTGAAGCCAATTTACATTCAGAAGCTTTTTCTTCAGAACTTATGAAGAAAATAACCTTCGGAAGATTTCCCGACTTCCAAGAAAACTACTTTTTGGGCAAAAGTAAACTACTTTTCAGATGTGGGACCGACATCCGGATTTCAAAGTTTATCCTCTTTCATTAACTTTGTCTCAAATCCTTTTCACATAAATGCCCAACGATTCCCCCCTCTTTCACTATCTTCCTCAATTACACTATTCCTTAAACCTAAATTCTCCCAAACCGCCTTTATTCTTCATCTTTCTTCATCCTTAAGCTTCTAAAATGGCCAACCTAAACCGCAGAAACAACCCAGATTTCTCCATGCAACTTCACAGGCAACACAACCAAGTTGATCTATTAAGCTCTGAGAAAGATGAAAGTTTCTCAGAGATTTGCCGTTTTTTTAGCTCTATCAAACTACTTCACCTCCCTAACCATTGATCCTACTCTCTATGAGGATCATCTGCTTGAATTTTTGAAGACCTGCCAAGATGTCATTATGGATGGGGAGAAGGCACTGTCTGCCAAAGTGCAAGGGAGGACAATCTTCATCACTCCGGCCATCATCAACACTCACTTGCAGCTGGATGATGAAGAAGGTGAGTTGTCCTTCCCAAAGGAAGCTGTAAATCATTCATTTGAGCAGATGGGCTATGAGGGAGATTTCTCTGTAAAGACCTTCAGGAAAGGAAAGGTCTCATCCCAGTGGAAATATTGGCTTCATGTGGTTATCCCAGCTTGTCAAACAAGCATGGAGGGTGGGACCAGATTCCTGAGGATCTCTCCTTCATAGTATATGGAATGGTTCAAGGGGTCAAGTTCAAGTACTCTCAGTTTGTTTATAAAAATTTGCTTGCTAACTTGGAATCCTTAGAGTATTATATGTTTCCTAGATATGTTCAACACATTCTCAACTGTGAACTGGGCTCATAGTTGAGGGAAACAGATAATGTTCTTAAATTGGGACAGATGAAGCCCGACATCTTTAAAATTATGAAGAAGCCAACTATAGGCTTCTCAGGGGTAGAAACAGCCCTTGTCCCAAAAATGTTAGAGCTCATTGCTCAAGGTGACAACCTAGCAACACAAGCTAGTGTTGAACCCACACCTTCTACCTCCCAACCACCAACAAGGCCACAAGTCACCCTCACCTACCAAAGAAAATCCAAATGAACCCCTGCTCAAACTATTGAGTCTGTGCAGGCCCCCATATACTCACCCATACAGGAGGAAGTGGACACTAGAGCTCCCACTTCCCCTGAGGAGCAAACCACTCCCATCTCTTCAACAATCAGGGATGAGGTTCCTCATGCTCACCCTGATGAGCTCATAAGCCAACTGCCTTAAGCCCTCACTCTGAGTCTCAACACTCAAGTGAACAACCTTTAGAGGATAGTTACCATCACCAGCCTTTAGACTTAAATCAACCCATTCCCAACCTCTCATTCTATACTGATGAAGACTTAAGTTTCAGTGGGTACCATGAGTCTCTCTACTCTTCCCCTACTCAAATAGAGAGATGAGTACTCCTGAGTCTCCTTTGTCTAGCCCACATCAGTCACCCATCACTGAGGTGGATACTTCTGAACCTGTTCAGGATATCCATATGGAAGAGGCTCTCACTTCTACAAGTGTTTACATCATTAAGACCTCAACCATGGCAACTCAGCCCACTGACACCTCAACTGAGGCTGTCAATGTGCAGAGGAAATCCAGCAGCCAAGAACCTGAAGCTGGTGGTGAGAGAGAGGACTTTGGTCCAATCATCTCATCCCCCCAATGATTCTTTCGATGAAGATGAGGAGAATCTGAGACTAAAGGTGCAAAAACTGTCAAAACAGGCTCCTATTTAGTCTCTAAGGTTAGTCACCTTGAATCTCAGGTGACTACCCTGTATAATAAGGTCAATGATCAGCAACTTGAGATATCTTATCTCAGGAAAAAACTAGTTGGGAGACCTTTAAGAGGAGCTCAACCAGGAACACAAGAACCTGTGAATGTGATTGACCTAACCTCTAGCTCACCTATGCAAGAGGGTGATGCTACCAAAAAGGGGGAGAAAGTCATTACAGTCATAGAACCTAAGAGTTCTTCAGGGAGTATGGACATTAAGGATTCACCATCCTCACTTGCAACTGTGCATACTCAGCAACTTCCTCAAGTTCACATTAATGTGGACATTATAGACTCTGTCATTAGGAGTCTCTTTGAGGAAGGCATTCCAATGGCTGTGTCATCTCCACCTCAAGGAACTTCAAACTACATTATTGGGTGGAGGTATGATGCTGATAGAAGAGCCCTCATTCTTCATAGAATTCAAGGGCAGCAAGAAGTATTCAACTTTCAGACCTTGAATAACTATGAAGGTCTTGATCTGATCAACATGCCACTTGTCAACCCAAGTCAATCAAGACAAGCTGACAGGTTAGCACTCAAGATTCAAGACAGAATTACTAAAGAGTTCAGCCTTAGAAGGAGACAAAGGCAATCAGGTAATGTCATTGGTCAACTGGATGCTGAGGCAGACCCTGAGATTAGCTTCAAAGGGAAAACCTTGGCTGAAGGCCCAGTGATAGAGCCTGAAAGTCCTGTCACACCAACAACTGCTTTAGAAATTCATTCCCTCAGTGAAACACCTGCTGGTGAAGATGTCTCACAACCTCTCTGGCCAGAGCTTGGATGCTACACCAAGCAATGAAGGCCAAAGCTCTCTCCACCCTGTGTCACAAAGGTCTGTGGGTGACAAAGGGAAAAGGATTCTAACTCCTGAGGAGATTGAGGAGGAGGAGAGAGAGAGGAAGAGGAAGCTAAGGGGAGAAAGTTCCTCTAGGTCTTCAGGCTTTATGCAAGCTGCAATCAGGGATGCCCCCAGACCAAACACTCAAGAAGATAAGTTGAGGGCAGTCAGGATTACTTACCTGCAGACTAGGAACTATGACATAGATGAGATTATATCTCTCCCCTTAGAGCAATTAAATGAACTGGCTGACATGGAAGTGTCAAGAGAGATGAAGGAAGCAGAGGATGCAAGGCTACTTATCCAATTCAAAGAGGAGAAGAGACAGAAAAGGTTATACAAGCATGCTCCAACTCTCTCCCCAGTTCAAGAAAGCCCTGTGCAAGAGGATGTGGTAGCTACACAAGAACCTCAGGTAAACAAGGAAACAGATAGGCAAAACATGATCAACTACCTGAGTGCCACATGTCTCTACCAGGCATCTGCACTTCTTCCCTTGTCCTTTGAGTACATTGAGTTTGAGTATCTCAAATAGCTTGAACTTCAAGTGCTCAAAGAACAAAAGGCAACAAAGAAAAAGATGAGGGAAGATGCTGCAAAGTCAAGAGCCATCATCCAAAAGAGTATGAAGAAGTCTGCTGATAGACAAAGGATGATGAGTTTCTTGAAGCTGTATGGATTCTCCGGAAGGAGACTTGGCCCTATGTCTCTATCCACAATGGATGAGCATATCAGGGTAATCAAGCAGAAGATTAAGAGTGGAGAACTAATTGACTTACACTCCCCTCCAAGTCAAATCTCACCTGAAGTTGAGGTTAAGGTTCAACAACCTGAGACAACACAACCTGGACCTCCTGCTGAGCCTCAGCAAGCTTCATCTTCTGATCCACAGCAGTGTCAAACTCCCTCTCCTTCTGAACCTGTGAGGGAAGAACACCCAACTGAGAAAGACAAGGATGATCAACAAGGTGCTGCAGACCAGTCTTTTCAGTTGAAGTCTTCTGAGAGGAAGAAGAGGATGGCTTTCAAACCTAAGTGAAAGAAGAAAAAGCCTGAATCATCCACCTCTACACCTCAAGCTGAGTCAGATCAACCTGAGGAAGTGCATGAAGAGGCAGCCCAATCAACTCCAATTCAAGTGGCTCCTCTTTCAACTGAGAGACCCATCTTATCCTGGACCTTCACTACTAATCCAGAGAGATGAATGTGATCAGAGATCAAGGTGTTAAGAATGTGTATACATGGCAAGACATAATCAACTTACCTCTGCATGATCTCTTTGAGATGAGAAGATATTATGAGAGTCTGAGTGATCCTAACCATCTGATGAAGAAGGGTATGGTCATCATCATCCTGAAGACCACCAACATCTGAAGATCTTCTAAATGTTTTGGTAGCATCATTTAGGGGGAGTTTGTAAGGATTCCTATAAGTCTGATGCAACCAAAACATCCAAAGTCTCTCTGCATGCATGCACTAAAGAACACAAGTAGAAATGCTTCAAAAGTTTTACACCATGCACTAGAAATATTTTAAGTGTAAAATCTTCTGAACCCAAGACCAACATCTTCCGAAGCCAAAGAGTGAAGACAGATTTCTTCCGACGACTTTTAGAGATATGCCTGTATCTGATGTACTTTACCATAAAGCTGACCACCTTTCCGCTGCTACTCTGTAAAGTCACCAACTTACATGAGTTGGTGAAAAGGTCCATGCTTTTGGTAACTGTACATTAAGGTCTTGAGTCCATGCTTTCTACTTTATGTACTTTTATCCTTTTTGTAATATATTAGGATGTGAGCTATGGCATGTCATAGTCACTAGTCAAAAGACAGATCTGCCTTTTGACTCTACATTTGATTTTCTAGTTGTCTAGTCAATTGTATCCAGTTGGCCTTCAAAGTATGGCCGGCTGTAGGATGTAGTATATGTATCTCAAGTACTTGTAACTTTCCTTTATGCTTTGTAACATTTGTAATAGAACTTGAGAAGCAATATACATCATTCTTGAAAACCAACTACTTGTGTTGTTTGCCATCTTGTTCTGTCTCATATTTACTTGTGTTCTTAGCATCTTTTATTAACAAGTTAACCAGTTCCCTATTTGATTTGTTAAGTGTTCTAAGCAACTCTCCTCTTTGTGTTGTTGTGTTGTAAGTGCATACACTTCACCAGTCCTGCAGAAGCATTCATCTGAGGTTTCTTATGATGTTATACATTCATTTGTGTGTGTTATTATAAATTTATATGCATTCTTCATCACTTGGAACATTGCAACATTTGAATGGAAACAAATTTTTATACAAAGTAAGTACGCCTAAGAAAATGTAATGTTTTTATCCTTATTGTTATTGGTTTTCATGTAAAGAGATAATGCAAAATGTGGAGTAAAACTGTAATTGATTATTTGAAGCATGGAATTGACTCTAATGTTTGATAAAATGCTTATAGGAAAAGAAGTTGCATTTGCTTGATTCCATCATCTTTTAGGTGTTATATCAAACAAGTGGTGATGGATACGAGAATGTTCAATAGAATAATAGTATCTATTTGTATTATCAAAGTATGACCGAAGCAAACCTTCAAAACACAATACTTTATAGCAATTATGCAAATACTTGATAAAGGTAGTTAAATAAAATGTAAAGGCAAATTGGATTTTAATAATCCAAACTATAACATGTTGGCTGATAATAATCCATATTATCAAATTGGCTGATAATAATCTTAACTTTTCTGATTTATTACCAATGATAATCCTAGTAACATAATTTTTATTGATTTACATTTGATTTTCACTTGTTTTTCATTTTATTTCATAGTGCGTCTTCCTATTTCATTCATGTTCATCATTGTGAGGAAAATCAAGTGTAAAAAATGAATAATTATCCTACTAGGATTGACAAAACTGAAAGTTAGGATTATTATCGGTCCATTTGATAGTATGGATTATTATCAGCCAATAGGTCATAGTTTGGAGTATTAAAATCCAATTTGCCAAACATAAATTACATATATATCTAATTAAATTTTTATTAAGCATTAACTAGATATTTTTGTAATATAAATTTCAACGTGTAGGGGATTGTAGCGTTGTTCACGGTCCGCTTTCACTATTTTTCTTTTAAACCATAAGTCAAACCATTTCTTCAAAAAAATTTTTGATTTTTCTCAAGCTTTCCTCTAGATCTTCGCCTAGACACAACAAAACTATTTATGTAATCAATAATTGAGGTGTCTTTTGCTATTTTGATTTCTATATAGATGTTGTAAATTTGTGCATACTACCAATATATTTTCTAAACTTGTAAACCACTTGCGTATGAATGCGTGTATCCATAGGTTATTAGTTGTGCATCAAATCATCGATTGCACGATAGTGAGTCATTTAATATAACAACTAGTATTAAGTCCGCGTGTTGCAGCGGGGGCGTAAAACCCTACCACCTCTAGTGATCACCAACAGCAAAAAGATCATAAAAAAGTAAAAAAAAAATAATTTGAATGAAAAGTAGCCGTAAAAATACTGAATCACGCGGTGAAGCAAGCGGAACATAAAACATATAAAATAATAAGTAAGTTGATCTAGGATCAACACATTGTGTTGGGACTGTTAAACTAAAAAAATAAGCGAATAAACGTTGAATCACACATGCACACCACGGCGTGTTAACTCGTAAAATTTAAACCGAAACATAAAATAAAAAATTCTAAAATATGAAAAGTATATGGGATTAAAGTTGAAAGTAAAAAAAATATTAAGATTAAATTGTAAATGATGTAAAAGTATCGTATTAAAATAAAATAGTTGAAAATTAAAAAAAGAAACAAAAGTGAGTACAAATCACTAAACATATAGTACAACTTATAATGCATATAAAACTTGATAATTATTATAATATAAATAATACATAGTTGTGCGGAGATAGTCTAAGAATTTTGCATTAGTGTTTTAACAAATACCTACTTATCTTTAGATTCACGAAGATTGGCTTTTTGTGTCT
The DNA here is from genome assembly GCA_025215565.1 of Flaveria ramosissima. NCBI lineage: Eukaryota > Viridiplantae > Streptophyta > Magnoliopsida > Asterales > Asteraceae > Flaveria > Flaveria ramosissima. Next base: position 60,485,563 of record CM046041.1, read on the forward strand.
AAACTGGACCTGAGTTTGGTTATGGTTATTTAAACTATTTTTGTTTTAATCGAGAAATGAGACAAGTCAAACCTAATTTTAATTTTTTTTATTATAACTCTACAATCACATTTAATGATTAATCTTACACTTTAACTCTGTATTATATTTATTTAAGTCTTTAAATAAACCACCATCAAAATTCTCAAATGATTAAAACTCGATCAGGATTGTAAAAAATTATCGTAAAAAAAAACTAAAATAAATAAACTGAAAAAAACATAAAAAGTCTATGTGAGAGATATATGAAGATCAATCTCAAAGAACAGTCATAAACATATGCATTAAATTTTTATGGTTAATTTATTTTCTCAATAACTACTAAATTACAAAATTTATCTTTTAATTATATTACAAGAATAATCTTTTTAGGTTAAAAATACAAAAACCCTCAATATAAAAATGATGAATTTGTTCATTAAAATAAAGAAAGCCTAATGTAAGGATCTAATCCATAATTACCTTAATATAAAAATGATGAATTATGTAATTTAATATTGAAAATATAATATCATCTAGAAGAATCGAGAAGAGTATGCATTGGCTCAAACGTTAAATAGATACCAAAATAATTTTATGTAATACATGAAAAAGAATACTTAACATAAATTGGATAACGTAGTCTCAAGCGATAGTTTAGTGGTAAAAGTTGTGTTTCTCAACCAAATGATTGTGGGTTCAAATTTTGCACTATATAAATTTAGTGAATATTTTTATGGTAATAGGAATTGCTATCCAAAAATATAAGCCAACATAGATATAGAGAAAGTTTATGGTACAAAGTGGTTAATTCGTGCGAAGTATAAGAAATAATAACAACCATTAATCTAATCGATGAACGATTCAGATTTAAGATGTAATAATCACGCAAAGAATTTAGTTGGAGGGGTATATTTGGAAATGACCTATAATTGTTTACTTTTTCAATTCCCCCTATTTTTTAAACATATATAACTTTTTTATAAGACACAATTTTTAAAATAATACGTCATAAATCAAGCATTTTATCCTCTTTAATATGAGTATAGTATTGTCATACTTTTTCTAATCAATATACTTTCAAACGTCTATGTGTTATGCGTATAATTTACGTGATTATTAACTGCGTAATTATGAACATAACTTGCGTAATTATCACATAACTTGTGTAATTATAAATATAAACTTGTGTGATTATTTTTATAACGTGAGTATTTTTTTCTTTGTGTTATCTATCTATTATAATAAAAGAAAGATAATAATATTATCATAAATACTAATAATATTATTTAATTTCTTTGTGTTATCTATCTATTATTTTTATAACGTAAGTATTTTTTCTTTGTGTTATCTATCCATTTGGCATGATTGTAGACCATCTAATTTTAATTTTCTCGCTTCTTTATCTTATTAAACAATTACCATAAATACTAATAATATTATTTAATTTCTTTTGAGATTAAAAATTGTTTTTCAATAAATTAAGAAAGATATGCTTTTATAAATGTAACTTCTAAATAAATAAAATTTTGAAAATAAGAAAATTTTCTAAAACAACAAACATGTTTAAAAATATGAAGTATTTTTAAAATGTTTTTTTAATATTTTTTTATAAAACAACATAACTAAAATTAGGATTTATAATAAGAAAATTTTTAATATTGATATTTTTTAAAACGGTTTGTTTTACAATAAAATGTTTATTAAAAAAACAATTAGGGTTTAAAAACAAAAGTTTAAGATAATGATATCATTATTTTATTACTTATATTATTATTCATATGCAATTTCAATCATATCGTTTTACAATTATTACATTTTCATTACCAATTATTTGATATTTTATTTATTTAACCTGTGTAATACACGATATACTAACCTAGTTTCTACATATTCACGCATTGATTTTCCCTCCAAAGGATATGATAGTAATTTAAATACTAATACAAGTTTATCTCTCTTATTAAAAATTAATTTATTAATTGCTATAATCCTCTCTCTTATCTAAATTTTTTGAAATCAAACTATATTTTTAAAATATATATATTTTATTAAAGAAGTTAAAATTACATCTTTTAATTAAATTCTAAATAATAAAAAACAAAAATTTTATATAATATAAAATTTTCTAAAACACTAAACCTTTTCTAAGCAAATAATTTAAATCATTATGTTTCTAAAAAGTTATAAAGAAGGAAATTTTAAAAACGGTCTTATTAAAACAACCAAAATAATTACAAATCATAGTTTAAAAAAGATTTTAATAAAAAAAATTAATTTTTTGATAAAAAATCTTAAAAACGAATGTCTAAAAATAAAATTATTTAGATAAGAGAGTTATAAAGAGTATAGTTTTTTTATTTCTTGAACTATTACGTATATATATTTTTTAATTATATTTAATATTAAAATATTATAATCTAACTCTTCGTGTTTTTACTAACTATAATCCGTTTAATTAATAGGTTTTTAGCGTATATATCTATCTATAAAAAAATTAAAATAAACATGAAACAATTGTAAGCCTTATCATACTAATTTTCTCATTTCTCTATAATAATAATAATAAATAATAATAATATTTTTACTCTTACCTTTTCAAATTAAAAAAAATAAATAATTTAATAAATTAAAAAATCTATTTTTTATTAAAACACACTTTTATAAAATAAATTTTTTATAAAATACATAATACAACGAACTTTTTCTTTAAAAAATCATTTTTCCTAAAATAAAATATTTAAAAATCACAATTTTTTATAAAACAAAGTTTACGAAAAATACATTATTGCTTATTTACTTAAAGTAACTATTTATATATAATTATAATCATATTTTATCTTCAAGCATGATTTTATAATGCATAAATTTTGATTACTAATTATTTTATATTTTATTTATTCATTCCGTATAATACACGGGGACTAACCTAGTAGTAAATATAACTTGCATAATAATAGATATAACTTACGTAATTATGTACATTTTATGAGTAATTGTAGAGCGGACGAAACTACCCATCCGCAAAAAAACACGTGTCGCGCTCTGGTGACTTCGTAAACTTTGCACAAAAATTACCTTTATATAGTAACCGTCCCCGATATATAATAGATATTCCCATTATATTTTCGATGGCATTTCTAGCCTATCTTTAACAACTAGTCATGATAAGAAAGAAGGAAGAAACAAACACACTTAGAGAGCACAATACATGTTGCATGACATGTTAACTAAAAACACAAGTTTTGGCGTGGCCATTAAATTTTAGATTGCTACTTATGTTGGTAAATGTACTGTAAATGCATTCGTAACCAATTCTAGAGATTTAAATGGCCTAATCGTTTAAAGAAAAATAACATAATACTAAAAGGTCTTGTACAAAGTGTAAAAAAATGTCTCGTTTAAAATGTGATTGAGGGTTTAAGTTTGATAATAAATAAAAGATATAGATTCAAGAGTACGATTATGAATAAACTATGTTTGAGTAATTTAAAAGTAGAGATAAAAACACGGTTGAAACTAATATTTAAGGGCCATAAATGTAAATAATTTAGGGATGAGATAGGGTTTGGTCAACTAAAAGCATATACTAGAAGTCAACTCACGGATAGCTTGAGTTTTGCTGCTCCAAAAGTTTTGGAAATGAACATCAATCTACCACAATTAAATCCCCTTGACTTTCCTCAACTTTGCACGTGAAGCCCTCTATGTGGTAGGCTTCTATGAAAATGTTCCCACTCTTCCTCTAATAACAAGATTACGACAAGTGGTCAAATTAGAATATAGGATGAGGGGAAAAAGATATAATCTCAAACTCAAAGGATATCTAAAAACATACAAGTTTTGTTTAATATGTTTTTTAAAATAACGGTAGAGGAAATTTAATATTGTAGGCTTCTATGAACGGACTACGAACACCACACTGGCAGACTATGACGAAAAATTTTACGGACTTTGTATTCCGTGGCTACTATTTGTTCATGCTTGTGGAGATGGATGGTTATTAATGTGTCAACTTTCATTGTTTTCATATTTATTTGTAAAAATGATTTGATGTAGAAGAAAGATGGCTAATAAGGTGAAGAAGAATAGATATATAGAAGAATGATGAGTTAGTCTATGGCTAACGTACTTGATGGAAAATTTTGTCTTTGGAAATGTTTTATGTTTAAAGTCAAACATTATTTATATAAATTTGGTATATTATAATAATAAAAATACGATAAATTAACACTTAAGAATAAAAAAAGAATGGTGACGAAAGCTAGGGCGGGTGGGTTACTAGGTTTACTAAGTTTTAGGTTTTAAACTTATTAAATTCTTATATTTATTTAATTAATTATATAATGTAATTGTGGAAGGAAAAAAAAGTTGTTAAGACGGGGAAAATGCCAGGATGTTTCGGGATGAATTTATTGCTAGAAAAAAGTTATGGGTGTTGATGATGTAATGGACTAGACAAATATTTTGGTATTTTTGTGAACCCATCTTTTTGGATGGTCTTATGGTTTTGACTAAAATTATTATTGAACCATAACAATTTACCTTTCAAAATGTTAGTTTCTACCACTAAAGGTTTGAAAAATTAGAGATTTTAATGATTCAATTTATTTACTACTAAATTAGAGATTTTAATGATTCAATTTATTATTGAACCATAACAATTAACCTTTCAAAATGTTAGTTTAATCCCTAAATAATATTTGAGTTAATTACATAGATAGTCATTGTGGTTTGGGCAAAGTAATAAGTTTATGTACTACCTTTTAATTTTGTAACAAGTTTGAGTATTAATACTACAATAAATTAATATTTTTGTATAGTTAGAGCGCACTATAATCATTTTCACAAATGATGGACGATTTATGTAATTAACCGTACTTGTATTTTTAGGGCTTGTTTTAGTAATTGGTTAACTCAAACAATTCTTAACTATTTACTCCTACTATTCCCTTGCAAACACACAAGCTTGATACTTTGACGACACATGACTTCGACACATCGGCAAACACCTTTGAACTTTATACTCTGACAACTTCACCTTAAACGTATGTTGGTTTTAGTACTTAAACTCATTAAAAATTGAGAATTAGTATTCATCTTGTTACTTTTCTCAGCCCACATAGACCATCTGTGTAATTAACTCAAATGTTATTCAATGATAACATGTGAAGGGAGTTCTGTTAAAGTTGACGCACATTAGCCATAATACCCTCTTATGTGACAAATATAAGATCTTAAGTCCCGTAGTTGTTACTAAAAGATATTAATACTCAAACTTATGATTTTCACAAAACCATAAGGACTATTTATATAGTTAACTCTAATACCAATAAATAATGCTTGATAAATGAAACATTTCTTCAAACAGACAAAGTCGTTAAATGAATTATACTTTTGGCATCTTATACTAGTATTGTTATTGTTACTAGTATGGTCTCCCCAAACAAGTTGATGAGAAGTTTATTTACAACCCTAGTTTTGATAGGGTATTTACATATTATCCTTTAAACTTTATAAAATTTTATATTTATTCAAAACGTGCTTAAAAGAACATTATATTTAAGCATTAAAAGCTTTGTAATTTGATTAAATTTTCAGGCAAAGAGAAAGATATGTATAATTTCCCCTAGTTTAATTACCAATAGGATGGAAAAAATTTGTGTAGAACAATAAAAGGTTTAATTACAAAATGTTAGGAACTAAACTAAAAATCAAATTTCAGTTGATTTTTGATTAATTTTAGTTATGAGACCAACCCTAGTTGCATTTTCTTTCCCCTGCTATAAAAGAATTACAATAGTCTGCTATTTAAACTTCGTGTGTGTGTGTGTGTTTGTTCCCTCTTTCATCCACCCCTTCTTCCGCCCTCCTCCGGCCACTCCGCCGTGTCACCGCCGTAGCTTTTAAAACCCACCACCACTTACTTTCCCTCCATATTTCAATTCCCACTCTTACACGATCAAACCCTCAATCTCAATCTCAATCTCAATCTCAATCTCTCTCTCGCGCTTTATTTTGATTTTGTTTACCTGGTTACACAATCCACCGGCGGTGTTCAAGTGTGTGGTGATTTTCACTCTTTCGATTGACAATTAAATTCTACGAAACGGTGAAAGAATCGTGAATTTGCACTGCTTCGAACGTTCTTCTTCTGTAAGTTAAATGCTCTTGAATTTGATATAAAACCAACCCTCATGGATTGTAGTTAAATAAATGTATATATTATCTTCTATTCTGTTCAGTTTGTACTCTTCCAATTTATCAAGTCCTTGAATTCTGGATCTACTGATCATTTGTTCAATTGCTTCTGCATTTTGTATTTTGAATTGTGAATTTGCGCCTTTTTTTTTTTTTTTTTTTTGCGGAAATGTATTTTAGGGTTTTCGTTTTTCTTAATCGCATTGAATCTTGCAATCAACAAGTCATGATTTCACGATTTGAATCGTGTCATTCATGCTAGACTATAATTTCTGTAACTTTGAAGGACCCAATTATGAAAGACTTTGTAAACTCTCTGTTTATCTTGCCCAATTATGAACTCTGGACTGGCTTTTTTCCCTTTAACTTCTGTCAATTTGATGTTAATGATCAAGAAGAAACCCTTTGATTTTGTCATAATCAAGCAACAGTCTCTATAAGTTAATAATCATTCGTCATTTGATATGGTTACAACATATAAGATTTAAAGAATAAACTCGGTGCACAAGGGTATTTGGGCAAGATGTGCGCGTCCAAACCTTGCATTTACATCTAAATATAATAATATATGATCTTCTTGTTCTTTATGTTAGTATGATAGAAGATAGGTTTGCCCCCCATCTTAAGATGTCATAAATAGTTTTTTATATGTAAGTTGTTATTGGGTACGTTTGTTTGTTTGTTTGTTTATTATGTGATGTTGTTGTTGATTTCATTATTTTTGACTGAGAGTTTTACAGATTGGTGATTAAGAGGGAAATGAAGGATGTTTTCTTGGGTGGGGAAGATAGCATCAGCATTATTAAGTCTTTATGCCCGTATGAACAAGGATGAGAGCTTGGAAGATGACAAAGATCCACTGGTATGGTGTAAGGATCTTGAGAAACATGCGTTTGGTGAGTTGTCATTTGCAGTTGTGCAGGCCAATGAGGTTCTTGAAGATCACAGCCAGGTGGAAATAGGCCAAAATGCCACCTTTATTGGTGTTTATGATGGCCATGGTGGTCCAGAAGCCTCACGCTACATTTGTGATCATTTCTTCTCTCATCTCATTCGTGAGTCACTTTTCCCCCCTTTCATGTCCTACTTTTCATCACATAAATCTTGATAAATACATCGCTTTTTAGGATTGTCATTCATATCTTCAAGCCTTGTACTCTATGCTTGATAGATTTGTACTTGGGTACTCTTTTGGTAATTTTAACTCTTATTATTCATATCGGTAATCAGGGGTGTTCATAAACTGACAAACCCACCCAAACTGAAGAAATTCGGTTATTTTTTAAATTGATGGAGTGTAGGCAAATAACGGATACGGAATTTTCGGCCGAAAATAAAGGAAAGCTTAAATATTCCAATCACGTAATTCCCTCCTAATTAACATAACAACTACGTAATTCCTTCATATTTACTAGTTCCATCATACTTAGTAATTCCTACCTGATTAATTTCTTTAAGTTAACACCACTATAAAAAAAATATTTCCTTGAAAAAGCAGCTAACATATAGTCCTTAATTAAATCTACATATTTGTTCACCATCAACCATTTGAAAGGACATGACCTCTCGCAGCCTCAGGCTTTCAGGACCTAAGCGTCATCTTTTAATCACTTAATTGTGCAAAAAAGTACAATAATATTTGTCAAAAATCAATCAACTTTTCTGATGTTTGAAGCAAAAAAGCATGGATATATGTTTATCAGATTCAAGTTGTTTTTTATTTTGAGTAGGTATTGTTCGAGAAAATGGATTAATATCCTTGGATATTCTTAAAAATGCTGTTTCTGCTACTGAAGATGGATTTCTATCGTTGGTGCGTAAAAGTTGCGGGATAAAGCCATTAATGGCAGCTGTTGGTTCTTGTTGTCTAGCGGGGCTAATATCTCAAGGCACATTATATGTTGCTAATATGGGTGATTCAAGAGCTGTTGTTGGGAGGTTAAATAAGCCTAAATCAAACAAAATTGTAGCCGAACAAATAACTGAAGATCACAACGCGTGTAAGGATGAAATTAGACAAGAGCTTAAGCAAGATCATCCGGATGATCCACATATTGTTGTTAGGAAACAAGGCGTGTGGCGTATCAAAGGCATTATTCAGGTTATCTCACACAATCTATCCCAAAAAATGCTAGAGTGATGAAAATGCACTTCAATATTCACAAAGATATTTTATCCATTTTGATGTGTTACCAACATGTTAGACTCACGTCTCACCTGTTTTGCCATCTCTAAATTGTCCCATTTCGTCTTTAATTGTTTCATCGTTTTCTCTTGTGGTTTTAGGTTTCAAGAAGCATAGGAGATGCGTACTTGAAGAAACCAGAATTCGCTCTTGATCCATCTCACCCGCGCTTCCACCTTCGTGAACCCATCCGACGACCCGTTTTAGGGAACGGTCCATCTTTATACTCTAGAGAATTGAAACCTGAGGACAAGTTTATAGTGTTTGCATCCGATGGATTATGGGAACACATGACAAATCAGCAAGTCGTTGAGATCGTACACAATAATCCCAGATCAGTAAGTTTGTTTCTTTTTTCTTTTCACATTTTATTCGTTCGGATCATTTATGGTTATTACTGTTACATTGACGAGCGCTCTTCAAACTATGCTGGATCAACCAGAAACACTCTTTTATCCAACTTTTTTATAAATAATTGATACGTTAAAAATGATTTCCAAAAAGAGTACAATGTTTCATTTAAGTTCTAATCTAACTTTAAAATTAAGATATATGTAGGAGGTTTTATGGATTACTAAAACACTACATGTAGTGATTTTATGGCACGGGTAGGGGCGATACCCCGGGATGAGTTGACTTCAAACACTTTACAATCATTAAATATGATTATAAAATATATTTGGATTCTGTTATTTTTGTTGCCTTATGTGTTAACAAAGCGCTCTGGTCAACTTTTGACATGTTCGATCTGTTTTTTGTTTTTCTTTTATTTCTTCTATTTGAGATAAAACATTATCTAAATCGATGCTGACTCACATATTTCTTTGTTAAAATCATTAGGGTATTGCACGAAGGCTTGTTAAATCAGCAATAAATGAAGCTGCTCGAAAAGGAAAAAAGAGATACGATGAGGTGAAAAAGATGGAAAAGGGGTCTAGGCGTGCTGTTCATGATGATATCACCGTAGTTGTCATTTTTATCGATCAAGATATGAATACAGACATCGATGAGGTGTCGATGCGTGGGTTTAAAAACTCGACCACAAAATCGAGTTTTAGCACCTTGTAAGGGATAGGAAAGAATAGATTGTGACATGCTTAGAATGGTCAAAGAACACAAAACAATGGAGTTTTGGGGTGACTTGAGATATTTTTTCAGCTTAAAACAATAAATATGTCTTTGATCCTAAATGAAACAATTTGACAAGAAATCATAGTTATTTTTACATTTTTTAGTAATATGTTTGATTAAATGAGCACAACATATATTTATATAAACTGGACCAAAATCTATTTCCATTAAATGATATTATATTTTTATTAAATGACTTAAATATCTAAACATCACTCATCATATTATATCATACTTCATACCACTAATAAAAGAGTATCTCACAAGTACATTTTGCGTAATTTTACCCTACTAAAATTTGTATTTTTCCGCTCAAATTATTTTTACATCTTTTATGGTAATTAGTAATTAAGACAATAATTAATTCCGACATTTATACTTACCGTTTCAAATTCTGTTTATTCAAAAAGATAATTCAATGATTCCTAATTTATTAATCATTTACAACTTAAAAGATATCATATATATCATAAACTTTTCTAACCATCCGTGTGTTACACGAGTGAAAAGTTAAATTAAAATAGAGTAAATCACACGTATGGTCCCTATCTTATGTTAAAATTTTGGATATAGTCTTTAAATTTTAAAAATTCTAAATATGATCAGTAATATTAATGACATTTTACCCGTATCAACCATCCATTTAATTTACCATTTAAGCTATACTATTATTTTTATTAAGGATAACTTTATATTCTTGTTTTTCTTAAGTTTTTTAATTGTTAAATATTTTTATTATTTCAGTATTAATATGTTTATTATATAATAAAATACGTTTTAAAAGTAAGACCCCATTCCCGGAACACTCACAGTTGGACAATCATTGCACATCATAATTTAAAATACATAAACTTTCATTAAAACATCGCAACGGAATAATTGAAACCAAACCATTTCATATCTTAAAAATCGCTTTTGCCAAATAATACAATATTGTTAATCGTTACAAAATATAATTTGATTGCGTTACAACGCAAAAACATCATTTCGATATAAAATGGATGTCATCTAAAATCTGCCAAGTAACTGCACCTCGTGCCATCCTCAGCAATCATAACCTGCCAACTGGAGAATGCATAAAAGTTAGCGTTGTTGAGTGAGTTCTACTTTTATAAAATATATATATTATACTTTACTTTCTTTTAAAACTCTTTACTTTCACCGGTGATCATACATCATACGTCCAGGTACTTTAATAATCTATTTATATTATACTCATATTATCATGTTTTTTTATTATTTATTCATCATTTATTCATCGTTACTTTATTTGACCATGCCGGATGCATGTGCATTACCCTAACATTATGCACGAAGCGAGATACTGGCCCGATGTCTATAAATAAACTTCTAACATTGTGCACGAAGCGGGCGCTAGTACCGAGGCAAGTGACAAGGGTCCCATACATTTAGTCAATCACAAGGATTAGACCCCTGCGTGCATCCTTATGGGTTAGCTAAACCGCACACATTTGAGCTAACAACATCGCAATGAGTTGCGCACCTCTTTTCATTTTGCTTGCAAGATTTTTTATTCATTCTGTATGTTCCACTTTTTATTTTCATTAACTCTTTCACTTCGTTAAGATAATACTTTACGTTCATTAACATAATCATACCACGTAAAGCTACGGAATAATACGTAATAAGGGAACATAAAGAAACAGACCATAATAATGCATAACAACATCATATTACATCACATACATCATAACAAAAACCTCCCAAGTCATAGCCTAAGAATCCTTATTTCCAAAATATCAGAATATTTTTCTAAGTCTTTAGGCGCATGGGAACTATACGGGCGCATGGCCACTATGTGGGCGCATGGCCTCTTAGGCGCATGGGAAATCTCAGGCGCATGAGCACTATTTGGGAACATAGCCAACACTTAGGCGTATGGACATTATGGGTGTTCGGGCACTATTGGGGCGCATGAGTCCTTGGGCGTTTGGGGAACACTTAGGCATTTGGGCGCATGGGATACTGTTTAAGCGTATGGATAACTAATTTGTAACTAACATCATAATCAATCCTCAAATCATCATCCCAACAGATTCTAAGCCTAGTTCTAACATACTAAGCATCAAAAGGAGCATAAAACATAAACATAACCAAAAATCATCCCCCAAATCATACACCCTCCCAAACAAGCTCACATACACCTATGAGTAGACACCCAAAAATTAAATAAACATTACAACATGCGTTTCCAACCCCAAAGCATGTTAAAACATTTAAAAACGATGATCTAAAACTCACCTTGTGCAACATTCGAGTATACTTCTTCAAACCTGAATACAAATGAGTTCAAACACCTAAAACACACACCCAAACATAAAACCGAGCACACAAGAATGCATAAGCACATACCCGAAAGCTGAAAATCAGCCAAGAACTCTCAAAACACCGAAAACTAACCTGAATCTGCACTTCTCTTCTTCTTCTCTCTAAAACCCGAAGATCTTCAGCTTTTTTCTCTCTCTAGAACCAAAAGAAAAGGTGATGGAACATGGGTGTGGGCGGCCACACCCACTTTTATACAAAATATTGTTTAAATTTTGTTCTTTGTACACCTTTAGCCTCTCATCTTAGGCTTTATTGCTTTTCTTCCTTTTATTCTTATTTTTTTTTAAAAAATTTCATGTGTTACATTTTAAATATATGTTACACTTTTATCCTAAATTTTGATGTTTTTGGGTACTGTTTGACAAAGAAAGCATGAGAACAAACAGATGTTTGCAATACTTGACTTGCTTCTTATCACCCTTTCATTAAGTTTACTAATAATGCTTTCTATTGGATGATTCTTGTGTATTCTGGTGGTTGGAATTGAGTCACCGCAATGGTTACATTAAGATTGGAGACATTCAGGTCATCTTGGTGAGAGGCACCTTCATCTTGTACTATTGGGGAGTTATAAAGATAATCAAAATCTGTTTTAGTGACTACTTCAGCATTAGCAACACTTTGATTACTTTCATCATTTGAGGTTCTTTCTGTTTCAACTGGATGTGTAGCTTGATTTTGATTTCTGATCTCAGTTGATGGGTATTCAGAAGGTGGTGGTAACAAGCTGGGACCAGCTTCAGTTGAAACACTTTGTTCTTGAGATGATTGTCTAACAGGATCAGCTTGTAGTGAAACATCTTCATTCAGTTGCTCAGTAGATGTAGTAGGAATCATTGGAAAGTCATCTCTTCTTTCTACACATGAAGAGGGTTCAGCTGAATGTAGATTTCCTGCATCAGACAAGTGAAATTGATCAAAAGATTTTGTAAATGAGTCATTATCAAACAACCAATCGGGACTATTTGTAGACTTGGGAAATGAATGTTCCTTGAATTGAACATTTGTTGATTCATCAATAATATTTAATCTAGGATTAAACACTCTATAAGCCTTTAAAACAGAAGAATAACCTACAAAGAATCCTTCATCAGACTTAGATGAAAGTTTTCCCCAATAGTCTCGGGTGTTTAATATTGAGACAGGACTGCCAAATGACTTGAAAAATCCAATAAATGATTTTCTGTGAAAAAGAAGTTCATATGGAGTCATGTTATTTTCTTTTATAATCAGAGTTCTATTTTGCACAAAGCACGATGTGTTAACTGCTTCTGCCCAAAAGGTTATTGACAGTTTAGCATCGGCTAGCATTGTTCTTGCTACTTCAATTAGTGTTCTATTTCTCCTTTCAGCTACCCTATTTTGTTGAGGAGTTTTAGCTGAACTGAATTGATGAGCAATGCCTTTGGTTGCACAAAAGGAACTCATGTCTTCATTTTTAAACTCGGTTCCTTTATCACTTCTTATTGTTTTGACCTTATGATCAAGTTGGTTTTCAATTTTTGTGACAAAGTCTTTTATTATTTGGGATGCATCATTTTTATGAAGTAAGAAGAACACCCATGTGAATCTTGAAAAGTCATCAATAATCACCAAACAATACTGTTTCTTTCCAATACTCATAACATGAGTCGGTCCAAACAAATCCATATGAAGTAGCTTTAATGGAGTATTGTTTGTGTTCACAAGCTTTGGTTTATGGGAAGACTTATGTTGTTTCCCTTTGAGACACGCGGAACAATGATCAATGAAGTGAAATTATTTTTGGGGAAGACCAATGACATGGTTTCCTTTGACCAATCTGTTCATGTTTTTAAAGTTTGTCTGCCCCAAGCGTCTGTGCCAAAGCTGAGACTCATCAAATGATGCTTTTGAAAGAATACATGTATTTTCTTTTGGTGTAGTAGAATTCAGGTTTAAGACATAGGTATTATTCTTCCTCGGAGTCTTTAGGACAACCCACTCTTCAGGAATCTGAAATCCTGGTTTCAGAATATAGCAATGAGTGTCGGTAAAGTGAGTTGAATATTTCTTGTCACAGATTTGAGACACGCTTAGAAGATTGAAATTCAGTTGTTCACAGTAGTTCATTCTATCAAAGCTCAACATCCTATTTGTCACAGATCCTTCACCAGTAATTCTTCCACCTTGTGAATCTCCTCCGAATACCACAGTAGTTCCTGGTATATGCTTGAAGTCATGAAGGAGGGAACGTCTCCAGTCATGTGTCGGGAGCATCCATTGTCCACGTACCATAAGCTATTGGACCTATATAGATGACCCTGCAAGCACAAAAGAACTAATTAGAATATGGAACCCAAGCCATAATGGTCTTGGGTTTCCCGTTCCTATTCATGATAGTGACCTCTCGGTACTTTCCTCTAAACTGTGATTTAGAGAGAGGTGTTCTGGGAGATTTCTGATATTTTTGATTGTGTCATCTCATCAACATCAACTGAAGAGTCAGAGGAATAATGAAACCTTTGGTCCTTATTTCTTTGAAGAAATCTGACCCATTTTTATTATCAAACATCATTATTGGTTTGGAAAGATCATATATTTGCTTGATGTTGTGATTTTTGTTTCTTTGACTCTTCCTCAATTCTTTCATGTTAATTATGTCATTATCTGATCTAGACGTTCTAGATTGATTTATTATGAAAATGACTTCTGACTGTGGGTTTCACAGATGATGTTGGTGAGATAGGTTTGTTTTGGGAAATTCTCATTCCCTTTTGCTTGAAGTAACAATCATATGTATTGTGATTGTTCATATCACAGACTGAACAATATTTATTGAAATAACAGTGTTTGGTGGAATAATGAGATTGTTCATGTCACAGATAGAGTAGTATTGATTGAAAAAGCACTCTTCTATTTTGTGATTAGACATATCACATATGTCACAATACATATGTATGTTTCTTGAATCTGATTTTGCTTTTGTGGACTTAGTTGATTTACCCGTTCTCAACTGAGTCACAATTTTTGGTTTACGGGAAGAATCAAAAAATCAGCCTTTTTAGTAGTTTGCTTCACAACACTACTTTTGTTGACTATTTTAGGTTGTTTTTGTTTCCTCAACCCTTTCTTGACTTCTTGCTCAAACTGATTAACATGCTCCTTATTGCAGATGCCAAAACCTACTCCTTGTCTTGATTTTGATGATTGGGGGTCTGACTGAATTTTAGTTTTTGAAATCAGTGAACTCATGTTTTTCTTTGGCAGTGAAACCTTGTCCGATTTGCTTGAATTTTTGGAGATTTAATCTTATAATCAGAACTGCTTTCCGCAGAGGGTTTCACTGAAGTCACAACTTTCTTCTTCCATTTTGAAATTGCAGGTATAAATTTCACAAATGGGATAATGGTTTAATGACATTCACTGTCTTGTCTGAACACTCCTTGATTTTAATTGGGTGACCTAATTTAATTTTCTCCTCATTTGTTTCAATGTAAACATTTGGTTTGTTTTGAGGATTTATGACTTGTTTTACTATTGTTTTTGGTTCAATAGTATTAGGTTCAATTTGCTCTTTGAGTGTGACAGATTCAGGCATGACAGTGTAATTGTCATTGTAGGGTGGACGACAAGAGTTATACCCAATCCCAGACATATCCTTGGGATCCTTTTGTGAGTCTAGCATCTCTTGCAGCTTGATTGAAGACAATTGAAACTTTTCAAGTTTCACTTCAGTAAGTGTTTGTTCAGCTTTTGATTGAGCTAACTTTTAGTTAGTTGCTCATTCTCAGCTGCAAGAGTGTACTTCTCACCATGCACTTTTTCAATATCAGAGATGAGAGATTTAATTTTGTTTTCAAAGCCTTTAATTTCTCTCTTAAGCATCTCTGACTTTACCTTTTCTTCTTTTATTTTATCAGCCAGTTTATGATTGTGCTCTCGATAACCTTGCAGTTTAGTAATGCATTTATCACTACAAAGGTTGGATTTTACCTCAGATGGCATAGGAGATGGACCATCATTGATGTGAGCCATGAGTGCATGATTCTGAAATTGAGGCTTCACTTCCTCTGCATACAGACTCCAAGCACATACTCCATCTTGTCTGATAACAAGAGCATTTGAAGATGACTGACTACTTCCATCAACTTGATTAGTCAGTTGTGGCTGATTCTGATAAGGTTGTTGATGTAGTTGGTTATGATACATTTGTTGTTGATTGTTGGAGTGGGAGCTTGTGCTTGGTTGTGAAGATGACTGACCCTGAGAATTCCTTTGGAAATTGTTGTTGTTTCTTCTAGGAGCATTACATTCTCTGGAGAAGTGACCAGTCATTCCATAGTTAAAACACTTTACCTTGGACTTGTCATATCCAAGTTTGGTGTTTTCATTGAGGCTAAGCTTTCTCCCTTTTCTGAAAAACTTCTTGGCTCTCATTGCAATCATAGCCATTTGCCACTGCAGATCCATTTCTTCCACATCATCTAGATCCATTTCTTCCAAATCTTCTTGGATTAAATGAGCAAAAGTAAGTCTGCCTCCCAGGTAAGCTTCAAAACTTGCAACAAATGCATTGTAAGTTGCCTTTTCTCTTCTGATCTTGGGTCTTCATGAGCAGTTGAGGGAGTGGCAGTAAACCCTGTTGGTTGAGATGATGTTGATGGCTTGTTTGTTGATGGAGCAACAATGAAACCAGTTGTCTTCACTTGATCTCTTGAGGAGAGAAAATCATCATCCTCAGTGATGAATGCATTTTCCACAGAGTGAGTGTCTGATGGAAATTTGTAAGCTTCAATAACTCGAGGACCACATAGATTCCTTCTCCTTTTATCAAGTCTTCTATTTTGGCAATTACGATGTCCAAGGTGGTACTCTCTAGATCAAGAGTGTTTTTCAGCATTGTAACATTTTGTTTCCAACTTTATGAAAGACTGTGAAGCATCTTCTTGCTCAGTTCTTTGACTTTGTATATTACCCCCATGATCTCTAAATCATTTACCAGCTGCACAAATCTATGCAACTGTTTAGAGATTGACTCCCCCTTGGAGTGATGAAAGGTTTCATATTGATTAACAAGCTTATCCTTGTTAATTTCAGCCACTTCACTACTTCCTTCACACATTATCAGCAATGCATCCCATACAGCTTTAGCAGTTCCATACTTTTCAAGTCTTTTCAGCACATCGATTTTCAGTGCTTGAGTAAGTATAGAGTAAGCTTTGAGATCAAATTTTATCTTCTTGTAGTCATCATCATCAAGAGTGAGATCCTCAATGGGTATTCTTGAGGTTTTGTACAGTGCCGCCTGATCAGCAAAAAGTGTCACATGAATGTGAGGCCCATTACATATTGAAATCCAATAGTCCGGATCTACACCTGTAATATAGTTCATGAATCTGATTTTACATTGTTTAAACTCAGATTTTGTTAAGCATGGGAAGTTTTGGAGTATGACCAAGTTCTGAGAAATTATGTGAATCCATTTTAGTCAGTTGTTTTTAACTTGTTTGAATAATGATTAGATTGATTGTTAAGTCCAACTAGTCCAAATAGTTTAAACAGGTTTATGTGTAACCAGATCTGCTGATGTTTCTAAGTATCTGTTCACAAGTTTGTTCTTGAAGATAAGTACAGATGAACAGTGACTGTTGAAGAGTTTTCTGCAGTTTACTAAGTAGAGGTAGTCGAACACTCTATTAGTAACTCAATCACCAGATCAATCGAGTTTTGTTTAGATTTAGGCAGATCTGTAAAAGAACCGAGAGCCAAAGCTCTAATACCAATTGACTGGGCGTGAGATTGATATTCTCACAATGACCGAATATGATGATTGAGTCAATGATTGTATAGCGGAATCAAAGAATCAAATAAACATTGAATGCAAGAAATACTCATAAATGTTTTTTGTATGAAGGTGATCGTTTACAATGAATGCTAGGGTTTGAGCATCAAACAGTAACAATACATCTTGAGAACATAAGACTAAACAAAATATTCTGATTGTCTATAATGTTCTATCAACAGTCACCTCACATACGACATTTTCTATTCTATTTATAGGCTGACAAGATGCCTTTTTACAAAATGACTAAACTACCCCTGACCTATACATGGGAGAACTAGTCTAAGTCTTCATCAGCATTTCTTTTGTTCATTCGCATTGACTAATGCGGATGTGTTGATCTTGATCAGCATTTCTTCTTTGTACAAATGCGGTTAGCCGACACTTGTCTTCTTTGCAGCTTCTTCATCAACAAATACTTGTCAGCGTTTGTTCTATGTCTTCCACATATACAAATGCGGTTAGCCGACACTTGTCTTCTTTGCAGATTCTTCATCCGCATTAATACTTGGACTTGTGGGATTTCCAGCAGAACAACCACCAACCCACCACTTGAGTTGGTATGTATGATCCTTTCAGGGTCCAACAGAATCTTTTAAGTATGTCCTATACATACTTTGACTGACTTATAAAGATGCCACTGTCAACTTGCTTCACTTGAATTCCTAGAAAGAAATTGAGTTCCCCCATGGCACTCATTTTAAAATCTATCCTTCATCAGCTTCTCAAAGTCTTTGCAGAGCTTTAGATTAGTTGACCTGAAGATAATGTTATCTACATAAACTTGAACTAGCATTAAATCATTCCCTGTTCCTTTAATGAGAAGAGTTCCATCTATAGTACCCTTCTGTAGCCATGCTGACAGAGATACTGAGATAAAGTCTCATACCACTTTCTTGGTGCTTAGTGCAGCCCATAAATAGTTTTATCAAGCCTGCAGACATAATCAGGATGATTAGGATCTGCAAACCCAGGTGGTTGTTTGGCATACACCTCTTCATCAATCACCCCATAAAAAAAATCACACTTGACATCTAGTTGGTAGACCTTGAAATTCTTGGATGCAGCGAAAGCTAAGAATATCCTAACAGCTTCAAGTCTTGCAACAGGAGCAAAGACATTTGTGTAGTCAATTCTTTCTTCTTGTGTGTATCCTTGAACAACTAGTCTAGCCTTCTTTTTGATGACAAGTCCTCTATCATCCTTCTTGTTTCTGAACAACCATTTGGTTCCTTTGGTATTCTTCCCTTGAGGAAGAGGACATAGGTTCCAAACCTTTTGCCTTTTGAATTGAAGGTGTTCCTCCTGCATAGCTTCAACCCAACTCCATCCTTTAAAGCCTCATCAGTTTTTTTAGGGTCTATCTGGGATAAGAAACAAGAGTGAAGACAAACATTTACATCATGGGTTTGTCCCCTTGTTTGTACCCCTGAATCAACGTCTCCATAATGATGTTTGTGGTATGATGAGACTTGTGGATCCTTAGTTGAGGGATCATAACAAGTTTCTTAGAGAGATCTAAATCTGAGACATTAGATCTGGCATAGAAGTTTCTCCCTCCACATCAGCACACTTATCAAGAGAGACTTGATCCAATGAGTGTGTGACATCATTAATGTTGTCTTCAATGGAGTGGTTGTAAGCATCAAGGAATTCTTGATCACTGTCACCATGACCATTGTCTCCTACATTTGAAGCTCATTCATCTGAGTTTTGTGCCTCTAAGCTGGAATTTGAAGGCACCCTAGAGGTATCAGCTGGATCTATCATTGTTGTGTTGATAGGTACTCCATTTGCAGGATTAGTTACTATGAATCCAAGAATCGCAATCAGGAATTATCATTGTTAGAATGGAATCAAGTTATTGATTGCGGAATAAATATTAACCTTGTTTAATTGTTTTATAAATAAATATCAAACAGAATAAATGTTGATCATGACGAACACAATGATACGAGCACAATAATAAACAAACAAGATTTGATTCAAAAGTATTTCATTAAAACTGATTAATGATTACAGATGAATAAATAATGAATGCTATAAACAATAATTTCTTTGAATGTGTTGATGTTGAATATGTATTGATGTGAAGACTTATAGGGTTTGTGTTTGATTGATTGTGTGAATCGATGTGATGTTTGGTGTTTTCCGTCTAGTTGCTCGTCCGTCACTTGATGTGAAACCTAGAAATCATATTTATAGACATTTATAATTATGTTAAGGAAACACCGGATCTCTTGTGATTCAAAATTGTCTTGTTGACTTGTTGACTTGAAACACTTATATTATTTAAATACAAGTGTTTGGACTCCGCAGCTGGATTGTCTTCCGCAGGAGATTGCACATCTGCAGGAGTTTGCTCTTCCGTAGAAGTCTTCACTTGAACTCTTTACTTGAATACTCTTCAACTCCAGAGCTGGTTGTTCGTTCTCAGAAGATCTTCGGATGTTTGTGTTGTAAGAAACATATCTACGGAAGAACAAAAATGTTCATCCGTAGATGTTTCTTACACTTGGTCAATTTCACAAATTGACCAAATATAATGGTTTACCTGCCATCATACACATAAATCAACACACATATGGGTTAACCTATATACATAATGCATACATCAAAATAATAAATTACAAATATTCATTACAAGAATTGATTAAAGTTCTAAGCCTATACAAAATGATCTAGACCTATTGTTCCTAGATCTAACAATACTCCCCCTTAGGCTTAGACACTTGTAATCAGCTCTTCAAAACTGAAAGCTCCTTCATTCTTGACACCATCTTCTCGTTGAAATATGATACTGCATCCTTTTGATCATCGTACTTGTACTTGATCTCCATTCTGCATATCTTTTGTAGTGTCTCAAACTTCAACCCCAAAATGTCTTCTTCTGTTGTGAGAGTTTCCACAACACTTTGATTATTGACTATTTCAAGCTCATCTTGTTGTGACATCCTCAGTTCGGATACTTCCTTGATGTTAGCTCCTTTCAACAGCCCAACCTCATATCTTTTTCTCTTATATGCCTTTGCATGCAGTTTATCAATCACTTGAATCATGTGAACATATAGGCATAGATCATGCTGAGCTCTTTCACCAGTCAGCTTTAGAAAGAATTTGTCATGCAAATATGAAGTGTAAATAGGGTGGAGTAGCTTGATTTTCACCGGATCAAAGAGTCTAATACTTTCAGCTTTCTTATTTTCTTTATTCCTTAAAAACACCAGCTCTTTAGTTCTCTCAACATATCCCCATTCAGTTATGGGTAATGTATATTGAGTACCTTCTACGTTCTTGATTGTTGCTGTTGTTCTGTTTGAATACCCAACTCTCCTTAGAAATTCATTATCAATCAATGCAGAGGAGTTGGATTTTGATCTTCTTTTGCTTCTTTTCTTGTGCTCATCATCTTCTCTTCTTGCTTCTTTCAATAAGTCATCCTTGAATTTTGTTTTTAGTTTCCCAACAAATATAGAGAAGTCTCTTCCTCTTGAGCTTATTGGATAGTTTGAGATGATTACGCTCTGAAGATCATGTATATCAGCATCAGGAAGTAGTAAAACTGATTCAAGTAAATAGTAGTATTGAACTCTTCATGATACCCTCTTGATTAGTGCACACTCCCACTCTGGATCAAATTTCTAAGCCATAATCCTGTTTTCCTCAGCAGAAGTGGGAGTTGTAATATGATCAAACAACTAGATTAGAGAAGATTTCACTTCAGTAATCTCTCTCATAGTTGTGCCCAATGGCCATACTTTTCCAGGAATTACCTCTCTGGGTTCTCTGATGAGTTTGCCCTTTCAATTGTGTTGATCCTGGCTTTCAGTTATCACTGGCTCAGCAGGAGTCTTTTTTGATGTTCATAAAAAGGATTAGGTGCTTTAGTCCTAAATCTTACTCCAGTTTCAAGCTCAACAGACATCAGATGCTCCATCATCCTCCTTAGCTCACCAACTGATCTTCCTTTAATCTTTTGCATTTTATAGTTATGACCTTGTAGCCAACAGGTCATATTGTATTTGCTTAACTTGGCTTTGTCGCAATGGCCTAACTCCTTTATTCTCTGAATTGATTGAAAGGTTGTGAATGTTTCATAATTGCAATTTAGGATCATGAAACTTGCTAGCTCAAATTCCTTCAGCATGTTCTTCATCTCATTCATATTCAACCTTTCTACCATGTCATATGGAAAACCATGGTTGATTAGGGTCATAAACATTAAAGATTCTGGCCTTTCTTCAAGTGTTTCTTTTGTGGTTAATAGATCATCAGCCTTTGATTCTTTTTGTTCTTTGAGACAGTCATCTTTAGTAAGATCATCCCATTCAGCATCACTCTCAGTGTCATCATGAGATATAGGCTTTAAAGAAGAAACATCCACTGAAGGAGTGTGCTCTGGAGATGTTGGCCTTGCTCTTTTTGGAGAATCTTCAACATTAATCACCTCTTTTTCTACTTTCCCCAAATACTTCCTCTTTCTTGAGTACTGAAAGATTTGCTTTGAAGCTTCAGTAGATTCTTTTATTATTGTTGTAGGAGCACTTGACTCGAGGTCACTTATCTTCTCTTTCAGCTTATCAATCTCTACATCTTTTCTTTTCAGCATAATGTATTGTTCATTCAAAGTCTTTTGTGCTTCATTTTTCTCCATCACAAGTTTCTCTCTTTTAGCCTTTTCATGCTTCACAGAGTCTTTAGGTTCTTCAACCAGCTCATGCAATGCATCAATTACTTCATTGTTGGTTTGAGCATCTTGTCTTAATCTATTCAGTCTCGATTCTTGATTGTTCAACAGCTCATCTTTTTCTTTTATTATTCCCTTAAACTCTTTTATCCTTGCCAGTCTTTTGTTTGATTGAATAGTCAACTTGTTGTATTCTGCCACTAGATAGCTTTTTCTGACAGGGATGTCCTCATCACTCAGATCATTTTCATGATAGGCAATCACATCAACATAGTTAGCTTCTATTCACCTTCTTGTTGTTGGTCAGCGATCTCATCCTCATAAACTTCAGTAGGTGCTACACTTGCTGAACTTGAGCAGGGCTCAACAACTTGATCTGCCTGCTCTTGGATAGGTTGTTGTTGTAGTTGTTGCTGAAGATCAATGGTTGGTGAAACAGGTTCAATTTGATTAGACAACATTGGTGTTTGTGAGTTGGTGATTGAGAGGGGAATGGTGCTAGCTTGAGATACTAACTCAGTCTCATTAGTATGTACTGAGTTGTGAGATGGAGTAGCAGAGATGGGTTTTGTATGAGTACTCTCAGGAGATAGAGTTTGTGGAGTTGGAGGTTGTTGATGAATGGGTGATTGAGGGTGAATTGGAGAGATGGGCATGGTGTTTTCACTGGCTAGTGATTGATGTTATGGAGATTGATGTTATGGAGATTGATAATGTTGGTGAATGGGTGATTGATAGGGTGAAAGTGAGGCTTGAACAGAGTCAACAGATGAACTTTCTTGCTGGTCTTCCTATACCAGTTCTTGTGGATGTTGGCCACGACATCCATCACATGAGCAAACATTGGCATGTCTTCTCCTTGGTATTTACCACTAATCTTGTTCAGTACATATCTACCCAAATGTGCTTGTACAAAGACATTACCTAATCTTTCTATCCTAGGCAGCTCAACATTAATGATCAGTTGGAGGAACCTTGGAAACATGAACATTTTATCATCAATCTGTACTCTTATTTGGTCACACAAACAACCGCAAATGTATTTTGAGTAGTTATATGATCTTCCTTCAAAGATCCCTATGATTCCAGAAGAGATGTACCTTGAGAATCTATCCAATCCGGATTTCTTATTTGAGATACACTTAAGGTAAGTGTGACATAGGAACCGATAGGGCTTGCACAATCTCCCCTTCTTAATCTTTCCTCTTTCAAAGTCACCATCATAACCCATCAGATAAAATATCTTCTCAATGTACTCATGTTCAAAGACATCTGGGTGACCTATTTCTTGATCTCCCAACTCTAGTACCCTTTTGATGATCTGTTCATCTATTCTTAAATGTTCATTCCTAATCTCAGCATGAATCACTTCGGTTTCTCCTTCGTTATCTATTCTAGCTGAGTTCCAAAAATCAACTATGTGTGTCTGTTTGATCACTGGATTTGCCGTTAGGGCATAGAACAATCTTGACCGTTGTAAGAATCTGATGATGTCATGACACACCCTTATGCTACAGGGTCATCAGCATTGAGGAAGGCACACACATTATTCTCTTTAGCAAATCGATTAGTAATCTGTTCAGGTGAGTTAAAAAGAATAGATTAGAATCAACACTACAGACATAAGAATACAAACAGTTTTAATGATAACCAAGAATCAAACAGTTCATTATTGATGATTATGACATGTTTTACCTTCAAACCAATGATCTGAGATCAAGATTATGTGTTTGTTTGAGGTTTTGATTTGGTAATTTTGAAAGTTTGTGAAAGGGGGAAAAGGTTTGTTGTGTGCACTTTTCTAGGTCTGAAAAGTGCTCTGAAAAAGTGAATAATGAATATTTAAGCCAAAAACATCATTTATACGTACTTGGACACACTAATTTCATTTCTTTAATGATGTGGGACCCTATCTTATTATCAAATTTACTGTTCCCGTAGTTCTTAGTTTTTCCGTAGATCTTCTACGGATTTTGTAGATCATCGACGGATGACTTAGAATTAAAAACTGATTTTTGATAAAGTATGATTTAAATTTTCATAGGTTACCAATCCATGAAATTAGATTATGCTTTAAAAACATTAACTTATCCATAGTTTACGAATTTACGGATAGTCATATTTTATTAAGTTTCGCACTGTAGCTTCTGCAGATGCCCAAAATGCACTATAGCTTCTGGTGATGCTGAAAATGCGCTGTAGCTTTTGTGATGCTGACAATACAAAGATTGAAACTTCTTTGATTGTACGGTCCTAATCAACTGATAGAACCATTTATTGTTATTGGACCTTGTTGACTTTGTTTTCCTGACAATTATGCATAAGTAGGTTTATATTTTGAAAAACTTCATGTATCCTGCAGCCAAGTTAGTGCTCTGTAACACCCAGTTATTTTAAAGGCTCAAAAGAATGAATAAAAGTGAAGGAAAAGAAGAAAATACAATTTAACCCAAGCCAAGGGGTTAAAAGTGTCAAAAGCACAAAACTTTGAAAGTTGGTGAATAAAGGTGGTATGGCCGCCTAAATAGTCACACCATACCTTTACATTCGGATTTTTAGTGAGAGAGAAAGAAGAGCAAAAGCTGACAAATCTTGATTTTAGAGAGAAGAACTAGAAAAGATTGAATTCAAGGTAAGAATTCTTGATTTTGTGTTCTTAACTGACCTTGGTCTCGATTGTATGCTTATGTGTGTTTGTGTGTGTTTGGTGGGTTTCTAGGTGGTAGAACTCAATTTGTATTCGGATTTTGAAGGAAGCCATACCCAAGAGCTGCTAAGGTGAGTTCTAGAACCCCCTTTTTACTCGTTTTAACTTATTTTGGGGCTGGAAATACAGTTATGAAACTTTTTATAAAATGGGTTTTTCACCCGTATGTTTATGTGTGTGTGATACGGGTTTGATTTGGGCGATGTATGTGTTGTGATGATATTATGAATGTGTTTCTAAGGCTTAGAATGTATGAATTAAGCTTAGAACATGTTAAATGATGATTGGGGACTGAATCTAGTGGTTTTAAGTGTGATATAGACTGCCCATGCGCCTAAATAGTGGCCCATGTGCGCAACGGTATAAACTACCTAAGTGTCCCCATGCGCCCAAAGCTCATGTGCCCAAATAGTAGCCATGCGCCTGGAAAAGGCTAAAATTGACTAAGTGCCCATACGCCCAGGAAGCCCATGCGCCTAGGCATTCATGCGCTCCAATAGTGCCCATGCGCCTAGAATTGCCCAGGTTTGCTAAAGTGTTGTCCATGCGCCCCAACAGTGCTCATGCGCCCAGAAGCTTCCCATGCGCCTAAGTATTCCCCATGCGTCTGAAAGGCCATGCGCGGCCTAAGACTTAGATTAATTTTCTGATTTTTGGGGAAAAAGTGAAATGTAGGCTTTGACTTGGGATGTTCCCGGGGGTAAAGTAAGTTGACTTTTGATGATGTATGGGCTATGTTATGGCATGTATGATGATTGATATGTCATGTATGTTTATTTTCCGTGGCTTTACGTGCTATAGTTATGAAAGAAATGATAAAGTATTATGTAACGTAAAGTGGAAGATAATGAAAAAAGGAACATAATGATAGAGTGCATGCATTAATGAAAGTGAAAGTAAAGAAAGTCTTGCAAGCAAATGTACGGAGGTGCACGACTCTAAAATATCGTAAGCTCAACTGTGTGTGGTTTAACTAACCCATAAGGATACACACAGGGGTCTAGACTTTATGACTGACCAATTGTATAGTACATGGATTATAGTGAATACTCACCCCGGTGCTGGTGCCAGACTATGTGCGTTATGGAAGTCATTTATGATCTTCGGCTCAGTACCCGCTTTGTGCATACGTTTAGGGTGTAGTATACAGATGAGATCTTTGTCGCTTGCCTCGGTGCTGGTGCCAGGCTATGTGCGTTATGGAAGTCATTTATGATCTTCGGCCCAGTACCCGCTTTGTGCATATGTTTGGGATATAGCTGATGACACTGATCCGGAAAGAAGTAAAGAAAGAAAGTGATGAACAGTAAAGGAAGATAATAATGATATTATCTGTGTGTACGTACGATGTGTGATCATGTACGAAAGTATAGAACGGTTTTGAAAGAAAGTAAAGTATGTTTTATTTTAAAACTAGAACTCACTCAGCAACACTGACTTTTATGTGTTTCCAGTTGGCAGGTAACGGTTGCTGAAGATGGCACGGGGCGGCTACTTGGCTCATTTTAGATGGCATTCTTTTGTATAATGTTTTTGCATTGTAATACGAACAAACGACGTTTTGTAATGAATGTTGTATTATTTTGCAAAAGCAATTATGATGAAATGAAATGGTTGTTTAAATGTTTTCGCTGCAATGTTTTATTAAAGTTAATGTAAAAATATGTTTTACGTGCGATGATTGACCAGCTGTAAGCGTCCCAGGAACGGGGCCTTACAAGTTGGTATCAGAGCCAAAGTTTAAGTGAAACGGGTAAATTTTCAAAGGAAACCTAAACTTAAGCTGAAAATGGGACAAAGGGAAGGGATGCCAGTCCGAGTAGCTGCGTGCCATCAGGTATTTTCTTAATGTTAACCGGTATTATGTGCACATGTTATTTGATCTGTGTGCTTTTAGTAGATTTAGATACTAATGTAGTCAGGATAGAAAATGCTTGGGGTATGAAGAGTAAAGTAAGTGGCTCATCACAACTGGCCACTGTAATTAGGGACTTACTAAACTTGACATAAACTGAGCTATTCCCTTGAATGACCGTGTTAGTGTTTGAATCTTATAGCGTGTTTGAGGATGGCCGGTGGTAGATCGTCAAAGGCTTCATGTGGTGGAGGTCGTGGTGGACGTGGTGTTGAACCACGTGCCACAAGAGTAAGGCCTAGAGCTGAAGAGGTGGTTCATGAAGAACCCGAGACCCCCGTCCGGAAGCTGGGGATCAAAGTGCTAACTTAAGAGCCTCAGTGAAGGAGGTTGTTGTTGAGGAGGTGCATTAGGTCATGCAGACGATCCTACCGTCTGTGGTGACGGAGGTGATAAAGGCTGTACAGGAAGGAGAACGGAGAGAGAGGAACAGGTCCTCGGGAGTACAGGAGCGACCGAAGACTGAAATAGTTTTCTCTGATGATGAAGACGAAGAAGAAGAGCCTATGCTGGTGGCGGCACAAGGCTGCAATTACGGGGCATTCCAAAGATGCAAGCCCCCGACCTTTGATGGTAATGGCATAGCTGCTGCTGCCCACCAATGGGTGAGAGAAATGGAGGCTGTACTTGACATTAACGAGTGCCGGAAAGACCAGAAGGTGAAGTTCGCTACCCACTCGTTTGTGGACTCGGCTTTGTGCTGGTGGGACAACATCGTCCAAGCCGAGGGTAGTCGGGCAATTAGAAGGATGAAGTGTGCAGAATTGAAGAAGCTGGTGATTGAGGAGTTTTGTCCTCACCGAGAGATGGACAGAGTTGACAGAGAGTTCCTGCAGTTGGAGGCGGGAACAATGACACATCAGCAATATACCACCAAGTTCAACGAAATGGCATGGCTGGTGCCGCATCAGGTGATGCTGCAGGACCGGTGAAGGGTATGCACTTACACAACACAACAACATAATGAGGAGAGTTGCTTAGAACCCTTAACAGATCAAATAGGGAACTGGTTAACTTGTTAATGAAAGATGCTAAGAACACAAGTAAATATGAGATAGAACAAGATTGCAAACAACACAAGTATTTGGTTTTCAAGAATGTTGTATATTACTTCTCAAGTTCTATTACAAGTTAAAAAGCATCGATAGAAAGTTACAAGTACTTGAGATACTTTATACTACATCCTACAGCCGGCCATACTTTGAAGGCTAGCTGGATACAATTGACTAGACAACTACAAAATCAAATGTAGAGTCAAAAGGCAGATCTGCCTTTTGACTTGTGACTATGACATGCTATAGCTCACATCTTAATATATTACAAAAAGGATAAAAGTACATAAAGTAGAAAGCATGGACTCAAGAGCTCAATGTACAAGTTACCAAAAGCATGGACCTTTCACCAACTCACGTAAGTTGGTGACTTTACAGAGTAGCAGCGGAAAGGTGGTCTAGCTTTATGGTAAAGTACATCAGATAAAGGCATATCTCTAAAAGTCTTCGGAAGAAATCTGTCTTCACTCTTTGGCTTCGGAAGACTTCACTTTTGGCTTCGGAAGATGTTAGTCTTGGCTTCGGATGATTTTACACTTAGAATATTTCTATTGCATGATGTAAAACTTCCGAAGCATTTCTACTTTTGTTCTTTAGTGTATTCATGTAGAGAGACTTTGGATGTTTTGGCTGCATCAGACTTATAGGAATCCTTACAAACTCTCCCTAGGCTGATGCTACCAAAACACTTAGAAAATCTTCAGATATTTGTAGTATTCAGGACAATGATGACCATGCCCATCTTCATCAGATGGTTAGGATCACTCAGACTCTCATAATATCTTCTCATCTCAAAGAGATCATGCAGAGGTAAGTTGATTATGTCTTGCCATGTATAGACATTCTCAACACCTTGACCTCTGATCACGTGCCATCTCTCTGGATTAGCTGTAAGATGGGTGTCTCAGCTGCAAGAGGAGCCACTTGAATTATAGTTGATTAGGCTGCCTCTTCATGCACATCCTCAGGTTGATCTAACTCAGCCTGAGGTGTAGAGGTGGATGATTCAGGCTTCTTCTTCTTTGACTTTGGTTTGGAAGCCATCCTCTTCTTCCTCTTAGAAGACTTTAACTGAGAGGACTAGTCTGCAGCACCTTGTTGATCATCCTTTTCTTTCTCAGTTGGGTGTTCCTCCCTCACAGGTTCAGAAGGAGAGGGAGTTTGACCCTGCTGTGGATCAGAAGATGAAGCTTGCGGAGGCTTAGCAGGAGGTCCAGGTTGTGTTGTCTCAGGTTGTTCAACCTTAACCTCCACTTCAGGTGGGATTTGACTTGGAGGAGAGTATAAGTCAATCAGCTCTCCACTCTTGATCTTCTGCTTGATTACCCTGATATGCTCATCCATTGTGGATAGAGACATAGGGCCAAGTCTCCTTCCAGAGAATCCATACAGCTTCAAGAAGCTCATCAGCCTTTGTCTGTCAGCAGACTTCTTCATACTCTTTTGGATGATGGCTCTTAACTTTGCAGCATCTTCCCTCATCTTTTTCATTGTTGCCTTTTGTTCTTTGAGCACTTAAAGTTCAAGTTGTTTGAGATACTCAAACTCAATGTACTCAAAGGACAAGGGAAGAAGTGCAGATGCCTGGTAGAGACCTGTGGCACTCAGGTAGTTGATCATGTTTTGTCTATCTATTTCCTTGTCTACCTGAGGTTATTGTGTAGCAGCCACATCCTCTTGCACAGGACTTTCCTGAACTGGGGAGAGAGTTGGAGCATGCTTGTATAACCTTTTCTGTCTCTTCTCCTCTTTGAATTGGAGAAGTAACCTTGCATCCTCTGCTTCCTTCATCTCTCTTGACACTTCCATGTTAGCCAGTTCATTTAATTGCTCTAAAGGGAGAGATATAATCTCTTCTATGTCATAGTTCCTGGTCTGCAAGTAAGTAATAATGACTGCCCTCAACTCATCTTCTTGAGTGTTTGGTCTGGGGGCAGCCCTAATTGCAGCTTGCATAAAGCCTGAAGACAAAGAGGAACTTTCTCCCCTTACATTCCTCTTCCTCTCTCTCTCCTCCACCTCAATCTCCTCAGGAGTCGGAATCCTTTTCCCTTTGTCACCCACAGACCTTTGTGACTCACGGTGGAGAGAGCTTTGGCCTTCATTGCTTGGTGTAGCATCCAAGCTCTGGCCAGAGAGAGGTTGTGAGACACCTTCACCAGCAGGTGTTTCACTGAGGGAATGAATTTCTGAAGCAGTTGTTGGTGTGATCGGGCTCTCAGGCTCTATCACTGGGCCTTCAGCCAAGGTTTTCCCTTTGAAGCTAATCTCAGGGTCTGCCTCAGCATCCAGTTGACCAATGACATTACCTGATTGCCTTTGTCTCCTTCTAAGGCTGAACTCTTCAGTAATTCTGTCTTGAATCCTGAGTGCTAACGTGTCAGCTTGTCTTGATTGGCTTGGGTTGACTAGTGGCATGTTGATCAGGTCAAGACCTTCATAGTAGTTCAAGGTCTGAAAAATTGAACACTTCTTGTTGCCCTTGAACTATATGAAGAATGAGTGCTCTTCTATCAGCATCATACCTCCACCCAATAATGTAGTTTGAAGTTCCTTGAGGTGGAGATGACACTGCCCTTGGAATGCCTTCCTCAAAGAGACTCCTAATGACAGAGTCTATAATGTCCATATTAATATGAACTTGAGGAGGTTGCTGAGTATGCACAGTTGCAAGTGAGGATGGTGAATACTCAATGTCCATACTCCCTGAAGAACTCCCAGGTTCTGTGACTGTAATGACTATCTCTCCCTTTTTGGTAGCATCATCCTCTTGCATAGGTGAGCTAGAGGTTAGGTCAATCACATTCACAGTTTCTTGTCATCTTGGTTGAACTCCTCTTAAAGGTCTCCCAGCTAGTTTTTCCCTGAGATAAGATATCTTAAGTTGCTGATCATTGACCCTATTATACAGGGTAGTCACCTGAGATTTAAGGTGACTAACCTTAGAGACTAAAGAGGAGCATGTTTTTGATAGTTTTTGCACCTTTAGTCTCAGATTCCCCTCATCTTCATCAGAAGAATCATTGGGGGATGAGATGATTGGACCAAAGTCCTCTCTCTCACCACCAGCTTCAGGTTCTTGGCTGCTGGATTTCCTCTGCACATTTACATCCTCAGTTGAGGTGTCAATGGGCTGAGTTGCCATGGTTGAGGTCTTAATGATGTAATCACTTGCATAAGTGAGAGCCTCTTCCATATGGATATCCTGAACAGGTTCAGAAGTATCCACCTTAGTGATGGGTGACTGATGTGGGCTAGACAAAGGAGACTCAGGAGTACTCATCTTTCTTTGAGTAGGGGAAGAGTAGAGAGACTTATGGTACCCACTGAAACCTAAGTCTTCATCCGTATAGAATGAGAGGTTGGGAAAGGGTTGTTTTAAGTCTAAGGGCTAGGGATGGTAACTATCCCCTGAAGGTTGTTCACTTGAGTGTTGAGACTCAGAGTGAAGGCTTAAGGCAGTTGGGCTTGTGAGCTCATCAGAGTGAGCATGAGGAACCTCATCCCTGATTGTTGAAGAGATGGGAGTGGTTTGCTCCTTAGGGGAAGTGGGATCTCTAGTGTCAACTTCCTCCTGTATGGGTGAGTATATGGGGGCCTGCACAGACTCAATAGCTTGAGCAGGGGTTCGTTTGGATTTTCTTTGGTAGGTGAGGGTGACTTGGGGCCTTTTTGGTGGTTGAGAGGTAGAAGGTGTGGGTTCAACACTAGCTTGTGTTGCTAGGTTGTCACCTTGAGCAATGAGCTCTAACATTTTTGGGACAAGGGCTGTTTCTACCCCTGAGAAGCCTACAGTTGGATTCTTTATAATTTTAAAGATGTCGGGCTTCATCTTTCCCAATTTAAGAATATTATCTGTTTTCCTCAACTGTGAGCCCAGTTCATAGTTGAGAATGTGTTGAACATATCTAGGAAACATATAATACTCTAAGGAGTCCAAGTTAGCAAGCAAATTTGTATAAACAAACTGAGAGTACGTGAACTTGACCCCTCATGTACTATGAAGGAGATATCCTCAGGAATCTGGTCCCACCCTCCATGCTTGTTTGACAAGCCGTGGATAACCACAAGAAGCAGGTATTTCCACTGGGATGAGACCTTCCTTTTCCTGAAGGTCTTTACAGAGAAATCTCCCTCATAGCCCATCTGCTCAATGGAATGATTTACAGCTTCCTTTGGAAAGGACAACTCACCTTCTTCATCATCCAGCTACAAGTGAGTGTTGATGATGGCCGGAGTGATGAAGATTGTCCTCCCTTGCACTGTGGCAGATAGTGCCTTCTCCCCATCCATAATGACCTCTTGGCAGGTCTTCCAAAATTCAAGCAAATGATCCTCATAGAGAGTAGGATCAATGGTTAGGGAGGTGAAGTAGTTTGATAGAGCTAAGAAACGGCAAATCTCTGAGAAACCTTCATCTTTCTCAGAGTTTAACAGAGCAACTTGGTTATGTTGCCTGTGAAGTTGCATGGAGAAATCTGGGTTGTTTCTGAGGTTTAGGTTGGCCATTTTAGAAGCTTAAGGATGAATAAAGATGAAGAACAAAAGGCGGTTTGGGAGAATTTAGGTTCAAGGAATAGTGTAATTGAGGAAGATAGTGAAAGAGGGGGGAATCGTTGGGCATTTATGTGAAAAGGATTTGAGACAAAGTTAATGAAAGAGGATAAATTTTGAAATCCAGATGTCGGTCCCACCTCTATACAGTAGTTTACTTTTGCCCAAAAAGTAGTTTTCTTGGAAGTCGAGAACTCTTCCGAAGGTTATTTGCTTCGGAAGTTTTGAAGAAAAAGCTTCCGAAGGCAAATTGGCTTCGGAAGATATTTCAAAGGTTTTTGAGAATTTTGCTTTGGAAGAGAATTTACACTCAGAGATTTTTATTCTAAGAAGAATAAATACTTCCGAAGGTAAATTGCTTTCGGAAGAAACTTGTTCTTTGAAAACGTACAAAGTACTTAAGTTGATTTTAAGCTTCGGAAGATATTTCAGAAATTTCTTCCGAAGGTAAAATCACTGAAGCAATTATTTGTTTGTTAAGACATAAACTTCTTTCGAAGGTAATTTTGAATCTTCCAAAGAAATCCAGATTTTCAAAAATCTAAGAAAAGTCTTTTGAAAAGATTTTCTTCCAAAGAAAACAAGGGCTTATGAAGGTGATATAATAGACAACTTAGGACACACAGGTTTTAGAAATAAATATGATTAAGTTTTAAGAAAAGCTATTCAAAGTTAATCATCCCAATAGTTGATACAACATATTTAAATCTCTGCTCATCAAAAGCTTTGGTGAACAGATCAGCATATTGTTTATTTGTGTTAACTTTGACTAGTTTGATTAATCCCTTTTCAAAGTTATCTTTAATCAAATGATACCTGATATTAATATGCTTTGTCCTTGAGTGTTGCACAGGATTCTCTGTGATGGAGATAGCACTATTTTTGTCTATGTGGATGGGAGTCTCTTTAAAGTTAAATCCATAGTCCAACATCTGATTTTGAATCCAAAGCACTTGAGCACAGCAACTTGCAGCAGCAATGTATTCAGCCTCAGCAGTTGATGCAGACACACAGGATTGTTTCTTGTATTGCCAAGAGACTACTCTTCCACCAAGAAATTAACATCCCCCTGATGTAGACTTTGCAGTCATGTTGCAACCACCATAGTCACTATCTGTATAAGCATACAGATTAAAGCAGAATTCTTTGGATACCAAAGGCCAAGTGATGGGGCTCCTTTGAGATATCTTAATATTCTATTGACGGTGACTAGGTGTGACATCTTGGGGTTGGCTTGATATCTTGCACAAATGCAAGTAGCAAACATGATATCTGGCTTGCTAGTTGTGAGGTACATAAGAGACCCAATCATTGCCCTATAGAGATGTTCCTCAACACACTCCCACTCAAGATAAGGTCCAAGGGAATGATTTCTGGCAATGGGTGTCTTAGCAACCTTACAATCAGTCATGTTAAACCTTTTAAGTATGTCCTGTACATACTTTGACTGACTTATGAAGATTCCATTATCAACTTGCTTCACTTGAATTCCTAGAAAGAAATTGAGTTCCCCCATGGCACTCATTTCAAACCTGTCCTTCATCAACTTCTCAAAGTCTTTGCAGAGCTTTGGATTAGTTGACCCAAAGATAATGTCATCTGCATATACTTGAACTAGCATTATGTCATTTCCTGTTCCTTTGATGAAGAGAGTTCCATCTATAGTACCTCTTTTGTAGCCATGTTGACAGAGGTACTGAGATAGAGTCTCATACCACTTCCTTGGTGCTTGGTGAAGCCCATAAAGAGCTTTATCAAGTCTACAGACATAATCAGGATGATCAGGATCTGCAAACCCAGGTGGTTGTCTGACATACACCTCTTCATCAATCACCCCATAAAGAAAAGCACACTTGACATCAAGTTGGTAGACCTTGAAATTCTTGGATGCTGCAAAAGCTAGGAATATTCTAACAGCTTCAAGTCTTGCCACAAGAGCAAAAATATCTGTGTAGTCAATTCCTTCTTCTCGAGTATATCCTTGAACAACTAGTCTTGCCTTGTTCTTGATGACAAGTCCTCTATCATCCTTCTTGTTCCTAAAA
This sequence comes from Flaveria ramosissima, assembly GCA_025215565.1. Classification (NCBI taxonomy): domain Eukaryota; kingdom Viridiplantae; phylum Streptophyta; class Magnoliopsida; order Asterales; family Asteraceae; genus Flaveria; species Flaveria ramosissima. The sequence continues at coordinate 60,520,210 of CM046041.1, forward strand.
ACCCATTTGGTTCCTATGGTAGTCTTCCCTTGAGGAAGCGGACATAGGTTCCAAACCTTTTGGCTTTTGAATTGAAGCAACTCCTCTTGCATAGCTTCAACCCAACTTCCATCCTTTAGAGCCTCATCAATCTTCTTTGGCTCTATCTGGGACAAGAAACAAGAGTGAAGACAAACATTTGCTTCATGGGTTTGTCCTCTTGTTCTCACCCCTGAATCAACATCTCCAATGATGTTTGTGATAGGATGAGACTTGTGGATCCTTTGCTGAGGGATCACAACAAGTTGCTTAGACAGATCTACATTTGAAAAGTTTTGATCTGGCAAAGAAGATTCACCCTCCACATCAGCACACTTATCTAGATTGACTTGATCCAATGAGTGTGTGACATCATTGATGTTGTCTTCAATGCAGTGGTTATCAGCATCAAGAAATTCCTGATCACTTTCACCACCACCATTTTCTCCAACATTTGAAGCTCCTTCTTCAGAGTTTTGTGCCTCTAAGCTGGAATTTGAAGGCACCCCAGAAGCATCAGCAGGATTTGTCATTGATGTGCTGGTAGAAGCGTCATTTGCAAGAATAGTTACCACTGGAGCTGAAGATGTGTAACTTGAATGTCTTCTGAGTTCAAATCTTGGGTCAGGATCACCTGTTGGTAATATATTTGTAAATCCTGAAACATTCTCACAAGATTTGTTAAAACAGTTGGTAACTAAATCAAGATCAAATAGCCAATCCGGACCAGAACCTTTCACACTGGGAGTGTGCTCATTGAAAGTCACATTGGCTGACTCTTCAACTACTCTAGTTCTGAGATTGTATACTCTATAAGCTTTATCTTGGTGGGACCAAAGAGATCCATATGTAATAAGTGTCCGGGATTAATGATGGAATATCTTTCCTTTGGCTTGTGAGATACCTTGTGTTGCTTCCCTTTTAGGCATGCAACACAGTGGTCATCACTTGTAAACTCTTTCTTTGGTATTCCAGTTACCAAATCATTCTTAATTAATTTATTCATATTTTTAAAGTTTACATGGCATATTCTTTTATGCCAGAGGAAAGATTCATCATTATTTGCTTTAGATAGAGAGCATGAAACTTCTCCTGAGGGAGATGTTTCTTGCAAGTCCATCTTGTACATGTTCCCTTTCCTGGGGGCTCTGAGCAAGATGTGCTCATGAGGAATGACCACCCCGGGCCTGAGAACAATGCACTCATGCTCAGTAAATAGCATGTTATGACTCTGATCATAAAATTGGGATACACTCAGAAGATTGTACCGAAGCTCCTTGACAAAGTTTACCTTCTCAATGCTGAGCTTACCATTTGTGACCTTGCCCCTTCCTGTAATGTAACCTCCTGCATCTCCTCCAAAAGCAACTGGTCCTCCATCAATTCTTTCAAACTTTTGGAGTAGTGACCTATTGCCTGTCATGTGCCTGGAACAACCACTATCAATGATCCATACATTTCTGTTTGTCTTGAGCTATCCCTGCACAAAAGAGATGATTAGTTACATTTGGAAACCCAAGCCTCATTGGTCTTGGGTTCATCAAAAGAAGTTGAAGACAATGCAACATCAATTGATCCCATAGTCATGCTAGAATGATCATTTGTTGATGTTGATGAAGAACTTTTAGCCACTTGGTCATTCTTTGACTTCCACACCACCTTTGGAAGCTTAGACTTGACCTTCAATACTTCGGAAGTTTTGATGACTTCGAAAGTTTTAATGACTGGAACTTTGGAAGATCTTTCTTTCACTGCAGCAGGCTTCAGTGCTTCGGAAGTATTCCTTACTTCCAAGACCAAATTTTCTTCCGAAGGAAAGTCTCTACTTGTCTTCTTCTTCATTTTGGAGCTTCCGAAGGAAACAAATTTTCCTTCCGAAGCTTGCTTCTTCTTCTTCAAACTCTTAGAAGTTTCTTTCTTGGTCATGTGGAGAGTACTCTTTGGATTGTAGACATAATCCTTAGCAAGATGAGAAGTACTCCCACACATAACACAGTCCATTTTCTTCCTTCTAGGAGTTCTTCTTTGTGAACAAGGCTGAACTCGATCGCTTTCCTTCTCCATCTTCATCTTTGCAGATGCTGTGTTAGTTCTTGTGGGGTAAGAACTACCTTTGGAGCTGGATGGTTCAGGTTGTACAGCAGTAATGCACAACTGATCATCCTTCTTCTTGATAATAAGATGATTTGGACATGAACTAGAACTCTTGTTGATGGAGTTCAAGTTTGTGTCTTCAGCCTTTACCACTTCAAATCCTGCAGAGATGAAGACTTGTTTCTGTGCAGAATTGAAGGTGACCTTGATCTCTTGAGCCTTTTTGGACATTCTTTTGGCCTTCCTGATCTAGTTCTTTCTTTTTGACTTGGTCATCCCAACAACCTTGCTCTCCTCAGAGGGATGGTGACCCTTCTTAGAATGCTCTTCTTCACTCTTCTCAGAGCCATTCTCCACCACATCCTCTTCATCCTCTTCAGTCATAGGATCTATGAGGGGAAGCTCATCTTCACAAGTTCAACACCTAGGAGATCTTACAGACAAGATTGTGTGTGGAGGAGCTATCTCACAAGATCCTAGTCCTTGCTTATTTTGATAACAAAATTTTGCATGCAAGGAAGATGATATTATGTTCTTGAAGGTCTCTTCTTCAAGAACACATTTTTCTGCCTTGGCTTTGCTGATCATAAGCTTAGCCTGGCATTCAGTTAATTTAGTAATGAGATCTTTGATCTGAGTCCTATAGTTTGTATGCTCATGTTTAAGAGTTGAAATGGTTTTCTCTAAGTCCTCTATCTTTAGTTTATAATCATTTTCAGCTCGTTTAAAATCAGCTTTTAAGATATTTAAGGACTCAAGATCAGATCTCATTTCTAAATTATAGGACCTGTATCTATTAAATTTAGCAATGCATTTAGGAGTACAAAGATGTTCCAATAACTTGGCTTCATCATGGTCTGCCATGAGTGCTTGGTTTGGAGATGCATCTTCTACCTGAAAGCTCCAGTCAAAGCTTCCTTCTTCAACAGCAACTGCAGCTTGCTGCTTTGGCTTCTCATTCTGGGGGGCTTTCTCAGTGTACTTTGGTCTGGTTTGTGCTTGGCCACCATTTGTCCTTGGTTCCTTACACTCTCTTGCAAAGTGTCCATCTGGTTACAGTTGTAACACTTTACTTTGCTTTTGTCCAGCCCAAACTTTCCACTAGCTGCATTGCTTGGAAACTTTCTCCCTGTCCTCTTGTAGAACTTCTTGGCTCTGTGAGTGAGAAGAACCATATGCTGGACAATCTCCATGTACTCCAGATCATCTGGATGGATACAGTCTAAATCTTCAAGAGTGAAGAGAAAGTTGCCTGAGGTTTCATCAGCAGAGACAAAAGCATGAGAAGAACTTGTCTCTTGGAAAGGACTTCCTTGAGTGTAGCTTTCCCTTGGAGTCTCTGAGAAGGTGATGAAAGGGCCCTTTTGTGAGTTTTCAGGGAAGCATATAAGATGATGTTGTGGTTTAATGCTTTCCTTTTCAACCACATGAAGGGCTGAACTCAGTTGATTGCTGGAGTTACCAGATGAGTTTTGCATATTCATCTCCATTTGGTAACCACTAAGAATACCATACATTTCTGTGAGAGTAAGAGTCTTAAGGTTCTCAGTCCTCTTGATAACAACACAATAATGTGTCCATTGTCTAGGAAGAGAGGACATAAACTTCCTTACAATGTCCCTGTTCTCAAGAGTTACTCCAACATCCATTAGAGTACCCACAATCTCAACATACCTGAAGTATTGTTGAGTCATGGTTTCACCTGCCTTGAAGGTGAAGTTTTCAAACTGCTGTTTCAGGAGATCCTTCTTGTTCTCCTTTGCTTCAGTAGACCCCTCATACATCAGCTTCAGTGCTTCCCATAGTTGCTTGGCAGTTTTGCACTTATTGAAACCTCTGTAGATGGAGTTTGGAAGAGCAGTTTGAAGGGCTGTCATGGCTTTCTGATCAATCTCTATTCTCTTTCTACCTGCTTCAGAGTAATCAGCCATAGCCTTAAGAATCATACCACCACCAGTAGCAGAAGTGGTGCTTGGTATGTAAGGTCCTTTAACAACAGAGTCCCACATCCTGGAGTCTTGAGACTTGATGAAGCCTTCCATTCTTTGACACCAAGTATCAAAGTCTTCAGGAGTGATCAATGGAGACTTTGTCATAGTTCCAGTTCCATATCAGCTTTGGTTATAGCTGCCATTTGAGTTGTTAAGTATTTTGTGTATGTGAGGATCTTAAGATGGTGAGATCTTATATCAAGAGCCTGAAATGCTCTGATACCAAATGCAGGACCGGTGAAGGGTATGCACTTACAACACAACATCACAATGAGGAGAGTTGCTTAGAACACTTAACAGATCAAATAGGGAACTGGTTAACTTGTTAATGAAAGATGCTAAGAACACAAGTAATATGAGACAGAACAAGATTGCAAATAACACAAGTATTTGGTTTTCAAAAATGTTGTATATTGCTTCTCAAGTTCTATTACAAGTTAAAAAGCATCGATAGAAAGTTACAAGTACTTGAGATACTTTATACTACATCCTACAGCCGGCCATACTTTGAAGGCCAGTTGGATACAATTGACTAGACAACTACAAAATCAAATGTAGAGTCAAAAGGAAGATCTGCCTTTTGACTTGTGACTATGACATGCCATAGCTTATATCCTAATATATTACAAAAAGAATAAATGTACATAAAGTAGAAAGCATGGACTCAAGACCTCAATGTACAGTTACCAAAAGCATGGACCTTTCACCAACTCATGTAAGTTGGTGACTTTACAGAGTAGCAGCGGAAAGGTGGTGCAACTTTATGGTAAAGTAAATCAGATAAAGGCATATCTCTAAAAGTCTTCGGAAGAAATTTGTTTTCGCTCTTTGGCTTCGGAAGACTTTGTCTTTGAAGCTTCGGAAGACTTCACTTTTGGCTTCAGAAGATGTTGGTCTTGGCTTCGGAAGATTTTACACTTAGAATATTTCTAGTGCATGATGTAAAACTTCCGAAGCATTTCTACTTCTGTTCTTTAGTGCATGCATGCAGAGGGACTTTGGATGTTTTGGCTGCAACAGACTTAAAGGAATCCTTACAGATGCCTCTGTCAGGAAAGATCAAGAGGTATATTCAAGGCTTGCCGGCGGATATCCGTAGGCACATGATCACTACCCGGCCAAGCACGTTTAGGTCGGTAGTTGATTTGGCGGGAGGGTTGAATGATGAACGTGAAGTGATGGTGGCTGAGGGGAACAAGAAGGGTGGTCGTGACCGGAATTGGAACGGGAAGCGGTTTGGATGTGGCGGGGCCGCTCCAAGCAACAAAGGTGCACGGGTGGATGACCGACGTGTGGTCACATCCGGTGCGGGGTCGAGGAGGTGTGGCAAGTGTGGAAGGGAGCAAACCGGGGAATGTAGAGTGGGATCCAAAGTCTGTTTCTGTTGTGGGAGGACCGTACATGTGGCAAAGAATTGTGGGGTAAGGAGGTGCTATACTTGTGGCGAGAAGGGCCACATGTGTTGGAGCTGTAAAAGATAGTCTATATTATCAACACAGTGAAAGTCAACCAAAGTCAACGTCACGGTCAAAGTCAACAAAAGTCAAACCCGACACGTTCAAGACGAAGAACCGAGTCGAGACGTTGAACATTTAGATGACTAGGAGTTTTATTGTAATAAATATATTTTGTGTGAACAAAATATATTTTATCTTGTTTTTAGTCATTTTTATGCTTAATATGTAATTTTGTATTAATTAGCCTAAGTCTAGGGGGTTAAGTGTAATTAGTGAAATTAGTCTAGACTATAAATAGGTTAATTGTCATTAGTGTTGGTTAATGGTTGCATGACCAATTGATTGAGGGATTTACTTGTAAACAATATTATTAGCAATCAATATAGATCAAAGGGGTTTTGATTGTGATTATCATATTTTGATCTAATTCTTCATGATTTGATTCAAGTTTGATTATCCTGGAGTTACAATTTGGTATCAGAGCCATTTTGGATCAAATTCACTGAAGATTTGAAGATTTTTAGAGAGAAAAGTTGAGGTTTTGGTTGTTTTTGTTCAATATCAAGTTTTCATCAAATTCGGATTAGATTTGAGTGTTATTGATATGGAAATTAATTGAAGTTTGCTTATTATTGGTTGGGAAAGCTCTGTTAATCATCAGATTTCAAATCCATTGAGATTTGGGCGATTTCAGATTGATTTTGAGGTGAAAAAGGGTTTTGAGATCGACCAGCGAAACTGCTGTTCTTACAGCGAAACTGTCATCTTCATTCAGCGAAATTATGGTTTATTTTGGATCTGAAGTTGTTTTCTAGAGTTTCAGCGAAAGTACTCCCTTGAACGAAAGTTCAATAGTGTTTTTGACCAATCATCAAGCGAAATTGCTGCCGAATTTATCTCTGAACGAAAGTTCAAGCTTGTTTCCTGCGAACTTATCAGCGAAACTAAGCCATTTGTGACATTCGGCTAGCGAAACTGCTGCCGAAATTTCCAGCGAAACTACTGTCGGCTAAGCGAAACTAGAGTTCACAGCGAAACTAGCTCTGCGAAACTATAATTTCAGCGAAACTATCATTTCTTCAGCGAAATTCGAATGTTAAAGATGACTTTTTACCATTTACAAATAATATTTTTTAGCGTGACATTTACAAATAATATTTTTTCCCGGGGGAGAATTATTTTACAATTTTATGGAAAAATATTTTTGGGGCGTTTAATTGTTTAAACAAAATAAAAATAAATATGGCTTTTGCAGAATTGATTAAATCCTTCGAATCAGATGATCTCACAATTGCACAATGTCGGTTTGATAATTTTGCAGCTTTAAAGAATGAAAAGATGTCTGATTTTGTTGATCGATTTCTGTTGGTGGCAAGTAATCTGAAGAAGTTTGATGCCCAACTGGGAAATCATGAACAAGTTCTAAGATTGCTTGATTCCCTCTCATCAGAATGGAGCTCACACGGCAAGTCGATTCAACGAGATAGAGGCTTTCGGGATTACAAACTGATGGAGGTGATCAACAAACTGAAAGAGATTGAGTTGGATATCAAACGTCGTGAGTACTATGAATCAACATATCTAACTCCAAAGATCACTTCAAACTCCAAAGAGAAATCAGAAGAGAGATCAGATTCTGACACCAATTCCGACGGTTTACCGAAACCTAAAACTGAAGAGGTACAAGAAGAGCTTAAGCAGACATCAATGGGTAAAGGTGGAGCTGAGTTGAATGCTGAAGTTTGTGATGCTGAGCAGGAAGAGGAATGGAAGCGAAATACCAGAGTTTGCAACTGCGAGAAGGTTCTTACTGCTGAAAGAGTCATCTTGGATCTTCCATACGAGACAATTCAGCATATGTGTTCTTCTGCTTGCAAAATTCGTTTGTTTGGTGTGTATAAAGCTAATAGGTTAATTTTAGATAACCAAAAGGAGTTAACCACCATAAACGCAGAACTTAAAAAGAATGAAGCCAAGTATTTCATAAAATTAAATGAAGCTTTAAAAGAAAATGATCATTTAAAACGAACTCTTCTTGAAAGAAATGTTGAAATTAATCTTTTAAATGAAAGAGTCACTTTGGCTGAATTTGAAACAAGTAAGCTTAAAACAAAGCTTGATAGATGGACCATATCCGGAATGAAACATGAAGAGCTACTGTGTAAACAGAGGGGAGCTAGGATTAAAACGGGAGTGGGTTGTGGTGAAAATCCATACGTCTATCCTCCTCCTAGCACCCATTGTTACTCTCCTATGCCTCAACCTCATCCATCTAATGATTTGATTGAAGCTGCAGAAACTAATAGTTTAAATGCAGGTTTAAGCAACGTTAATCTTAAAGAGGTTAGAGATGTGCAGGATTCTCCTGTAGGTTTGGGATTTCTCAAGCAGGGGTCTGATAAGAAGATTAATGACGATTCTACCTCTGATGCTCCAACACCAATATCAGTTGCTTCTCCAACCTTCTTCAACAAATTCAAAACAGGTAACATTCCTTCGTTTGTTCCTGTCAGGTTTGTCAAAGAAGGAACAGTTGTTGAATCGTCAGGCAATCAGAATCCTATAAGCGAAGCCAACACAATAGGAGGTGTCAATCAAGATCCTTTGGAAGCAGATCTGTGTATACGAGACTGGATAAGCTCAGATGATGAATCAATCATAGAGGAGCGTGTTGGTTCCTCTCATATCAAGATATCTCCAGACAGTGTCAAGACTCAAAAGCTTCCTAACATTGAATCAAGACCGATACGGATCTCTTCTCCAACTGCAAAACAATCCAATCAACCAGTGAAGATCTCATTCCCTGTTTTGCATAGGAAACTTCAGAACAAGCAAGAATCTGCTACAAGTTCAAAGCAATCCTCATCCCCACTTCTATCACACGGTTCAGTCAAGCATCAAAAGCCATTCAAGGCTTGTTTTGAGTGTGGAAAAGAAGGTCATGTGGTAAAGAAATGTCCTCAAAGGCTTGCTACGAATGGTAAAGGCAAAACAAATTGCTTCTCCGAATGTAAGTCTAAAAAGAATGTTCCAGACGGTAAAGGCAACATGGGTTGCTTCTCTGGATCAAGAGGTAAAAAGCACACATCTTTGAATGGTTGGATGAAAAACCCTCCATCCAAACCTTTTCATGTGAAGCCGGTTTCACATGATTCAAAGATGAAAATGACCAAAGGTTTAAAACCAAATTCTTTTACTTCCGATCTTAAACAGAAAATGATTTCCAAATTTAATTCATTCAAATCCAAGTTAATTGAACCGAAACAAATTTGGAAAATTAAAAAGAAGAATACAACAATCCCTGATCGTTTAAACGGTTGTGTGCAGAAGCTTGTTACTTATCTTGATGAAAAAGGAACTTCCAGGACTACGATGGCCTGGGTTTCCCTTTCTAACTAATTTGTTAATGAGTGCAGGAACAATTCAGGAGGACTGTTAGTAATCCGGTTTACTGACAGGGATTGTTCCTAATTCAAATTTGAGGCGGAACAAACAGGTTAAGGTCATGGTATTATATCCACAATCTGGATTTTTATCTGCATTATCACAGTTCTCACTTCACAGCCACTGCATATTTTTTTTGAGAATTCATTTCTTATTTTCATATCAGTGTAGTTTGGAAGACTTTCTTTGATAAATTTTTATTTTTGTACAGTTTTATAAAAAATTAAAAAAAATAAAAAATAAAAAAAATTTAAAAAAAATTAAAAAAATAATAAAAAAAATAATAAAAAAAAGGGAAAAGTTTGCAAAAATAAAAATTTAGGGGGAGAGTATACGTAAATAAAAGTGAAAAGTGTACTGAGAACTTGATTCGAGATGATTGAGAAATGATTGTATATCTTCTTGAAATGCTTGTTTTTGCATGACTTGCGTTTTTAAAATGAGAAATGATAGTAACTGATGCTGTTATCTGATTTACATCTTATTTTTATTTGCAAATAATAGAAAAACAAACAGATTCTTTAATGATATGCTTGGTAGACTCAGCCTGAAGAATAAAGTAGACAGCAGCATAATGATTTAAATTAAAACAATATGCTTAAGGATGTCTGGATTTACGCAATCATTTTGGCCTGCACAAAAACTGAGTCCCGACAAAAATTGGATTGAGAATTGATCTTTCACCCACCATGATACAAATCATATAAGTCATATCTTTGAGCCATGATTGGTGTAATTATGTGTCTTGTGTTTGTGCTAATCTCCTCTGCTGTACGGAAGTACTGACCTGGAGTGATGATCTCCTCTGCTGTACGATAGTACTGACCTGGAGCTCTCATCGGCACATGATTAAATGGTCATCTCCTTTGTTATACGTGAGTATAGACCTGGAGCTCTCACCATTTTGGTCTAAATAGTGTCAAATCATCTAAACGATTAATTCATCACAGAATGCAATATTCTGTTGATAATCACTTGCACACTAATGCACACGCCTTGTTCTATAAAGATCGTAACAAAATTCAAGAAATCCTGAGGTTGGGTGAGGGTTTTTGCCAAATGATTGTGGGGTCCTAGCATTCTAAAGTATTTAATCGAACCTTAACGAATCATTTGTTGCTTGTTGAAAAAGATAGGGCATGAGTTTAAGTGGACAAACATATCAGCAATCGTTATTGATCTGTTTGAGAATTTCAAAATTCATTCAAAGACTGTGATTAGATTCAGTTATCAGTGTGATCTCATTGCTTGTCGATGATTAAATTCATCTTTGTGCTAAAGTATATCTTGAGGATGTGATCTCATGATCGATTCAGTTCTCGATTATAAAAAAAAATTATAGATAAAAAAAAAATGTTATAATAAATGTATATAATAAAAATAAAAAATATAATAAACTTTTAATTCAAAATTTCTTTTAGGTCTTCCATATTATGCTGTTTCAATTTTATCATTTTTCAAGAATTTCACAGAAATTGCGTACAAACGAACACGGATTCGCTTGTTTTTCACACACAGATAAACACGAGTTTATTTTGTTAAAATGAAATGATCTAATTAGAAATTTCGAGATTGTGTTTGAGAGTGTGTTTCAGATTTTTGCTGTAAGTGATGGCCGATCATCAGTTAAGCAGTGTACCTGATCAGAGAGCCTGTTCCTCAAGTTTGCAGAAGATACCGAGCTAGGAATCCTCCTCCTACATCTTCTGAAGCACTCAAGATTAGAGATTTGGGAAACCTGTTCTAATATCCTTGTAAAGCTTGCACTCGAAAAGGGGGAGCAAATAAATAGGGGGAGCTTAATAGATGAAAAATCTTTCTCATCAGATTCAGAAAGATTCAAATTGAAGATCTTTCTATTGTTGACTTCTCGATGCTGATTTCGTTTGAAGACGTTGATAATGATAGACTAAGGGGGAGTATTGTTGGAGCTGTAAAAGATAGTCTATATTATCAACACAGTGAAAGTCAACCAAAGTCAACGTCACGGTCAAAGTCAACAAAAGTCAAACCCGACACGTTCAAGACGAAGAACCGAGTCGAGACGTTGAACATTTAGATGACTAGGAGTTTTATTGTAATAAATATATTTTGTGTGAACAAAATATATTTTATCTTGTTTTTAGTCATTTTTATGCTTAATATGTAATTTTGTATTAATTAGCCTAAGTCTAGGGGGTTAAGTGTAATTAGTGAAATTAGTCTAGACTATAAATAGGTTAATTGTCATTAGTGTTGGTTAATGGTTGCATGACCAATTGATTGAGGGATTTACTTGTAAACAATATTATTAGCAATCAATATAGATCAAAGGGGTTTTGATTGTGATTATCATATTTTGATCTAATTCTTCATGATTTGATTCAAGTTTGATTATCCTGGAGTTACAACATGATTCGGGAATGCAAGAAGCCGAGGGCTGAAAGTTTCGGTGCAGGGAAGAAGGCGGCCGGGACTGAAGGGCAGAGGGCGAGCACCAGGGCGTTCACGATGACTCAGGAGGAGGCTAGGACGGACCCCGATGTTGTGTCAGGTACGTTTCTAGTAAACCAAACTCTAGCTTCTGTGTTATTTGATTCTGGTGCTAGTAAAAGTTTTATTTATGCTGCTTTTTGTGCCAAAATGCCTGTTAGTAGTAGGAATATAGATACGCCCTTTGATATAGAAACTATCATAGGTAAGTCTATCAGGATTTCTGAGATGATAGAAGGTTGTGACGTAGAATTAGAAGGTCACAAGTTTCCTGTTAGACCATTCGTGATGACCTTAGGAGGGTTCGATGTAGTCCTATGCAGGATCGGGTTTTTGTCACTTAACACTTGGATTTCTCTCAAACTCACTTATACTACACTCAGATCAGATGAAGTAGAATCTCTTCTAAGAGTTGATAATAATATAATATGTAGCAAAGAACACAAAGAAATAATTTTCAAGGAACTTGTATATTTTTTTACTTAACTCAAAGTATTACAAGACTCTTACAAGCATCAAACAAGAGTTATAATGAGAGTCTATATATACTAGATCCTACAGACAGATATACTTTGATACCAACTGGAAACCTAAGACTAAAGCATATACTACAGTGCAAAAGTTAAGGTATCTTAGATAAAGTATTATCTAAGATATGGTAGTCATGACATGTCCATGACTTACCTTTTGTCACCAACTAAAGTTGGCAACTGTACTAACTGATAAAGGTAAACAGTGGAATAAAGTTTGGTCAACTACATGGCTTTTGAGAAAACGCCATGCAGTATCTCAGAGGTCTGTAGCGGAGTGTCAGAGAGACCATACTTATGTCCACTGGATAATAGTAGTGTCTTCCGAAGGTAAGTTGGCTTCGGAAGAACAAGTTCTTCCGAAGCCACTTATACTTCGGAAGAGGCTACTATACTTCTGAGGCTTGAGGACTTCTTTCATACTTTGGAAGTTGACTTTTGATCTTTCACTCTAAGTCTTGATCTTCGGAAGTGAATACTTTTGACTTCGGAAGTTGGAGTTTTTCCTTCGGAAGTTGATCTTACACTTTGTCTTCGGAAGAACTCCTTTTCCTTTGGAAGTTTCACACTTAGCTTCGGAAGTCCTTTATTAGTTGCACCAAAGTAGTCTAAGTGATTTGGTTTTGGTTGCACCAGCCTTTCCAGATCCAACAAACTCCCCCTAGGTTGATGCTACCAAAACCTCACTTGTCTCTGCTTCTCAAAACCTTCAACACCAGGGACAAAAGATATTTGTCGGTGTCCTTGTTCTTCCCCGAAGTGATGCTAAGAAGTTTGTACAAGTCATTAGTGGATAGGAGATCCAGTCTATCACTCTGAATGACATGTACCCTATGTTATGCCCCCCTGGGATGAGTTAGTTGACGGGAGTTATAGTCATACTCCCATCTAACTATGGATTCAAGTTCAGGACCCTCAACCATTTGTAGAAAGGCTTTGCCTTTGGTTGTTAATCTCTTCCTTTTCTCATCCTCTCTTAGTTTCAACTCTTCTTCAATCTTGGTCCTAACAGTCAGCTCGGCCAGATGAAGACTGCCCAGGTGATTTCTGATGTGAGCAGCTACCACGGAGTTGGAGGGGTTGGAGAGTGGCTTCTCTGCTAACTCAGCAATATCAACTCTGCTTAAGTGTAGCAGAGATGTAGCATTTAGTCTGTTTAGCTCTCCAATCTCTCTTTCAACAACAAAGTTGTGAGAAGAGTTGTTCGAACCTCCACTGGATGATCTTCTTCTTAGGCAAAAGGGGTTGACTTGGTACCTTGTCACCTTTCTTGGTATCCAGCAGAGTCACCAGCCTTCTCCTTAGCTTCTTTTCTTCCTCATTCAAAGTATCTGAATTGAGGCCAAGGAGATTTGCAGCTTGGTCCAATGTTCCTCTGGGCAGATCAATAAATTGATCTTTAGTGAGGGAACATGAGGATCCATCAACATAAGTCAATTTGACAGAATCCTCCTCATAGGAGATGTCGCTCAGGGTTGTGCAGTTGATGAGCTTTGTCTTGATTGCCTTGACCTCCTCTAAGCAGAGATGTTTAGAAAGTTGAGGGGATGGTTTGGGAGGCTGTTGGGTAGATTGTGGTGTTTGGGTTCTGGCTAGTGTTTTGAGTTGGATGATGGGTAGTTTAGGTAGTTGAGGTGAGGAGGTTGGTAAGGATGATGGTATAGGTTCAGGGGTGTAAGGTTCAGTGGTTGGTTCGGTTTTGATGGGGAATGGAAAAGGAATTGGTTCAGCAAGTGGTTGGGTTTGAGGTTGGGGTTGAGTAGTTGGTTTGAAGATCAACCCCAGTCCCTTTCTATACATCTCCTTCCTCTTCCCCAAGCGAATGTCAGCCTTTATGTCACTGACATGTCGCTGGAGGGTCTTCTCAGACATAGGACCCACCTGCCTGCCAGAGAAGCCATGAGCCCGGAGATAGTCTTTCATCCAGGCCTTTTCACTTATCTTCTTGGTAGCAGCTAGTCCTGCTTCCTCTTCCTTCTTCCTCTTCAACATCAGCTTCTCCTTGGCAGCTCTCTTTCTCTCCTTTTCCATTTGATCTTGCTCTTTGTTGAAGAGCCATAAGATCGTATCATTTTTGTGTGGAGATAGTTCTTCTAGAGAGAAACCCCTGGAGGTTAGGAAAGTTATCCTTTCCCTCCTAAGCTGCTGATCAGCTTCTCTTTCTTTCCTCTCCCTTTCTTCCTCTAAGGCCAACCTTGCTGCTTCTTTTTGTTGTTTTTGCAGCAAAGTTGCCTTTTCCAACTCAACTAACTCCTCTAGTGGTAGCAGGAGTACATCTTCATTCAAAACTCCTAGATTGACAAGTCTGTCAATGATTTCCACCCTTCTTTTATTGTTGACAGTTGGCTGCAGCTACTTTGCTACTGGCAGCTAGCAGTTTTCCAGTTGGAAGTCTATCTTTTCTTTTGAGCTTTGCTAACCTTGCTTCCTCTTGAAGCTCTTCCTCAGTCATCTTCTTATTTCCTTTGATGTCTTTAGAAGTGCTAGACTTTGGGGGTTCTTGGATGGAAGGTTCAGGTTGAGTGGTGGAAATGGGAGCTGGAGTTAATGCTGATGTTTGAGCTAGAGGTTGGGTGAGAAAATCCTCCCCATTAACCTCAGATGCAAGTTCTAGGATTGCATTAGTGACTATTAGATCATTAGATAAAAAGAATAGTCCTTCCGGAGCTGCAATCTCAGCTTCGGAAGATTGAAGTTGTTCTTCCGAGGCTTTGACTTGTGCTTCGGAAGTCTGTGAGAATGCACTATCTGTCCCAACTGTCCCAGTTGCTGGGCCATTAGTCCTTGTTTCCCCTCCAAAATTAATCTTAGGTTCCACTTGGACCTTAGGTTGACCAACTTCCTAAATAGTGGTAGAAGGTGCATTTAACCTCTGAAGCTCTTGAGCTCCGAAGTAAATCACAGACAAGTCACGACATGGCTGTTCAATGAGAGATTCCAACAGGAACTTGTTGAAGAACCTGTTGAGATCTTGGAGCATCCTTTGATCCACTTGAATTACAACTGGAGGCTCAGGAAAAACTGAAGCTTGTTGCATAGGGTATCTTGAACTTAAGGAAGTGAGAGCTTGATTCTGTGGTTCCTCATGTCTTTGGCTTTGTCCCTGAACACTCTCCCCTTTTTTTGGTAGAATCATCTTGAGAGCTTGATGAGCTGGAGGAAGAGGTCAACGAGACCTGAATTGGTACATGCCTAACAGACCTCTCAATCTGTTTCTCAGCTAGTTTGGCCTTGAGATTTTCAATCTCAAGTTGCTGAGTTGCAGACCTATCCTCTAAAGTCCTAACCTTAGATTCAAGGTTTGAGACTTTAGAAAGTAGGTCTTTAAAGGTGAGTTGCAGTCTTCCCTCATCTTTTTTTGAAGAATCATGGGGAGATGAGATAACATACCTAGTATGTTCATCCTCACCACCAGATGTGGTTTCTTGGCGCCCTGGTTTCCCTTGCTCAATGATGTCTCTTTCACAGTCATCAAAGGGCATGGTTGCCGTAGATTCAGTCTTAGTAATGTTACCACTGTCCTGAAAGTCCATTGAGGCTCCTTTAGTAGTGGCAGCTGAATCTAGTCCCCTCCACATCAGTGGGACTCACCTCAGTAAAGGCTTGCTGATGGGGGCTAGATATAAGAGATCTCTCTAGGCTCTGTTGATCCTTGAGAGGCTGTGGTGGATCAACTTCATTGCCCTAAAGAGACATAATCTCTTCATCAGTTCCTATTAGTAGGCCAGTAAAGGATATAGAGGTTAAGCCTAATGACCCGGGACTTTGATCAATGTCTAAAGGAATTGAGCCTATGGTGGGGCTGTCCCTTTTTGGCTGCTCAGGGAGTATAAGACTCTCCCTGAGGGTTTTTAGCTTGGGTTTCGGGCTCATGGGTCTGACATTGAGGAGACTCAATACCCATATTGAGGTCAATTGTGAAGGATGGTTGGACCTCAGACTGAGTGGGAGCCCATTGTTCCACTCTAGTCTTTTTGGATTGAACAGCAGGAGCTTGTTCAATCAAAGAAGATTGAACAAGGGTTCGTTTGGGGCGTCTTTGATATGTATTAGTGATGGAGTGAGAAGGTAGATCTGGCAGTGTGAGGGTAGTTGCTGGTTTGCGTTCATCACCTGTGGGGTTAACAGGGATGTCACCATGAGCCATTGGCTCAGTCATACCTGGAAGAAGTGTAGTATATCTTCTGGTGATATTGGTAGACACTCTCTTCAAAGTCTTGAAGATGGTTGGCCTCATTTTAGGAGCAGTCAGAGCAGCTGCACAGACAAGCTGACTCTGGTCCAGCTCACAGTTGATTATGTGCTGAAGGAACCTGGGATACATGAAGAATGTGTCCCGCTGGAGATTCCCCATAAGATTGGTCAGCACAAACCTTGAGTAGTTAAAGCGGAGGTTTCTCACCAATCCATGAACTAGGCACCCTAGTTCATATGGGATTTGATCCCATCCCCCAGATTTGTTGGACAAGCAATGGAGAACAACATGCAGCAGGAACTTCGAGTTGTAAGAGAAGTTAAACTTGTAGACAAATGACCTGCTTACATCTCCACCATATCCCATTTGAATATAGGTGTTGTCCAAATCTGCCTTGGGGAACTCTGTAGGAGCGCCCTCATCATGAAGCTCGAGATGCTCCCTGATGAGTTTTTCAAAAATGACCAACTCCTGGCCACAGATGCTCGATCTTATTACCCGAATCCCATTTAGGGTTTCAATCTGACCATTGGCCCAAAATTCAGCCATGTGATTTGAGTAAACTGTGGGGTTAAGAGTCAGAGCAGTGTAATAAGATGAATGGGTAAGAAAGGAGATGATATCTGAGAAGTCGGCATCTCTTGAAGAATCAAGGAGTGCGAATTTGTTGTGCTGAGGGTTAAGTGCCATTTGAGAAAGTTGCAGGAAGATAGTTCGGAATAAGGTGAATTGGGGATGAAGGAAGCTTTTAGGGCAGTAAATTTGGTAAAAAAATGAAAGTGATTAGCCGGGGTTATTTAAATGGGTGAAATGGCGGTTTAAGGGGTTTGGATAAGATGATGGGATGTTTCTGTGGAGGATGTGACAGGGACGGTAAGTTTTAGTCCATTTAAATAATCCAACATCATTAGCAAAATCTTTACTTTTTACAGAGTGGGGCCCAAAAGATTTCCTTTACACAGTAAAGTCTTTCTTTCGAGTATAAAGCATTTCCAAAGGTAATGTTCTTCCGAAGGCAGATTTACTTCCGCATGTAAAGTTCTTACTTCCGAGAATAAATGTTGCTTTCCGAATGGAGAACGTTATAAGCTTCGGAAGTAGATATTATATGAAATCAATCGCTTCTTCCGAGACTAAACACTCTTCTGAGGAGAAAATTATCCTGGGAGGAATTTGCTTCGGAAGATATGTAAAATATCTTCCGAGGGTTAATTCTTCTTCGAAAGAATGTATACTTGTGAAAATTTTAGAGAAGAACTTTTTGTAACAGGGCTTAGATTGTTTTGACACAAGACTTTACACATTAGAAGGTTTTCAAATGAGATAGACTAATCAAGGTTTATCATCCCAATAGTTGTAATGAGATATTTGAATCTTTGTTCATCAAAGGCTTTGGTGAACAAGTCAGCATATTGTTCATTTGAGTCAACTTTGATTAGCTTGATTAGATTTTTCTCATGAATATCTCTAATGAAATGGTACCTGATATCAATGTGCTTTGTCTTGGAGTGCTTCACTGGATTTTCAGTAATGGAGATAGCACTGTTGTTGTCAATGTGGATAGGAGTGCTCATGAAGTTGAATCCGTAGTCTATCATCTGGTTCTGAATCCACAGCAGCTGAGCATGGCAACTAGTAGCAGCAATGTATTCAGCTTTAGCAGTTGATGTAGAGACATAGGATTGCTTCTTGCATTGCCATGAGATGATCTTTCTACCAAGAAATTGACATCCACCTGATGTTGATTTCTTGTTGAAATTGCAGCCACCATAGTCACTGTCAGAGTAACCATAGAGATTGAAATCACTATTCCTTGGATTTCAGAGACCTAATTTAGGTGCTCCTTTGAGATATCTGAGGATTCTCTTGGCAGCAACTAGGTGAGACACCTTTGGAGCAGCCTGATATCTTGCACAAATACAAGTTGCAAACATGATATCAGGTCTACTTGATGTGAGATACATCAGAGAACCAATAATTGCTCTATACTGATATTGATCAGTATCCTCCCCCTCAGAGTTAGGGCAGAGATTATAGTTTCTAGGTATAGGTGTTTTGGCTACCTTACAATCTTTCATGTCAAATCTTTCTAAGATGTCATTGACATACTTATATTGATTGATAAAAAACCCTTCCTTCATTTGCTTCACCTGAATTCCAAGGAAAAAGTCCATTTTTCCCATGGAACTCATCTCAAACTTCTTCTTCATGATGCTCTCAAAGTCTTTACACATTTGGTCATTTGAGGAACCAAATATGATGTCATCAACATAGACTTTAACGAGCAAGGTGTCTTTCCCAGACTTCCTTATGAAAAGATTTTTATCAATGGTACCTCTAGTGTCACCATTCTTCAGGAGAAACTGAGACAAAGTCTCATACCACAGCCTAGGTGCTTGGTGCAGCCCATATTGAGCTTTATCCAATTTGCACACATAGTTGGGATGTTGTGGGTCTTCAAATCCTGGAGGTTGGCATACATAGACTTCCCTATCTATATCCCCATATAGAAAGGCACACTTGACATCAAGCTGGTAGACAGTGAAATTCTTGAATGCAGCATAAGCAAGGAAGATCCTAACTGCCTCAAGTCTTGCAACATGTGCAAAACATCAGTATAATTGATTCCTTCCTCTTGAGTGTATCCTTGAACCACCAGTCTTGCTTTGTTCTTGATGATCAAGCCTCTATTATCTCTCTTGTTTCTGAAAACCCATTTAGTGCCTATAGGTACTTGGCCAGATGGTAGCGGACATAGGTTCCAAACCTTTTGTCTTTTGAATTGAAGCAGCTCCTCCTGCATCGATTTAACCTAGCTACTATCTTTCAAGGCATCTTCCACCTTCTTGGGTTCCATCTGGGATAAAAAGCATGAGTACAAGCAGACATTCCCATTGTGAGTTTGTCCTCTTGTTCTCACACATTCAGAGACTTCCCCTATGATGCTCTCAGCTGGATGAGTGTTGTGAATCCTAAGTCTAGGAATTACCTCCAGTTGCAAAGATAGATCCATATTGGACATATTTTTCTCAGGAGCTTGAACACTTGGTCCAGCTGCTGTTTCAGATTCATTCAATGAGGACTGATTGAATGAATGAGAAACATCATCATCATTTGTTTGCTGTGAAGCAGCATTAACAATTGCATGTTCTTTCAAGATGTTGCTTCCATCAGCTTGGTGTTGTGCAGTGTCACCTGATGATGTTTGAGGGTCAACACCGCTGGTTGAAGCTCCACTATCCCTTGAGATAGTCATACTGTTAGATCTGCCAATAGTGGGAGCTTGATTTGTTGCAACTCTTGGAGAAATTGGAATAGGTATGGGTAGCTCAAACAGTTGGTCATCATTAGAATCACCTTGAGCACTTGTTCCAACTGAAACATTCTCACAAGATGGTTTAGAATAGTTTGGAAACAATTCTAAATCAAAGATATCATTAGGGCCCTTCCCCCTAACACAAGGAGTGTGCTCATTAACTACAATATTGAAAGATTCCTCAAATTTTTGATTTTAAATGTTATAGACTCTATAAGCTTTAGAGTTAGAGGAATATCCAACAAAGATAGCATCATCCGACTTTTCAGCAAATTCTACCAAATTGTCTTTTGTGTTAAGTATGTACACCTGCTACCAAAGGACTTAGAAGCCAATGAACGATGGCCTCTTGGTCCAGAGCTCATAAGGGGTTTTCCATGTGGCTTAATTACAAGAACCTATTTGCACATAGTATGCAGTGCTGACGCCTCTGCCCAGAATGTTTAGAGGCAGAGGTGAAGTTGAGATCAGCCTAACCTCTGAGACCCCAGCCAGCCTAAATAAGTGTCCTGTTCCTCCTCTTAGCAACACCATTTTGTTGAGGAGTTCTAGGAGTACTGTAAGGATTCCTTAAGTCTGATGCAACCCAAAACATCCAATATGTCTCTGCAACATGCACTAAGTACTGAAGTGAAGAATGCTTCAGAAGTTTTACACAATACACTAGAAATACTTTAAGTGTTAAATCTTCCGAAGCCAAGACCAATATCTTCCGAAGCCAAACATGAAGTCTTCCGAAGCCTCAGAGACAAAGTCTTCGAAGCTTCAACCTATGAAGACAGATTTCTTCCGAAGACTTTTAGTACACATGCTTTATCTGATGTACTGTTCCATAAAGCACCTTTCCGCTGCATCTCTGTAAAGTCACCAACTTACATGAGTTGGTGAAAAGGTCCATGCTTTTGGTAACTGTACATTGAGGTCTTGAGTCTGTAACTTTCTACTTTATGTACTTTATCCTTTTTGTAATAGATAAGGATGTGAGCTATGGCATGTCATAGTCACAAGGTCAAAAGGCAGATATGCCTTTTGATCCTACAATTGATTTTATTAGTGTCTAGTCAATTGTATCCAGCTGGCTTTCAAAGTATAGCCGGCTGTAGTGTTGTAGTATAAGTATTTCAAGTTCTTGTATCTTTCTTATGCTTGTAACACTTGTAAAAGAACTTGAGAAAGCAATATACTGCCTCCTTGAAAACCCAACTCTCTTGTTCTGTCTCTTTACTTTACTTGTGTTCTTTAGTATCAACTTGGTTAATCCAGTTCACTGTTTGATCAAAGTTTAGTTGCTCTCCTCATTGTGTTGTTGTGTTGTAATTTGTTCAAGCCTTAAACGGTCCTGCAATTGGTATCAGAGCATTTCATGCTCTTGATATAAGATCTCACCATCTTAAGATCCCTCACACACACAAAAAAATAAACTTCCAAATGGCATCCATTCAAAGACTGATATGGAGACTGGAACCATGAACAAATCCCCACTGATCACTCTTGATGATTTTGACACCTGGTGTATGAGAATGGAAGGCTTCATCAGGTCTCTTGATTCAAGAATGTGGGAATCTGTTGAGAATGGACCTTTCATACCCAGCACTCCTTCTGCTACTGGTGCTGGTATGATTCCAAAAGATGTGGCCAACTACTCTGATGAAGATAGAAAAAGAGTAGAGATTGATAGGAAGGCCATGACTGCTCTTCAGACTGCTTCCCAAACTCTGTATACAGAGGCTTTAAGAGTGCAAAACAGCTAAACAGCTGTGGGATGCACATGAAGCTGATGTATGAAGGCTCCTCTGAAGCCAAGGAGAACAAGAAGAAGATCTCCTGAAGCAGCAGTTTGAAAACTTCACCTTCAAAGCAGGTGAAACCATGACTTAACAATACTTCAGGTATGTTGAGATAGTGGATACCCTAGTGGATGGAGGAGTTCCTCTTGAGAAAGGGACATTGTAAGGAAGTTCATGTCCTCACTTCCTAGGCAATGGACACAGTATTGTGTGGTGATCAAGAGGACTGAGAACCTCAAAACTCTTACTCTCACAGAGTTGTATGGGATTCTCAGTGGATACCAGATGGAGATGAACATGCAAGGTTCATCTGGCAACTCCAACAATCAAATGGGTTCAGCCCTTCATGTGGTTGAAAGGGATAGCACAGAACCCCCACATCATCTCATATGTTACCCTGACAACTCACAAAAGGGTCCTTTCATCACCTTCCCAGAGACACCTAGGGAGAACTTTACTCAAGGAAGCCCATTCCAAGAGACAAGTTCTTCTCAAGCCTTTGTGTCTACTGATGAAAGCTGTGGGAATCTCTCTTCACTCTTGAAGACCTGGACTGTATCCATCCAGATGACCTGGAATACATGGAGATAGTTCAGCAGATGGCTCTCCTCACTCACAGAGCCAAGAAGTTCTACAAGAGAACAGGAAGAAGGTTTCCAAGCAATGCTACCAGTGGAAAGTTTGGGCTGGATAAAAGCAAAGTTAAGTGTTACAACTGTAACCTTATGGACCACTTTGCTAGGGAGTGTAAGGCACCTAAACAAATGGGGGCCAAACACAACCCAGACCAAACTACACTGACAAAGCCCTCAGAATGAGAAGCCAAAGCAACATGCTGCTGTTGCTGTTGAAGAGGGAGGCTTTGACTGGAGCTTTCAGGTGGAAGATGCTTCTCCAAACCAAGCACTGATGGCAAACCATGATGAAGCCAAGGTATTTGGAACATCTCTGTACTCCTGAATGCATTGCTAAAGTAAATAGATACAGGTCCTATAACTTAGAGATGAGATCTGATCTTGAGTCATTAAACATATTAAAATCTGATTTTAGAAAGTCTGAAAATGATTACAAGTTAAAGATAGAGGACTTGGAGAAAACCATTTCAGTACTAAACATGAACATACAGATTTTAGAACTCAGATCCAAGATCTCATAACTAAGTTGACTGAGTGCCAGGCTGAGCTTGTGATCAGCAAAGCCAAGGCAGAGAAGAGTGTTCTTGAAGAAGAGACCTTCAAGAACATGATATCCTCATCCCTGCACAACAAAGTGTGCTATCAAAATAGACAGGGACTGGGATCAAATGAGATAGCTCGTCCACACACAATCTTGTCTGTAAGATCTCCTAGGTGTGGAACTTGTGAAGATGAGCTTCCTCTCATAGATCCTATAAGTGAGGATGATGAAGAAGTGATAGTGAAGAATTCCTCTGAGAAGAGTGAAGAAGAGGATTCTTCCAAGGGCCACTATCCTTCTGAGGAGAAGAAATTTACTGTGATGACCAAGTCCAAGAGAAAGAACTTGATCAGGAAGAGCAAAAGGAAAGCAAAGAAGGCTCAAGTGATCAAGGCTACTTTTGATGCTAAGCAGAAACAAGTTCTAATCTCTGTAGGTTTCAAAGTAGTAAGGACTGAAGACATCAACCAAGACTCCTCAGCTAAGAGTCCTGGTTCTTGTTCAAATCATCTCAGTACAAAGAAGAAGACTGAGCTGCTGTGTACCACTGCTACACAGCCTGGACCATCAAACTCCAAGAACAGTTCACAGCCCAAAAGGACTATCTCAGCATCTACCAAGATGAAGGTGGAGAAGGGATGTGACCAAAGCCAGTCTTACTCTCACAAGGAGACTCCTTTGAAGAAAAAAATGTTATGTGTCATATGTGAAAGTACCTCTCACATTGCTAAGGATTGCCCATACAATCCTAAAAGTACTATCCACATGACCAATACAAAGACTTCAAAGACTAAGAAGATTCAAGCTTCGGAAGGAAAGTCTGTTTCCTTCGAAAGCTCCAAATCAAAGAAGAAGGTAAATGGAAAATTATCTTCGGAAGAAAATTGGTCTCGGAAGAAAGGAGTTCTTCGAAGCACTGAAGTCTGCTGCAGTGACTGTAGAATCTTCCGAAGGTTTAGTCATTAAAACTTATGAAGTCCAAAAGCTTCTAAGGTTTTGAAGGTCAAGTCCAAGACTCCAAAGGTGGTGTGGAAGTCTAAGAAAGACCAAATGACTGAAGTTTCTCCATCAACAACAGCTGAAGATCCCCATAGTACAACCATAGGATCTTTACTGTTGCATTACCTTCTATTACACTTAGTGATCCCAAGACAAGTAAGGCTTGGGTTTCCAAATGTAACTAATCATTTTCTTTGTGCAGGAAAAGCTCAAGACAAGCAGGAATGTCTGGATAATTGACAGTGGCTGTTCCAGGCACATAACAGGCAATAGGTCTCTACTCTAAAATTTTAAGAGAATTGATGGAGGACCAGTTGCTTTTGGAGGAGATGAAGGTGGTTACATTTCAGGAAGGGGCAAGGTCACAAATGATAAGCTCAGCATTGAGAAGGTAAACTTTGTTAAGGAGCTTGGGAAAAATCTCCTGAGTGTATCCCAATTCTGTGATCAGAGTCATAACATGCTCTTTACTGAGCATGAGTGCATTGTTCTCAAGCCTGGAGTGGTCATTCCTCATGAGCATATCCTGCTCAGAGCCCCCAGGAAAGGGAACATGTACAAGATGGATTTGCAAGAAACATCTCCCTCTGGAGAAGTTTCATGCTTTCTATCTAAAGCAAATAGTGATGAGTCTTTCCTATGGCATAAAAGAATGTGCCATATAAACTTTAAGAACATGAATAAGCTAATTAAACATGATTTGGTAACTGGAATGCCAAAGAAAGAGTTTACAAGTGATGATCATTGTGTTGCATGCCTGAAAGGGAAGCAACACTAGGTATCTCACAAGCCTAAGGAAAAGAACTCCATCACTACTCCCCTACACTTGTTACATATGGATCTCTTTGGCCCCACCAGTGTAATGAGTCTAGGAAGGACCTCTTACTGTTTGTGATCACAGATGATTTTACAAGATTCACTTAGGTTTTCTTTCTTAGAACTAAGGATGAAACCCCTGAGATTCTGAAGAATTTCATCTTGAAAGTTGAGAATCAAAGTGATCACAAGGTCAAAACCATAAGATGTGATCAAGGAACTGAATTCAAAAACCAAATCCTTGATACATTTTGTGATGAAAAAGGTATTACAAGACAATATAGTGCTCCCAGGACTCCTCAGCAAAACGGAGTTGCTGAGAGGAGAAACAGGACACTTATTGAAGCTGCAAGAACTATGTTGTCTGACTCTAAACTGCCCATCACCTTCTGGGCAGAGGCAGTTAATACTGCTTGCTATGTGCAAAACAGAGTTTTAGTAGTTAAGACACATGGTAAGACTCCTTATGAACTTTGGCACAAGAGGAAACCTTTCATTGATTTTCTCAGGTCATTTGGATGTCCCTGCACCATCTTGAATACCAAAGATCAAATTGCCAAGTTTGCTGAGAAATCAGATGATGGACACTTCATTGGATACTCTTCCCAAGCTAAGGCTTATAGAGTATACAATCTCAGAACTAGAATTGTTGAGGAGTCAGCCAATGTGACTTTCAATGAACACACTCCCTGTGTGGCTGGTTCTGGTCCTGATTGGCTATTTGATCTTGATTTAGTTACCAACTGTTTTAACAAATCTTGTGAGAATGTGTCAGGATCTGCAGAAAATTTAAATACAGGTGATCCTGATCCAAGATTTGAGCTAGGAAGATCCTCAACTCATACATCTTCAGCTCCAGTTGGAACTACTTCAGCAAATGAGGTCTCTATCAGCACAACAATGACAAATTCAGCTGATACATCTGGTATGCCTTCAAATTCCAGCTCAGAGGCTCCTCAACCAGACAAAGATACCTCAATTGTAGAAGACAACAATGGTGATGGTGATATGATCAGGAATTCCTTGATGCTAATAACCACACCATAGATGACAACATCAATGATGTCACACACTCATTCGATCAAGTTAATCTTGATAAGTGTGGTAATGTGGAGGGTGAATCATCTATGCCAGATCTAAATTTCTCAAATTTGGATCTCTCTCAGCAACTTGCTGTGATTCCTCAGCTAAGGATCCACAAGTCTCACCCCACCACAAACATCATTGGAGATGTTGTCACAGGGGTAAGAACAAGAGGACAAACCCATGAAGCAAATGTTTGTCTTCACTCTTGTTTCTTATCTCAGATAGAGCCAAAGGAAGTTGATGAGCTCTAAAGGATGGAAGTTGGGTTGAAGCTATGCAACAAGAGCTGCTTCAATTCAAAAGGCAGAAAGTTTGGAACCTTTGTCCTCTTCCTCATGGGAAGACTACCATTAGAACCAAATGGGTTTTTAGGAATACGAAGGATGATAGAGGAATCATCATCAAGAACAAGGCAAGACTAGTTGTTCAAGGATACACACAAGAAGAAGGAATTGACTACACTGATGTCTTTGCTCATGTAGCAAGATTAGAAGCTGTTAGGATATTCCTGGCATTTGCTGCATCCAAGAACTTCAAGGTCTTTCAACTTGATCTAAAGTGTGCTTTCTTATATGGAGTGATTGATGAAGAGGTTTATGTCAAACAGCCACGAGTTTTGTAGACCCTGATCATCCTGATTATGTCTGCAAGCTTGACAAAGCTCTTTATGGGCTTGACAGGATCAAAGATCACAAGTTTAAAGTATTAGAGTGTAATGCAGCGGAATGAAGAAGGAATTAGTCAAATTATAGCAAGAGTTTGTTCTTGTAACAAATTCGAGAGAATATTTTCTGTGATTAGGAATGTTTCAATAATGCCCAATATTATTGCTAAATCATTCACAGTTACAATAAGGTTGGCACTCCTTATATAGAGTGCAATCACTGCTGTAATCACGGGATGGTGATTACTAGCAGATCTAGTACAAAAATAACTAATACTTAATAAACTACTGAAATGTTCACAACTACTGAGAACATGTCAGAGTGCAAGTATAAAACATAAAACTACTGAAAGAAACTACTGATACTACAACGACTGAAGAACAAACTCTTCAGTCGTTTTACAAAACTACTGAAAAGAAAGAACATAAAACTACTGAAAGTAAACCGTCACAACTACTGAAGAAGTCCTCTTCAGCTGTTGTGACAACGTCTGATACTTTGTCTTCAGCACTTGTCTTCAGACTTTGTCTTCAGCACTTGTCTTCAGACTTTGTCTTCAGCACTTGTCTTCAGACTTTGTCTTCAGTTGTTGTCTTCAGACTTTGTAATCAGTTGTTGTCTTCAGCTGTTGTGGACTTCAGTAGTTGTTGTGACGTCTGTGGGACTTAAAGGTTTTTCTGATCCGGCTCATTGGTTCTTTTGGTCCAACAAACTCCCCCTGAACCAATGCAGCCAAAACCTTTAACTTTATTGAGGTCCCACTTATTGTTGGCAAAATGGTTGGTCTTTTTCCTTCTTGATCAGTTGAGAAGATGACCCATATAAGCACCGGCCTGGAAGTAAGTCTCTGATGATTTGGTTGGCAAAGTATGGATGGGAGCTCTGTATTGGGGAATTGGACACTGAGCTGTTCCCCCATCCATGAAACTCACTTCCCATGTATAAGCCTGTAGGATTCTCTGGTGTATGCTCTGAGAAACATGATTTGTTCTTCCATAGTAAGATTCTCTGGTTCACCATCGAATAATCCTTCACGCCCATACAGCTCTGAGATGTATTTGGCCTGTTTGCCATTTTTGAGCTCAACTGTTGTGATCTGTCTGTAGGCAAACTCATCTGGGTGATTACCTTCAAGTAACAGACTGAGCTCATTTTGTTTGAAGTTCTCAAGCTTCTTGTAGACTAACCCCTTCTTGATTACTCTGTTTTCTAACATCTTTTGGGGAGGCTGTTTAGTCTCATAAGCCTTCTTGAAGTCTTCTACAATCTCCCAGGGTGATACTACAAGGACCACTGTGATCTCTTCATCTACGATCCTTTTTATCTGGCCCTTGTATCTTGCAGGAATGTCCTTCTTCACAATTCTGTGAGCCACCCTAGGATCAGGCCATATCCTCACCTTTTCCTTTTGATATTGAAATGTGTTGGCAAGGGTGTACAGTCTCAGAGCTTCTTTCTTCATACTTATTATTGATGAAGAAGCAGCATAAGTTTTGTCTATACTCTT
Source organism: Flaveria ramosissima (assembly GCA_025215565.1). Classification (NCBI taxonomy): domain Eukaryota; kingdom Viridiplantae; phylum Streptophyta; class Magnoliopsida; order Asterales; family Asteraceae; genus Flaveria; species Flaveria ramosissima. The sequence goes on from CM046041.1 coordinate 60,547,763, forward strand.
CAGCATCTCCTCATCATGAAGCCTTTGCAGTTGCTCTTCTTCGATCTTTACTCTCACAGTTTCCATCTGTGAGGTGGGAGTGATGGGCATAGATTTGGCTTTAGGCAAAGTTAGGACTGCAGAGAGAGGCAACCTATCTTCTTCCTCATCATCCTCTTCTTCTTCTTCTTCTAGCCTCAACATCCTTCTCTTCTTCTTCTTGGATGCATCATCGGCTGTTGGTTTTGAGGGTAAAGGAGTTGGTTTAATGGGTTGTGGTAGTGGTGATTTTGAAGTGGTAGGTTTTGCAGGTTGTTCTAGCATTCTTGTATGAGTGAGGCTTTGGAGTATTTTGCTAGTTCGTTTCTGTTTCCAGCACCTGCTTCATTTAGTGCTTCAATCACTAATCCCTTTGTGTATGCTTCAGACGTACAGATCTTGGTGGTTATTGCCAAGATACTGTCCCTGGTCCATGACTTAATCTCTATCAATGATCTTCCAAGATACTTTGCAATGAATCTGATCATGATCTCCAGTCTTTCTCTTTCTAGCACATCATAACTTGCCCATCTTGAGTTAATTTCTTCAACTTCAAGTCTTCTAATCTCTGAGTCAAGCTGTGCAGTATCGAACCCTTGTCTGTATAGTTGATCAATAATGGAGTCCATAGATTTACTATGTGTAGCATCCGCCATTTTGACCATCTCATCAAGTTGGAGTTCTTTTTCTTTTCTTTCAATCTTCCTCTTCTTATATGTGATGTGAAAGTCTTTGTGACTTTCACTCACTTGATCAGTGTCAGCTCCCTTCACATACTCTTCCTCCTTCTCAGTCTCTTTCACAACCTCTTCTTCCTCCTGTTCTCTCTCTATCATCATATGCTCTTCCCTTTCACTAACTGACTCTCCCCCTTTTTGGTTGCATTGGTTGCAAGGGTTTGAGTAGTAGAAAGCCTTGTGCTCACAATCTCCTCCACCAGTGGCTGTATGATTGAGGGAAGTTTGTCATCCAAGGTTTTGATCACAATGTCGGTGATCATTGGGGTGATGAGAGGTAGGGATTTGTGGAATATAGCAGCTGTTTGCTCAGAGGGGTTCTGTCCCTGAGAAGCAGTGCCAGAAGTAGAGGCTGGTGGATTGAATGTTTTTAGTGGCTGAGTGTTTAGGAGACCTTCAGGTGAAGGTGCCATCTGTGGGTGTATGGTGGTATCAGATGGACTTGCTTCTTGAGAGAATTGGTCAAGTAGTCTTTGTAGTCTACTGACTTCTTCCTCAAGAATTGTGTTCTGGGCTAGAACATCATAAAAGAAGCCCAGGTCATCATCAGCAGATGCTGAATCACCTGACCTCCTGCTAGTAGCAAGATGTACATGCTCTGGGTGTAGACCAGATGTAGCATGTGCCCTTTTTTTGGAACTGGGGACTTCCAGCCTCAGGACGATGTCCTTCATCAGCTGTTGCCTCTGATGAGGTCTTAGCCATGTTACCAGCCTCAGTCTGATCATGTGCTGATGCAGAAGAGGTGGCAGCCTCACCAGATATTCTTGTCTCCGTATCTACACTAGGAGACTGAACATTTAAACCCCTGTGCTGTGGGTTGTCAGAAGCATGTTGATCCTCTACCTCAATATCTGTGGTTTTCCCTTTAGGTAGTTGTTGGGGAGGAGGAGAGGCATGCAGCTGAGTCAGCACATTTGCAATTATAAGTGTTGGACTTTGGGGGGCATTTTCATGAGGAGATAGGGTATTATGCACCTGGGGAGAATGGTGTGTTTCAATGGCAATCTCCTCAAATGAGGAAGATTCCAGATTTGTGGGTACCCCTTCTTTGGTTGCTTCAGGTTCCTTTTGAGAGGAACCTGAGCGGCTGTGGCTGGGTGAGTCTCTGATACTACTGGGGGGTTTACACCAGTAAGTATATCCTGTCTTGGTGGTACAGGAGCATCTTCAGGGGACTCATCTTCCTGAATAGCTGTTTTGGTTCGTTTTGTTTTTGGTTTGGTGGGGACTTTGGATTTTGTGGTGGTGGCTGTGGGTTCCAGCTGCGTGGGTTTGCGCAGCTTGGCAGCCATTTTGAGTGATTGGTCAGAGTTGTGCCGGGAGTATACTTCAGGCAATACAGCCATAGCAGGGACTCCCAGGCCAACAAGTCCCTCAGCTTGAAGCTGGTTTTCAATTATGGCCATTATAAACCGAGGATATAATATCCAACGGTTAGAAAGTTGTTTTTGGGCCATATCCTTGAGCTCTAAGAATAGTATTTCAGAAAAATTTAAAGGTTGTTGCTCAAGGATAGAGTACAATACCTGTTGCCACCTTGTGGACATTTGATCCCATGATGAAGTCTTTGGAGCCAGGCAGACATTTACCATATGAAAGATAAGCCGTTCAGCATCCTGGAAATGTTTCTTCAATATGGTAGAGGCACTCAGGTTTGCCTTCGTATCCATGGTGGGCAAATGATAGATCAGTGGTGCCCTTTGGATAGCTAGTCGGGAAAGTGGCATCATCCAGATTGAGTGTTTGGCGAAGAATCTCTGGATTGATGACCACCTTTTGGCTATGGACAAACGAATGAAGTGACTCTGTGTCATTCTCCTCAGAGACAAGAGTGACGTTTGTCCAGAATTGGCTAAGGGATTCGGCATATATGGTGGGGTTTATCAGAAAGGCAGTTTGGTAAGGTGACTGGACCATTAAATCAATGGCGTTGTGAAACTTGGTCCAGAATGGTGATTTAGTAAGGTGAGCGACACAGTTGTGTCGTGGTTTTAGTTGCATGGTCGCCATGGATGAAGAGAGGGTACAGAGTTTTTGAACGTTAGGTTTGAGAGGAAAGGTGAGAAAAACTCTGGTGAGATAAGGGATTTATAGGGTAGGGTTATGAACCGACTGAAGGTTTTGGTGTTAGTCATCATTTGTTGAAACTGGTGATGACGTGGCATTAACTTCCAGAGATTCGAAATGACTGACCGTATTGGTGTGATCATCAGTTGTTATAAAACAGCTGAAGACTTGGGTTTAACCGTCAGACATTGAAACAGCTGAAGTCTTTGATTTAGTCTTCAGTAGTTATAAAACTACTGAGGACAATTCTGACTTCAGGTGGTGGTGAAACAACTGAGGACATGGTGTTTGTCATCAGTAGTTATGAAACTACTGAAGATAGTGGTTTTGTCATCAGTTGTTATAAACAGCTGAAGACTTAGTGGTAGTCTTCAGTAGTTGTAAACTACTGAAGACATAGCTGTGGCTTCAGTTGTTTAGAAACAGCAGTTGTGAAAACAACTGAAGAGAAATTACTCATCAGCTGTTGTCGTCAATTCATAGCTTTTCAGCTGTTTCAGTCTGACCTCCACATTTAAATCCGAATTTGATGTTTCATTGGTCATCAGTACTTATCTGCATTTCTGACATCAGCAGTTGTAGTTACATCAGCTGTTGTGATTTCATCAGCTGTTATAACTACATCAGCTGTTTTAACAAATGAAGTACTTATATATGACATGGTTACCAATGATCATCAGTATTTATTACTGAGATTATCGGTAGTTGTCACTTATTCTAGCTGCAGCATACCAAGCCTTAACACCAGGTTGTGGAAAGTTGAACTATCCAAAGGCTTAGTAAAAATGTCTGCAAGCTCATCAGCACTAGGAACAAATTTTGGATCAATCAGACCTTTTTCAAAACAATCTCTAATAAAGTGGTGTCTGATTTCAATATGTTTAGTCCTAGAGTGCTGGACAGGATTCTTGACAATACAAAGAGCTGAAGAACTGTCCATTAACAATGGAGTCTTAGTCTCAGTTATGCCATAATCCAATAATTGGTTTTGAAGCCATAATACCTGAGATGTACAACTTGCAGCAGCAATGTACTCGGCTTCAGCAGTTGATGTAGCAACTGAGGTTTGTTTCTTACTCTGCCAAGAAATCAAACAGTTGCCTAGGAATTGGCATCCACCAGAAGTTGATTTCCTGGTCAACTTACACCCTGCATAGTCACTGTCAGAAAAAGCAACTAATTTACCAGAATGTCTAGTAGAATACCATAAACCTAGAGATGGAGTGCCTTGCAAATATCTAAAGATCCTCTTGACTGCAATCAATGAGACTCCTTAGGTGCAGCCTGAAATCTAGCACAAACACATGTAGCAAACATAATATCTGGTCTAGAAGCTGTTAAGTACATCAAGGACCCAATCATACATCTGTAAAGTGTTTCATCAACCACTTTACCTTTCTGATCTGTATCCAGTTGTGTGGTGTTGCACATGGGAGTAGAACAAGGTTTACAATTTTGTAAATCAAATTTTTCCAAAAGATTTTTTGTATATTTGGACTGATGAATGAAAATTCCATCAGCCTTTTGTTTGATTTGCAAACCCAGAAAGAATTGTAATTCCCCCATTGCACTCATTTCAAACTTTTGTTGCATCAGCTTTGTAAAGTCATCACACAACTGTGGATCAGAAGATGCAAAAATAATATCATCTACATAAATTTGAACAAGTAATTATGCTGCCCTGCTTTCTTAATGAATAAAGTTTTATCTATGGTGCCTCTAGTAAAATTATTTTTAAGAAGAAAGTTTGATAATGTCTCATACCAGGCTCTAGGAGCTTGTTTCAACCCATAAAGAGCCTTATCAAGCTTATACACCCAATTAGGATGTTTGTTGTCCTCAAAACCTGGTGGTTGACATACATAAACCTCTTCTTTAATTTTCCCATACAGAAAAGCACTTTTGACATCCATTTGAAAAACTTTAAGATTTTGATAAGCAGCATAAGCTAAAAACAATCGAATTGCTTCCAGTCTGGCTACAGGAGCAAAGGTTTCATCATAATCAATACCTTCTTCTTGTGCAAACCCCTGAACAACCAGTCTGGCCTTGTTCTTAACAATAAGCCCATTTTCATCAGTCTTATTCCTAAACACCCATTTAGTGCCTATTGCACACTTACCTGGAGGTAGAGGAACCAGTTCCCACACTTGTTGTTTCTTGAACTGAAGAAGCTCAAGCTGCATGGCATCAACCCATCCATTGTCCTTTAAGGCAATGTGATAATTCTTTGGCTCTTGCTGACTAATGAAGAGAGCATAGAAGCAGAAATTTGACAATTGACTTCTTGTTGATACTCCAGCAGTGATATCACCAATGATTTGAGACATAGGGTGATTCTTCAGATCTTGTACACAATGAGATCAGTGCAAGTGTTTGTAGCAGGCTCAGCAGCAACAGATGGTGATGGTGAAGAATTTCCTTGAAACCAATCAGTTGATGGTAATTCAAAGGAAGTTGAAGTTGTAGAAATCTCATCAGCATTTGTTGTGGATTGTGCTGCTGGAGCTGCAGGAACATCAGGTCTAGCTGAATCAGGCAGTTGATCAGTAAATCTGAAGAGGTGAGTACTACTATCATCATCATCAGCACCAGCAGTACCACCAGGTGGAGAACTGTTGACAGGAGCAACAGCAGGAGTTTGATGAGGAGCATATTGTAGTATGTCCAAATCAAATATCTCCACGGGATTTTGTGGAATCTTGTCCTTTGGAGATTCATTAAACTTAACATGTAGAGTCTCTTCAACCATCTTTGTTCTACAGTTGAAGACTCTGTATGCTTTGCAAGTTGATGAATAACCAACAAAATATCCTGCATCCACCTTAGAATCAAATTTTGGAGTTGATCCCTTGTGTTGAGAATGAAACAAGGACATCCAAAAGCTCTAAAGAATGAAATTAGAGGGGCCAAATGATGAAGAACTTCATATGGAGTTTTCATCAACCTCTTATTCACTAGAGCTCTATTTTGTACATAACAAGCAGTATTGATAGCTTCAGCCCAAAAGGTCATTGGCAATCCAGAGTCAGCCAACATGGACCTTGCAGCTTCAATAAGGGTCCTGTTCTTTCTCTCCACTACTCCATTTTGTTCAGGAGTTCTTGGAATGCTAAAATGCCTCTTGATTCCCTTTGAGAGGTAGAACTCATCAAGTGTATTGTTTCTAAATTCAGTTCCATTATCACTTCTAATACACTTGACTGAGAGGGAATACTGCTTCTCAACATACAACACAAAGTTGATAATCTTCTGAGGTGCTTCATCCTTTGAATGCAAGAAGAAAGTCCATACAAATCTGGAGTAATCATCCACAATTACTAGACAGTATTTCTTCTTAGCCATACTCATCACTCTCACAGGACCAAAGAGATCCATGTGAAGAAGCTGTAAGCAGGCTGTGGACTTAGGTTCTTCTATGGAAGGAAATGAAACTTTGTGCTGTTTTCCTTTTAGACAAGCAGTGCAGTCATCTTCACATTTAACTCCTTCATAGGCAATCCCCTTACTAAACCATGGTTGATCAGCTGATTTATGTTTTTGAGATTAACATGACCCAGCCTTCTATGCCATAGTGTAGATTCTTGAGGGGAAGCCTTGGAAAATAGGCAAGGATGGCCTTTGAGATCTATTTTCTTAGAAAGATCTAAGGCATACACTCTTCCTGTCCTGTTGGCCTTAAGGAGAGTGTGTTTATCCAACACCTTGTCAATCAAACTCAGAACTTTGGATGACAGAATCCGGCAGTTCTGACTTGTGAAAAGAGCAACATGGCCTTTGTCACACATTTGACTGACACTCAAGAGGTTGTACTTGAGATTTTCCACATGGTTAACATCATCAAACTTTATTTCCCCATTGGAAACAAAGCCTTTGCCGATGATGTAACCCTTTGCATCATTGCCAAAAGATACAAATCCCTTCCTTCCTTGAGAGTAGTCATTAAGAAGTGATCTGTTTCCTGTCATATGCATGGATCCTCCACTGTCTACATACCAGATGCCTCTGTGGCATGTTGAAGAACCCTGCAGAACAAAGCAAATTAGTTAGATTTTGAGACCCAAACCTTTTTGGTTTTGGGCCTATTCACATCAACAGATGGTGGACTAACAATTTTGCTGAAAATAACAGCTTGAGAGGAAGAAGATGGTGGAGAAGAGGAATCCTTTGGCTTGGACCTCCTTTTCTGTGGATTCAACATAGGAACATCTAATTGGTTGACTCTTCCCAATAGATGTTGAACCATCATAACCAGCTGTGTCTGATTTTGTGATAAAGCTTTCAGCTCTTCAGACACATTAGCACTGGAGTTTGATAAGTTCTTATGTTGCACCTTCTTCTTTTGAGCAACCTCAGCTGTTACCTGTTTAACCCCTTCCTTTTTGGATTTCTTTTTGGACTTAAGGATTACAGGATTTGATGTTGCTGGTACAAATGTGGCTTTAAACTCATTTTTCATTTTAACCATTTTCTCTTTAATTTCATCTTTATGTTTGAGTTTGGATCCTCTTTTGTACCAACAATCATCAGTGAGATGATTAAACAAACCACATACTTCACATGGTTTCTTTTTCATCTTATGTTGATCATCAACTAAAGAGGATGAAACTACTGAAGACTTGCTCTTCAGTACTTTGGAAGCACTATTTGCTTTCTTGACTTCCTCTTTAGTAGTCTTCAAACTCTTTCTACTGACAGTTTTCTTCTTTTCAGTGCTGTCAGTAGTTGGAGCTTGAACTTCAGGAGTTAAATCTTGCTCTCCAGTCCTTTCAGGACTTTCAGACATAACTCCTGAGTTGACCAACTCTTTGATCATGTGAGTGTCAGCAATTGAACCATCAACATTAGCTGATAGGTTCTGAGAGGGCTTAGTGCTGACTTCAACTTTTGATGATGCTTTATCAAAAAGTGAATCACATGATGAGGTGGATTGGTTATTGCTTTCTCCATCAGATTTCACCTCTACTCTTGGAGCAAAATCTGTAGGAGGAGCAGTGTGATTATAACCAATGCCAAACTTCACATTGGAAGCTGATTGCTTACTAAGAAGCATCTCAAAACCTTTGCATGATTGCACCCATCGATCACACTCTACTTGGGTGACTGCAAGGGTTTCTTTAAGACTTTTCTGGTCTTCCAGAATAACCTCTAGCTTAGCCTTTTCATCATTTAATTGGCATTTAAGCTTATAAATCTCATCATTTTTGCTATTAATAGCAGACTTATACTCAGCTTGTCTTTTGGAAATTGTTTTCTCAAACTCAAGTTTTTCATTTATTAATGCTACATTTGCCTCTCTAATAGAGACAAAGGCAGCAATGCAAGATTCAGAACATAACTTGGCTTTAGCCTCTGAAGATACCTGAGTTACCTGTGAAGATGATGCAGTTGAGCAGGAACCCTCAGTTGATTCCAGAGCCATAAGTGCCAGATTTCCAAAAGGACTATCACCACCATGTTGATCAGCACTTGTGAACAGTTGTTCATGACCAGACATGTCATCTGGCAAGCTGCTCCAATCAACAACTTCTGGGGTGAAGAAGCTATGTTGTTGAGGTTGAGGGGGTTGATGAGATGGTTGAGGTTCTGGAGTGCATGAGGTTGTGGTACCATAGGAGCTTGAACTTGACTGGTTTGTGGCATGTAATAACATGGGTAAGGGTAAGGCATTTGACCCTGAGGAACAAAATATGCAGGAGATTGTAGTTGAGACTGATGACTAGAATTGACAGGATGTTGCCCTTTGTTTTGTTGACTATTGCTAGGAAAAGTCACAAAAGGTGCAGAGGAATTGATCCAGATGATCTACATTCTCTAGCAAAGTGTCCAAGCCTTTGGCATCTGTGACACCTCAACTTGCTCTTGTCAAAACCAACTTTGGTTTTGCCAGAGAGTCCTGGGAACTTTCTTCCAGTTCTTTTGTAGAACTTCTGAGATCTGATATTTATCAAGGCCATTTGGCTCAAAATATCCATCTCTTCTAAGTCATCATCAGCAATCCCCTTGAGATCATCCATGATGAAGCATAGATTGTCATTATTACACCCAGAAAATTGACTATCAACACTCACAAATGCTGAATCAGAAATGTTTGAAGAGAAATCAATATGCTCATCATACTGGCATTCAGATGAGCATATTCTGACTCATGACTAACCAGAGCAGTGTTGCCTGGTACAAAGTCCTCAGTGAGCTTACCAGATGAAGACAGTTTTCTCTTTTGTTCTATCTCTCTCTCAAATGTTAGCAATTTCCCATGAAGTTGGGTGAGAGATAGTTTGTCCAAATTTGCACTGGAGCGTAGGACAATGGTATATGTATCCCATCTCTCAGGCAGTGATCTGAGAAATCTGTTATTCATCTGAATATTAGTATACTCATGTTTGACCATTTTCAATTCAGAGATCAAACAAGAGAACCGCTCAAACTGTTGAGTCAGTGTCTCACCCTTCCTATGAGAGAATGTCTCATATTGTTGGGCAAGGATCTCTCTATTATTTGCCAAGACCTCATCTGTTCCTCCAAATTGTTCTTTCAAGGCATTCCAGAGGTCATGGGCAGATTCATAATGCATTAACCCAGAGTAAATTTCATTGGGTAGTGCCATGGCTAGAATTCCATGAGCTTTTGCATCTATCTCAAACAATTTCTTATCCTCATCGAGTATTGATCCTTCCTCTTCGGAACCATTTGATTGGTTTCCGGGTTATTCACCATAGGCTTGTGTGGACCATGTACCACTGATGTCCAACAACCTGAACTGTTAACAGACAGGTGATGGAGCATACGACGTTGCCATATGTTATACTCATTCCTAACCAGCATTGGAGGCTTGGTTGAGGAACCAGTATTGTGAGGATCATTGGAAGGAGTAGTCATTTTGGAACCAAAAACAATTTTATTCAAGCAAAAATTTAGACACACCACAACAAACTCAATGAAAACCAAGAATAAGTCTCAGAATGAATGATTTAAAAGCACAGAAAATTCAATCTCTATAACAGTTTCTTGCAAAAATGCTAATTCACTCAAACTTGGATCTTGAAGAGCAGTTTCAATGATCAATTATTAGATCGATCAATGATTAACCTGCTCTGATACCATTTGACAGGATCAAAGATCACAAGTTTAAAGTATTAGAGTGTAATGCAGCGGAATGAAGAGAGGAATTAGTCAAATTATAGCAAGAGTTTGTTTCTTGTAAGCAAATTCGAGAGAATATTTTTCTGTGATTAGGAATGTTTCAATAATGCCCAATATTATTGCTAAATCATTCACAGTTACAATAAGGTTGGCACTCCTTATATAGAGTGCAATCACTGCTGTAATCACGGGATAGTGATTACTGGCAGATTTAGTACAAAAATAACTAATACTTAATAAACTACTGAAATGTTCACAACTACTGAGAACATGTCAGAGTGCCAAGTATAAAACATAAAACTACTGAAAGGAAACTACTGATACTACAACGACTGAAGAACAAGCTCTTCAGTCGTTTTACAGAACTACTGAAAAGAAAGAACATAAAACTACTGAAAGTAAACCGTCACAACTACTGAAGAAGTCCTCTTCAGCTGTTGTGACAACGTCTGATACTTTGTCTTCAGCACTTGTCTTCAGACTTTGTCTTCAGTACTTGTCTTCAGACTTTGTCTTCAGCACTTGTCTTCAGACTTTGTCTTCAGTTGTTGTCTTCAGACTTTGTAATCAGTTGTTGTCTTCAGCTGTTGTGGACTTCAGTAGTTGTTGTGACGTCTGTGGGACTTAAAGGTTTTTCTGATCCGGCTCATTGGTTCTTTTGGTCCAACAGGGCTGCATCAAGCACCCAGGAAGTGGTATGAGACATTGTCTGAGTATCTTTGTAAACATGGATACAGGAGAGGTACTATAGATGGAACTCTCTTCATCAAAGGACAGGGAAATGACTTGTTGCTAGTTCAAGTATATGTAGATGACATCATCTTTGGTTCAACTAATCCAAAGCTCTGCAAAGACTTTGAGAAGCTGATGAAAAACAGATTGAAATGAGTTCAATGGGAGAACTCAATTTCTTTCTGGGAATTCAAGTGAAGCAGGTTGAAGATGGCATCTTCATAAGTCAGTCAAAGTATGTTCAAGACATACTCAAGAGGTTCAACATGACTGATTGTAAGATTGCTAAGACACCCATAGCCAGAAACCACTCCCTTGGACCTGATCTTGAGGGGGAGTGTGTAGATGAACATTTATACAGGGCTATGATTGGGTCTCTTATGTATCTTACTGCTAGCAGGCCTGATATCACGTTTGCTACATGTATTTGTGCAAGATATCAAGCCAACCCTAAGATGTCTCACTTAATCACTGTAAAAAGGATTTTAAGATACCTTAAAGGTGCTTCAACACTTAGTCTATGGTATCCAAAGAATCCTAACTTCAATCTGTATGCTTATACAGACAGTGATTATGGTGGTTGTAACATGACTGCAAAGTCTACATCTGTGGGATGTCAATTCCTTGGTGGAAGGGTTGTCTCATGGCAATGCAAGAAACAATCATGTGTGTCTGCATCAACTGCTGAGGCTGAATACATTGCTGCTGCAAGCTGCTGTGCTCAAGTGCTTTGGATTCAAAATCAGATGCTAGACTATGGATTTAACTTAAAAGAGACACCTATCCACATAGACAACAATAGTGCTATCTCTATCACTGAGAACCCTGTGCAGCACTCAAGGACCAAACACATGAACATCAGGTATCATTTAATAAGAGATAACTATGAAAAGGGATTAATTAAACTAGTCAAAGTTCATACAGATGAACAATATGCTGATCTGTTCACAAAAGCTTTTGATGAACAGAGATTTAAATATCTGATATCAGCTATTGGGATGATTAACTTTGAGTAGACTTTTTCTTAAAACTAATTCTAATTATTTCTTCTTAAAATATGTGTGTCCTAAGTTGTCTAGTTCATCACTTTCATAAGCTCATGTTTTCTTTGGATGTAAAAATCTTTTTGAAGGCTTTCCTTAGATTCTTGAAAATTTTCTGATACTTCGGAAGATAAAATTTTATCTTCGGAAGAAAATCATATCTTCAAAATAAATAACTGTCTAAGAGATTTTACCTTCGGAAGAAGTCTAAATCCATCTTCCGAAGCTTACAATCTTATCTCAGACACTTATTTGTCTTTAAGGACTTTTTCCTTCCGAAGCAAAATTAACTCTCGGAAGCTTTGTTGATTCCTACACAAAGCATCCAAGTGTTTATTTCTCTTCCGAAGCATAAATTTTCAAGACTCTCAGGAAAATCTTCCGAAGCCATTTTAGCTTCGGAAGCTTTTTCATTAAAACTTCCGAAGACAATTTACCTTCGGAAGCTTTTCGAATTCCAAGAAAACTACTTTTTGAGCAAAAGTAAACTACCTTTTCAGAGGTGGGACCGACTTTTGGATTTCAAAGTTTATCCTCTTTCATTAACTTTGGTTCAAATCCCTTTTCACATAAATACCCAACGGTTCCCCCTCTTTCTCACTATCTTCCTCAATTCCACTATTCCTCTAACCTAAATTCTCTAAACCGCCTTTGCTTTCTACCTTTCTTCACTCTTAAGCTTCTGAAATGGCCAACCTTAACCGCAGAAACAACCCAGATTTCTCCATGCAACTTCACAGGCAACATAATCAAGTTGCTCTGTTAAGCTCTGAGAAAGATGCAAGTTTCTCAGAGATTTGCCAATTCTTAACTCTATCCAACTATTTCACCTCCCTGACCATTGATCCTACTTTGCATGAGGATCACTTGCTTGAATTCTGGAAGACCTGCCAAGAGGTCATTATGGATGGGGAGAAGGCACTGTCTGCCACAGTGCAAGGGAGGACAATCTTCATCACTCCGACCATCATTAACCATCATTTGCAGCTGGATGATGACGAAGGTGAGTTGTCTTTCCTAAAGGAAGCTGTTAATCATTCCTTTGAGCAGATGGGCTATGAGGGAGATTTCTCTGTAAATACCTATAGGAAAGGGAAGGTCTCATCCCAGTGGAAATACCTGCTCCATGTGGTTATCCACAGCTTATCAAACAAGCATGGTGGATGGGACCAGATTCCTGAGGATCTCTCCTTTATAGTTCATGGAATGGTTCAGGGGGTCAAGTTCAGGTATTCTCAATTTGTTTATACTAATTTACTTGCAAACTTGGACTCCTTAGAGTATTACATGTTTCCTAGATATGTTCAACACATTCTCAACTGTGAACTGGGCTCACAATTGAAGGAAACAAGTAATATTCTTAAATTGGGACAGATGAAGCCCGACATCTTTAAAATAATGAAGAAGCCAACTGTAGGCTTCTCAGGGGTAGAAACAGCCCTAGTCCCCAAAATGTTAGAGCTCATTGCTCAAGGTGACAACCTAGCAACACAAGCTAGTGTTGAACCCACACCTTCTTTTTCTTTACCACTAAAAAGACCACAAATAACCCTCACCTACCAAAGAAAATCCAAACTAACCCCTGCTCAGGCTATTGAGTCTGTGCAGGTCCCCATACACTCAACCTTACAGGAGGAAGTGGACACTAGAGCTCCCACTTCCCCTGAGAAGCAAACCACTCCCATTTCTTCACCTATCAGGGCTGAGGTTCCTCATGCTCACCCTGATGAGCTCACAAGCCCAACAGCCTTAAGCCTTCACTCTGAGTCTCAACACTCAAGTGAACAACCTTTAGGGGACAGTTACCATCCCCAGCCTTTAGATCTCAACCAACCAATTCCCAACCTATCCTTCTATACTGATGAAGACTTAGGATTCAGTGAGTACCATGAGTCTCTCTTCTCCTCCCCTACTCAAAGAGAGATGAGTACCACTGATTCTCATCAGTCTATCCCACATCAGTCACCTGTTACTGAGGTGGACACTTCTGAACATGTTCAGGATGTCCATATGGAAGAGGCTCTCACTTCTGAAAGTGATTACATCATTAAGACCTCAACCATGGCAACTCAGCCCACTATCATCTCAACTGAGATTGCTAGTGAGCAGAGGAAAACCAACAGCCAAGAACCTCAAGCTGGTGGTGAGAGAGAGAGGACTTTGGTCCAATCATCTCATCCCCCAATGATTCTTCTGATATAGAAGAGGGGAATTTGAGACTAAAGGTGCAAAAACTGTCAAAAACATGCTCCTATTTAGTCTCTAAGGTTAGTCACCTTGAATCTCAGGTGACTACCTTACAAAATAGGGTCAATGATCAGCAACTTCAGATTTCATATCTAAAGGAAAAACTAGCTGGGAGACCTTTAAGGAGAGCTCAACCAGGAACACAAGAACCTGTGGAAGTGATTGACTTATCCTCCAGCTCACCTATGCAAGTGGGTGATGCTACCAAAAAGGGGGAGAAAGTTATTGCAACCACAGAACCTGGGAGTTCTTCATAGAGAATGGACATAGAGGACTCACCATCCTCACTTGCTGTTGTGCATTCTCAGCAACTTCCTCAAGTTCACATTAATATGGACTCTATAGACTCTATCATCAGGAGTCTCTTTGAGGAAGGTATACCAAGGGCTGTTTCATCTCCACCACAAGGAACTGCAAACTACATCATAAGGTGGAGGTATGATGCTGACAGAAGAGCCCTTATCCTTCACAGAGTTCAAGGGCAACAAGAAGTTTTTGATTTTCAAAGCCTGAACTTCTATGAAAGATTGGATCTAGTCAACATGCCACTTGTCAACCCAAGCAACTCAAGACAAGCTGACAGATTGGCTCAAAGAATCCAAGATAGGATCCTTGCAGAGTTCACTCTAAGAAGGAGACTTAGGCAATCAGGCAATGTCATTGGTCAACTGGATGTTGAGGTGGACCCTAAGATTAGTTTCATAGGGGAAAATTTGACTGAAGGCCCAGTGGCAGAACCTGAGACCCCTGTCTCATCATCAACAACTGCTATAGAGGTTCAAACTCCTTCTGAGACACCTGCTGGTGAAGGTGTTTCTCAGCCTCTCTCTGGCCAGAGCATGGAAGCTACACCAAGCAATGAAGGCCAAGCCTCTATCCACCCTGAGTCACAAAGGTTTGTGGGTGACAAAGGGAAAAGGATAATGACTCCTGAGGAAATTGAGGAGGAAGAGAGAGAGAGGAAAAGGAAGCTAAGGGGAGAAAGTTCCTCTGGGTAATCAAGCTTTATGCAAGCTGCAATCAGGGCTGCCCCCAGACCAAATACTCAAGATGATGAGTTAAGGGCAGTCAGAATTACTTATTTACAGACCAGGAACTATGATATTGATGAAATCATCTCCCTCCCCTTAGAAGAACTGAATGAACTGGCTGACATGGAAGTGTCAAGAGAGATGAAAGAAAAAGAGGATGCAAGGCTACTTCTCCAATTCAAAGAGGAGAGGAGACAGAAAAGACTCTACAAGCATGCTCCCACTCTCTCTCCAGTTCAAGAAAGTCCTGCACAGGAAGATGTGGCTCCACAAGAACCTCAGGTAGACAAAGAAAAAGATAGGATCAAGATGATCAACTACCTGAGTGCCACAGGCTTCTATCAGGCAGATGCACTTCTTCCCCTGTCCTATGACTTCATGGAGTTTGAGTGCCTAAAGCAACTTGAACTTGAGCTAGTCAAAGAAAGAAAGACAACTAAAAGGAAGCTAAGGGAAGAAGCTGCAAAGTCAAGAGCCATCATCCAAAAGAGTGTAAAGAAGTCTACTGACAGACAAAGGATGATGAGCTTCTTGAAGCTGTATGGAATCTCCGGAAGGAGACTTGGCCCTATGTCTTTATCCACAATGGATGAGCATATAAGGGTGATCAAGCAGAAGATTAAGAGTGGTGAACTGATTGACTTACACTATCTTCCAAGTCAAGTCCCACCTGAAGTGGAGGTTAAGTTTGAACAACCTGAGACACCTCAATCCGGACCTCCAGCTGAACCTCAGCAAGCTTCATCTTCTGATCCAAGGCAGGGTCAAACTCCCTCTCCTTCTGAACCTATG
Organism: Flaveria ramosissima; assembly: GCA_025215565.1. Taxonomy (NCBI): domain Eukaryota; kingdom Viridiplantae; phylum Streptophyta; class Magnoliopsida; order Asterales; family Asteraceae; genus Flaveria; species Flaveria ramosissima. The sequence goes on from CM046041.1 coordinate 60,563,576, forward strand.
AGGGAGGAACACCTAACGGAGAAAGACAAGGATGATCAACAAGGTGCTGCAGACCAGTCTTCTCAGTTAAAGTCATCTAAGAGGAAGAAGAGAATGGCTTCTAAACCAAAGTCAAAGAAGAAGAAGCCTAAGTCATCTACCTCTATACCTCAGACTGAATCAGATCAACCTGAGGAAGTGCATGATGAGGCAGCCCAATCAACTCCTATGCAAGTGGCTCCTCTAACAACTGAGACACCCATCTTGTCCTGGACTTACTCTACCAATCCAGAAAGATGGCATGTAGTCAGAGATCAAGGTGTTAAGAATGTCTACTCTTGGCAAGACATAATAAACTTACCTCTGCATGATCTCTTTGAGATGAGAAGATACTATGAAGGTCTTGATGATCCTGACCATCTAATGAAGAAAGGAATGGTCATGATTGTACTGAAGACCACCAACATCTGAAGATCTTCTAAGTGTTTTGGTAGCATCAGCCTAGGGGGAGTTTGTAAGGATTCCTTAAGTCTGATGCAACCCAAAACATCCAATATGTCTCTGCAACATGCACTAAGTACTGAAGTGAAGAATGCTTCGGAAGTTTTACACAATACACTAGAAAATACTCTAAGTGTAAAATCTTCCGAAGCCAAGACCAATATCTTCCGAAGCCAAACATGAAGTCTTCTGAAGCCTCAGAGACAAAGTCTTCCGAAGCTTCAACCTATGAAGACAGATTTCTTCCGAAGACTTTTAGTACACATGCTTTATCTGATGTACTATTCCATAAAGCACCTTTCCGCTGCATCTCTGTAAAGTCACCAACTTACATGAGTTGGTGAAAAGGTCCATGCTTTTGGTAACTGTACATTGAGGTCTTGAGTCTGTAACTTTCTACTTTATGTACTTTATCCTTTTTGTAATAGATAAGGATGTGAGCTATGGCATGTCATAGTCACAAGGTCAAAAGGCAGATATGCCTTTTGATCCTACAATTGATTTTGTTAGTGTCTAGTCAATTGTATCCAGCTGGCTTTCAAAGTATAGTCGACTGTAGGTTGTAGTATAAGTATTTCAAGTTCTTGTATCTTTCTTTATGCTTTGTAACACTTGTAAAAGAACTTGAGAAAGCAATATACTGCCTCCTTGAAACCCAACTCTCTTGTTCTGTCTCTTTACTTTACTTGTGTTCTTAGTATCATACTTGGTTAATCCAGTTCACTGTTTGATCAAAGTTTAGTTGCTCTCCTCATTGTGTTGTTGTGTTGTAATTTGTTCAAGCCCTTAAACGGTCCTGCAAGTACTATATTGTATGGCAATCCCTTTTGAGTTATAGAATGAGTCAAGAACGTGGTTCTTAAACTCAGTCCCTTGATCACTTCTAATTATTTTAACCTTGTGATCAATTTGATTTTCTATTTTAAGAATAAAAGATTTTAAAGTTTTAGCAGTTTCATTTTGGTTCTTAAAAAGAATACCCATGTAAATCTAGTAAAATCATCAACAATCACAAGGCAGTATGATTTCCTTCCAATGCTCATTATACTTGTGGGACCAACTAGATCCATGTGTAGTAAGTGTAATGGAGTGGTGATGGAGTTAACAACTTTGAAGTTATGAGATGCCCGATGTTGCTTCCTTTTCAAACATGCAACACAGTTATCTTTGCAGAAAAATTCCTTTTTAGTCAAACCATGTACCAAGTTATTTTTAGCCAATTTATTCATTGTCTTAAAATTTACATGACACATTCGTTTATGTCATAATATTTACATGACACTTTCGTTTTGAAAGAAAGCATGATACTTCACCCATTGAGGAAGCATTGTTCATATCAAGCTTGTACATATCCCCTTTCTCGGGAGATCTAAGAAGCACCAACTCCTGAGGAATTGTCATCCCGGGTTTGAGGATATTGCACTCATGTTCTATGAAGGGCATTTGATGCTTTTGATCACAGAACTGAGAAACACTTAACAGGTTGTGTTCAAGCTGTTTGACAAAGTGAACTTTGTCAACTTTTAATTTTCCATTGGATATACTTCCTCTGCCAGAAATATATCCTCCGGCCTCACCTCCAAACTAGACAGAACCTCCATCATAATGTTGAAATTGTTGAAGGAGAGATCTGTTCCCTGTCATGTGCTTGGAGCATCCACTATCCACAATCCAAACATTGTTATTCTTGTCATATGGATGTCCTTGCACATAAGATGAGACGATTAGTTTTGATTGGAAACCCAAGCCTTGTTAGTCTTGGGTTCTTCCAATGATAGTGACATAATTGAACCAAAAGTTATGCATAGGGGTTCAATGGATGTCTTTGAAGAAGAGGTTTGGACTGCAGCATCTTCCTTGATCTTCCATTCCATCCCTTGGTTGATCATGGAGGATGAGCTTGTTGAAGCTTTTGCAGCATGGCATTCTTCCGAAGCTTCTTTCTTTTCAGAAGAAGCCTTCACCACCTTTTCTTCTAAAGTAGTCTTCTTTTGGGATGGTTGCAAGGGTACTCTTTTATTCTTTTGAGTCTTGACAACTTTAGCTTCCGAAGCCATTTTCCCTTCGGAAGAAGGACTTTCTTCCGAAAGCAACCTTGCTTCGGAAACAAGCTTTCCCTTTTTCATCACTTGAACCATTTGATATGGTCCAAATGAGAAACCTTCCCTGACTCCTTTCTTTTTAACATTATTTGCATAATGTGTGCTAGCAGGATTGTAGTAACAATCTTTGGCCATATGGTTTTGCAGACCACACATTATGCATGCCATGTTAATCTTTTGGGAATTTGAGATTGTTGTTTCTTGTTCTTTTTCTCTTCATCAGCACCCTTCCCTTTATCTTCTGATCCTTTGGTAGGACAGGAGTGCTGGTACTACACTTCTTTCTTGAATCAGAATTTCCTACCACCTGGAATCCAGCTGAGATGAATACACCCTTTTGCTTTGGGTCTATCTTCAGCTTAAACTCAGCCACTTTCTTGGCAGTTTTTCTGGCTGCCTTAGCTCTGCTTTTTCTGGATTTGGTGATCAGGGGTTGATCATCACTGGTAGGAGTGGGTAAAATTACCTGGTTCTTCCCTGTGATGGTCTCCATGGTTGCATCACTCTTTGACTCATGAGAAGGTGGATCAGCAGATGGAACCTCTTGGTCCTCAGTATCACACCTTGGTTGTCTTATAGACTCATAAGAGTCTAGTGGAGCAATTTCATTGGTTCCCAACCCACCTTTGTTTTGGTAACAAAGTTTTGAGTGAGAGGATGATGCAAGAATGGCTTGGAAGTTTTGCTCAAAAATAGCATACTTCCTGGCTTGAGCCTCAACTGTGACAAGCTGGGCTTGAGCCTCAGACAATTTGGATATTAAATCCTTTATTTGAGTCTTATAGTTTGTGTGTTGATGTTTTAATAAGGACACAGTTTTCTCCAACTCCTTAATTTTTCTTTTTAGTCAGATTCAGCCCTTTTAAAATCAGATTTTAAAACATTTAAAGACTCAATATCGGATTTTATCTCCATATTCTAGTCCTGGTACAATTTAACCTTAGCAATACAGGCAGGAGTACAGAGATGTTCGTATACCTTATTGTCATCTGTTCCGGCCATGAGTGCTTGAGCAGGAGTCACATCCTGTACCATGAAGCTCCAATCATTTTCTTGAGTCATTGCAGTTGTTTCTGTTGACTTTCCAGTGGGCTTTGGTGTAGAGGGATGTGTGGAGGCCTGTGGGGTTCCCGGATCAGACTTGGGAACCTTGCATTCCCTTGCAAAATGGCCAAGTTGGTTACAGTTTTAATATTTGGCTTTGGTTTTGTCAAACCCAAATTTGCTGTTGATTGGGTTCTGGGGAAATTGCCTTCCAGTTCTCTTGAAGAACTTCTTTGCTCTATAGGTTAAGAGAGCCATTTGTTGGACTATGTCCACATATTCCACGTCATCTGGGCTGAAGCACTCTAGATCATCAAAGCAATACTGATAGTCACTAGAGTGCCCATTTCTTGAGACTAAAGCATAATTGTCCTGAAAGGAACTTTGCTGAGCTTGTTGAGACCTTGGAGTCTCAAGAAATGTGATGTATGGCCTAGAAGAACAGAATGGCTGCTGGGTGTAAGTCAGGTACTATTGAGGTTGGGAGGGTCCTGAGCCTTCAGCAACCATTAATGCGTTGCTAGCAGGAAGACTCAAGGGTCTGCTTGTTTGATGGCCTCTCTTGTTCTCCATTTCCAAACGGTATCCATCAAGGATGCCATAGAGTTCGGTCATGGTGAGGGTGTTCAAATTTTTTGTTCTCTTTATGCAGACACAGTAGAACGTCCACTCATTGGGGAGTGCACTCATGAACTTTTTTGTGAGATCTTTAAGTTCAAGGGCAATTCCCACAGACTGAAGGGAAGAAATGAGGTCCATGTACCTGAAGTATTGCTAGCTGAGGGTCTCTCCAGCAATGTAGGTGAATTTCTCGAACTACTACTTCAGTGAGTCCTTCTTGGAGTCATTGGAGCTGGAGTACATGTGAGCAAGTGCATCAAACAGTTCTTTGGCTGACTTCCAATGCTCAAACCCCACCATGATGGAGTTAGGAATTGCAGTCATGAGAACAGTCATAGTATTACTGTCAATGTCCAGCTTCTTCCGGTCCTCATCAGAGTAGTCTTCAACGGCTTTCTCTATCATTGCATCATTTCCACCTGCCACCTTTGGCTTATACTGGCCATTGACAATAGATTGCCACATCTTGCTGTCTTGATACCTGATGAAGCCTTCCATGCGTCTGCTCCATGACCTGAAGTTTTCAGGGGTGATGATACGTGCTTTAGTCATCGTCCCCATCTCTACTTCATACTTGTTGAGGGCCATTTTGAGTGTGGTGTAAGGAGGAGTGAAAACAGGTTGATTAGGATGGTAAGATCTCACAATCAAGAGCCTAAAAAGCTCTTATTCCAATTGCAGGATCGGGTTTTTGTCACTTAACACTTGGATTTCTCTCAAACTCACTTATACTACACTCAGACCAGATGAAGTAGAATCTCATCTAAGAGTTGATAATAATATAATAAGTAGCAAAGAACACAAAGAAATAATATTGAAGGAACTTTTATATATTACTTCTCAACTCAAAGTATTACAAGACTCTTACAAGCATCAAACAAGAGTTACAATGAGAGACTATATATACTAGATCCTGTAGCCGGATATACTTTGATACCAGCTGACCTAAGACTAAAGCATATACTACAATGCTAAAGTTAAGGTATCTTAGATAAAGTATTATCTAAGATATGGTAGTCATGACATGTCCATGACTTACCTTTTGTCACCAACTAAAATTGGCAACTGTACTAACTGATAAAGGTAAACAGTGGAATAAAGTATGGTCAACTACATGGCTTTTGAGAAAACGCCATGCAGTATCTCAGAGGTCTGTAGCGGAGTGTCAGAGAGACCATACTTATGTCCACTGGATAATAGTAGTGTCTTCTGAAGGTAAGTTGGCTTCGGAAGAACAAGTTCTTCCGAAGCCACTTATACTTCGAAAGAGGCTACTATACTTTTGAGGCTTGAGGACTTCTTTCATACTTCGGAAGTTGACTTCTGATCTTTCACTCTAAGTCTTGATCTTCAAAAGTGAATACTTTGACTTCGGAAGTTGGAGTTTTTCCTTCGGAAGTTGATCTTACACTTTGTCTTCGGAAGAACTCCTTTTCCTTCGGAAGTTTCACACTTAGCTTTGGAAGTCCTTTATTAGTTGCACCAAAATAGTCTAAGTGATTTGGTTTTGGTTGCACCAGCCTTTCTAGATCCAACATCCTAGGAATGGATTGGTTGGCGGATTACGAGGCGAACATTGTGTGTCGCAAGAAGATGATTCGATTGACAGCGCCTGGCGGGAGTTCGGTGACGGTTTATGGTGATCGAGTCACGACGATCCCGAAAGTGATTTCGTTGGTGGTGGTGGGAAAGTGCATGAGGCGTGGATGTAGTGCTTACTTGGCCTACGTGACGGATGTGGATACGCCAACACCACAACTGTCCGATGTACCGGTTGTGTGCGACTTTCCAGACGTGTTTCTAGAAGACTTACCAGGAGTGCCACCGGACCGCGAGATTGAGTTCCAGATCGACTTGATACCGGGTGCCCAACCTGTTGCTAAGGCGCCGTATCGTTTGGCTCCGACGGAGATGAAGGAGTTGATGGAGCAACTACATGAGTTGCTTGATAAGGGGTTCATTAGACCGAGTATCTCTCCTTGGGGTGCTCTGGTCTTGTTTGTGAAGAAGAAAGACGGTAGTATGAGGATGTGTATAGACTACCGTGAGCTGAACAAGTTAACAGTGAAGAATTGGTACCCCTTACCGAGAATTGATGATCTGTTTGATCAGCTCCAGGGTGCCAGTTGGTTCTCGAGGATAGATCTTCGATCTGGTTACCATCGGTTGAAAGTGAAGGAGCAAGATATTCCTAAAACAGTTTGTTGCACGCGTTATGGACACTACGAGTTTCTCGTTATGTCTTTTGGTTTAACCAACACGCCAGCTGCTTTTATGGACTTGATGAATCGAGTGTGTCGGGCGATGTTAGATAAATCAGTGATTGTATTGGAGGAGCATACCGCTCACATTCGGGAAGTATTGGAGACGTTGAGAAAGGAGAAGTTGTATGCTAAATCCTCCAAGTGCGCATTTTGGTTGCGCGAAGTTCAGTTTTCGGGTCATGTAGTGAATCCCGAGGGGATTATGGTGGAACCGGCACAGGTGGAGGCGGTGATGCAATGGAAGTCTCCGAAGACACCATCCGAGATTCGTAGTTTCTTGGGTTTGGCGGGCTATTACAGAAGATTCATCCAAGACTTCTCTAAGATAGCTTCCCCACTAACCAAGTTGACCCACAAGGATGTGAAGTTTGTATGGGGCAAAGATCAGGACAAGGCTTTTGAGGAGTTAAAGGTAAGGTTGAGTCAAGCTCCAGTCTTGTCATTACCCGAAGGGAGCGAGGATTTGGTGGTTTACTCGGATGCTTCCTACTCGGGGTTGGGATGTGTGTTGATACAAAGGGGAAAGGTTATAGCCTATGCAACCCGACATTTAAAAGTTCATGAGGTCAATTATCCTACTCATAACTTTGAGCTAGCAACCGTGGTCTTTGCGTTAAAGATTTGGAGGCATTATTTATACGGGACGAAGTGCACCATATTCACTAACCACAAGAGCTTGAAGTACTTCTTCGAGCAGAAAGATCTGAACATGAGGCAGAGGCGATGGATGGATCTCATAAAGGATTATGAAAGCGAGATCCATTACCATCCGGGCAAAGCCAACGTGGTGGCGGATGCCCTTAGCCGAAAGGAGAGACTCGAGCCGATTCGGATGAAGGCTTATCAGTTGGTTGTGACCTCTGATGTAATGAAACAGGTCAAGGAGTTTCAAGATGAGGCATTGAAGGAAGATCATCTTAACTCTGCAAGAATGAGAGGTCTAGTCGCGGAATTGGGTGAAAACACACTCGGTGTTAGGACCCGATTCAGACGAATATGGATTCCTCTATTCATCCCGGTGCTACAAAGATATACCAACACATGAAGAAGGACTATTGGTGGCCGGGTATGAAACGCGAGTGGCAGAGTATGTGAGTAAGTGCCTTACTTGTTTACAAGTGAAGCCGAGCATCAGAAGCCGTATGGGAAGATCCAACCTTTGGATATATCGGAGTGGAAGTGGGAGCACATCACCATGGACGTTATTACAAAGCTATCGCGTACCGCGCGAGGGTATGATGCTATATGGGTGATAGTTGATCGTATGACAAAGAGTGCTCACTTCCTACCGATCCACGAGACATATTCATCCAAGAGGTTGGCGGTCTATTCATCAAGGAGATTGTGAGTCGTCATGGTATGCCGGTGTCTATTGTGTCTAATCGTGACACCAGGTTTACATCTAAATTTTGGAAGAAATTCCATGATGCGATGGGGATGAGGTTACATATTAGCACGGCTTATCATCCTCAGACGGATGGTCAGTCAGAAAGGACGATTCAGACGCTGGAAGATATGCTTCGGGCCTGCGTCATTGATTTTGGAGGAAGCTGGGATGACCACTTACCGTTAGCTGAGTTCTCATATGACAACAGTTATCATGCCAGTATTGGTATGCCCCCTTACGAGATGCTATACGGTAGGAGATGTAGAACGCCCGTGTGTTGGGGTGATATTGGTCAGAAGGAGTTGCTAAGTATTGAAGTAATTGAGGCTACAACTGAGAAACTTGAAAAGATCAAAGCCTTTATGAAGGCAGCCAAGGATAGGCAGAAGTCGTATGCCAATAAGAGACGTAGACCGATTGAGTTCCAGGTGGGTGATAGAGTTATGTTGAAAGTCTCACCTTGGAAGGGTATCATTCGGTTTCGAAAGCCGGGCAAGTTAAGCCCAGGGTCCATAGTGCCTTTCCGACTCATTGCCCGAGTAGGAGAGGTAGCCTATAGACTAGAGCTACTAGATGAGTTAAGTGGACTTCACCTAACATTCCACGTATCTCATCTAAGAAAGTGTTTAGCAGAAGAGGATATGATTGTCCTTTGGAGGATATCGAGGTAGATGTACGGCTCAATAATGTGGAGCAACCAGTGGCGATCATAGATCGTAAGGAAAAGAGGTTGAAGAATAAAGTGGTTCCTCTTGTGCGTGTATAGTGGAAGCACAGAAAGGGATCTGAGTCTAAGTGGGAGATTGAAGAGGAGATGAGACAGCATTACCCATATTTGTTTGAGGAATAACAGGTTTCGGGGACGAAACCTATATAAGGGGGTGAACTTGTAACACCCGGTTATTTTAAAGGCTCAAAAGAATGAATAAAAGTGAAGGAAAAGAAGGAAATGCAATTTAACCCAAGCCAAGGGGTTAAAAGTGTCAAAGGGACAAAACATTGAAAGTTGGTGAATAAAGGTGGTATGGCCGCCTAAATGGTCACACCATACCTTTTCATTTGGATTTTTAGTGAGAGAGAAAGAAGAGCAGAAGCTGAAAACTCTCGGTTTTAGAGAGAAGAACTAGTAAAGATTGAATTCAAGGTAAGAGTTCTTGGTTTTGTGATGTTCTTAACTGGCCTTGGCCTCGGTTGTATGCTTATGTGTGTTTGTGTGTTCGGTTGTGTCTGTTTGGTGGGTTTCTAGGGGGTAGAACTCGATTTGCATTCGGGTTTTGAAGGAAGCCATACCCAAGAGCTACTAAGGTGAGTTCTAGAACCCCCTTTTTACTCGTTTTAACTTATTTTGGGGCTGAAAGTACAGTTATGAAATTTTTATAAAATGGGTTTTTCACCCGTATGTTTATGTGTGTGTGATACGGGTGGGTTTTGATTTGGGCGATGTATGTGTTGTGATGATGTTATGAATGTGTTTCTAAGGCTTAGAATGTATGAATTAAGCTTAGAACATGTTAAATGATGATTGGGGACTGAATTTAGTGGTTTTAAGTGTGATATAGACTGCCCATGCGCCTAAATAGTGGCCCATGCGCCCAACGGTATAAACTACCTAAGTGTCCCCATGCGCCCAAGTAGTAGCCATGCGCCTAGAAAAAGCTGAAATTGACTAAGTGCCCATACGTACAAGAAGCCCATGCGCCTAGGCACTCGTGCGTCCCAATAGTGCCCATGCGCCTAGAATTGCCCAGATTTGGTTAAGTGTTGCCCATGCGCCCCAATAGTGCCCATGCGCCCAGAAGTTTCCCATGCGCCTAAGTATTCCCCATGCGCCTGCATAGTGCCCATGCGCCTAAGACTTAGATTATTTTTCTGATTTTTAGGGAAAAGTGAAATGTAGGCTTTGACTTGGGATGTTCCCGGGGGTAAAGTAAGTTGACTTTTGATGATGTATGGGCTATGTTATGGCATGTATGATGATTGATATGTCATGTATGATGGTGCCTTGTATGGTGATGTTTTGTATGATTATGTTTATGTTCCTTATTATGTATGTTTATTTTTCGTGGCTTTACGTGCTATAGTTGTGAAAGAAATGATAAAGTAATATGTAACGTAAAGTGGAAGATAATGAAAAGAGAAACATAATGATAGAGTGCATGCATTAATGAAAGTGAAAGTAAAGAAAGTCTTGCAAGCAAATGTATGGAGTTGCACGACTCTAAAATGTCATAAGCTCAACTGTGTGTGGTTTAGCTAACCCATAAGGATACACACAGGGGTCTAGTCTTTGTGACTGACTAGTTGTATAGTACATGGATTGTAGTGAATACTCACCCAGTGTTGGTGCCAGGCTATGTGCGTTATGGAAGTCATTTATGATCTTCGACCCAGTACCCACTTTGTGCATACGTTTGGGGTGTAGTATACAGATGGGATCTTTGTCGCTTGCCCCAGTGCTGGTGCCAGGCTATGTGCGTTATGGAAGTCATTTATGATCTTCGGCCCAGTACCCACTTTGTGCATATGTTTGGGGTATAGCTGATGACATTGATCTGGAAAGAAGTAAAGAAAGAAAGTGATGAACAGTAAAGGAAGATAATAATGATATTATCTATATGTACGTACGATGTGTGATCATGTACGAAAGTATAGAACGGTTTTGAAAGAAAGTAAAGTATGTTTTATTTTAAAACTATAACTCACTCAGCAACGCTGACTTTTATGTGTTTCCAGTTGGCAGGTAATGGTTGCTGAGGATGGCACGGGGTGGATACTTGGCTCATTTTGGATGGCATTCTTTTGTATAATGTTTTTGCATTGTAATACGAACAAATGACGTTTTGTAATGAATGTTGTATTATTTTGCAAAAGCAATTATAATGAAATGAAATGGTTGTTTAAATGTTTCCGCTGCAATGTTTTATTAAAGTTAATGTAAATATATGTTTTATGTGCGATGATTGACCAGCTGTAGGCGTCCCGGGAACGGGGCCTTACATGCTCAAGCTCCAATTCCCTCTTTGGTTTTTGATCAAAATTCAGATTTTATGTTTTCATACATTAACTACTCCCCCTAAATTTGTGATTAATGATAAGATGTTGCATTTATCATAAATTTATGTAGATGAATAGCATGAAAGGCATATGACAGTCCAAAGGTTATAAAACAAACTAAGCTAAAAGAAATAAAACTTGATAAAAGAATTATTATTTACATGCATATAATCATATATAATGGGATCATACTATGACACTAAGCTTCTTCCTGTTTGATTTGTTTGATGAAGTGTGATTTGATTCTAGTCCTGATTGCAAAAACAAGAGTATTGTATCAACTAGGCATGCTGTTTATCATGGTTTAATGTTTATTAGTGATTAACTGTTATGGGCTCCACATTCAATTCACATTAGAGTTTGTCCTCCATTTGTGAGTCAATTAATTATTTTCTCACACTTAGAAACTATTTACATTAAGTTATAAATTCTATATTGAGACAAATTTGATGTCTCATTAATGCATTGTTGCTATAGCTCTTTAGATAATATACAATTGATCATAATGGATTCTTTTGAGAGCTTAGATATGATCATCATCAGGTCACCAGGTCTTTACTTTTTTAAAACAGAGGTGCCTTTAACCCAGGTCTTTGTTTACACAAAATAGAGAGATGATGAGGATCATACTCTATACACCAGTTGGTTACAGAGGTATAACAAGGTGTTCATAAACCCAGGTCTTTGTTTACACAAATAGAGGGAATATGATTTGCAAAGATAGAAGTTATAAAGTGTTTTACATAGTGTGCTTGGGTGAGTGAGTTGATCAGATCAAGATAAGACTTACTTGCTTGATCCTCAAAATGGAGTTTCCCACAGACAGTCACCTTTCATTATGTTAGGCATGCTCTTAGTGTAGTTTCCACTCAAGATGAACCTACTCACATATCAAAGTACTTCTGATCAGATTTAAATTAAGCTAAGTATTCAGGAAGTAAACAAAGGCATAGTGTACTATCATTTCCCATACATATGACATGCTAAATCAAAATACATAATAAAGAAAGACTAATTTTTTTTTGTATTTTTATGGTTTTCTGAATGTTTTTGGATTTTATAGATTACTATTTACAAGGATAGTCACATGCTTTTCTTTGTTGATGATGATCAATCCAAGTTAATCATGCCTAAAGACTCAATTAAAAAATTAAATCTAACTAAATCAAAGGCTTTAGTGAATATATCAGCAATCTGATTTGTTGTATCCACTTTGATTAACTTGATTAAACCCTTTTCTGAGCAATCCCTCAGAAAATGGTATCTGATTTCAATATGCTTTGTTTTGCTATGTTGAACTGGATTAGCAGTGATAAACATAGCAACTGAATTATCAATATGGATTGGGGTTTGAAGGAAGTTGTAACTATAATCAAGTAATTGGTTTTGCAACCAAAGTACTTGAGAGCAACCAACTAAAGCATCTATGTACTCAGCCTCATTTGTGGATACAGATACATTTGTTTGCTTCTTGCACTGCCATGAAACAAGTCTTGGTCCTATAAATTGACATCCACCGGTTGCGGATTTTCTATTGTTGTTGCATCCTCCAAAGTCACTATCTGAATATGAGTAAAGAGAGAAGTCTTCATCCTTTGGATACCAAAGTCCAAGCACAGGTTTCCCTTTCAGATATCTGAATATTCTCTTAATAGCATTCAGATGAGACTCTTTTGGATCAGATTGATACCTCGCACAAACACACACAGCAAACATTATGTCAGGTCTGCTGGCAATTACATACATAAGAGATCCTATCATTGATCTATACAATCTTTGATCAACCGATATTCCAGTAGGATCAAGTACAATCTTGTCAATTGTTGAAGCAGGAGTTTTGCATGAAATTGTATCAGCAAGATTGTACTTCTTCAATATTTGATGAACATGCTTCTTTTGATTGATAAAGATGCCATCTATTTTCTGATGAACTTAGAGACCAGGAAGAAAGTCAATTCTCCCATTGAACTCATTTGAAACTCAGATTTCATTAGATCTTCAAAACTAACACACAGTCTCTTGTTTGTTGATCCAAATATAATGTCATCTATATATATATTTGAACAACTAAGAGGTCTTGATGTTCTTGTTTGAGAAAGAGTGTCTGATCAATAGTTGCCCTTTTATATCCATGCTTGAGCAAAAAAATGATAGTGTTTCATACCACTTTCTTGGTGCTTGATGAAGACCATACAAAGCTTTGTCTAGCTTGTATACCCTATGAGGGTAGTCAGGATCTTCAAAACTAGGAGGTTGAGCTACATAGACCTCTTCATCAATTTTCCCATACAGGAAAGCACCCTTGACATGCATTTGATAGACAGTGAACTTTTTGTATTAAGCATAGGCTAGAAATACTCTTATTGCTTCAATTCTTGCAACAAGTGCAAAAACTTCATCATAGTCTATCTCTTCTTCTTGAGTATATCCTTGGGCAATTAGCCTAGCTTTGTTTCTCACAATTATAACACTGTCATCGTTTGTTTTTGAAGAGCCATCTTGTCCTAATTGGATGTTGACCTTCAGGCAGATCAACAAGATTCCAGACTTTCTGCATTCTGAATTGCTGGAGCTCTTCCTGCATAGCTTCAATCCAGCTATTATCTTTTAGAGCAGCTGTGATGTTTGGAGGAACAACTTGCGAAAGAAAGCAAGTAAACAAACAAATGTTTGCAGCTCCCCTTGGCTTCTAGTTGTTCTTTCATTAAGATCTCCAATTATATTGTTTGTAGGATGAGACTTGTGAATTCTGGTTGTTGGAATAGATTCAACTGGAATGGATGATTCCAAGTTAGTCATATCCATTGAAGCAGATGGATCTAGTTGAGATGATGAATTTAGAAAATGATCAGAGTGTTCCTCATGTTCATTATTTTAAGTAGAGTGATCTTCTTCATGAGTTTGTACATCAGCTGCATTGTGAATATCTTCCACAGGAACTTCTTCGGAAGTATTTTGTGCTTCCGTAGGAGTTACAGGATCATCTACGGATGGTATATGTTGACTTGCTGACATTAACTCTTTTGGATACAATGGATCATCTTCAATGTGTGGATTATCTGTTGGAGTGGATGGAACATATGTTGAGGCATTATCTATATCTCCGGATGTAGAATGCTTATCTGCAGATGCAGAGTCAGCAACTGCTGATAAAGAGGTTGTTCCTTGTTCCATGATACTTGATGTTTGTATTCTTGGAGGATCAGCAGATAATGACACTTCATTCATATTTTGAGGAACAAATGGATAATATGTATCATTAGATCATGCATTATTCAAATAACCAGAGTTTAATGAGTCTGTTAGTGTATCTATATCAAACAACCATGATGATCCTTTTACAGATTTAGAAAATAAAGATTCATCAAATGACACATTAGGAGTTTCTTCCATAATGTTATGTTGTGGAATGTAAATCCTATATGATTTAGATGTTAAAAAATATCCAACAAAGAAACCATCATAGGCTTTTTTTGAAAATTTTCCAATTATTCTTTTGTGTTTAAAACAATACATGACACCCAAAAGCTCTAAGATATCCTATGTAAGGTTTTCTTTTGAATAGAAGCTCATAAGGTGTTTTATTATGTTCTTTGACAATTAATGTCCTGTTTTGAACATTGCATGCTGTGTTCACTACTTCAGCCCAAAAGGCGATTGGCAATTGTTAATCAGCTAGCATTGTTCTTGCTACTTCAATAAGAGTTTTATTTCTTCTTTCAGCAACTTCATTCTGTTGTGGAGTTCATGGTGCACTGAATTGTCTTGCAATGCCTTTATTCCTGTAAAAAGAATCTAAGTCAGTATTAACAAATTCAGTCCCATTGTCACTCCTGAAAATTTTAATTTTTAAATCAAGTTGATTCTCAATCTTGATGACAAAGTCCATCAATGTTTCTGATGTTTCACTCTTTTGCTTTAAGACAAAGATCCATGTGATTCTAGTGAAATCTTCCACTACCACTAAACAATATTGCCTTTTACCAATGCTCATCATATTGGTTGGACCAAACAGATCCATGTGAAGCAATTTGAGTGGTGTAGTGTTTGTATTGATAATTTTGGATTTATGTGACACTCTATGTTGTTTTGCTTTATAACATGAAGGACAATGGTTTGAACAATAAAACTCTTTCTTTGAAATCCAATGACTAAGTCATTTTTCACCAATTTGTTCATGTTCTTCATGTTAGAATGAACAAGATGTCCATGCCACAATTAAGATTCATCTTCTGATGACTTAGATAGTAGGCATGTTTCATGTCTTGTGAGTGCAGTATTGTTCATATCCAAAACATATGTGTTTCCTTCTCTTGATGCTTTAAGAAGGATCCATTCTTCTGGAATTGAAAAACCTGGCTTAAGAATGTAACAATTAGTGTTATCAAACAATGTGGTATAATTTTGATCACAAATTTGAGACACGCTTAATAAATTATACAGCAAATTTTCACAATAATTTACTTTCTCAAATTTGAGTACACCATTAGTTACCATTCCTTCACCAATTATTTTACCTCCCTTCTTTTCCCCACTAAATGCCACATATGAGGCATTTTTATGCTTGAAATCATGGAGAAGAGAATAGTTTCCTATCATATGCCTAGAACAACCACTGTCAACATACCACTTGTTGTTAGCTTTCCATGATTGTTCCTGCACATAGAAAAAATTCAATTAGAATTGACAACCCAAGCATTAATGATCTTGGGTTTGCCTGCAGTAATCTAGAATTGCTACTCCTTCATGAATCAGTCTTGAAGTTTCAGTAATAATTTTAGTTTTAATTGATTCATTCTGTGTTGTTTGTGGTGAGGATGATTCTGTTGAAGATGAGGTTGTTGAACTGAGTTCTGGTTTCTCAATCTCTTCTTCATTCACCTTATCTTTGTTGGTTTGTTGCTTTGGTTTTGATAATGAACCTTGATTGTTGAAAGTTTCTTATCTTTTGATTTTGAGTGAGGTACATGAGTTCAGCATTTGTTTCTTTTTTAGTCAAATCCACCTTTTTGTGAGGTGTTTTGGATTGCTGAAATGTTGTTCTTTTCTTTAAAGGTTGAAAATCAGTAAATGTTTTCTCCTTTGGTTTTTGTTTTTGTTTTTGTTGCTGCTTCTTTGTTTTTGAAGCTTCTTGACCATTAGTGGATTGAGAGTCTGATTCTGCTTTATCAGATTGTTTCTACTCTGTGTTCTTTGTCTTGTTCTTTTTGTTGAAATAACATTCCTGAGTTGAATGGTTGTTTTTGTTGCAAATTGCACAATGTTTGTTAAAGTAGCAGTCAGAGGTCATGTGATTGTTCATATTGCAAATAGAACAATAATTGCTGAAGTAACAATCTTCAGTAATATGATTTTTCATATCACACCATTTGCAACACATTTCCTCTAATTCTTTATTAGAATCAATCACTTTCTTCTTCTTTGTCAGCTTTTGAGGCTTCAAATCCTTTTCCAATTTTACAGTTTATTTATCCTTGCCTTTCCCTGATATAATATCAATTGTTTCTTATTTACCATTTGCTGATTTCTTCTGCTTGAGATTCATCACTTTCTGATTTGAGTTTATGGTTGTTGCTTTTGTCTTCAGCAGATCTTCTACTGATTTAGTAGATTTGGTTTTCCGCAGATCTGCTACTGAATATGGTTTCTTCTTCTGCGGAAGATATGCTGATTGTTTCTTCTTTCTCTTTTCTACGGAAGATATGTGTACTTGTTTAGTAAATGTACACTGTTCGACTCCTTCAGTTGAAGGTTTTTATTGATGATGAAGTTCTTGAAGACATTTATTTAGCTGAGCTATTACTCTTGCAAATAGTCTTCAACATGTTTCTTTGTTTTGGAGGATATGGCAACTTTGTTTCTTCAAGAACTTTGGGAATGATTGTTTCAAAAGCAACATTCTTACCAATGTCCAGTTGATCATCATCATGTTCATCAGAATTATCCAAGTCATCACACTCATCAAAGTCAAATTCTAAGTCATTTTGTTTAATAGTTTCTAATTAAAAGACTCAGTTTTACTCACCTCAGTTTCATTGTTATTAACTTGTTGAATAGATTTTGTTTCAAACTTGGTGCATGGCACAAAATGATTTGACAAGTTGTTTGTCATTGTTTCAGGCAAAGTTGTGTAATTATTATTTATAAAAAGTACAACAACATTATATCCCAACCCATACATGTTCTTTGATTCAATGTGAGAATTTAATAATTTCTCATATTGCTGAGATGAAAGTTGAAACTTCTGAAGTTTCACTTCAGTTGATGCATGATCAGTCATGGATTTAGTTAAGAAAGTGGTCAGATGCTTAATTTGTGCTTTTAAACTGTAATTTTCTGAAACAAGTTTATCTAAATCCTTTTGTAAAGAGTTAATTTTGATTTGATATAATTTATGTTCTCTTACATGAGATTCATTCAAAATCATTGTTTGATTTACTTTATCAGCCAGTGTTGAGCATGGACTCTATATCTTTCAACTTCCTTAACACATACTGACAAACACAATCTATCTCTTACCTCTCTAGCCATGGGTGGAATTTATTCTCCATGTGAGCCATTAAAGCTTGATTCTCTTCCAAGACTTCCTTCTCATACATGCTCTAGTCATAGGTTCCATCTTGAAGTATGGTCAATCCAGATTCTTTAGAATTACTTGGTCCTGCTGATACATTTGTGGTTGGTGAGGATGAGTGGTTAGTTGTGGTTGTCTGAAAGATATTTGAGATATTGATTGTTGATGAGGTTGATGTTGATGAGACTGATGTTGTTGATGTTGTCTCAAGTCAGGATTTGATTGTTGATTACATTCTCTAGAGAAATGTCCATAGAGATTGCATTTGAAACATCTTACCTTTGACTTATCAACTTCAATCTTTGTTGTTTTACTTGCTGCAGCCAAATTTTTATTTCTTCTTAGGTACTGTTTGGCTCTATAAGCAATCATAGCCATTTGCCATTGAAGATCCATCTCCTTTACTACATCTGGATGTAGTTCTTCCAAGTCTTTCTGGCAAATGTTGGAAGATGTTAATATGCTTCCCAAGTAAGCTTGAAAACTTGAACTAAAAGCTGCAAAAGCTGCCTTTTGTTCTTCAGACTCCAGAATCACAAGTGATGGGCTCTACTTGGTTGTTGTTTGAAGAAGTCTTTGCTGATGATGTAGATGCATCTCTTCTATCATCAGTTCTTCCCTTTCCCTTTCCTGATTTACTTTGAGAAGATTTTATTTAAAGGCTTTGATGCATAAAAACTCACTTCTTCTTTATCTTCACTCAAAGTACAAGAGTTTTCACTATCATAATTAGAAATAAAGGCACTTCCAACACTTTTTGTTTTTTTAAAGTGATAGGGTGTGACATGTGTTCTGACACTCTTATTTCTTGATTTTTCATCCATTTCAAGAGCCTTCACTTTAGCTACTAATGTGTCTAAACCAGTTATTTGAGGTCTATGGTGTTCTTGAACATGGAAACAGTTTGCTTCCAACTTTCAGGTAAAGTATGGAGCATCTTTTTATTTAGTTCCTCATTGGTATACTTCAACTCCGAGATGTTCATCTCTGTTACAAGTTGCATAAATCTATGGAGTTGTTGAGGAACTGATTCACCCTAAATATGATAAAAAGTTTCATATTGTGAGCGAAGTGTGTCCTTCCTAATGCTTCTGATTTCATCACTCCCTTCACAGAGTGTATGAAGAATCTTCCATAAGAAATTTGTTGTTTTATAATTCTCACACCTGATTAATATTTCTTCAGGTGAAGCCATACTAAGAAAACTGTATGCTTTAATATCAACTTTGACCTTCTTAAGATAATCAGGTGACAGATCTTTTGTACTTATGGGTTAATTATTGTCATTATAATCCGGCCCAAGAGTGGGTGGAATATATGGACCTTCAGTTATTGATACCCATAAGTCAGAATCAGTATAATTCACATGATTCCTGAACTTAATTGTGACACCCTACACTTATCCCACATGCCGTGGACAGGAGAGATTCCTGGTTCATAAGGAATGTCTGGCCTCTAATATCAACAACGCGTTTTGGGCGTATTGGCTGTGGATGAGAGGAGAACTCCACGGTTAAGCGTGCTCAGGTGGGAGCAGTCTAGAGATGGGTGACCTCCTTGGGAAGTTTTCACCCGGGCAACCAAAAATCAAATCCGTGAGCTCCTCGTGGGCAAAGCGGACAATATTGTTGGTGTGAGGGGCCGGGTGTTACAGAATCCTCACCAAGGATGGTGACTTCTCGGGCTCATCAAAGACGATGAGTCCAAACAGGGGGTGCTTGTGACACCCTACACTTATCCCACATCGGCCGTGGACAGGAGAGATTCCTGGTTCATAAGGAATGTCTGGCCTCTAATATCAACAACGCGTTTTGGGCGTATTGGCTGTGGATGAGAGGAGAACTCCACAGTTAAGCGTGCTCAGGTGGGAGCGGTCTAGGGATGGGTGACCTCCCTGGGAAGTTTTCACCCGAGAAACCAAAAAGCAAATCCGTGAGCTCCTCGTGGGCAAAGCGGACAATATTGTTGGTTTGAGGGGCTGGGTGTTACATTAATTTTCCAGGATTTAAAATCCGTCTTTGTTTCCAACTTTGGAGGTTGGTATGATGATCCACTAAAGTTACTCATTTTTAGTTAAAGTCTAAGAATTTAACTATAACAGAGTTTCTTTTAAGTAATGAACTAATTAGTGACAAGACTTAATTAATAATAATTAAGTGACTGGGGTCACAAATCAGTCAATCCTTTTAATAATAATTAATTATCAAATCAAAGATTTTGTTAATGTATTTGTTCAATTTAATTTGAACAATTCATGAACGTTAATCTATACCTCGGATCTACTATTCAATTGATGTGAATATTGATCTAAGTTAATCAAGCAATGAAACAGTGCTCGTTGAAAGACAAATCACTGCTTTAATGTTAAAAAAATCCATTCACACCAAAACGATTTGCTCAGTAATAATAGATCTACTCAGCAAAAACTGATAAATCTAATTAAACAAGTAAACAATTAAACAATTCTAACATCGATAGATCAATCGATCTAAATCAAATAAAACTTGGCTCTGATACCACCTGTGAATCCAAGGATCGCAATAAGAAATATAAAATAACGTTCCAACGCAAAACCTTCACAAGGTACCTAAGAATATATATATATATATATATATATATATATATATATATATATATATATATATATATATATATATATATATATATATATATTTACAAGGTTTAAGTTTAGTTATAATGAGTTTAACAATTTAATGGAGAAATAGGGTTTTAGGAGGATTTTGGGGATTTTTGTGTAAGTACGTTAAATACTTTAATAAAGAAATTTACTATTTATGTAGTTTAATAGAGAAAAAGAAATTAACCATTTGTAACAAATAAAGTTTGAATATAAAATTTAAATAAACATTTTAAAATAATCATGATTTAAAAGGCAACGTTTGGAACAATAATAATTCATTATTTAATATTTGAAATTCATTTTAATAGAAATAAACCAAGAATAATCTTGTTAAAAAGTTTTTATTAAAAAGTTATTTAACTATTTAAATTTAATAAAATTTCAGAGAATTATTTAGTGTCTATAACAATATTTAAAGTTTACAAAAACTATTTTTATATTTATTAAAAAATTCTGTAATTAAGTTAAGGGCTAAAAAGCCTTAAAAAATCTAGATGAGGGAGCCCGGGTTCGAACCCGGGACCTAACCTTGGGAACAATGACTTAACCAGTGAACCAAGGCCATGGCCTTGGTTTACCTTTGGTTTTTAAATCTTAAGAACCCACATAACAGAAATCCCCAATCCCTTAGAACCCTAGTTTGATTTTGATTCGAATTGACCATTAAATCGATAACAATTGCAGAAGCAACCATGGGGCTTTGATTCCCCGTGCAATTTCAAGCATTTGCATGTGTTTAATTACCCGGTTGAAGATAGATTCGGGGATGAACAAGTAGAAGAACAATCCGCGACCAAGTTCGATTCGACTGATGATCAATTGATGCTGAAAATCAAATTAACTTTGTGTGTAGTTTTAGTGGGTTGTGACCTTCGAAAGCCCTCAACCAATTGATGTGTAAAGGTTGCAGAGGCTGTAGTTCGACCGGCTTGCAGTCGGGATGAATGTGGTGTTCGATTTGAGGTGTTTAGATGTGTTTCAGATAGATTTTTGTTTGGTAAAAGTGTAGTGTTGATTAAACCATCGATTAAGTATCATTTAATTGAATTATTATTGTCCTTTAATGTTCGAATGGCTCATTCGATTAATGGTATCAGTTAAACAATGATTCGAGTAGTAACCGATGGTTTAAACACAATTAAATCATGCATTCAAGTTCGAAACATGCATACGAAACGATTCGGGTCGGTTTTGGGTTTCGAAATCGAATGATTTTGGGTGTTTTGGACGTCGCCGGAGCTCGCCGGATTTGCGGGGTTTGAAAAAGGGGAGGGGGTTTGAGTTTTAAAATTTACACAAATGGTCCTGTGGTTTGTTTTGTATTATTTCATGCTCTAAACTTTTAATTTAAAGTTTTAAAATTAACAAAACAACCCCCCGAACTTTAAATAAACTTTAAGTTTTATTTATTATTTAACTTTTATAAATTTATTATTATTATTATTATTATTATTGTTATTATTAACATTATCACCATGATAAATTTATTAATCAAATTTAACTTCCAATTAAGTAATTAAAAACAAAAACTAAAAAGTAGACATAAATGATCCATAAGTTTCATAAATGTCAACAATGGCTTACAAAAATTTAACGAAATTAACTTTTAGTTAACCAAAATACATGATGTTACAGTCTACCCAACTTAAAACACTTTCTTCCCGAAATTAAGAATGAAACTATACGAATAAATACGGGTACTTCTTTTTCATATGCTCCTCACGTTCCCATGTAAACTCAGCTTCACGTTTGTTTTCTCAACGGACTTTGACGATCGTGTGGCAGTTGTTCGGGTCTTCTTCAAGGTTCGATCCATAATCTCAACAGGCTTCTCAACGAAATGCAATGACTCATCTATTTGAATTTCCTCTAGAGGAACATGCAAATTTTTATCAGCCAGGCATTTCCTCAGGTTTGAGACATGGAAGAGGATGAACTCCGCTAAGTTCAAAAGGTAGTTCTAGTTTGTAAGTTGTTAGGTCTAGGATCAGTAGATCTAGATCATTATGTATAGGCTTAGTACTTGAATTAATATCTGTAATGAATATTTGTAATTCATTATTGTGTATGCATTAAATATATAGGTTAACCCATTTATGTGTGTGTTGATTTATGTATAGTTGCAGGTACAAACATTATAATTGGTCAATTTATGAAATTGATCAAGTGTAAGAAACATCTACGGATGAACATTTTGTTCTTCCGTAGATATATTTCTTACAAGTAATTTTACATCCGAAGATCTTCTGCGGATGAACAACCAGAAAAGAAGTTTCCTTCGGAAGAACAAGTTTCCTTCGGAAGAACAAGACTCCTTCGGAAGAACAATATTTCTACGGAAGAACAAATCATCTACGGAAGAACAAATACCTTCTGAAGACACTATTCCTACGGAGTCCAAACACTTGTATAATACAAGTGTTACAAGTCAACAAGTCAAGTTATGCGAATCCCGAGAAATCCGATGATTCCTTAACTGAAACAAATCAAATCCCAAGAGATCCGGTGTTTCCTATAACTGAAACATCACGGTCTATATATATGGATCCTAGGTTTCGATTCAAGCACGATTGTGTTAGACGATTGATTGATCGACAAAAACAATAGCAATATGACAATCACTTCAAAGTCTCTCAATCAAACCCTAGCAGCCGTCACATCATAGCATACTTTGATATCATTCATTCATTATATTTGTAATCATTAACATGTTTTAATAAAATACTGATTAATCATTAATTGTGTTTTGTTACGTGTGTTCTTGATCATTTATTGATATTAAAAGTTATTTAAAACAATTAAACCAAATCAACGTTGATTCAGCAAACGTTGACTTGCCATCAACCGACACTGATAATTCCTGTTGACGATCCTTGGATTCACAGGTGGTATCAGAGCCAAGTGCTCATTGATTTAGATCGATTGATCTGTCAGTGTTAGTTGTGTTTAATTGAGTTTAATTTCGTAGATTTGTCTGTTCTTTCTGATTAGATCTACGGCTGTCGTTTAACCGCAGTCGATTTAATTAACTTGTTTCTATATTCAAATCAATTGAATAGCAGATCTTGTTAATTATTCTCATCAATTAACATCATGAGCAACTTTAGTGGATCATCTTACCAACCTCCGAAGTTGGAAACAAAAGCAGACTTCAAGTCATGGAAAATCAAGTTTAGGAATCATGTAAACTATACTGATTCTGACTTATGTATCCTTATGAAGGTCCTTATATTCCACCCACTCTTGGGCCGGATTATAATGACAAAAATCAACCAATCAGTACCAAAGATCTATCACCTGATGATGTCAAAAAGGTTAAAGTTGATATCAAAGCATACAGTTTGCTTAGTATGGCTTTACCTGAAGAGATATTGATCAGGTGTGAGAACTATAAAACAGCACACTCCTTATGGAAGATACTTCACACTATCTACGAAGGGAGTGATGAGATAAGAAGCATAAGGAGAGACACCCTCAGGTCGCAATATGAAACATTTCATCATATTGAGGGTGAATCAATTCCTCAACAACTCCACAGATTCATGCAGTTGGTAACTGAGATGAATATTCTGGAGTTGAAGTATACCAGTGAGGAATTAAACAAGAAAATGCTCCACACTTTGCCAGAAAGCTGGAAGCATACTGTATCCATGTTCAAGAACACTATAGATCTGAAATCAACTGGTCTAGATACTCTGGTTGCAAAAGTGGAAGCTCTTGAAATGGACGAAAAATCAAGAAACAAGAGTGTGAGAACTCATGTCTCACCCTATCACTTCAAAGAAACAAATAATGTTGGAAGTGCATTTATTTCAAACAATGAAAGTGATAACTCTTGTGCTAGGAGTGATGATGAGGAGGAAGTTAGCTTTTATGCTTCTAAACCCTCAAAGAAATCATCTCAAGATAAGAATCAAAAGAATAAAGGAAGAACTACTGATAGACAAGATACAACTGCAGCAACAGCTAAGTCTTCACATTCAGCCAATCAGTCAGAACCAATAACTGTGATATTGGACTCTGAAGAATAAAGAGCAGCCTTTGCAGCGTTTAGTTTCAGTTTTCAAGCATATCTAGGAAGCTCTCTAACTTCAGCAAATATCTACCAACAAGACTTAGAAGAACTGCCTCCTGATGTAGTGGAAGAAATGGATCTACAATGGCAGATGGCCATGATTGCTTATAGAGCAAAGCAATATCTCAGGAGAAATAAGAACTTGGCTTCAGCAAGCAAAACATCAAAGATTGGCGTTGACAAATCTAAGATGCTACAAATGCAATCTCTATGGACATTTCTCAAGAGAATGCAATCAACAGTCATATCCAGAGATGAGACAACATCAGCAGCATCAGCAACATCAGATTCAAGCTCATCAACAATCAACTTCTCAAAGACCTCTGCACAAACAATCTCAACTGATCAATGCATCCCCACCAGCCACCAAAGAATCAGCTGGACCTAGCAACTCAAAGGAGTCAGGGCTGATCATACTTCAAGATCGAACGTGTGACTGGAGTGTGTATGAAAAGGAAGTTTTGGAAGAGAATCAAGCATTGATGGCTCATATGGATCAAACAGTTCCACCAATGGCAAGAGAGGTAAAAGAAAGATTGTGTTCATCAACATGTGTTGAGGAAGTTGAACGATATAGAGTCCATGCTCAACAGTTGGTGATAAAGTAAAAGAAACCATGATTTTGAATGAATCCCATGTTAGAGAACATAATTGTATCAAATAAAAATTAACTCTTTGCAAAAGGATTTAGAAAAATTTATTTCTGAAAATTATAGCCTAAAAGCCCAAGTTGAGCATCTGACCACTTCCTTAACAAAATCCATGGCTGATCATGCATCAACTGAAGTGAAACTTCAGAAGTTTCAATTATCATCTCAGCAATATGAGAAATTACTAAATTCTCATATTGAATCAAAGAAAAGGTATGGGTTGGGTTATAATGTGGTTGCACCACCTATAAATGATAATTACACTTCTTTACCTACAATAATGACCAACACTCTGTCAAATCATTTTGTGCCTGGCACCAAGTCTGAATAAGAATCAACTCAAATCAAAATTAATGATGAAGCTGAGGTGAGTGTGTCACACCCCCGCTAAAAGCGGAAACACGGGGATGTAACGAGACCGGGATCGTCATAACACATGGTAAGTGATAGAGATTGCAATATAATAAATGATGACAAGCGTGTCATGACGACACCCGACAACAAGGGGACTTGTGTCGTGTTTAGTCAATGTTCACGACAACATAGCCATAAGCATAACATGATGATGATACACATAATCACATAAAATGAAATTGTAATGTTAATTCCCACAACCCGGGAACAAGTTTCAAAAGATTGTAATTGTTTACATAACATCATTGTTCAAAAGATTGTTTGTCAAAATATGTTAAGTCCCAAAATGCATCCTAGGGTCTCCACTAAGGCAGCACACCTAGATTCCTGGACTTGCATGATCACCTGAAAAGATATGCTTAAAACGGTCAACATAATTGTTGGTGAGCTCGCAGGTTTAAGTAATAAAATGTAAGTGATGTTGTATAAGTAAGCGTAATGGAATACCGTGAATACAGTTATATACACAAGTAAAATCACATGACATGAGCTTTGCAACCAAACCTAGCGACGTACACAAAGAAATTGTCGGCATATATTCACCCAAGGGCCCGTTCCAGGGGCCACTGATGGTACCAACTAGTATACCATCGAACGAGGGTGGGGGTGTCAACCCAGTAGTACTACCAATTCCTAACCGTCGGTTCCCACATTGGAATTAAATAGTTGCAAAGATAGAACCACACAGCAGACCCAAGCATGTATCAAATAGTACTTGCAACACAGTATCACGTTGATTCTTTGTATGTAAAATGTAAGTAAGTTGTACAGCATTGAAAATGAGTAAGCATACTTTTTCCCCAAGTTGTAAATGATTGAAATATTGTATAAATGTAAAAAGGGGCCACGAAACTCACTTGTTAAGTGGTAAGTATGTATGATCGATGTAATCCCAAATGTTGAATGCAAATAAACAGTCAAACACCTATTGACAGTTATTGAAAGCATTAATGATATGATATAAGCGCGCAATAATGATGATCGGTCGGTTCGGGTCGTATCGGCTGGGTCGCGTGTAACTCACACAAACTGACACACGTACTAGACCTTATGTAGGTCCAAGTACAAGACATTGTTGCCATTGATGATGATGTTTAAGTAAAAGTCTCATTGTTATTGAAGAAGTATTGAATATGTGTCAATAGTTATAAGTCGGTTGATAATTGTAAAACGTTAGTTTAATTTCTTTAGAATAGTATTTGTGCCCTTTTTCGCGTT
Source organism: Flaveria ramosissima (assembly GCA_025215565.1). Classification (NCBI taxonomy): domain Eukaryota; kingdom Viridiplantae; phylum Streptophyta; class Magnoliopsida; order Asterales; family Asteraceae; genus Flaveria; species Flaveria ramosissima. Next base: position 60,590,100 of record CM046041.1, read on the forward strand.
GACTTTAATCTTTGTGGCCGAACAATGGCTATTGTGTTAATGTTACCTCAACATCACACGTCATACTCACACCACGCACAAAGGGAATCAAGCACAACAATTACAGTCGCACGCCAAGACCAGACGCACGACTCAACCTCCATTCGTACAAATCAACCCTCAATCGTGCAAATCAGCTTCATTCGTACGATTGAACCTTCATTCGTATGACTGGCATTCAGTTGTATCACACAACACTCAATCGCACGACTCAATCTCCATACGCACGAATCAACCTTCAATCGTGCGAATTAGCTACTTTCGTACGATTGAACCTTCATTCGTGCGATTGGACTCCAGTCGTGCGAATCACGCACAGTCGCATACATTCAGTCGGTCACCTGACTCAATCGCACACAATCTCTCATACGCATGACTCAATCGCATACACTCATTCGCACGCATGACTCAATCGCATACACTCAGTCGCACGACTCAGTCGCACGACATGCCTAGTCGCACAACTCAGTCGCACGATTGACTCAGACGCATGATTCAGTCGCACGACTCACTCAGTCGCACGGCTCAATCGCATGATAGACCCAGTCGCCTGATCTGCAGAATCGCGACTGTGGTCGGGCTGAGCAGCCCCCGAGCTGCTCTAAACACGGGTTTTACACCACAAGGACTTCCAGAAACACTCAACAAACATACACAAACATGAAACACAAGCAAAAAGACCTCACACGCACCCATACGACCTTGTGTGTCCCGAAACCCTAGTTTTGGACAGCCGTAAAAAGGCAAGAAAATGGACAACCAAAGTCGACTACCTGCTAGAAACGAGTAGTCTAAGCTGTAGATGAAGTCTAGACGACGAAAACGAGACCACACGGGTAGGATTCGGTGCTAGAATGAAGATTTTGTGTGTGTAGAGAGGATGAAGATGAAGAAGATGGTGAAAATGGGTGTTTAGGCTGGTATGGGGTATTTATACCCAGCCCAAGTTTACAAAATTACAAGTTTAGTCCCTGCACTTAACCCCCGAGTTTTCCCAAATTTGGTTCGGTTGAAAACGACTTTATTAGATGTTTTATATTAATTGCAAAAGTACATTTAACGTTATTATGACTTAAGAAATGGTTATGTTAATAAAATTTAATATATATAAAAATGATATATTTGACGGTTTTGAAAATAAAAGTTTTAAAAGTTTTTAAGGTTTACATATGGTTATAACCAATACACACGCACAGCGATGGTAAAGCACACAAGATATCCACATAAAGAGTCAAATAAGAATGAGGAATGATCGATCAAGGAATAGATAACGGATAATCACGTTAATTGACGGACCTTAAGGTGATGGATGTCACAGTATCCCCCAGTTGAGAGAATTCCGTCCCGAAATTCAGCTGGAGTTAGGTCCAAGAGTGTCATCCTCGAAAAGATGTGGATATTTGAGTTTCATCTGATCTTCACGTTCCCATGTAAACTCTGGCTCTCGTTTTGAATTCCACCTTACGCGAACAATAGGTATCCTACTGCGCTTCAGTTGCTTGACCTTTCGATCCATGATCTCAATGGGTTCCTCAACAAAATGAAGCTTTTCATCAATCTTGATTTCCTTGATTGGCACGTGAAGGGATTCATCGGCCAAACACTTCTTGAGGTTGGACACGTGAAAAGTATCATGCACACCGCTAAGCTCTTGTGGCAACCTTAATCGGTAGGCCACTGGACCAATTCTTTCAGTGATCTCGAATGGTCCAACGTATCTTGGGCCTAACTTCCCTTTCTTTCCAAATCGAACGACTCCTTTCCAAGGGGAGACTTTGAGTAATACACGATCCCCAACGTTTAATTCTAGAGGCTTCCGACGATTGTCGGCATAGCTCTTTTGGCGATCTCGTGCGACTTTAAGTCGTTCTTTGATTTGGAAAAACTTGTCTGTTGTTTCTTGAATGATCTCTGGGCCTGTTAGCTGACTTTCACCAATCTCGGCCCAACAAACGGGAGATCTGCATTTCCGTCCATACAACGCTTCAAATGGAGCACATCCAATGCTTGTATGGTAGCTGTTGTTGTAGGAGAACTCAATCAACAGTAGATGAGCGTCCCAACTACCTCCAAAATCGATTACACACGCTCTTAACATGTCTTCTAGCGTCTGTATAGTTCGTTCACTTTGGCCATCTGTCTGAGGGTGATAGGCGGTACTCATGTCTAATCGAGTGCCCATCGCTCTCTGTAGTGTCTGCCAAAAACGTGAAGTGAATCTGCTATCACGGTCGGATATGATTGACACCGGCACCCCGTGCCGTGTCACGACCTCTTTGATGTACAATCTCGCCAACTTATCCATTTTGTAATCTTCTCGGATAGGCAAGAAATGTGCAGATTTCGTCATTCGATCTACAATGACCCATATCGAGTCATGACAGCTGCTTGTTCTAGGGAGTTTGGTAATGAAATCCATAGCTATGTTCTCCCATTTCCACTCGGGAATTTCAGGTTGCTGTAATAATCCCGATGGTTTCTGATGTTCAGCTTTAACTTTGGAACACGTCAAGCATCTGCTGACGTATAAAGCAATGTCTTTCTTCATGCCTGGCCACCAGTACAGATCCTTGAGATCATGATACATCTTGTCTGCACCAGGATGAATAGAATATCGCGTCTTGTGGGCTTCATCCATGACTAAGGTGCGTACACCTCCCCATTTGGGTACCCATATGCGATCCATGAAGTACTGTATACCGTCATCCTTGCGAATCATCTGTTTATCTAACCCCCGGAATTCTTCTCCCGCAAGGTTTTCTTCTTTCAATGCCTCACTTTGTGCAATTTGGATCTGAGCTTTCAAGTTGGTTTGAATGGTCAATCCCAACGCTCGTGCACGCAGTGGTTTCACACGTTCCTTATGGCTTAAAGCATCAGCCACCACGTTAGCTTTCCCCGGATGATACCGGATTTCACAGTCGTAGTCACTAAGAAGTTCTACCCAACGTCGTTGGCGCATATTAAGTTCCTTTTGATCCAGAATGTGTTGAAGGCTCTTATGATCAGTGAAGATGATGCATTTGGTTCCATACAGGTAATGCCTCCAAATCTTGAGTGCAAATACTACAGCACCCAACTCAAGATCATGAGTTGTGTAGTTCTTTTCGTGCACTTTAAGCTGTCGCGAAGCGTAGGCAATCACCTTATCCTTCTGCATTAATACACATCCCAATCCTTGATGTGACGCATCGCAGTAAACCACAAAATCATCAGTTCCGTCTGGGAGAGACAATATAGGCGCGTTGCACAACTTCTCTTTCAACGTTTGGAACGCTTGCTCTTGTGCATATCCCCAGTCAAACTTCTTGTCTTTCTGAGTAAGCAGGGTTAACGATTGAGCGATCTTTGAAAAGTTCGCGATGAAGCGACGATAATAATCGGCCAATCCCAAGAATTGCCGTATCTCTGATGGTATCGGGGGCGTACCCCATTTCTTCACCGCTTCGATCTTGCCGGGATCTACATGAATCCCGTCCTCATTAACCACATGGCCCAAAAACTTCACTTCCCGCAACCAAAACTCACACTTCGAGAACTTGGCGAAAAGTTTCTCTTCCCGTAGCAGCTCCAGAATTGCCCGAAGGTGTTCTTCATGATCCTCTTTTGATCGGGAGTAGATAAGTATATCGTCTATGAACACAATTACAAACTTATCCAAGTAAGGTTTGCACACCCGATTCATTAGATCCATAAACACAGCTGGTGCGTTTGTCAGCCCGAACGGCATGACCAAGAACTCATAGTGCCCATAACGAGTCCTAAACGCTGTCTTCGGTATGTCGTCCTCGAAAACTCTTAGCTGATGATAACCAGAACGAAGATCGATCTTTGAGACATACGAAGCTCCTTGTAGCTGGTCAAACAGGTCGTCGATCCTGGGGAGAGGATATCGATTCTTCACAGTTAACTTGTTCAGTTCACGGTAATCGATGCACATGCGGAACGATCCATCCTTCTTTTTGACGAATAGGACCGGTGCTCCCCACGGTGAATGACTCGGTCGAATAAAACCCTTCTCCAGTAGTTCCTGTAACTGACTAGACAACTCTTGCATTTCGGATGGCGCTAGTCGATATGGCGTCTTCGCTACCGGTGTAGCTCCAGGAACCAACTCAATACGGAATTCCACCTGTCGTGGAGGAGGCAAACCAGACAAGTCATCTGGAAATACTTCTGGGTAATCCCGTACCACTGGAATATCCACCAGTTTCCTCTCTTCGTCTTTCTTTTCAACCACATGAGCCAGAAAAGCGTAACACTGCTTTCGTAAACTCTGGCGTGCTTTCATGCAGGAAATAAGCTTTAAGTTCTTACCCGGTCGTTCTCCCTGAACCTTGAGTACTTCCCCTTTTGGCATAGGGATACGTACTACTTTGTCTCGACAGACAATCTCTGCTCCATTTTGCAACAACCAATCCATGCCCACAATCATATCAAAACTTCCTAGCTCAAAGGGTATTAAATCTATATCAAAGGCATGATCCTCCAATGTTAACGAGCACTTCCTAACGATCTCATCGGCCTGAACAACCCTACCATTGGCCATTTCTACAGAGTAGCTAGTTTCTAGCCTACTGGGACTCAAATCAAGTAATTGCACAAACTCAGATGATATAAAACTATTGTCTGCTCCAGTATCAAATAATATAGATGCGAAGTGATGATTGAGTAAGTGCGTACCCGTGACAACATTCAGGTTCTGACGAGCATCATTGGCTTCAATGACGAATGCACGTCCCCGAGCTGTATTCCCCTGAGTAGTCGGGCCTTGATTCCCAGCTATAGCCATCACCTGCTGCTGGTTGTTTCCCTGTTGACCTGGTGCCCGATTCAGCCTGGGGCACATATTTCTGTAGTGATCAGGGCTTCCACACTCAAAACAAGCCCTTGCATTCCCGGCGGGGTTAACCGCGTTGACGGGTGCTACCAGATTCGGCGCAGTGCTGCAATCTCTTGCCAAATGCCCCGGGCGCCTACAGTTCGCGCACACCCGGCACTGCGTCCCTGGGGGATGATGATAATTGCACCTGTCACATTTGGGGTGCGGCCCCACATACTCTCTCTTGGCCTGAGACACGGCCACAAAATTCCTGGTCGTCTTGACCCTCTTCTCAAACTTTCCGGCACTCGACCGGCTCGATTCCCCAACATCTTTCCTCTTCTCGGCTCCTCTGCCCAAAACCCCAGTCCTTACCATCTCAGTCAAAGCGCCAGCTTTCAGGATTGCGCTTTGGATAGTAGGAGGAGCAGCTGCTGTGACCATTGCTCTAATTTGAGGCGCGAGTCCCCAAATGTACCTCTCGATCCTTTTTGATTCCAGCGTGACCAGATGCGGAACCAACCTTGCCAGCTCATGAAAACGGTCGGTATAAGCTGCATGCCCTGCCCCCACCATGGCATGATTCCAGAATTCATGCTCTAGTTTCTTCATCTCGTTGAGAGGGCAGTATTCCTCGGTGATCAAGGCCTTGAATTCATCCCATGACATCCGCATCGCAGATTCTCGTCCTCTAGCTTGAACCTGGGTGTTCCACCAGGTTAGGGCCTTACCCTGTAGTGAACAAGTGGCATACTTGATCCTTTGACTGTCGAGGCACTCACTAATATCAATCACTGCCTCCATCTTTTCCAGCCACCTGGTTAGGGCTATCGCCCCACCTTTCCCATCGAATTCCCTCGATTTACAAGCCACAAACTCCTTGTATGAACATCCCTGATGAGCATTAACAACCCCAGTCTCAATACCGGCAGTACCACTATTCCCGGTTTCCTGGTTGCTCTCGTTTCCGGTCGGGTTTCCGTTTCCTGTCTCAGTTTCGATCCCACCATGGGCTCTTTCTCCGTTGTCTCCATCATCGTTGCCACCATCCCCGTGAGGGTGGTGTTGCTGGAGTGCGTCGCTCATTTGGGCCACGATAGTAGGAATCAGTGCGGCCAACTGTTGAGCGATCAGGGCTGCCATGTCGGTGTTCCCTGTTCCCTGACTGTTACTGGCAGGAGCATCATTTGTCCTTGGTGCTCTGCCTCTACCTCTGCCTCTGCCCCTTGGGGCTTCACTCCCGCCACTATTGTTGCGGGTAACTCTTCGAGGCGGCATGTTCTAATCATAGAAAAGTAAACACATAAGTTCAAATCATTTCAAAGTGTATATCCATAACACTCATCAAGTCCAGTATTCCCAAGTTAATATCACACTTATTGTCACCACACATCGCATGCAATTCGTGCAGTTCTCACACCATGAATTGATAATGTTTCAATGATAATCCATCACAACAGTTGTAAGTCCATGTATACAATCACGTTTAGTCTTGCGGAGGTTGTCTATTTCCTCCTCTTTCGAGGTTTCAAACATAACCATCCTCAGGGTTAGTCTCAATGTCCAAGGTCAAGCGCAATAGCATGATCTTTGAAGATCTCTTCGGGTTTAATACCCGGATCTGATAAACTAACTCGGCGCACAGAGGGAACGGAAGATCCAATAGTAGCATCCCATAAAAGAGTGAGCACAAGGCTCTCTCATAGGGCGGAAAGATCACATAACAAATAGATGAACAAATCAAGCAGCGAGGAACACATACACGAGATATAATATGCATACAGAGTCCTAGCATGCAAATCTACATGAAGGTTCCTAGGTTATAGTCTAGGTCAAGCGTATTGCCTAATTCTCTATAACCAATGGCTCTGATACCAATCTGTCACACCCCCGCTAAAAGCGGAAACACGGGGATGTAACGAGACCGGGATCGTCATAACACATGGTAAGCGATAGAGATGCAATATAATAAATGATGACAAGCGTGTCATGACGACACCCGACAACAAGGGGACTTGTGTCGTGTTTAGTCAATGTTCACGACAACATAGCCATAAGCATAACATGATGATGATACACATAATCACATAAAATGAAATTGTAATGTGTAATTCCCACAACCCGGGAACAAGTTTCAAAAGATTGTAATTGTTTACATAACAACATTGTTCAAAAGATTGTTTGTCAAAATATGTTAAGTCCCAAAATGCATCCTAGGGTCTCCACTAAGGCAGCACACCTAGATTCCTGGACTTGCATGATCACCTGAAAAGATATGCTTAAAACGGTCAACATAATTGTTGGTGAGCTCGCAGGTTTAAGTAATAAAATGTAAGTGATGATGCTGTATAAGTAAGCGTAATGGAATACCGTGAATACAGTTATATACACAAGTAAAATCACATGACATGAGCTTTGCAACCAAACCTAGCGACGTACACAAAGAAATTGTCGGCATATATTCACCCAAGGGCCCGTTCCTGGGGCCACTGATGGTACCAACTAGTATACCATCGAACGAGGGTGGGGGTGTCAACCCAGTAGTACTACCAATACCTAACCGTCGGTTCCCACACTGGAATTAAATAGTTGCAAAGATAGAACCACACAGCAGACCCAAGCATGTATCAAATAGTACTTGCAACACAGTATCACGTTGATTCCTTGTATGTAAAATGTAAGTAAGTTGTACAGCATTGAAAATGAGTAAGCATACTTTTCCCCCAAGTTGTAAATGATTGAAATATTGTATAAATGTAAAAGGGGCCACGAAACTCACTTGTTAAGTGGTAAGTATGTATGATCGATGTAATCCCAAATGTTGAATGCAAATAAAAGTCAAACACCTATTGACAGTTATTGTAAAGCATTAATGATATGATATAAGCGCGCAATAATGATGATCGGTCGGTTCGGGTCGTATCGGCTGGGTCGCGTGTAACTCACACAAACTGACACACGTACTAGACCTTATGTAGATCCAAGTACAAGACATTGTCGCCATTGATGATGATGTTTAAGTAAAAGTCTCATTGTTATTGAAGAAGTATTGAATATTGTCAATAGTATAAGTCGGTTGATAGTTGTAAAACGTTAGTTTAATTTGTTTAGAATAGTATTTGTGCCCTTTTTCGCGTTGACTTTAATCTTTGTGGCCGAACAATGGCTATTGTGTTAATGTTACCTCAACATCACACGTCATACTCACACCACGCACAAGGGAATCAAACACAACAATTACAGTCGCACGACAAGACCAGACGCACGACTCAACCTCCATTCGTACGAATCAACCCTCAATCGTGCGAATCAGCTTCATTCGTACGATTGAACCTTCATTCGTATGACTGGCATTCAGTCGTACCACACAACACTCAATCGCACGACTCAACCTCCATACGCACGAATCAACCTTCAATCGTGCGAATTAGCTACTTTCGTACGATTGAACCTTCATTCGTGCGATTGGACTCCAGTCGTGCGAATCACGCACAGTCGCATACATTCAGTCGGTCACCTGACTCAATCGCACACAATCTCTCATACGCATGACTCAATCGCATACACTCATTCGCACGCATGACTCAATCGCATACAACACTCAGTCGCACGACTCAGTCGCACGACATGCCTAGTCGCACAACTCAGTCGCACGATTGACTCAGACGCATGATTCAGTCGCACGACTCATCGCATGAATAGACCCAGTCGCCTGATCTGCAGAATCGCGACTGTGGTCGGGCTGAGCAGCCCCCGAGCTGCTCTAAACACGGGTTTTACACCACAAGGACTTCCAGAAACACTCAACAAACATACACAAACATGAAACACAAGCAAAAAGACCTCACACGCACCCATACGACCTTGTGTGTTCGGGTTGAACCCGAACACCCGAAACCCTAGTTTTGGACAGCCGTAAAAAGGCAAGAAAATGGAAACCAAAGTCGACTACCTGCTAGAAACGAGTAGTCTAAGCTGTAGATGAAGTCTAGACGACAAAAACGAGACCACACGGGTAGGATTCGGTGCTAGAATGAAGATTTTGTGTGTGTAGAGAGGATGAAGATGAAGAAGATGGTGAAAATGGGTGTTTAGGGCTGGTATGGGGTATTTATACCCAGCCCAAGTTTACAAAATTACAAGTTTAGTCCCTGCACTTAACCCCCGAGTTTTCCCAAATTTGGTTCGGTTGAAAACGACTTTATTAGATGTTTTATATTAATTGCAAAAGTACATTTAATGTTATTATGACTTAAGAAATGGTTATGTTAATAACATTTAATATATATAAAAATGATATATTTGACGGTTTCGAAAATGAAAGTTTTAAAAGTTTTTAAAATTTACATATGGTTATAACCAATACACACGCACAACGATGGTAAAGCACACAAGATATCCACATAAAGAGTCAAATAAGAATGAGGAATGATCGATCAAGGAATAGATAACGGACAATCACGTTAATTGACGGACCTTAAGGTGACGGAAAATGATTCAGATTTTGATTATGATAATTGTGATGACTTGGATGATTCTGATGAACATGATGTTGATCAAATAACCACTGGTAAGAATGTTCATCTTAAAACACATATTCCAAAAGTGCTTGAAGAAACAAAGTTGCCATATCCTCCTAAACAAAGAAACATGCTGAAGATCATCTGCAAGAGAATAGCTCAATTGAATGAAGGTCTTCAAGAACTAAGTCAGCAACAAGACTCCTCCAAGAATTGAATGATGAATCTGTCATCACCAAGGAAAAAGAGACATTCAAGGAAAAGGAAGAAAAAGGTATCAGCAGATCATCACTGAAAAAAGAAAACTTCAGCCGCAGTCTGATCTACGGAAGAGGAATTCGGAATCAATCAATCAGAAACATAAAGTTGAAAGAGTAGAAGCACATCCAAAGCTGAAGAAGAAAGAAAAACATCAAAAGTCAGCAAACCATAAGAATGATTCTGAAAAAGAATCAGATGGAAAATATTGCAAATGGTGTGACATGAAAAATCACAATACTGAAGAATGTTACTTCAGTAGCTACTGTTCCATTTGCAATATGAACAATCATATGACAGCTGAATGTTACTTCAACAAACATTATGGCATCTGGAACAAAAATAATCATTCCACTCAGGAATGTTATTTCAACAAAAAGAACAAAACAAAAGGCACAAAGAAGAAAGAGTCAGATAAGTCTGAAACTGATACTGACTGTGAAAAAGGGTCAAAATTGAAGAAGCCTGATCTAAAATCAAAGTCAAAATCAAAGGATAAAATGTCATCAAGTGGTCATCCAATGAAGAAAAGAACAACTGGTCAGCACTCAAAAACACCCCACAAAAGGGTAGATTTGACAGATAAGGAATCAAAGGATGATGATTTATTTTTTGATAAATTTGAAAAGGGAATTCAAATACCTCTTTCAAAAACAAAAGATAGTGAGACGTTTAAAGTTTCATTATCAAAACAAAAGACTCAAACAAATGAAGTTGATTTGAGTCAAGCAGAAATTAAGAAACAAGAATCTACTTCATCAACATCCCATTCAGCAGAATCATCCTCATCTAAATCAAATCAGAATGAATCAACCAAATCTAAAACTAAAACTTCAAAAATTATTCATGAAAGAGTAACTATTTTAGACTCTGTTGACAAACCCAAGATCACTAAGACTTGGGTTGTCACTTCTAACTGATTTTCTTTTCTGAATGCAGGAACAATATTGGAGAGCTGACAACAAGTGGTATGTTGACAGTGGTTGTTCCAGGCATATGACAGGAAACTGTTCTCTTCTCTCATGATTTCAAACATAAAAATGCTTCTTATGTGGCATTTGGTGGGGATAAAATGGGAGGTAAAATTGTTGGTGAAGGGATGATAACAAATGGTGTACTCAAATTTGATAAAGTAAATTACTGTAAAAATTTACAGTATAATCTACTTAGTGTGTCTCAAATTTGTGATCAAAATTATACTACATTGTTTCATGATACTAATTGTTACATTCTTAAGCCAGGATTTATTGTTCCAGAAGATTGGATCCTCCTCAAAGCAGCAAGAAAAGGAAACACTTATGTTTTGGATATGAACAATACTTCACTCACAAAACATGAAACATGCCTTATATCTAAACTATCAGAAGATTTGTCTCAATTATGGCATAGAAGGCTTGTCCATTCTAACATGAAGAACATGAATAAATTGGTGAAAAATGATCTGGTCATTGGATTGCCAAATAAAGAGTTTCATTGCTCAACTCACTGTTCTTCTTGTTACAAAGGAAAACAACATAGAGTGTCACATAAATCCAAAACTATCAATACTCATACTACACCACTCAAATTGCTTCACATGGATCTGTTTGGTCCTACCAATGTAATGAGCATTGGAAAATGGCAATATTGTTTGGTGATAGTTGATGATTTCACAAGATTCACATGGGTCTTTTTCTTAAAACAAAAAATGAAACATCAGAAACATTAATGGACTTTGTGATCAAGATTGAGAATCAACTTGATACAAAAGTTAAAATTTTTAGGAGTGACAATGGTACTGAATTTGTCAATTTTGAACTGGATTCCTTTTGCAGGAGCAAAGGTATTGCAAGACAATTCAGTGCACCAAGGACTCCACAACAAAATGGAGTTGCTGAAAGAAGAAACAGAACTCTCATTGAAGCAGCAAGAACCATGCTAGCTGATTCACAACTACCTATCACTTTTTGGGCTGAGGCTGTGAATACTGCATGCAATGTTCAAAACAGAACATTAATTATCAAAGAACATAACAAAACTCCTTATGAGCTCCTATTTAAAAGAAAACCATACATAGGAATCTGAAAGACTTTGTGCAGGACCGGTTTAAAGGGTTAGGACCGGTTAAGGCTTAACAATTACAACACAACACACAAAGAGATTAACTAAACTTGATCAAACAGTAAACTGGGTTAACCAAGATAATGATACAAAGAACACAAGTAATGATAAAGAGACAGAACAAGAGATTTGGGTTTCAAGAAGGCAGTATATTGCTTTCTCAAGTTCTATTACAAGTGTTACAAAGCATAAAGAAAGATACTTAAACTTGGAATACTTATACTACAACCTACAGCCGGCTATACTTTGAAAGCCAGCTGGATACAATTGACTAGACACAAACAAAATCAATTGTAGAATCAAAAGGCATATCTGCCTTTTGACCTTGTGACTATGACATGCCATAGCTCACATCCTTATCTATTACAAAAAGGATAAAGTACATAAAGTAGAAAGTAACAGACTCATGACCTCAATGTACAGTTACCAAAAGCATGGACCTTTTCACCAACTCATGTAAGTTGGTGACTTTACAGAGATGGAGCTGAAAGGTGTCCAGCTTTATGGAACAGTACATCAGTTAAAGCATGTTACTAAAAGTCTTCGGAAGAAATCTGTCTTCATAGGATGAAGCTTCGGAAGACTTTGTCTCTGAGGCTTCGGAAGACTTCATTTTGGCTTCGGAAGATATTGGTCTTGGCTTCAGAAGATTTTACACTTAGAATATTTCTAGTGTATGGTGTAAAACTTCCGAAGCAATTCTTCTTCAGTACTTAGTGCATTACTTGCAGAGAGACATTTGATGTTTTGGTTTGCATCAGACTTAAAGGAATCCTTACAAACTCCCCCTAGGCTGATGCTACCAAAACATTTAGAAGATCTTCAGATGTTAGTAGTCTTCAGCACAATCATGACCATACCCTTCTTCATTAGATGGTCAGGATCATTCAGACCTTCATAGTATCTTCTCATCTCAAAGAGATCATGCAGAGGTAAGTTGATTATGTCTTGCCATGTATAGACATTCTCAACACCTTGATCTCTGATTACATGCCATCTTTCTGGATTGGTAGAGAAGGTCCAGGATAAGATGGGTGTCTCAGCTGCCAGAGGAGCCACTTGCATTGGAGTTGATTGGGCTGCCTCTTCATGCACTTCCTCAGGTTGATCTGACTCAGCCTGAGATGTAGAGGTAGATGATTTAGGCTTCTTCTTCTTAGACTTTGGTTTAGAAGTCATCCTCTTCTTCGTCTTAGATGACTATAACTGAGAAGACTGGTCTGCAGCACCTTGTTGATCATCCTTGTCTTTCTCAGTTGGGTGTTCCTCCCTCACAGGTTCAGAAGGAGAGGGGGTTTGACCCTGCTTTGGATCAGAAGATGAAGCTTGCTGAGGCTCAGCAGGAGGTCCGGGTTGAGTTGTCTCAGATTATTCAAACTTAGCCTCCACTTTAGGTGGGACTTGACTTGGAAGAGAGTGTAAGTCAATCAGTTCACCACTCTTAATCATCTTCTTGATTACCCTTATATGCTCATCCATTATGGATAGAGACATAGGGCCAAGTCTCCTTCCGGAGAATCCATATAGCTTCAAGAAGCTCATCATCCTTTGTCTATCAGAAGACTTCTTCATACTCTTTTGGATGATGGCTCTTGACTTTGCAGCTTCTTCCCTTAGCTTCTTCTTAGTTGTCTTTCTATCCTTGACTAAGTCAAGCTCAAGTTGTTTTAAGTACTCAAACTCAACAAAGTCATAGGACAAGGGAAGAAGTGCATCTGCCTGATAGAAGCCTGTGGCACTCAGGTAGTTGATCATTTTGATCCTATCTTCTTCTTTGTGTACCTGAGGTTCTTGTTGAACCACATCTTCTTGTACAGGGCTTTCTTGAACTGGGGAGAGAGTGGGAGCATGCTTGTAGAGTCTTTTCTGTCTCTTCTCCTCTTTGAATTGGAGAAGTAACCTTGCATCCTCTTTTTCTTTCATCTCTCTTGACACTTCCATGTCAGCCAGTTTATTTAGTTGTTCTAAGGGGAGAGAAATGATTTCATCAATGTCATAGTTCCTGGTCTGCAGATAAGTAATCCTGACTGCCCTCAACTCATCATCTTGAGTATTTGGTTTGGGGGCAGCCCTGATTGCAGCTTGCATAAAGCCTGAAGACTCAGAGGAACTTTCTCCCCTTAGCTTCCTTTTCCTCTCTCTCTCTTCCTCCTCAATTTCCTCAGGAGTCAAAATCCTTTTCCCTTTGTCACCCACAGACCTTTGTGACTCAGGGTGGATAGAGGTTTGGCCTTTATTGCTTGGTGTAGCATCCATGCTCTGGCCAGAGAGAGGCTGAGAAACACCTTCACCAGCAGGTGTCTCAGAGGGAGTGTGAATCTCTGCAGCAGTTGATGATGATGAGACAGGGGTCTCAGTTTCTGCCACTGGGCCTTCAGTCAAGGTTTCCCCTATGAAACTAATCTTAGGGTCCACCTCAACATCTAGTTGACCGATGACATTGCCTGATTGCCTAAGTCTCCTTCTTAAGCTGAACTCTGCAATGATCCTGTCTTGGAATCTTTGAGCCAATCTGTCAGCATGTCTTGAGTTGCTTGGATTGACAAGTGGCATATTGACTAGATCCAAACTTTCATAGAAGTTCAAGCTTTGAAAGTCAAATACTTCTTGTTGCCCTTGAACTCTGTGATGAATAAGGGCTCTTCTATCAGCATCATACCTCCACCTTATGATGTAGTTTGAAGTTTATTGAGGTGGGGATGACACAACCCTTGGTATACCTTCCTCAAAGAGACTCCTGATGATAGAGTCTATATAATCCACATTAATGTGAACTTGAGGAAGTTGCTAAGAATGCACAATTGCAAGTGAGGATGGTGAGTCCTCTATGTCCATTCTCTGTGAAGAACTCCCAGGTTCTGTTGCTGCAATAACTTTCTCCCCCTTTTTGGTAGCATCACCCACTTGCATAGGTGAGCTAGAGGATAAATCAATCACATCCACAGGTTCTTGTGTTCCTGGTTGAGCTCTTCTTAAAGGTCTCCTGAGATTCAAGGTGACTAACCTTAAAGACTAAATAGAAGCATATTTTTGACAGTTTTTGCACCTTTAGTCTCAAATTCCCCTCTTCTTCATCAAAAGAATCATTGGGGGATGAGATGATTGGACCAAAGTCCTCTCTCTTACCACCAGCTTGAGGTTCTTGGCTGCTGGTTTTCCTCTGCTCACTAGCAATCTCAGTTGAGATGTCAGTGGGTTGAGTTGCCATGGTTGAGGTCTTAATGATGTAATCACTTGCAGAAGTGAGAGCCTCTTCCATATGGACATCCTGAACAGGTTCAGAAGTGTCCACCTCGGTTATAGGTGACTGATGTGGGCTAGACTGAGGAGACTCAGAGGTACTCATCTCTCTTTGAGTAGGGGAAGAGAAGAGAGACTCATGATACTCACTGAATCCTAAGTCTTCATCAGTATAGAAGGATAGGTTGGTAATGGGTTGATTTAGATCTAAAGGCTGGGGATGGTAACTGTCCCCTGAAGGTTGTTCACTAGAGTGTTGAGACTCAGAGTGAAGGCTTAAGGCTATTGGGCTTGTGAGCTCATCAGGGTGAGCATGAGGAATCTCAGCCCTGATAGTTGAAGAGATGGGAGTGGCTTGCTCCTCGGGGAAAGTGAGAGCTCTAGTGTCCACTTCCTCCTGTAAAGGTGAGTATATGGGGACCTGCACAGACTTAATAGCTTGAGCAGGGGTTCGTTTGGATTTTCTTTGGTAGGTAGGGTTTGAGGCCTTTTTAGGTAAAGAAGAGTAGAAGGTGTGGGTGTCAACTAGCTTGTGCTTGCTAAGGTTGTGCTGAGCAATGAGCTCTAACATTTTGGGGACAAGGGCTGTTTCTACCCCTGAGAAGCTACTAGTTGGCTTCATTCTTAATTTTAAGATGCCGGGCTTCATCTGTCCCAATTTAAAATATTACCTGTTTCCCTCGACTGTGAGCCCAGTTCACAGTTAAGAATGTGTTGAACATATCTAGGAAACATGTAATACTCTAAGGAGTCCAAGTTTGTTTGACAAGCTGTGGATAACCACATGGAGTAGGTATTTCCACTGGGATGAGACCTTCCCTTTCCTGAAGGTCTTTACAGAGAAATCTCCCTCATAGCCCATCTACTCAAAGGAATGATTGATAGCTTCCTTTGGGAAGGACAACTCACCTTCTTCATCATCCAGCTGCAAATGATAGTTGATGATGGCCGGAGTGATGAAGATTGTCCTCCCTTGCACTGTGGCAGACAGTGCCTTCTCCCCATCCATAATGACCTCTTGGCAGGTCTTCCAGAATTCAAGCAAATGATCCTCATACAGAGTAGGATCAATGGTTAGGGAGGTGAAATAGTTCGATAGAGTTAAGAATTGGCAAATCTCTGAGAAACTTTCATCTTTCTCAGAGCTTAACAAAGCAACCTGGTTGTGTTGCCTGTGAAGTTGCATGGAGAAATCTGGGTTGTTTTTGCAGTTAAGGTTGGCCATTTGAGAAGCTTAAGGTTGAAGAAAGGTAAAAAGCAAATGCGGTTTTGGGAATTAGGTTTGAGGAATAATGGAATTGAGGAAGATAGTGAGGAAGAGGGGGAACCGTTGGGTATTTATGTGAAAAGGGATTTGAACCAAAGTTAATGAAAGAGGATAAACTTTGAAATCCGAAAGTCGGTCCCACCTCTGAAAAAGTAGTTTACTTTTGCTCAAAAAGTAGTTTTCTTAGAATTCGAAAAACTTCCGAAGGTAAATTATCTTCGGAAGTTTTAATGAAAAAGCTTCCGAAGCTAAAATGACTTCGGAAGATTTTCCTGAGAGTCTTAAAAATTTTGCTTCGGAATAGAAATAAACACTTGAATGCTTTGTATATGAAACAACAAAGCTTCCGAGAGTTAATTTTGCTTCGGAAGGAAAAAGTCCTTAAAAACAAACAATTGTCTGAGACAAGAATTTAAGCTTCGGAAGATAGATTTAGACTTCTTCCGAAGGTAAAATTTCTTAGACAGTTATTTATTTTGAAGACATGATTTTCTTTCGAAGGTAAAAGTGTATCTTCCGAAGGATCAGAAAATTTTCAAGAATCTAAGGAAAGTCTTCAAAAAGGATTTTATATCCAAAGAAAACATGAGCTTATGAAAGTGATGAACTAGACAACTTAGGACACATATTTTAAGAAATAATTAGGATTAGTTTTAAGAAAAGATCTACTCAAAGTTAATCATCCCAATAGCTGATATTAGATATTTAAATCTCTGTTCATCAAAAGCTTTTGTAAACAGATCAGCACATTGTTCATCTGTATGAACTTTGACTAGTTTAATTAATCCCTTTTCATAGTTATCTCTTATTAAATGATACCTATATTGATGTGTTTCGTCCTTGAGTGCTACACAGGGGTCTCAGTGATAGAGATAGCACTATTGTTGTCTATATGGATAGGAGACTCCTTGAAGTTAAATCCATAGTCCAGCATCTGATTTTGAATCCAAAGCACTTGAGCATAGCAGCTTGCAGTAGCAATTTATTCAGCCTCAGCAGTTGATGCAGACACATAGGATTGTTTCTTGCATTGCCATGAGACAACCCTTCCACCAAGGAATTGACATCCCCCAGATGTAGACTTTGTAGTCATGTTGCAACCACCATAATCACTATCTGTATAAGCATACAGATTGAAGTCAGGATTCTTTGGATACCATAAACCAAGTGTTGAGGCACCTTTGAGGTATCTTAAAATTCTTTTGACAGCGATTAGGTGAGACATCTTAGGGTTGGCTTGATATCTTGCACAAATACATGTAGAAAACATGATATCAGGCCTGCTAGCTGTAAGATACATAAGAGACCCAATCATAGCCCTGTATAAATGTTCATCTACACACTCCCCCTCAAGATTAGGTCCAAGGGAGTGGTTTCTGCTGGCTATGGGTGTCTTAGCAATCTTACAATCAGTCATGTTGAACCTCTTGAGTATGTCCTGAACATACTTTGACTGACTTATGAAGATGCCATCTTCAACTTGCTTCACTTGAATTCCCAGAAAGAAATTGAGTCCTCCCATTGCACTCATTTCAAATCTCTCTTTCATCAGCTTCTCAAAGTCTTTGCAGAGCTTTGGAATAGTTGAACCAAAGATGATGTCATCTACATATACTTGAACTAGAAATAAGTCATTTCCCTGTCCTTTGATGAAGAGAGTTCCATCTATAGTACCTCTCCTGTATCCATGTTTACAAAGATACTCAGACAATGTCTCATACCACTTCCAGGGTGCCTGATGCAGCCCATAAAGAGCTTTGTCAAGCTTGCAGACATAATCAGGATGATCAGGGTCTACAAAACCAGGTGGCTGTTTGACATAAACCTCTTCATCAATCACTCCATACAGGAAAGCACACTTTACATCAAGTTGAAAGACCTTGAAGTTCTTGGATGCAGCAAATGCCAGGAATATCCTAACAGCTTCTAATCTTGCTACAGGAGCAAAGACATTAGTGTAGTCAATCCCTTCTTCTTGTGTGTATCCTTGAACAACTAGTCTTGCCTTGTTCTTGATGATAATTCCTCTATCATCCTTTTTATTCCTAAAAACCTATTTGGTTCCAATAGTAGTCTTCCCATGAGGAAGAGGACAAAGGTTCCAAATTTTCTGCCTTTTGAATTGAAGCAACTCTTGTTGCATAGCTTCAACCCAACTTCCATCCTTTAGAGCTTCATCAACTTTCTTTGGCTCTATCTGGGATAAGAAACAAGAGTGAAGACAAACATTTGCTTCATGGGTTTGTCCTCTTGTTCTTACCCCTGTGACAACATCTCCAATGATGTTTGTGGTGGGGTAAGACTTGTGGATCCTTAGCTGAGGGATCACAGCAAGTTGTTGAGAAAGATCCAAATTTGAGAAATTTAGATGTGGCATAGATGATTCACCCTCCACATCACCACACTTATCAAGATTAACTTGATCCAATGAGTGTGTGACATCATTGATGTTGTCATCTATGGTGTGGTTATTAGCATCAAGGAAATCCTGATCACTTTCACCATCACCATTGTTGTCTTCCACAATTGAGGTATCTTTATCTGGTTGTGGAGCCTCTGAGCTGAAATTTGAAGGCACCCCAGATGTATCAGCTGAATTTGTCATTGTTGTTCTGATAGAAACCTCATTTGCTGAAGTAGTTCTAACTGGAGCTGAAGATGTATGAGTTGAGGGTCTTCCTAGCTCAAATCTTGGATCAGGATCACCTGTATTTAAATTTTCTGCAGATCCTGAAACATTCTCACAAGATTTGTTAAAACAGTTGGTAACTAAATCAAGATCAAATAGCCAATCAGGACCAAAACCAGCCACACAGGGTGTGTGTTCATTGAAAGTCACATTGGCTGACTCCTCAACAATTCTAGTTCTGAGATTGTATACTCTATAAGCCTTGGCTTGGGAAGAGTATCCAATGAAGTGTCCATCATCTGATTTCTCAGCAAACTTGGCAATTTGATCCTTGGTATACAAAATGGTGCAGGGACATCCAAATGACCTGAGAAAACCAATGAAAGGTTTTCTCTTGTGCCAAAGTTCATAAGGAGTCTTACCATGTGTCTTAACTACTAAAACTCTGTTTTGCACATAGCAAGCAGTATTTACTGCCTCTGCCCAGAAGGTGATGGGCAGTTTAGAGTCAGACAACATAGTTCTTGCAGCTTCAATTAGTGTCCTGTTTCTCCTCTCAGCAACTCCATTTTGCTGAGGAGTCCTGGGAGCACTATATTGTCTTGTAATACCTTTTCATCACAAAATGTATCAAGGATTTGATCCTTGAATTCAGTCCCTTGATCACATCTTATGGTTTTGACCTTGTGATCACTTTGATTCTCAATTTTTAAGATGAAATTCTTCAGAATCTCAGGGGTTTCATCCTTAGTTCTAAGAAAGAAAACCCAAGTGAATCTTGTAAAATCATATGTGATCACCAAACAATAAGAGGTCCTTCCTAGACTCATTACACTGGTGGGGCCAAAGAGATCCATATGTAACAAATGTAGGGGAGTAGTGATAGAGTCTTTTCCTTAGGCTTGTGAGATACCTTATGTTGCTTCCCTTTCAGGCATGCAACACAATGATCATCACTTGTAAACTTTTTCTTTGGCATTCCAGTTACCAAATCATGTTTAATTAGTTTATTCATGTTCTTAAAGTTTACATGGCACATTCTTTTATACCATAGGAAAGACTCATCACTATTTGCTTTAGATAGAAAGCATGAAACTTCTCTAGAGGGAGATGTTTCTTGCAAATCCATCTTGTACATGTTCCCTTTCCTAGGGGCTATAAGCAGGATGTGCTCATGAGGAATGACCACTCCAGGTTTGAGAACAATGCACTCATGCTCAGTAAAGAGCATGTTATGACTCTGGTCACAAAATTGGGATACACTCAGAAGATTGTACCCAAGCTCCTTGACAAAGTTTACCTTTTCAATGCTGAGCTTACCATTTGTGACCTTGCCCCTTCCTGAAATGTAACCACCTTCATCTCCTCCAAAAGCAACTGGTTCTCCATCAATTCTCTCAAAGTTATGGAGTAGTGACCTATTGCCTATCATGTGCCTTGAACAGCCACTATCAATTATCCAGACATTCCTGTTTGTCTTGAGTTGTTCCTGCACAAAGAAAATGATTAGTTACATTTGGAAACCCAAGCCTTACTTGTCTTGGGCTCACAAAGTATAATAGAAGGTAATGCAACAGTAATAGATCCTATGGTTGTGCTAGAGGGATCTTCAGCTGTTGTTGATGGAGAAACTTCAGTCACTTGGTCTTTCTTAGACTTCCACACTACCTTTGGAGTCTTGGACTTGACCTTCAAAACCTTGGAAGCTTTTGGGACTTCACAAGTTTTGATGACTGAACCTTCGGAAGATTCTGCAGTCACTGCAGCAGACTTCAGTGCTTTGGAAGAACTCCTTTCTTTCGAGACCAATTTTTCTTCCGAAGGTAATTTTCCATTTACCTTCTTCTTTGATTTGGAGCTTTCGAAGGAAATAGAGTTTCCTTCTGAAGCTTGAATCTTCTTGAAACTCTTTGAAGTCTTTGTATTGGTCATATGGACAGTACTTTTAGGATTATATGGACAATCCTTAGCAATGTGAGAGGTACTTTCACACATGACACACGACATTTTCTTCTTCATAAGAGTCTCCTTATGAGAGCAAAACTGTCTTTGGTCACATCCCTTCTCCACCTTCATCTTTGTAGATGCTGAGACAGTTCTTTTGGGCTGTAAACTGTTCTTGGAGTTTGATGGTCCAGGCTGTACAACAGTGGTACACAGCAGATCAGTCTTCTACTTGGTACTGAGATGATTTGAACAAGAACCAGAACTCTTAGCTGAGAAGTTTTGGTTGATGTCTTCAGTCTTTACCACTTTAAACCCTGCAGAGATAAAAAACTTGTTTCTGCTTAGAGTCAAAGGTAGCCTTGATCTCTTGAGCCTTCTTTGCCTTTCTTTTGCTTTTCCTGATCAAGTTCTTTTTTTTGACTTGTTCATCACAGTAGACTTCTTCTCCTCAGAAGAATAAGGGCCCTTAGTAGAATCCTCCTCTTCAATCTTCTCAGAGGAATTCTTCACTATCTCTTCTTCATCCTCTTCACTTATAGGATCTATGAGAGGAAGCTCATCTTCACAAGTTCCACACCTAGGAGATCTTACAGACAAGATCGTGTGTGGAGGAGCTATCTCATTTGATCCCAGCCCTGTCTATTTTGATAACACACTTTGTTGTGCAGGGATGAGGATATCATGTTCTTGAAGGTCTCTTCTTCAAGAACACTCTTTTCTGCCCTGGCTTTGCTGATCACAAGCTTAGCCTGGCACTCAGTCAGCTTAGTTATGAGATCTTGGATTTGAGTCCTAAAATCTGTATGTTCATGTTTTAGTACTGAAATGGTTTTCTCTAAGTCCTCTATCTTTAGCTTATAATCATTTTCAGACTTTCTAAAATCAGATTTTAAAATGTTTAAGGACTCAAGATCAGATCTCATTTCCAAGTTATAGGACCTATATCTGTTAACTTTAGCAATGCATTCAGGAGTACAGAGATGTTCCAATACCTTGGCTTCATCATGATCTGCCATTAGTGCTTGGTTTGGAGAAGCATCTTTGTTGGATCTAGAAAGGCTGTTGCAACCAAAACTAAGTCACTTAGAAGATTTTGAGTACAACATACAAAGGACTTCCGAAGCTAAGTATGGAACTTCCGAAGGAAGAAGGAGCTCTTCCGAAGTCTAAGTGTAAAATGCACTTCGAAAGGAAAACTTCAACTTCCGAAGACAAAGAACCTACTTCCGAAGATCAAGACTTAGAGACAAAGATCTGAAGTCAACTTCTGAAGTACAAGAAGTCCTCAAAGCCTCGGAAGCATAGAAGCATCTTCCGAAGTATAAGTGGCTTCGGAAGAACTTGTTCTTCCGAAGCCAGTTAACCTTCGGAAGAACTTGTTCTTCCGAAGCCAGTTAACCTTCGGAAGACACTCCTATTATCCAGTGGACATAAGTATGGCCTGTCTGACACTCCGCTGCAAATCTCTGAGATATTGCATGGCGTTTTCTCAAAAGCCATGTAGTTGACCATACTTTAATCCACTGTTTACCTTTTATGTTAAGTACAGTTGCCATCTTTAGTTGGTGACAAAAGGTAAGTCATGGACATGTCATGACTACCATATCTTAGATAATACTTTATCTAAGATACCTTAACAATAGCATTGTAGTATATTCTATAGTCTTAGGTTTCCAGCTGGTATCAAGTATAACCGGCTGTAGGATCTAGTATATATAGTTTCTCATTGTAACTCTTGTTTTATGCTTGTAAGTATCTTGTAATCTTGAGTTGAGAAGTAATATATACAAGTACCTTGAAAATATATTTATGCTTGTTCCTTTGATTACTTATTATATTATTATCAACTCTTGTTAAAGGCATTGCTTCATCTGATTTGAGTGTTATTATAAGCGAGTTTGAGAGAATCACAAGTGTTTAAGTGACAAACCCGATCCTGCAACTGGTATCAGAGCTTTTTAGGCTCTTGATTGTGAGATCTTACCATCCTAATCAAACCAGTTTTTCACTCCTCCTTATACCTCACTCAAAATGGCCCTCAACAAATCTGAAGTTGAGATGGGAACGATGACCAAAGCTCCCATCATCGCCCCTGAAAACTTCAGGTCTTGGAGCAGAAGAATGGAAGGCTTCATCAGGTACCAGGATAGCAAGATGTGGCAATCCATCGTTAATGGCCTGTATAAGCCAAAGTAGCTGGTGGAAACGGTGCCATGATCGAGAAAGCCGTTAAAGATTATTCTGATGAAGACAGGAAGAAGCTTGACATAGACAGCAATGCTATGACTGTTCTTATGACTGCAATCCCAAACTCCATCATGGTGCGGTTTGAGCATTGTAAGTCTGCCAAAGAACTCTTTGATGCTCTTGCTCAAATGTACTTAAGCTCGAATGATTCAAAGAAGGACTCACTGAAGCAGCAGTTTGAGAACTTCACCTATGTTGCTGGAGAGACCCTTAGCCAGCAATATTTTCAGGTACATGGATCTTATCTCTTCCCTTCAATCTGTGGGAATCACTCATGAACTCAGAGACCTTACTAGAAAGTTTATGAGTGCTCTACCCAATGAGTGGACATTCTACTATGTCTCCATCAAGAGAACAGAGAATTTGAATACACTCACCATGACCGAACTCTATGGGATCCTTGATGGATACCGTTTGGAAATGGAAAGCAAGAGGGGTCACCAGACAAGCAGACCCTTGAGTCTTCCTGCTAGCAACGCTTTAATGGTTGTTGAAGGCTCAGGCATCTCCCAGTCTCAGCAGTACCTGACCTACACCCAGCAGCCATCTTGTTCCTCTGGGCCTTACATCACATTTCCTGAGACTCCAAGGTCTAAACAAGCTCAGCAAAGCTCCTTTCAGGAGGGATGTGCATTTGTCTCAGGGAGTGGGCACTCAAATGACTATCAATACTGCTTTGATGATCTAGAGTGTTTTAGCTCGGATGACATAGAGTATGTGGACATAGTCCAACAAATGGCTCTTCTAACCTACAGAGCGAAGAAGTTCTTTAAAAGAACTGGAAGGCAATTCCCTCAGAACCCAATCACCAGCAAATTTGGGTTTGACAAAAGCAAGGCCAAATGTTACAACTGTAACCAACTCGGTCATTTTGCAAGGGAATGCAAGGCTCCCAAGTCCAACCCGGAAACCTCACAGGCCTCCACACATCCATCTACACCAAAGCCCACCGGAAAGTCAACTGAAACTGCAGCAATGGCTCAAGAAGTTGACTGGAGCTTCATGGTTCAAGATGTGACTCCTGCTCAAGCACCCATGGCAGGAACAGATGAAAACAAGGTATATGAACATCTCTGTACCCCTGCTTGTATTGCTAAGGTTAAACTATATCAGGATTACAATATGGAAATTAAATCTGATATTGAATCTTTAAATGTTTTAAAATCTGACTTTAAAAGGGCTGAATCTGACTACCAAAAAAAATTGAGGAGTTAGAGAAAACTGTGTCCCTCTTAAAACATGAACATACAAACTACAAGACTCAAATCAAGGATTTAATATCCAAATTGACTGAGGCTCAAGCCCAGCTTGTCACTGCTGAGGCTCAAGCTAGGAAGTATGCTATTTCCGAGCAAAACTTCCAAGCCATTCTTGCATCATCCTCTCACTCAAAACTTTGTTATCAAAACAAAGGTGGGTTGGGAACCAATGAAATTGCTCCACCACACTCTTATGAGTCTGTAAGACAACCAAGGTGTGGTACTGAAGAGCAAGAGGTTCCATCTGTTGACCCACCTTCCAAGAGTCAAAGAGTGATGCAACTATGGAGACCATGACCATCACAGGGAAGGAAGAGGTAATTGTGCCCTCCCCAGCCAATGATGATCAAACCCTGACCACCAAAGCCAGAAGAAGCAGAGCTAAGGCAGTCAGAAAAACTGCCAAGAAGGTGGCTGAATCCAAGCTAAAGATAGACCCAAAGCAAAAGGGTGTATTTATATCAGCTGGATTCCAGGTGGTTGGACCTTCTGATTCAGGAAAAGAGTACAGTACCACTACTCCTATCCTACCAAAGGATCAGAAGTTAAAGGGAAAGGTTGTTGATGAGGAGAAAAAGAACAAGAAACAGCAATCCTCTCATTCCCAGAAAGTTATCATTGCATGCATAATGTGTGGTCTGCAAAACCACATGGCTAAAGATTGTTACTACAATCCTGCTAGCACACATTATGCAAATAATGTTAAAAGAGAAGGAGTCAGGGAAGGTTTCACATTTGGACCATATCAAATGGTTCAAGTGATGAAAAAGGGAAAGCTTGTTTCCGAAGCAAGGCTTTTCTCGGAAGAAAACTCTTCTTCCGAAAGGAAAAAGGCTTCGGAAGTTAAAGCTGCAAAGACTCAGAAAACCAAAGGAGTCCCCTTGAAACTATCCC
Source organism: Flaveria ramosissima (assembly GCA_025215565.1). Classification (NCBI taxonomy): domain Eukaryota; kingdom Viridiplantae; phylum Streptophyta; class Magnoliopsida; order Asterales; family Asteraceae; genus Flaveria; species Flaveria ramosissima. The sequence continues at coordinate 60,615,322 of CM046041.1, forward strand.
AGAGGAAGACTGCTTCGGAAGAAAAGGTGGTGAAGGTCTCTTCCGAAAAGAAATAAGCTTCGGAAGAATGCCAAGCTACAAAAGCTTCAACAAGCTCATCTCTCATCTTCTGTGATCAACCAAGGGATGGAATGGAAGATCAAGGAAGATGTTGTAGCCCAAACCTCTTCTTCAAAGACATCAATTGAACCCCCATGCATAAATTTTGGTTCAATTATGTCACTATCATTGGAAGAACCCAAGACCAATAAGGCTTGGGTTTCCAGTCAAAACTAATTATCTCACCTTATGTGCAGGGACATCCATATGACAAGAATAACAACATTTGGATTGTAGATAGTGGATGCTCCAGGCACATGACAGGGAACAGATCTCTCCTTCAACAATTTCAACATTATGATGGAGGTCCTGTCCAGTTTGGAGGTGAGGCCGGAGGATATATTTCTGGCAGAGGAGTATATCCAATGGAAAGTTAAAAGTTGACAAAGTTAATTTTGTCAAACAGCTTGAACACAATCTGTTAAGTGTTTCTCAATTCTGTGATCAAAAGCATCAAATGTTTTTCACAGAACATGAGTGCATTATCCTCAAACCCGGGATGACAATTCCTCAGGAATTGGTGCTTCTTAGATCTCCCGGGAAAGGGGATATGTACAAGCATTATATGAACAATGCTTCCCCAATAGGAGAAGTATCATGCTTTCTTTCCAAAGGTGATAGTGATGAGTCAACACTGTGGCATAAACGAATGTGTCATGTCAATTTTAAGACAATGAATAAATTGGCTAAAAATAACTTGGTACATGGTTTGCCTAAAAAGGAATTTTTCTGCAAGATAACTGTGTTGCTTGCCTGAAAGGGAAACAACACAGGTCTTCTCATAAATCCAAAGGTGTTAACTCTATCATCACTCCATTGCACTTATTGCACATGGATCTATTTGGTCCCACAAGTATAATGAGCATTGGAAGGGAATCATATTGCCTTGTGGTAGTTGATGATTTTACTAGATTTACATGGGTATTCTTTTTAAGAACTAAAGATAAAACTGCTGAAACTTTAAAATCTTTTATTCTTAAAATAGAAAATCAAGTTGATCACAAGATTAAAATAATTAGAAGTGATCAAGGGACTGAGTTTAAGAACTTTGTTCTTGACTCATTTTGTAACTCAAAAGGGATTGCCAGACAATACAGTGCTCCTAGAACTCCTCAACAAAATGGTGTTGCTGAGAGGAGAAATAGGACACTTATTGAGGCTGCCCGGACTATGTTAGCTGATTCAAAGCTGCCTCAAACATTCTGGGCAGAGGCAGTCAGCACTGCATGCTATGTGCAAAACAGAGTTCTTGTAGTAAAGCCACATGGAAAAACCCCTTATGAGTTATGGAACAAGAGGCCACCGTTCATTGGCTTTCTAAGGTCCTTTGGCAGCAGGTGTACCATACTTAACACAAAAGACAATTTGGCAAAATTTGCTGAAAATTCAGATGATGCTATCTTTGTTGGATATTCCTCCTATTCTAAAGCATACAGAGTTTATAATATTAAAAACCAACAATTTGAGGAATCTTCCAACATTGTAGTTACTGAGCACACTCCTTGTGTTAGGGGGAATGGCCCTGATCATATCTTTGATTTAGAATTGTTTCCAAACTATTCTAAACCATCTTGTGAGAATGTTTCAGCTGGAACAGGTGCTCAAAGTAATTCTGATGAAGATCAACTGTTTGAGCTTCCCAGACCTATTCCAAATTCTCCAAGAGCTGCAACAAATCAAGCTCCCACTATTGAAAGATCTGACAGCATGACCATTTCAAGAGATAGTGGAACTTCAACAAGGGATTCACCTGCTGATTTTCATATCTCTTCAGGTGATCCTGCACAACACCAAGCTGATGGAAGCAGCATTTTGAAGGAACAGGCAACTGTTAATGATGCTTCACAGCAAAGAAATGATGATGTTTCTCTTTCATTCAATCAGTCTCATTGAATGAACTTGAAACAATAGCTGGATCAAGTATTCAAGCTCCTGAGCAAAATATGTCCAACTTGGACTTATCTTTGCAACTGGAAGTTATTCCAAGACTCAGAATTCATAATACTCATCCAGCTGAAAACATCATAGGGGAAGTCTCTGAGGGCGTGAGAATAAGAGGACAGACTCATAATAGGAATGTCTGCTTGTACTCATGCTTCTTATCCCAAATGGAACCCAAGAAGGTGGAAGATGCCTTGAAAGATAGTAGCTGGGTTGAATCAATGCAAGAGGAGCTGCTTCAATTCAAAACAAAAGGTTTGGAACCTATGTCCGCTACCATCTGGTCAAGTACCTATAGGCACCAAATGGGTATTCAGGAACAAAAGAGATGATAGAGGCTTGATTGTCAAGAACAAGGCAAGACTGGTGGTTCAAGGATACACTCAAGAAGAAGGAATCGATTATACTGATGTCTTTGCACCTGTCGCAAGACTTGTGGCAGTTAGGATCTTCCTTGCTTATGCTGCATCCAAGAATTTCACTGTCTACCAGCTTGATGTCAAGTGTGCCTTTCTATATGGGGATATAGATAGGGAAGTCTATGTATGCCAGCCTCCAGGATTTGAAGACCCACAGCATCCAAACTATGTGTGCAAGTTGGATAAAGCTCTATATGGGCTGCACCAAGCACCTAGGCTGTGGTATGAGACATTGTCTTAATTTCTCCTGAAGAATGGTTATACTAGAGGTACCATTGATAAGACTCTCTTCATTAGAAAGTCTGGGAAAGACATTTTGCTTGTTCAAGTCTATGTTGATGATATCATATTTGGTTCCTCAAATGACCAAATGTGCAAAGACTTTGAAAGCATTATGAAGAAGAAGTTCGAGATGAGTTCCATGGGAAAAATGGACTTTTTCCTTGGAATTCAGGTAAAGCAATTGAAGGAAGGGTTCTTCATCAATCAATCTAAGTATGTCAATGATATCTTAGAGCGATTTGATATGAAGGATTGTAAAGCAGCAAAGACACCTATACCCAGAAACCATGATCTCTGCCCTGACTCTGAGGGGGAGGATACTGATCAACATCAGTATAGAGCAATCATTGGTTCTCTTATGTATCTCATAGCAAGTAGACCTGATATCATGTTTGCAACTTGTATTTGTGCAAGATATCAGGCTGCTCCAAAGGTGTCTCACCTAATTGCAGCCAAGAGAATCCTCAGATACCTCAAAGGAGCACCTAAATTAGGTCTCTGGTATTCAAGAAATAGTATTTTTAATCTCTATGGTTACTCTGACAGCGATTATGGTGGCTGCAACATCAACAAGAAATCAACATCAGGTGGATGTCAATTTCTTGGTGGAAGGATCATCTCATGGCAATGCAAAAAGCAATCTTGTGTCTCTACATCAACTGCTGAAGCTGAATACATTGCTGCTGCTAGTTGCTGTGCTCAGCTGCTGTGGATTCAAAACCAGATGATAGACTATGGATTCAACTTCATGAGCACTCCTATCCACATTGACAACAACAGTGCTATATCCATTACTGAAAATCCAGTGAAGCACTCCAAGACAAAGCACATTGATATCAGGTATCATTTCATTAGAGATATTCATGAGAAAAATCTTATCAAACTAATCAAAGTTGATTCAAATGAACAATATGCTGATTTGTTCACCAAAGCATTTGATGAACAGAGATTTAAATATCTTATTACAGCTATTGGGATGATAAACATTGATTAGTTAATCTCAATTGAAAACCTTTTAATGTGTAAAGTCTTAAGTCAAAACAATCTAAGCCCTGTTACAAAAGATCTTTTCTTAAATTTATCTAAGTATAAGTTCTTCCGAAGAGAAATTAACCCTCGGAAGATATCTTGCATATCTTCCGAAGCAAATTTCTCATAGGATAATTTTCTTCTCGAAAGAGTGTTAAGTCTCGAAAGAAGCGATTGAGTTCACCTCAGATCTACTTCCGAAGCACTTAACACACTCCATCTGAAAGCAACACATACTCTCGGAAGTAAGCAATTTACCTTCGGAAGTAGATTTGCCTTCGGAAGAACTTTACCTTCGGAAATGCTTTATACTCGGAAAAGATTTTACTGTGTAACGAAATCTTTTGGGCCCCATACTGTAAAAGTAAAGATTTTGTTAATGATGTCGGATTATTTAAATGGTCTAACCTTACCGCCCATGTCACATCATCCACTGAACCCTCACATCATCTTATCCAAACCACCCTTTAAACCGTCATTTCACCCATTTAAATACTTCCGGTTAATCACTTACACTCTTTTTACCCAAATTACTGCCCTAAAAGCTTTCTTCTTCTCCAATTTACCTTACTCCGAACTATTCTTCTGTCATCTTCCAATGGCCTTAAACCCTCAGCACAACCAGGTCGCACTCCTTGACTCTTCAAGGGATGCTGACTTCTCAGATATCATTTCTTTCCTGGCCCAATCTTCATACTTCATACTACCTGCTTTGACCGTAAACCCTACCATCTCTACTCAAACCAAATGTCCGAATTTTGGGCAAATGGTCGGATTGAAACCCTAAACAAGGTTCGTGTTATAAGGTCAAGTATTTGTGGCCAAGAGTTGGTCATCTCTGAACAGATCATCAGGGAGCATCTCGAGCTCCATGATGAGGGCGCTCCAACGGAATTCCCCAAACCAGATTTAGACAGTTCTTATCTCCAAATGGATACGGTGGAGATGTTAGCAGGTCAACGGTCTACAAATTCAACTTCTCCTACAAGTGGAAGTTCCTGCTGCATGTGGTTCTTCACTCTGTCTATCTAACAAATATGGGGGATGGGATCAAATCCCGTATGAACTTGGGTGCTTAGTTCACGGGTTGGTACAAAGCCTCCGCTTCAACTATTCAAGGTTTGTGCTGACTAACCTTATGGGAAATCTTCAAAGGGACACTTCTTTATGTATCCCAGGTTTCTCCAGCACATCATCAACTGTGAGCTGGATCAGGGTAAGCTTGTCTGTGCAGCTGCTCTGTCTGCTCCCCAAATGAGGCCGACCATCTTCAAGATCTTGAAGAGAGTGTCTACCAACTACACTGGAAGAGATACCGCACTACTTCCAGGTATGATTGAGCCAATGGCTCCTGGTGACATCCCTGTTCACCCCATAGGTGATGAACCCACACCAGCAACTACCCTCACCATCCCAAATCTACCTTCTCCACCCATTACTGTTACATACCAGAGACGTCCCAACGAACCCTTGTTCAATCTACTCTGATTGAACAAGCCCCTCCTCTTCAATCCAAAAGGCTAGAGTGGAACAAAGGGCTCCCACTCAGCCAGAGGTCCACCCATCCTTCACTATTGACCTCAATATGGGTCTTGAGTCTCCTCAGTCTCAGACCCATGAGCCCAAAACCCAGCTGATAGCCCTCAGGGTGAGTCTCTATACTCCCCTGAGCAGCCACAAAGGGACAGCTCAATGCCTTTTGACATTGATCAAAGTCCCGGGTCATTAGGTCTTCACTCCTTTTCTTTTACTGACCTTTTGACCGAGCTGGTGAAGAGATTATGTCTCTTAAAGGCGATGAAGTTGATCTCAACACCCTCTCAAGGATCAACAGAGCCTAGAGAGACCCCTTATCTCTAGCCCACACCAGCAAAGCCCTACTGAGGTGAGTCCCACTGATGTGGAGGGGACTCATGTAGATTCAGCTGCCACTACTGACGGAGCCTCAATGGATCCTCAGGACAGTGGTAACGACAGTGAGACTGAATCTACGGCAACCATGCCCTTTGATGCTCTGAAAGAGACATCATTGTGCAAGGGAAACCAGGGTGCCAAGAAACCACATCTGGTGGTGAGGATGAACATACCAGGTATGTTACCTCATCTCCCCGTGATTCTTCAAAAGAAGATGAGGGAAGTATGCAACTCACCCCATTCAACCTACTTTCTAAAGTCTCAAACCTTGAATCAAAGGTTAAGACTTTAGAGGATAGGTCTGCCACTCAGCAACTTGAGATTGAAACTCTCAAGGCCAAACTAGCTGAGAAACAGATTGAGAGATCTGTTAGGCATGTACCAGTTCAGGTCTCCTTGACCTCTTCCTCTAGCTCATCTCTAGCTCTCAGGATGATGCTACCAAAAAGGGGGAGAGTGTTGAGAGACAAGCCAAAGACAGAAACCCAAAGTCAAGCTCTTACTTCTTTGAGCTCAAAGTATCCAATGCAACAAGCTGCCATCTTCCCTGAGCCTCCTCCAGTTGTCTTTCAAGTGGATCAAAGGATGCTCCAGGATCTCAATAGGTTCTTCAACAAGTTCCTTTTGGAATCCTCATAGAACAGCCCAGCCCAGATATGTCTGTGATTTACTTCGGAGCTCAAGAGCTTCAGAGGTTGAATGCACCTCCTACCACTGTTGAGGAAGTTGGTCAACCTAAGGTCCAAGTGGAACCTGAGATTAACTTCGAAGGGGAAACTAGGACTGATGGCCCAGCAACCGAAACAGTTGGGACAAAAGTGCATTTTCACAGACTTCCGAAGCACAATTCAAAGCCTCGGAAGAACAAGCTCAAACTTCCGAAGCTGAGATTGCTGCTGCGGAAGGACTATTTTCTCTTTCCGATGATCTAATAGTCACAGATGCAATTCTGGAACTTGCATCTGAGGTTAATAGGGAGGACTTTCTCAGCCAACCATTGCTCTAGCATAACAGCTTTCATTACTCCAGCTCCCACCTCTACTACCCAACCTGGATCTTCTATCCAAGAACCCCCAAAGTCTAGCACTTCCGAAGACATAAGGCAAGAGGAAGATGACTTCGAAGAGCTTCAGGAAGAAGAAGGTTGGAGAAGCTCAAAAGGAAAGGTAGACTACCAACTGGGAAACTGTTAGCTGCAAGTACCAAAGCACTGCAGCCAACCAGGAGGCAGTCAACAATCGAAGAAGGAGAGGTTATAGACAGACTTGTCAGTCTGGGGCTGCAACTGAAGATGTACTCCCTGCTACCATTAGAGGAGTTGATAGAGCTGAAAAAGGCAACCTTGCTGCTAAAACACAAAAAGAAGAGGCTGCAAGGTTGGCCTTAGAAGAGGAAAGGCAGAGAAAGGAAGGGAAGCTGATCTGCAGCTCAGGAGAGAAAGGATCACTTTCCTACTCTCCAGAGGATTCCTCTCAAGAGGAGTTGTCTCCACGCATAACAGTGATACGATCTTATGGCTCTTCAACAAAGAGCAAGATCAAATGGAGAAGGAGAGAAAGAGAGCTGCAAGGGAGAAGCTTGTGGAAAAGAAGAAGAAAGAAGAAGTTGGACTGTCTGCTGCCAAGAAGATAGGTGAGAAAGCCTGGATGAAGAGTTATCTCAAAGCTCACGGCTTCTCTGGCAGGCAGGTGGGTCCCATGTCTGAGAAGACTCTCCAGCGACATGTCAGTGACATCAAGGCTGACATTCGCGCGGGGAAAAGGAAAGAGATGTATAGAAGGGGACAGGGGATGACCTTCAAAGCAACCTCTCAACCCAAAATCCAAACCCAACCTCAACCTGAACCTATACCCTTTCCCTTCCCAATCAAAACCGAACCCACTTCTGAACCATTCACCCCTGAACCTACACCATCACACCTACCAACCTCTTCACCTCAACCACCTAAACTACCCATCATCCAACCCAAACCTTAGCCAGAACCCAAACTCCTCAACCTACCCAACAACCAATCAAACCATCCCCTCAGCCTTCCAAACATCTCTCTATGGAGGAATTCAAGGCGGTCAAGACTAAGCTCATGAACTGTACAACTCTAAGCGACATCTCCTGTGAGGAGGATTCAGTCAACTTGACTTATGTTGATGGATCCTCAAGTTCCCTCACAAGAGATCAATTTCTTGATCTACCCAGAGGAACTTTGGACCAAGCTGCAAAACTCCTTGGCCTCAATTCAGATACATTGAATGAGGAAGAAAAGAAGCTGAGGAGAAAGCTGGTGACTCTACTGGATACAAAGAAAGGAGACAGGGTACCAAGACAACCTCTTGCACCCAGAAAGAAGATAATCTAGTGGAGGTTCGAAGACTCTTCTCACAACTTTGTTGTTGAGAGAGAGAATGGAGAGCTCAACAGGCTGAGTGCCTCATCTCTGCTACACTTAAGCAGGTTTGACATTGCTGAGTTAGCAGAGAAACCATTCTCCAACCCTTCAAACTCCGATGTAGCTGCCCACATCAGAAATCATCTAGGCAGCCTTCATATGGCCGAGCTTACTGCTAGAAGCAGGTTGAAGAGGAGTTGAAACTGAGAGAGGAGGAGGAAAGGAAAGGATCAGCAACCAAAGGCAAAGCCTTTCTTCAAATGGTTGAAGGTCCTGAACTTGAGACCATAGTTAGATGGGAGTATGACTATAACTCCCGTCAACTAACTCTCTTCAGGGGGCACAACAGAGGGTACATGTCATTCAAAGTGATAGACTAGATCTCCTATCCACGAATGACTTGTACAAGCTTCTCTCTCAGCACTACTCCGGGAAGAACAGAGGGACAGACAAATATCTTTTGTCCCTGGTGCTGAAAGCTTTGAGAAGCAGAAATAAGTGAAGTTTTGGTAGCATCAGCCTAGGGGGAGTTTGTTGGATCTAGAAAGGCTGTTGCAACCAAAACTAAGTCACTTAGAAGATTTTGAGTACAACATACAAAGGACTTCCGAAGCTAAGTATGGAACTTCCGAAGGAAGAAGGAGCTCTTCCAAAGTCTAAGTGTAAAATGCACTTCCAAAGGAAAACTTCAACTTCCGAAGACAAAGAACCTACTTCCAAAGATCAAGACTTAGAGACAAAGATCTGAAGTCAACTTCCAAAGTACAAGAAGTCCTCCAAGCCTCGGAAGCATAGAAGCATCTTCCGAAGTATAAGTGGCTTCTGAAGAACTTGTTCTTCCGAAGCCAGTTAACCTTCGGAAGACACTCCTATTGACCGGTGGACATAAGTATGGCCTGTCTGACACTCCGCTGCAAATCTCTGAGATACTGCATGGCGTTTTCTCAAAAGCCATGTAGTTGACCATACTTTAATCCACTGTTTACCTTTTATGTTAAGTACAGTTGCCATCTTTAGTTGGTGACAAAAGGTAAGTCATGGACATGTCATGACTACCATATCTTAGATAATACTTTATCTAAGATACCTTAACTATAGCATTGTAGTATATGCTTTAGTCTAGGTTTCCAGCTGGTATCAAGTATAACCGGCTGTAGGATCTAGTATATATAGTTTCTCATTGTAACTCTTGTTTTATGCTTGTAAGTGTCTTGTAATCTTGAGTTGAGAAGTAATATATATAAGTACCTTGAAAATATATTTCTGCTTGTTCCTTTGATTACTTATTATATTATTATCAACTCTTGTTAAAGGCATTGCTTCATCTGATTTGAGTGTTATTATAAGCGAGTTTGAGAGAATCACAAGTGTTTAAGTGACAAACCCGATCCTGCAATCTTCCACCTGAAAGCTCCAGTCAAAGCCTCCTTCTTCAACAGCAACAGTAGCTTGTTGCTTTGGCTTCTCATTCTGAGGGGCTTTGTTAGTGTAGTTTGGTCTGGTTTGTGCTTGGCCACCATTTGTTTTAGGTGCCTTACACTCTCTAGCAAAGTGGCCCATCAAGTTATAGTTATAACACTTGACTTTGCTTTTATCCAAGCCAAACTTTCCACTGGTTGCATTGCTTGGAAACCTCCTTCCAGTTCTCTTGTAGAACTTCTTGGCTCTATGAGTGAGAAGAGCCATCTGCTGAACTATTTTCATATATTCCAGATCATCTGGATGGATACAATCCAGGTCTTCAAGAGTGAAAAGAGAGTTACCACAACTTTCTTCAGAAGACACAAAAGCTTGAGAAGAGCTTGTCTCTTGGAATGGGCTTCCTTGAGTGTAGTTCTCCCTAGGTATCTCCGGGAAGGTGATGAAAGGACCCTTTGGTGAGTTGTCAGGGTAGCATGTGAGATGATGTTGGGGTTCTATGCTATCCCTTTCAACCACATGCAGGGCTGAACCCATTTGATTGTTGGAGTTGCCAGATGAACCTTGCATGTTCATCTCCATCTGGTAGCCATTGAGAATCCCATATAACTCTATCAGAGTAAGAGTTTTGAGATTTTCAGTCCTCTTGATCACCACACGGTAGTGTGTCCATTGCCTAGGAAGTGAGGACATGAACTTCCTTACAATGTCTCTATTTTAAAGAGAAACTCCTCCATCCACAAGGGTATCTACTATCTCAACATACCTAAAGTATTGCTAAGTCATGGTTTCACCTGTTTTGAAGGTGAAGTTTTCAAACTGCTGCTTCAGGAGATCCTTCTTGTTCTCCTTGGCTTCAGAGGAGCCTTCATACATCAGTTTTAGTGCATCCCACAGCTGTTTAGCTGTTTTGCACTTCTTGAAACCTCTGTACACAGAGTTTGGAAGGGCAGTTTGAAGAGCAGTTATGGCCTTTCTATCAATCTCTACTCTCTTTCTATCTTCATCAGAGTAGTTGGCCACATCTTTGGGGATCATACCAGCACCAGTAGCAGAAGGAGTGCTGGGTATGAAAGGTCCATTTTCAACAGATTCACGTATTCTTGAGTCTAGAGACCTGATGAAACCTTCCATTCTCATACACCAGGTATCAAAGTCATCAAGAGTGATCAGTGGGGACTTGTTCATGGTTCCAGACTCCATATCAGTCTTTGAAATGGATGCCATTTTGAAAGTTTAGTATTTGTGTGTGTGAGGGATCTTAAGATGGTGAGATCTTATATCAAGAGCCTGAAAAGCTCTGATACCAATTGCAGGACCTGTTAAGGGCTTAACAATTTACAACACAACAACACAAAGAGGAGATTAAGGTGCTGTTTGTTTTTTCTGCAGGAAAACGTCTGCAGTCTGCGGACCACATCTGCAGACATCTGCAGCAGAAGAGGTGGACCAAACGTCTGCAGTCTGCAAAAAAAAGACTGTTTGTTTTTTTAACATCTGCAAAATGCTAAAATATTCTGTAATTAAATTAAACCTATTTTTTAAAAATAAAAAACAACAATACCAACAAAGTTCATGATTAAACACAATTAATATAAATAACCTCATTAAACTTAAACAAATTTCCCAAGTCAAATTTCCGAATAAATATCCTTATTATTCTTAATAATCATCAACAACAACAACAATGCCCAACAAATCACATAAATCCTTCTTCATGCCAATCTTCTGCAACTCCTCCATAAACGACGCCGTCACACCACCCAAATTCAACTCCACCACCGATCCTTCATCCCCCAAACTCACCTGCATCGGCCAAATCAAAAAGAAATCATCATCCACCACCACCACCACCACCGCCACGGCCACCGTCAAGTCCACCGTCACCTCCCACCGCTACACAAAACTCCACAAACTCTTCTCCAGTATATTAATTGTGTTCTTCAGAAAGAATCACAAACTGCAAACCATCTAATTTCACACCCCATGGAGTGGGTTAGAGGTAGAACAATCGGCCACGAAGGGGGGCGGTTGGGGGAGGGCAACGGTGGCAGGGCGCAGGTGGGGAGGGGGAGGCGAGCGCAGGTGGGGGAGGGGGCGGTTGGGGGAGGGCAGCAGTAGTAGTTGGGGGAGGGCAGCGGTTGAGGTTGGGGGCGGTGGTGAGAGGATAGGGGGTGACGGCTTCGATCGGCGGAATCAACGGCGGTGGTGGGAAATTCCGGCCGGTGAGCAGCGGCACCGACGGTGACGGGAAGTTTGATGAGTATTCTGAACATCAAACCATTGTTCCTGATGGTGGTTCGTCGTCGACTGTAACTCCGGCGAGTGCAGAGGAGGAGGTTTCCGACGAGGCGGCGGAGGCGGAGGCGGAGGAATTGGGATTATGGGAGTCGACAGTGGCGGAGGCGGAGGAGTTGTGGAAAGTGACCGGAGACGGTGGTGTTGACGGTGGCGGAGGGGGGTTTGTGTGGGGAAGATGGGTGGGGAAGATGGGTGGGGAAGATGGGTAAGGAAGAGAAGAGGTTAGAAGAGGTGTGAAGACATTGTTCCACCTCTTCTCCGTGCAGAGGTGAGGAAGACGTTTTTAATGAAACGTCTTCCAGAAAACAAACGGTCTGCGAAGTAAAAACCTCTTCCCGCGTCTGCGAGCACGCAGAGAAGAGGTGGGGAAGAGGTATTTTTAAAAAACAAACACCCCCTAACTAAACTTGATCAAACAGTAAACTGGGTTAACCAAGATAATGATACAAAGAACACAAGTAATGATAAAGAGACAGAACAAGAGATTTGGGTTTCAAGGAGGCAGTATATTGCTTTCTCAAGTTCTATAACAAGTGTTACAAAGCATAAAGAAAGATACTAGAACTTGGAATACTTATACTACAACCTACAGCCGGCTATACTTTGAAAGCTAGCTGGATAAAATTGACTAGACACAAACAAAATCAATTGTAGAATCAAAAGGCATATCTGCCTTTTGACCTTGTGACTATGACATGCCATAACTCACATCCTTATCTATTACAAAAAGGATAAAGTACATAAAGTAGAAAGTTACAGACTCAAGACCTCAATGTACAGTTACCAAAAGCATGGACCTTTTCACCAACTCATGTAAGTTGGTGACTTTACAGAGATGCAGCGGAAAGGTGTCCAGCTTTATGGAATAGTACATCAGATAAAGCATGTTACTAAAAGTCTTCGGAAGAAATCTGTCTTCATAGGATGAAGCTTCGGAAGACTTTGTCTCTGAGGCTTCGGAAGACTTCATATTTGGCTTCGGAAGATATTGGTCTTGGCTTCGGAAGATTTTACACTTAGAATATTTCTAGTGTATGGTGTAAAACTTTCGAAGCAATTCTTCTTCAGTACTTAGTGCATTACTTGCAGAGAGACATTTGATGTTTTGGTTTGCATCAGACTTAAAGGAATCCTTACACTTTGGATGTCATGTAACTATTTTGAACATAAAAGAGTCATTGGGAAAATTTTCAGAAAAAGCATATGATGGTTTCTTTGTTGGATACTCTTCAACATCAAAATCATATAGAGTGTATATTCCACAACATAACATTGTGGAAGAGACTCCTAATGTATCTTTTGATGAAACTATATTTACAAAGATCTGATGAAGTATTTTATCCATTTGTTCCAACTCTTTTGACTGAAGTAACCTTATCTGCTGATCCTCCAAAGAAACGCCCATCTTCAGATGAAAACATTTCAGTAGAAAGCAGATACTACATGTGGAAATGACCAAAATACATCCGGAGAAGTTCCTACGGAAGACCAAAATGCATCAGAGAAGTTCCTACGGAAGACCAAAATGCATCCGGAGAAGTTCCTACGGAAGACCACAAAATGCATCCGGAGAATTCCTTGGAAGACCAAAATGCATCCGGAGAAGTTCCTACGGAAGAGCAAAATGCTTCCGAAGAAGTTTCCTGCGGAAGAGCAAAACACAACTGGAGATACTTCTGCAGCAAACAACAGACTCTCATGATCATTCAACTCCCGTTGAACATTTGACTATTTCTTAAATTCTCAACCTGAGCTGAATCAGTCTGAGGCCATGGAAATGACTAACCTGGAATCGTCTATTCCAGTTGAATCAACTCCTTCAATGAGAATCCATAAGACTCATCCACTTGACAACATCATTGGAAATCCTGAAAAGAATAACTACAAGGAGCCAAAGGAGTACAGCCAACCTTTGTCTCTTCAATTGTTTTCTTTCTCAAGTGGTGCCTCCAAACATCACTGTTGCTTTAAAAGACAATAGCTGGATTGAAGCTATGCAAGAAGAGCTTCAACAGTTCAGAAAGCAAAAAGTGTGGTCTCTTGTTGATTTGCCTGAAGATCAACATCCTATTGGAACAAGATGGCTATACAAAAACAAACCGGATGATAGAGGGATTATTGTACGAAACAAAGCAAGGTTGATTGCACAAGGATACACTCAAGAAAAAGGAATAGACTATGATGAAGTTTTTGCACCAGTAGCAAGAATTGAGGCCATAAGAGTGTTTTTGGCTTATGCATCATATAAGAAGTTTACTGTGTATCAGATGGATGTCAAGTGTGCATTCTTATATGGGAAGATTGATGAGGAAGTTTATGTGTCACAACCCCCCGGTTTTGAAGATCCTCATTGTCCTCATAGGGTATACAAACTAGATAAAGCCTTGTATGGTCTTCATCAAGCACCAAGAAAATGGTATGAAACACTATCATCTTTCTTACTCAAGCATGGCTACAAAAGAGGAACTATTGATTAGACACTTTTTCTCAAACAAGAACATCAAGATCTCTTAGTAGTTCAAGTATATGTTGATGACATTATATTTGGTTCAACTAATAAGAGATTGTGTGTGAATTTTGAAGAGCTGATGAAATCTGAATTTCAGATGAGCTCAATGGGTGAATTAACCTTCTTCCTTGGCCTTCAAGTTCATCAAAAATTAGATGGGATATTCATCAACCAAGAGAAATACATACATCAAATTCTGAAGAAATACAATCTTGCTGAAGTATACTCATGCAAAACACCAGCATCAACAATTGATAAGATTGCTCCTGATCCCTCTGGAAAATCTATTGATCAAAATCTATATAGATCAATGATAGGTTCACTTATGTATTTAACTGCCTGTAGACCTGATATTATGTTTGTTGTGTGTGTATGTGCTAGGTACCAATCTGATCCCAAGGAGTCACATCTCAATGCTGTAAAAAGAATTTTCAGATACCTCAAGGGAAAACTAGGACTTGGTCTTTGGTATCCAAAGGATGGAGACTTTACACTCTACTCATACTCAGACAGTGACTATGGTGGATGTAACGGTAACAGAAAATCAACAACCGGTGGATGCCAATTCATTGGACCAAGGCTAGTATCATAGCAGTGCAAGAAACAAACCAATGTTTCTGTATCCACAGCTGAGGCTGAGTACATTGCTGCTTCAGCTGGTTGCTCTCAAGTTCTTTGGTTGCAAAACCAATTGCTTGACTATGGTTACAACTTTCTTCAAACTTCAATCTATATAGACAATTCTGTTGCTATGTTTATGTTAATCCAGGATAATCAAACTTGAATCAAATCATGAAGAATTAGATCAAAATATGATAATCACAATCAAAATCCCTTTGATCTCTATTGATTGCTAATAATATTGTTTACAAGTAAAACCCTCAATCAATTGGTCATTCAACCATTAACCAACACTAATGACAATTAACCTATTTATAGTCTAGACTAATATTCACTAATTGCATTTAACCCCCTAGACTTAGGCTAATTAATACAAAATTACATATTAAGTATAAAAATGACTAAAAACAAGATAAAATATATTTTGTTCACACAAAATATATTTATTACAATAAAACTCCTAGTCATTTAAATCTTCAACGTCTTGTCTCGGTTCCTCGTCTCGAACGTGTCCGGTTTGACTTTTGTTGACTTTGACCGTGACGTTGACTTTTGTTGACTTTCACTGTGTTGATAATATAGACTATCTTTTCCAGCTCCAACAATACTCCCCCTTAGTCTATCATTATCAACGTCTTCAAACGAATTCAGCACCGAAAAGTCAACATTAGAAAGATCTTCAAATTGAAGCTTTCTGAATCTGATGAGAAAAATTATTCATCTCATAAGCTCCCCCTATTTATATGCTCCCCCTTTTTTAGTGCAACCTTTGTGAAGATATTGGAATAGCTTTCCCCAATCTCTAATCTCGAGTGCTTCAGAAGATGTAGGAGGAGGATTCCTAGCTCGGTATCTTTTGCAAACTTGAGGAACAGATTCTCTGATCAGGTATACTGCTCAACTGATGATCGGCCATCACTTGCAGCAAAAATCTGAAACACATTCACAAACACAATCTCCACATTTCTAATTAGATCATTTCACTTTAACAAAATAAACTGGTGTTTATCTGTGTTTGAAAGCAAGCAAACCCGTGTTCGTTTGTGTGCAAATTCTATGAAATGCATGAAAAATGATAAAATGTAATGAGCATAATATGGAAGACCTAAAAGAAATTTTGAAATGCAGATTTATTATAATTTCTTTATTATATACATTTATTATAACATTTTTTTTATATCTATTATATATATATATATATATATATATATATATATATATATATATATATATATATATATATTTTAAACCGAGAACTGAATCGATCATGAGATCATATCCTCAAGATACACTTTAGCACAAAGATGAATTTAATCATCGACAAGCAATGAGATCACACTAATAACTGAATCTAATCACAGTCTTTAAATGATTTTGAAATTCTCAAACAGATCAATAACGATTGCTGATATGTTTGTCCACTTAAACTCATGCCCTATCTTTTTCAACAAGCAGTAAATGATTCGTTAAGGTTCGATTAAATGCTTTAGAATGCTAGGACCCCACAATCATTTGGCAAAAACCCTCACCCAACCTCAGGATTTCTTGAATTTTGTAACGATCTTTACAGAGCAAGGCTTGTGCATTAGTGTGCAAGTGATTATCAACAGAATATTGCATTCTGTGATGAATTCATCGTTTAGATGATCTGACACAACTTAGACCAAAATGGTGAGAGCTCCAGGTCTATACTCACGTATAACAAAGGAGATGACCATTTAATCATGTGCCGATGAGAGCTCCAGGTCATACTATCGTACAGCAGAAGAGATCATCACTCCAGGTCAGTACTTCCGTACAGCAGAGGAGATTAGCACAAACACAAGACACATAAATACACCAGACATAGCTCAAAGATATGACATATACGAATTGTATCATGGGGGAAAGATCAATTCTCAATCCAATTTTTTGTCGGGACTCAGTTTTTGTGCAGGCCAAAATGATTGCGTAAATCCAGACATCCTTAAGCATGATGTTTTAATTTAAATCATTATGCTGCTGTCTACTTTATTCTTCAGGCTGAGTCTACCAAGCATATCATTAAAGCATCTGTTTGTTTTTCTATTATTTGCAATTAAAAATAAGATGTAAATCAGATAACAGCATCAGTTACTATCATTTCTCATTTTAAAAACGCAAGTCATGCAAAAACAAGCATTTCAAGATGATATACAATCATTTCTCAGTCATTTCGAATCAAGTTCTCAGTACACTTTTCATTTTTATTTACTTATACTCTCCCTCTAAATTTTTATTTTTGCAAACTTTTCCTTTTTTTATTTTTATTTATTATTTTTTTAATTTTTTTATATATATATTTTTTATTATTTTTATTTTTTATTTTTTTAATTTTGTTATAAAACTGTACAAAAATTAAAATTTATCAAAAAAGGTCTTCCAAACTACACTGATATGATGATAAGAAATGAATGCTCAAGAAATATGCAGTGATTGTGAAGTGAGAACTGTGATTGTGTAGATAAAAATCAAGATTGTGGATAAAATACCATGACCTTAACCTGTTTGTTCCGCCTCAAATTTGAATTAGGAACAATCTCTGTTAGTAAACCGGATAACTAACAGTCCTCCTAAATTGTTCCTGCACTCATAAACAGATTAGTTAGAGAGGGGAACCCAAGCCATCGTAGTCCTAGAAGTTCCATTTTCATCGATATAAGAAACCTGCTTCTGCACACAACCATTTAAACCATCGAGAATATTTGTATCCTTCTTTTTAATTTGCCAAATTTGTTTCGGTTCAATTAATTTAGATTTGAATGAATTAAATTTGGAAATCATTTTCTGTTTAAGACCAGAAGGAAAAGAATTTGGTTTTAAACCTTTGGTCATTTTCATCTTTGAATCATGTGAAACCGGCTTCACATGAAAAGGTTTGGATGGAGGGTTTTTCATCCAACCATTCAAAGATGTGTGCTTTTTACCTCTTAATCTAGAGAAGCAACCCGTGTTGCCTTTACCATCTGGAACATTCTTTGTAGACTTACAGCTGGAGAAGCAATTCGTTTTGCCTTTACCATCCGTAGCAAGCCTTTGAGGACATTTCTTAACCACATGACCTTCTTTTCCACACTCAAAACAAGCCTTGAAAGGCTTTTGATTCTTTGTAGTCCCGTGTAGTGCAGGTGCTGAGAAGGATTGCTTTGAGCTTGTAGCAGATTCTTGCTTGTTTTGGCATTTGCTATGCTGAACAGGAAATGAGATCTTCACTGATTGACTGGGTTGTTTTGCAGTTGGAGACGAGATCCGTATTGATCTTAATTCAGCTTTTGGAAGCTTTTGTGACTTGACAATGTTAGGAGACATCTTGATCTTTGAGGAACCAACACGCTCCTCTGTGATTGATTCATCATCTGAGCTTGTCCAGTATCGTATACACAAATCTGCTTCCAAAGGATCCTGATTGACAGGAATAGAATGTGATGTTGTTGGAACTTGATGATTAGGTGATTTCAGATTTATCTTTTCTTTCACAACCCTGACAGGCTCAAAAGTAGGAATTTCACCTGCTTTAAACTTATCAAAGAAGTTAGAAGAAATAGTAGATATAGATTTACAAACAACCGGGACTGAACAATCGTTAGCTTGACTGTCAGCATTCGATTTATTGTATCCCATACCAGTTGTAGAATCATAATCATCTCGCACATCTTTAAGATTCACACCGCTCAAACCTGCATGCAAACTACTATTAGATTGTTCAAACAAATCAATTTAGGATGAAGTTTGGGAATTGGTGAATAACATAAAGTAGAAGGAGGTGGAACTGAATTAAATACAGTTTCACTATCAGATTTATATCCAATCCCATGTTTCACCCGCGCCCCTTGTTGTTTAGCAATAAGCTCATCCTTTTTCATGTGTGAAAGGGTCCATTTATCAAGCTTTGTTTGAAGCTTTGTCGTTTCAAATTGAGCTAAAACAGCCCTTTCTTTCAGAATATTAATTTCAACGTTACGCTCCAAAATGGTTCTTCTTAAAAGATCATTTTCAGCCAATGCTTCATTAAGTTTTCTTGAAAAAGCAATTTTATTTTTCTTTAATTCTTGATTGATTGTTTTTAATTCTTTTTCATTTTCCAATAACAATCTGTTTGCCTTATAAATCCCAAATAACCGGATTTTGCATGACGAAGAACACATATCCTGAACAGTCTCATAAGGAAGACCCATGATAGTTCGTTCTGCAGCTAAGCTCTTTTCACAGTTGCAAACACATGTGATTTCTTGTTGTTCCTCTTCTTTGACCTTCAGCATCTTGTTAGCCTCAGACTCTTTCTCTCTTTTATCAGCTTTTCCAGCCTTATCATCATCGGTTCTCATAGACTCTGGTTTACCGTCATTGTCGACTCTTAAAATTTCAGGATTCTCTTCAACAACTTCTCTGAATTTAGAGTTTAAATCCAAATCAGTTCTCAATAACTTCAACTTTTCAATCATCTCTGTTTTGTAATCAAGTATGCTTGTTACAGAAGAGATAAGATCAGTATTAAGCGCGTTAGTTTGATGTGGGAACACGGCTTGTTGAAATTCGTTTCTTTGGATATCCAGCTCGAGAGATTTTAGTCTGTTGATCATATCCATAAGTTTTGTGTCGACATAACCTCTTTCTTGCTTCAGCATTTTAACTTGATGATTCCATTCGGATGGAAGAGACTCGAGAAGCTTTTGAATTTGTTCATGATTACTGAGATCAGGCACAAGCTTCTTTAGATTATTTGCTACTTTTAAAAATCGATCAATTAAATCTGACAATTTTTCTTTCTTTGTACCTGCAAAAGAGTCAAACCGGCTTTGTGCCATTGTGAGATTATCTGATTTAAAGTCCTCTGAAGATGACATGATTGAAAAAATTTTGAACAATTAAACGCCCCAAAATATTTTTCCCAAAAATTGTAAAATAATTCTCTTCCGGGAAAAATATTATTTTTAAATGTCACGCTAGACAATCTTAGCAACTGGGGTCAAAGTCATCTTTTCGGGATGAACTCAATTAATCCCAACTAAAGGGAAAAAGTCATCTTTAACATTCGAATTTCGCTGAAGAAATGATAGTTTCGCCGAAATTATAGTTTCGCAGAGCTAGTTTCGCTGTGAATTCTAGTTTCGCTGAGCTGACACTAGTTTCGCTGGCAATTTCGGCAGCAGTTTCGCTAACCAAATGCTTTAGACTGCTTAGTTTCGCCGACAATTTCGCACAAAACAAGCTTGAACTTTCGTTCAAATATACTTTCGACAACAATTTCGCTTGTAATATGCACACAAGCACTGTTGAACTTTCGTTCAAGATCACTACTTTCGCTGAAGTGCTGAAATTAACTACAAAGTGTAAAACACTTGTAGTTTCGCTGAAAGAACAGGCAATTTCGCTGGAAGAACTCGTAGTTTCGCTGGACAAAGCTGAAAAACTTTTTCAACACGAAATCACTCTGAAATCGCCGAAATCTCAATGGATTTGAAACCTGATGATTAATAGAGCTTTCCCAACCAATAACAAGCAAACTTCAATCAATTTCCATATCAATAACACTCAAATTGATCAAAAATTGATGAAAACATGATATTGAACAAAAACAACCAAAACCTCAACTTCTCTCTCCCAAAATCTTCAAATCTTCAGTGAATTTGATCCAAAATGGCTCTGACACCAAATTGTTAATCCAGGATAATCAAACTTGAATCAAATCATGAAGAATTAGATCAAAATATGATAATCACAATCAAAATCCCTTTGATCTCTATTGATTGCTAATAATATTGTTTACAAGTAAAACCCTCAATCAATTGGTCATTCAACCATTAACCAACACTAATGACAATTAACCTATTTATAGTCTAGACTAATATTCACTAATTGCACTTAACCCCCTAGACTTAGGCTAATTAATACAAAATTACATATTAAGTATAAAAATGACTAAAAACAAGATAAAATATATTTTGTTCACACAAAATATATTTAGTACAATAAAACTCCTAGTCATTTAAATCTTCAACGTCTTGTCTCGGTTCCTCGTCTCGAACGTGTCCGGTTTGACTTTTGTTGACTTTGACCGTGACGTTGACTTTTGTTGACTTTCACTGTGTTGATAATATAGACTATCTTTTCCAGCTCCAACAGTTTATCACTGCTAATCCTGTGCAACATAGTAAAACAAAACATATTGAGATAAGATATCATTTTCTGAGAGATTGCTCAGAAAAGGGGTTGATTAAGTTAGTCAAAGTGGATACATCAAATCAGCTTGCTGATTTATTCACTAAAGCCTTTGATTCAATTAGATTTAATTTTCTGGTTGAGTCTCTAGGCATGATTAACTTAGATTAATCAAGTTTAAACAAACAAAATACTGTGTGTAATGATGCATCAGCATGACATATGTGTGAGAAATGATAGTACACTACAGCTTTGCCTATTCCTGAATAAATAATTAACAATAAATCTCAGCAAGTTTCTTGATATGTGAGTAGATTCATCTTGACTGGAAACTAAACTGAGTGCATGCCAAACATAATGCTAAAATGATTGTTTGTGGGAAACTCCATTTTGAGAATACAAAGTGAGTCTTACTCTAATATGACCAAATCACTCATCTAAACACACTATGTAAAACATTTTATAATATCTATCTTTGCAAATCATACTCCCTCTGTTTTGTGTGAACAAAGACCTGGGTGTATGATCACCATACTGAATATCAGTTACAAAAGGTGAAAAGATCATGATCCTCATCATCCCTCTGTTTTGTGTGAACAAAGACCTGGGTTAAAGGCACCTCTATTTTACGTGAGTAAAGACCTGGTGACCTGATGATGATCATATCTAAAGCTCTCAAAAGAATCCTATGTGATCAACTGTATATTATCTTGAGCTTTTACATCAATGCATCAATGAGATGCCAAATGCATTTCAAGATAGATCTTATAACTTAATGTACATAGTCTTAAGTGTGAAAAAGTGATGATTTGACTTGCAAAGGGAGGACAAAACCTTTGTGAATTAAATGTGAAGCCCATAACAGTTATTTCCAAATCAATATGAAAACATGATAAACAGCATGCCTAGTTGATACATGAGCTCTTGTATGGATTTATGTGGATAATATACTTGCAATCAAAACTTGTTCAGGTAATCAAATCAACAAAATAACTCATCAGGAAGAGGCTTAGTATTATAGTATGATCCCATCATATGTGTATATATTTCTGCTCATTATCATACAGTTAAAAATCATGTTATTCCTCTTAAAGAAATTTATGATAAATGCTTAAGTTCACCATTAATCACAAATTTAGGAGGAGTAGAATACATGAAAAAGTGTCTCAATCAGCAGCAGAAATGTCTATATCATTATCAATTTGAAGGAATTGGAATCTGAGCATCATCTTAGCTTCTGGATACATGAAAATTTTAGTAAAAATCATTTTAAACTTTCTTGTACTAAATTGCCATGTATACTAAGCCAACAAGGTTCTAAAGCAATAAATGTTTCTAACCAATGGAGTTGGGCCATACATACAACAATATTTCTCTGCATTATGCTTTTTTAAGCATCAGCAGAAGCTACAATGTGGAAATCAATCTTAAATGTTTATCCGTAGATTGGTAAACTGCGGATGAATAAAGATCAACAAATGTAACTTAATGTTACAATTTCACATCATCAGCAGATGTTGTTGATCCGTAGATGTTCTGCGGAAGAATACATTGAGGGTCCCACTTAATAAATGAGGTAAATTAATTCTGCAGAAGAATACATTGAGGGTCCCACTTAATAAATGAGATAAAATTAATGTGTCTGAGAGTATAAATAATGTGGTTTGACTTCTCAAATTCATTATTCGCTTTTTCAGCTCACTTTTCAGACCTAGAAAAATTCACTCAACAAATTTTTTCCCACTTCCTCAGCATTCAAATTTTACCAAATCAAAACCTTAAACAAACATATATCTGTGTTCTTAATCCGCTGTTATTAAGGTAAAATATGTCGTAATATTCAAGAATGAACCATTTGATTCTTGTTTTATCTCACAACTGTTCGTATTCTCATATCAATAATGTGATTTTAACGAAGTCTTTTTCTTATGAACAGATGGATAATCGATTTGCGAGAGAACACAATGTGTGTGCCTTCTTAAACCCTGATGATCCTGTTTCAGAAGAGTGTCAAGAAATTATCAGATATCTAAGAAGATCGAGGCTGTTCTATGCCCTATCAGCAGAGCCTGTGATTTATCAATCACATATCACTGATTTCTGGAACTCTGCATGTGTAGAAGAAGATGGTGAAGGTATTGTTGCTGATGTTAAAAATCGAAGGCTGAGAATCGATGAACAAAAAATAAGAAGGGTTCTTGAACTGGGAGATGTTGAAGCCGGACACCCTGATGTGTTTGAAAACGAATACATAGAAAAAGTTTTTCTCAGGATGGGGTATGATGGTGATTTTGAAAAGGGAGAAATCAAGAAGGGAAGACTCTGTAAGCCATACAGATTTCTGTGTCACACTTATCTGAAGTGCATTTCAAACAGAAAATCTAGGCTTGATAGATTTTCAAGACATATATCCTCTGGTATCATTGGTATTTTTGAGGGAAGAACCTACAATTACTCAAAGTACATCTTCAACTGTCTTTGTGATCACATTAAAGTACAGAAGGCTGATAAGATGTATATGTTTCCAAGGTTTATTCAACTAATCATTAATGCTGATTTGCCTAGAACTTCTGTGGAGGGTGGTGTGTTTATTCAAGCACACCTTGGCAGATCTGTTCTAAACAAAATTTCTGGGAAATATAAAGGAGGTGACATGGACATGTTTGCACATGTGGTGGATGCTACTGCAAACATTCCTCAAGAGCATGTGTGGGAAGGTGAACAAGAGAACTCTCCAACCAACTCTACTCAAGACAGTCACTCACCAGATACATCACCCATACAACCACAATCTCCAGCCAGTCAAAACACATAACCAATCTCACCTATCCACCATCAATCACCAAATCAACAACAAACACCCCAACAACAATCACCAGCCAGCCAAAACACAGAACCAATCTCTCCAAATCCAGAAAATTCAGCCACTGAGAGCATATACACTGGGGAGACAGAGTTAGCCTCACCAGCAAGTACAGTCAAACTGTCATCATCCAAAACTGAATCCCCTGTACTCTCAAATGAAACTGAACAAGTCTCTCCAGTCACTGATCATCATCAACAACAACAACAACCTCATCAAGAACTTGTAGATCAAGCCATTGAGCACAGTTCAAGCTCAGCAAGTGTTGATCCGGAAGAAGTTAAAGATGATGAGATTGATTCTCAACATCAGGAAGAAAATATAGAAGCAGACTATGTTGATATTATTTCCTACAATGAAGATGATCTAAGTGATAATGATATCCCTGTCAGCAAGAGTTATCTGGTTGCTGAGTATAACAAGCTAGTGCTGAAATCAAACAAAAGAAAGCAAAGAATACAGGAGCTGAAGGGAATGATAAGAGAAAAGGATGAAGAGTTGATGAGACAACAAGCTAGAATAAAAAGGCTGAGAGAAGATGCTCAATGCGATAAGGAAGTCATTGATGCTTTACTTAATAAGGAGGCTGAGCTTAAAGAGTCAACAGCAACTGAAAAGGAAGAAAAGGAAAGGATGATGATGAAGTTTGAACAAGCAAATAACACTATGACTGCTCAGCCAAATGTGATAAAAAGAAAAGAAGAAGAGACTGAGCAGCTGAAAATGAAGATCTGTACATTAGAATCTAATGCTAATGTTTCAACTACTCAAACAAAACAATCTACTGAGTCATCAAAAGAGCTGATTCTGTACTCAAGAAAGAGAAAGTATCTTGGTACTGCAGAGAAGAAGATGACTGTTGATGAAAGTCCTTCCAAGAAACAAAAGTTCACATCTACTTTGAAGTCTATCTCTCACCAGGATGATAATAGTAATGAAGAGTGGAATGAGCTGATCAATAAAGACTCTCCACCAGAACAAGAAGTCTCAAAGGCTGATGATCTTCTGACTACAAAAGACATATTAGAAGAGAGGCATGAATCAACCATGTTCATGACACTTATAAACCATGGTTTCCCTTATGACATGGTTGAGAGGCTAAACATGGCTGAGATGAAGAATCTGTTGAAAGAATTTGAGCTTGCATGCTTTATGATTCCAAATTGTGACTATGAAGCTTTCAGCACCTTTCAATCCATTCAGAAGACAAAGAAGGAGTTCGGACATTGTGACACAGCTAAGCTGAGCAAATACAACATGACTTGCTGGTTACAAGGCCATAATTACAAACCATATGAGCTTAAGGGAAGATCAGTAGGAGAACTTAGAAGGATGATGGAACATGTGATGAAAGTTGAGCTGGATACTGGTGTAAAATTCAGAAGTGAAGCTCCACATCCATCTTATGTGAAACAAAGCAAACTTCCTGCTGAACCTATAACAGTTGAATCTAAAGATCAGCACAAAGGGAAGGACAAATTGATCAGAGAGCCAAGAGAAGTAATACCAGGCAAAGTATGGCCACTTGGGACTATAGTGAGGGAGATAACTAAGCAGAAGTCCACTCTGATACAACTAAAAGACCACCTCACAACTCCCAGTTCTGTGGAAGAAAACAGGATCATGGCCTGGAAATATGATCCAGACTGGGATTGTGCCATTATTAAAAGAACATCTGGAAGAGTTGAATACTTCCATGATGTACTCTCAGTGGTGAGTCTGCCAGAGAATGACATCAAAGATCTTCAAAGTCTGATCATCTGCAATTATCCAATTCACCCTAGAGGAAGAGATTTCTTAACTCTAGTGGGAAAGCTGAAGACTAAATTTAAAGTTGATGTCCTGATAGAAGCTAAAAGAGAAGATATAGAGCATCAGAAGAGAATCAAAGGGCTCAAAAGATACAAGTCCAATGCCTCAGAACATGTAGATGATGAATTCTTAAAGAGGGTTGGCTACAAAAGTAGAAATAAAGCAGCAATCAAAAGCATTGAAGGGACTCAATTCACATACCCTATCACTGAATGAGGTTATGTTGAGAAGACAAAGGAGTTGGTCTTGCTAAGAAATGCTGAAAACAAGAAAGCTGACAGGATCAGGATTTTTGATCCTGTGGAAATCAAATTACTCCACCCCAGCTACACCTTATATCTCAATGAAAAATTCTTTCCCAAGCTGACTGATGAAAAAGCCCAAAATGATTTGTTCCTGCATGTCCATGTGATCCAAGTGATTGACAAACTACATGCCAAAGCCTACAAAAGAAGAAGATTCAATGCTAGATTGCTAAAGGGAACAACTTTTGATGAAGTAACAGAACTCAGAATTTCAGAGCAAGATGAGCTAGAAGTGGTGAATAACAACAATGTGTTAGACACACTCACTACTGAGGAAGATGTTCTAGGGATCAGTTTTGAGACTATGAAGAAGTTCAACAAGATGAAGATCAACTACAAGTATGATGATCAGAATACTGCTGTGTCTTACTTCTACATTAAAATCATTGCCAGAGTCAAGGAACTTTCAGTTTTGAAGAACTGATTGCAAGTATCTAAGCCTAAGGGGGAGTATTGTTAGGTCTAGGATCAGTAGATCTAGTTCATTATGTATAGGCTTAGTACTTGATTTAATATCTGTAATGAATATTTGTAATTCATTATTGTGTATGCATTAAATATATAGGTTAATCCATTTATGTGTGTGTTGATTTATGTATGGTTGCAGGTACAAACATTATAATTGGTCAATTTGTGAAATTGACCAAGTGTAAAAAACATCTACGGATGAACATTTTGTTCTTCCGTAGATATATTTCGTACAAGTAATTTTACATCCGAAGATCTTCTGCGGATGAACAACCAGAAAAGAAGTTTCCTTCGGAAGAACAAGACTCCTTCGGAAGAACAATATTTCTACGGAAGAACAAATCATCTACGGAAGAACAAATTCCTACTGAAGACACTATTCCTGCGGATTCCATACACTTGTATAATACAAGTGTTACAAGTCAACAAGTCAACAAGGCAGTTATGCGAATCTCGAGAAATCCGATGATTCCTTAACTGAAACAAATCAAATCCCAAGAGATCCGGTGTTTCCTATAACTGAAACATCACTGTCTATATATATGGATCTTAGGTTTCGATTCAAGCACGATTGTGTTAGAGGATTGATTGATCGACAACAGCAATAGCAATACGACAATCACTTCAAAGTCTCTCAATCAAACCCTAGCAGCCTTCACATCATAGCATACTTTAATATCATTCATTCATTATATTTGTAATCATTAACATGTTCTAATGAAATACTGATTAATCATTAATTGTGTTTTGTTACGTGTGTTCTTGATCATTTATTGATATTTAAAGTTATTTAAAACAATTAAATCAAATCAACGTTGATTCTGCAAACGTTGACTTGCCATCAACCGACACTGATAATTCCTGTTGACGATCCTTGGATTCACATAAGCCACTTTCCCAATTCTTTTCATAATCTTGAAAGGTCCTACAAAACGTGGGGCTAACTTACCCTTCTTCCCAAAGCGAACAACACTCCCTTCCATGGAGAGACCTTAAGAAGAACCATGTCTCAACTTGAAATTCCAACGGTTTGCGTCTTTTATCGGCATAACTCTTTTGACGACGTCTAGCCACTTCAAGGTTATTTCGAATTTTGAAAACTTTGTTGGTCATTTCTTGAATAAGTTCAGGACCAGTGATGAGATTCTCACCAATGTTAGTCCAACAAATCGGTGAACGACATTTACGACCATACAAAGCCTCGAATGGTGCCATCTTGATACTTGAGTGATAACTATTGTTATATGAGAATTCCGCTAACGGTAAATGCGTATCCCAGCACCACCAAAATCAAGGACATAAAGACGTAGCAAGTCCTAGAGGGTTTGAATTGTTCGTTCGGTTTGACCGTCCGTTTGAGGATGGTAAGCCGTGCTTAAATCCAATTGAGTACCCAAAAGTTCTTGCATCAAAGACCAGAAATGCGAAGTGAAACGAACATCACGATCGGAAATAATGTGCAACAGCACGCCATGTCGACTCACAATTTCATCAATGTAGATACGGGCCAATCTTGAAACCTTGTAAGTGTCTCGTATTGGTATGAAATGTGCCGTTTTGGTAAAGCGGTCAACAATCACCTATTGTCATGGCCACGAGGGGTATGTGGTAACTTGGTTATGAAATGCATGGATATATGTTCCCATTTCCACAAAGGGATTTCGGGTTGTTCAAGTAAACCACTCGGTCGTTGGTGTTCGGCTTTGACTCTTGCACACATGAGGCACTTTGATACATAAGACGCTATGTCTTTCTTCATTCCAGGCTACCATATTGACCACGCAGATCCATGTACATCTTATCAGAGCCAGGTTGAATAGATATCGGGTTTGATGAGCTTCGTTCATGATGAAGTGACGAAGATTGTCACGATTCGGGATCCAAAGTCGATTCAAGAAATACCACATGCCGTTCGGTTTTGTCTCCAGTTGTGACCGAACGTTAAACGCCAAATATTCATCTTTCCCTTCGTCGGTTAACGCTGCTTGTTGAGTCTCGCGAATGCATAACTCGAGATCACTATCAATCCTTATGTTTTAAAGCATGATAAGTAGCCTCGTTAATATCCATATAAATCTCAGTATCAAATTCCCCTAACGTGTCAAACCATTGCCTTCGATCTCAGATTTCTTGAAGCGAGACAGTCTTGTTGTGGATCTTGCGACTCAGCGCGTCGACTACAACATTTGCCTTCCCAGGGTGATAGGGAATGTCACAGTCATAGTCGCTAATCAACTCGATCCAACGTCTTTGTCTCATGTTGAGATCCTTTTGATTGAACACGTGTTGGAGACTCTTATGATCAATGTAGACTGTGCATTGCGTCCCATAAAGATAGTGTCGCCAGATTTTCAAAGCGAAAACCACAGCACCAAGTTCAAGATCGTGGGTTGTGTAGTTCACTTCATGAACCTTCAATTGTCTCGACGCGTATGCTATGACTTTTTCTCGTTGCATGAGAACACAAACAAGACCTTGATTAAAGCCATCACATGCTACGGTAAAATCGTCGTTTCCATCGGGGAGTGTTAGAATAGGAGCGTTACACAATTTGCGTTTCAATGTCTCGAAAGCCTCTTCTTGTTCGGGTCCCCATTCAAAGAGTCGGTTCTTTTGAGTTAGCGCCGTTAGCGGTTTAGCAATCTTTGAAAAGTTTGCAATGAATCTACGGTAATAACCAGTTAAACCCAGAAAAGAACGAACTTCAGTTGGGGTCATGGGAACACACCAGTTTTTCACGGCTTCTATTTTAGCAGGGTCGACGTGTATTCCTTGGCTATTCACCACATGACCTAAGAATTGGACCTCTTCCAGCCAAAACTCACACTTAGAGACTTGGCGTATAGTTGTTCCTTCTTTAAAAGTTCGAGAACCTGTCGCAAGTGCATCTCATGATCGGTTTTTGTCTTGGAATAGATAAGAATATCATCGATGAACACGATCACGAATTTGTCCAAGTACGGTTTACATACTCGATTCATGATATCCATGAACACAGCAGGTGCATTGGTTAAACCAAAAGGCATAACCATGAACTCGTAATGTCCATATCGAGTACGAAAAGCGGTTTTTGGAATATCGTCATCGTGAAAACGTAAATGATGATACCCAGAACGTAGATCGATCTTCGAGAATTGTGTAGCTCCTTGAAGTTGATCGAAGAGATCATCGATTCGAGGAAGAGGGTATCGGTTCTTGATGGTGAGCTTGTTGAGTTCTCGGGTTTTCGATACACATACAGAAAGAACCATCTTTCTACTTCACGAACAACACAGGTGCACCCCATGGTGAGGAGCTGGGACGAATGAAACCCTTATCGGTCAACTCTTGCAGTTGACTAGCTAGTTCTTGCCTTTCAGACGGTACAAGACAATAAGGTGCTTTAGCCACAGTGTTTGCACCAGGGATCAAGTCGATTTTGAACTCAACTTCTCGTACGGGAGGTAACCCCTTAAGATCCTCGAGAAACACCTCGGGAAAATCTCACACGACAGGAATATCTTTCGGTTCTTTACCCTTGGCGTTCGTGTTAACTACATAAGCCATGAAAGCTACGTAGTTCTTACTTAAGCACTTTCGGGCCTTGATGCAGGAAATAAGTTTGAGTCCTTGGGATGGTTTCTCCCCAAAGACTTTCAAAGTATCACCCGACGGTAAGGGAATTCGAATGCACTTCTCGAAGCATAAGATTTCCGCGTGTTGCTTGGCTAACCAATCCATGCCGATAATAACATCAAAGCTTCCCAGTTGCATAGGAATAAGGTCGACGAGGAACTTGTGCTTGTTAAGACTCAAGGTACAATCACGTATTACGATGTCAACGACAATCGATTTTCCATCGGCGACTTCGACCGTAAAGGATCTTTCTAGATTAACACGCGGCTTAGAGAGCATAGGCTCAAACTCCAAAGACACGAAACTCTTATCCGCACCCGAATCAAACAGTACAGAAGCATAATGACTATTTACAAGATACATACCTGTTCAGTAATGACCTATTATTGGTATGATGAACGCAAGTAAGGATTTTTACAAGACAAAGAACGATTAAAAGAGACTTAACGATGTACCATTCACTACGTTGTTTTTGGCTTGTGCTTGGTTGGCGTTGATGTTGAAAGCCCTTCCACGAGCCAGTGGCACAGTTCCCATATTGCGAGGACATTGTGGACGAATATGTCCAGGTTCACCACAGTTGTAGCAGGCTCGATTAGCAAGCATTTCAGTATTGTTCGGAGCACGAAGGCAAGTAGCCACCAGATGCCCATACTTCCCATACAATGAGCAACCTCGGCATGGAGTGTTACTCGCATGATGGTACTTGCAAGTATTGCACATCGGGTGCGGCCTAGTATAAGCCCTCGCCACGGGGGCTTGATTTGCAATGACAGTTTGCCTTTGAGGGGCATTATGTGCTGTCACCGCGTGATTACGAGTCGGTGTGAACTTGCGCTACTTTTTTTGAAAAGAGGACTAGGCCTTCACCTCCTTTGTAGCCTCGGATGTCACCTTTGCAGCAGTTTTGGCACCTATCACCAACAAAGTGTCAGCCCTAATATGGTTTTCAGTGAGCTGGGTTGTGATAGTAATCGCTTCCTCCAAGGTTGTGGACCTACTACCCACCACAGCATCTTGAATTTGAGGTGGCACCCCCTTAATAAACTTCTCGATGTTACGAGGCATTGTATCCACCATATGGGGTAGGAGCATGCTCAACTCATGATGTCGGGTGAAATAAGCCAAATTATTTCCACCATCTTGCTTGAGGTTCCAGAACTCTTCCTCCAGCTTCTGCAATTCACTCCTCGGGCAGAACTTTTGGATCATTATGTCCTTAAATTCTTCCCAAGGTAACACCAAGGCAACTTCAGTCCCTCGGTTCCTCTTCTCACTATTCCACCACGTGAGCGCCCGTTGTTGAAGGAAACTTGCAGCATAGCGGACCTTGAAATCACCGGGACACTCTCTGACAATAAACGTATTCTCCATACTATCGAACCACTCGAGAAGTCCAGTGGCTCCTTCTTTTCCACTAAAGCTATTGGGTTTACACGAGTTGAAATGCTTAAATGTGCAGGTGCGATTATTTCCGCCTTGGTTGTTGCTATTTTCTCCTTGACCATTTCCATTATTACTGG
This sequence comes from Flaveria ramosissima, assembly GCA_025215565.1. Lineage (NCBI taxonomy): Eukaryota > Viridiplantae > Streptophyta > Magnoliopsida > Asterales > Asteraceae > Flaveria > Flaveria ramosissima. The sequence goes on from CM046041.1 coordinate 60,647,002, forward strand.
AATTGGTTATCAAGGTGCTATTGAGTTCAGCGACCATGGTTGGGATGACGGCAGCCATTTGTCGTGCAATCATGGCGGCTAGCTTACGGTCGGAACTTCCACGCTTTCCATGGTGATGAGACATGTTGCATATACAGAACGAGTTAGACACAGGAATGAGAATAACATAGGATAGTAATTTAAACTAGAGTAAGTCAAGAGGTGTAAGGCGCATGGAATGGTTCCATTTGGTAATGCATTACCATTTGGAAACGTTGACACGTCAGGGTAAATTGACCCATTTGCCTTAGAAACTTGTGTATGTTAACCATAGTTTATCACTCATCCCAGAAATCCCCAGGTAAGCATAACTAGTCCCGTAGGATTTAGGCGGAATGCTTACCTTAGCCTGAAGGCCTTTTGCCAGGAAATCCAGAATACAGGTGTCTATGTATCAGACAGTGTTTCTTAGGTTCATGGAATCAAAACCTTATAAGATTTGTATAGATTAGACATAAAGTCTAAAGATTTAAACCATAGATATAAAGCGTACGAATCCACGTGTCGTCGAAAATAAGTTTAAGAAGTTTCATTTGTCGGGGAGAATTAAAGATTCAAGAATAAGTCTAGGGGAGACAAGCAATAAAGTTTAAGCATTCATAAGGCAATCCTATGCTAAGGCATCAAGTTGCACATAAGAAGGCATAGCATTATGTAGCATGCAAACCATATATTTTTACAAGAATATAAATATGATTCTATAAGGTTCATGCATAAGCTATAGTCTAGGTCACCATTTCTAATAACCTAAATCCCTATAGTTATGGGCTCTGATACCAATCTGTCATACCCCAACTTTGACTGCAGAATCGTCGAGATGTGAGGGTTAAGATTGTTCACAACCACATAACGCTATTATTTAATCCAAATATTATAATCATAAGTTTCAAATGTAAATTACAAACATACGTCACAAATATGAAATTAAACATAACGTAACATGAAATAATCCAAGACAATTCATTTATTTAATTAGGTCCAATCCTAGATGTGAGTAAGCTTCAAAGAAGACATCAAACTTGAGAGTTTCCTGAAACATGTTAAAAATAAAAAGGTCAACATAACGTTGGTGAGATTTCCATAGTTTTCATACATACATATATAAAAGATGGCAATTCATGTTATAAGTTAGTGAGCAAAGTAACTAGGGATGTGTGACAAATGTAACAATCAAACCTTGACAGTTTACAAGATTACACGTTTACAAGATTATACGATTAGCTAAGTGTACTTGGATTAACCAAGCAGGCTTGTCAGGCCCATAGATCTATGACGTCGCCAGGCTAGCAATAGTTAATGATTGTACATATAATAGTCATCACATGGTAATTACTAAGGTTCAACTAATCACAACAAATGAGTGAATTTCCCAAGTGTTTACAAGATTCAAACGAGTTTACAAGTGCAATAGTCATAAGGTAACATGTTTCACCCCAAAGTTTAAAAATAAGCAAAAGGGGTATAGAAATACTCACATGGCAAATAAGTATAGGAATGATGATTAATAAGAAATATTCAATAACGTTCCAACGCAAAACCTTCACAAGGTACCTAAGAATATATATTAATTTACAAGGTTTAAGTTTAATTATAATAAGTTTAACAATTTAATGGAGAACTAGGGTTTTAGGAGGATTTTGGGGATTTTTGTGTAAGTACGTTAAATACTTTAATAAAGAAATTTACTATTTATGTATTATAATAGAGAAAAAGAAATTAATCATTTGTAACAAAAGAAATTAATCATTTGTAACAAATAAAGTTTGAATATAAAATTTAAATAAACATTTTAAAATAATCATAATTTAAAAGGTAACGTTTAGAACAATAATAATTTATTATTTAATATTTGAAATTTATTTTAATAGAAATAAACCAATAATAACCTTGTTAAAAAGTTTTTATAAAAAAGTTATTTAACTATGAAATTTAATAAAATTTCAAAAAATTATTTAATGTCTATAAAATATTTAAAGTTTACAAAAACTATTTTTATATTTATTAAAAAATTATGTAATTAAGTTAAGGGCTAAAAGTCTCAAAAAAATCTAGATGAGGGAGCCCGGGTTCGAACCCGGGACCTCACCTTGGGAAGACAGTGACTTAACTAGTGAACCAGGGCCATGGCCTTGGTTTACTTTTGGTTTTCAAATCTTAAGAACCCACATAACAGAAATCCCCAATCCCTTAGAACCCTAGTTTGATTTTGATTTGAATTGACCATTAAATCGATAATAATTGCAGAAGCAACCATGGGGCTTTTATTCCCCATGCAATTTCGAGCATTTGCATGTGTTTAATTACCCAGTTGAAGATAGATTCGGGGATGAACAAGTAGAAGAACAATCCGCGACCAAGTTCGATTTGACTGATGATCAATTGATGCTGAAAATCAAATTAACTTCGTGTGTAGTTTTAGTGGATTGTGACCCTCGAAAGCCCTCAACCAATTGATCTTTAAAGGTTCCAGAGGATGTAGTTCGACCGGCTTGCAGTCGCGATGAATGTGGTGTTCGATTTGAGGGGTTTAGATGTGTTTCAGATAGATTTTCATTTGGTAAAAGTGTAGTGTGTATTAAACAATCTATTAAGTATCATTTAATTGATTATTGTGCTGTAATGTTCGAACGGCTCATTCGATTAATGGTATCGGTTAAATGATGATTCGAGTAGTAACCGATGGTTTAAACACAATTAAATCATGCATTCAAGTTCGAAACATGCATATGAAACGATTTAGGTCGGTTTTGGGTTTCAAAATCGAATGATTTTGGGTGTTTTGGACGTCGCCGGAGCTCGCCAGAGCTCTGCCGGAATGCTTGCCGGATTTGCGGGGTTTGAAAAAGGGGAGGGGGTTTGAGTTTTAAAATTTATACAAATGGTCCATGTGGTTTGTTTTGTATTATTTCATGCTCTAAACTTTTAATTTAAAGTTTCAAAATTAACAAAACATCCCCCTGAACTTTAAATAAACTTTAAGTTTTATTAATTATTTAACTTTTATAAAATTATTATTATTATTATATTATTATTATTAACATTATCACCATGATAAATTTATTAATCAAATTTTAACTTCCAATTAAGGAATTAAAAACAAACTAAGAAGTAGACATAAATGATCCATAAGTTTCATAAATGTCAACAATGGCTCTTACAATAATTTAACAAAGTTAACTTTTAGTTCACCAAAAATACATGATGTTACATAGGACTAATATTTATAGACAATTATGATTCTGTTAAGGAAACACTGGATCTCTTGGGATTCAAAATTGTCTTGTTGACTTGTAATACTTATATTTTTTAAATACAAGTGTTTGGACTCTGCATTTGGATTGTCTTCCGCAGGAGATTGCACATCCGCAGGAGTTTGCTCTTCTGTAGAAGTCTTCACTTGAACTCTTTACTTGAATACTCTTTAACTCCTGAGCTGGTTGTTCGTCCGTAGAAGATCTTTGGATGTTTGTCTTGTAAGAAACATATCTACGGAAGAACAAAAATGTTCATCCGTAGATGTTTCTTACACTTAGTCAGTTTCACATATTGACCAAATATAATGGTTTACCTGCCATCATACACATAAATCAACACACATATAGGTTAACCTATATACATAATGCATACAAATAATGAATTACAAATATTCATTACAAAAAATGATTAAAGTTCTAAGCCTATACAAAATGATCTAGACCTATTGTTCCTAGATCTAACAGTTACAACTAGAGCTGAAGTTGTATAGCTTGATGGTCTTCTCAGCTTAATCCTTGGATCAGGATCATCTGTAGGTAGTATATCTGTAGATCTTGAAACATAATTACAAGATTTGTTAAAACACTTGGTAATTAAATCAAGATCCAATAGCCAATCAGTACCAAAACATTTCACACTGGCAGTGTGCTCATTGAAGGTCACATTGGCTGACTCCTCAACTACTCTATATCTGAGATTGTATACTCTATAAGCCTTAGCTTGGGAAGAGTATCCAATAAAATGTCCATCATCTGATTTTTTATCAAACTTGGCAATTTGATATTTGGTATTCAAGATGGTGCAAGGACATTCAAATGACCTGAGAAAACCAATGAAAGGTTTCCTCTTGTGCCAAAGTTCATAAGGAGTCTTATGTTTTTTAACCACTAGAACTCTGTTTTGCACATAGCAAGCAATGTTAATTGCTTCTGCCTAGAAGGTGGGCAGTTTAGAGTCGGACAACATAATTCTTGCAGCTTCAATGAGTGTCATGTTTCTCCTCTCGGTAACACCATTTTCTTGAGGAGTCCTAGGAGCACTGTATTGTCTTGTAATACATTTTTCATCACAAAATGTATCAAGAATTTGGTTCTTAAATTCAGTTCCCTGATCACATCTTATGGTTTTGACCTTGTGATCACATTGATTCTCAATCTTTAAGATGAAATTTTTCAAAATCTCAAGGGTCTCATCCTTAGTTCTAAGAAAGAAGAACCAATGAAACTTGTAAAGTCATCTGTGATCATTAAACAGTAAGAGATCCTTCCTAAACTCATTACACTAGTGGGGCCAAAGATCCATATATAACAAGTGTAGGGGAGTAGTGATGGAGTTTCTTTCATTTGGCTTGTAAGATACCTTGTGTTGCTTCTCTTTCAGGCATGCAACACAATGGTCATCACTTGTAAAGTCTTTCTTTGGCATTAGTTACCAAATCATTCTAAATTAATTTATTCATATTTTTAAAGTTTACATGGCACATTCTTTTATGCCATAGAAAAGACTCATCACTATTTGCTTTAGACAGAAAGCATGAAACTTCTCCTGATGGAGATGTTTCTTGCAAATCCATCTTGTACATGTTCCCTTTCCTGGGGGCTCTGAGTAGGATATGCTCATAAGGAATGACCACCCCGGGCCTGAGAACAATGCACTCATGCTTAGTAAAGAGCATGTTGTGACTCTGATCACAAATTGAGATACACTTAAAAAATTGTATCCAACCTCCTTGAAAAAGTTTACCTTCTCAATGCTGAGCTTACCATTTGTGACCCTGCCCCGACCTGTAATGTGACCTCTAGAATCTTCTCTAAAGGCAACTGGTCCTCCATCAATTCTCTCAAATTTCTGATTTAGTGACCTATTGCCTGTCATGTGCCTGGAACAACCACTATCAATGATCCATACATTTCTGTTTGTCTTGAGGTGTTCCTGAACAAAAGAAATGGTTAGAAATATTTGGAAACCCAAGCCTTATTGGTCTTGGGCTCATTAAAAGAAGTTAAAGATAATGCAACAGTAATAGATCCTATTTTCATGTTTTGAGGATCACTTGCTGATGCTAATGAAGAACTTTCAGTCACTTGGTCTTTCTTTGACTTCCACACCACCTTTGTAGTCTTAGACTTGACCTTCAACACTTCGGAAGTTTTGATGACTTCGAAAGGTTTTGATGACTAGACCTTTGGAAGATCTTGCTAACACTACAGCAAGTTTTAATGCTTCAGAAGTATTCCTTTCTTCCGAGACCAAATTTTCTTCCGAAGGCAATTTCCCACTTGTCTTCTTCTTCATTTTGGAGCTTCCGAAAGGAAAAGATTTTTCTTCCAAAGCTAGCTTCTTTTCCAAACTCTTAGAAGTCTTTTTCTTGGTCATGTGGACAGTATCTTTTGGATTGTAAAGACAATCCTTAGCAAGATGAGAGGTACTACCACACATAACACAGTCCATTTTCTTATTCTTAAGAGTCTTCTTTTGTGAGCAAAGCTGAACTTGATCACTTTCTTTCTCCATCTTCATCTTTGTAGATACTGTGACAATTCTTTTAGGGTGAGAACTACCTTTGGAGCTGGATAATTTAGGTTGTGTAGCAGTGTTACACAACTTATCTCTTATGGTATTCTTCTGGTGCTGAGTTTGAGTTTGGTCTTCAGTCTTAACCACCTCAAATCCTGTAGAGATAAAAACTTGTTTCTGCTTAGAATGAAAGATGGCCTTGATCTATTGAGTTTTCTTTGCCTTTCTCTTGCTCTTCCTGATCAAGTTCTTTCTTCTTGACTTGGTCATCCCAACCTTCTCACTCTTCTTAGAGGATAGTGACCCTTCTTAGAATGCTCTTCTTCATTCTTCTCAAAGGCATCCTTCACTATCTCTTATTCATCCTCTTCAGTCATAGGGTCTATGAGGAGAAGCTCATCTTCACAAGTTCCACACCTAGAAGATCTTACAGACAAGATTGTGTATGGAGGATCTATCTCACTAGATCCAGCTCCTGTTTATTTTGATAACAAACTTTTGCGTGCAAGGATTCAAGAACACATTTTCTGCCTTGGCTTTGCTGATCACAAGCTTAGTCTGGCATTTAGTCAACTTGGTTATGAGATCTTTGATCGGAGTCCTGTAGTTGGTATGTTCATGTTTAAGAGGTAAAATTGTTTTCTCTAAGTCCTCTATCTTTAGTTTATAATCATTTTTAGCTCTTTTATAGTCAGATTTTAAGATATTTAAGGACTCAAGATCAAATCTCATCTCTAAGTTGTAGGACCTGTATCTATTTACTTTAGAAATACATTCAGGTGTACAGAGATGTTCCAATACCTTTGCTTCATCATGGTCAGCCATAAGTGCTTGGTTTGGAGATGCATCTTCCACCTGAAAGCTCCAGTCAAAGCTTCCTTCTTCAACAGCAACTGCAGCTTGCTGCTTTGGCTTCTCATTCTAGGTGGCTCTCTCAGTGTAGTTTGGCCTGACTTGTGCTTGGCCACCATTTTTCCTTGGTGCCTTACACTCTCTTGCAAAGTGACCCATTTGGTTACAGTTGTAACACTTTACTTTGCTCTTGTCCAGTCCAAACTTTCCACTAGCTATATTTCTTGGAAACTTCCTCCTTGTCCTCTTGTAGAACTTCTTGGCTCTATCAGTGAGGAGAGCCATCTGCTGAACTATCTCCATGTATTTCAGGTCATCTGGATGGATACAGTGCAGATCTTCAAGGGTGAAGAGAAAGTTTCCTGTGCTTTCATCAGAAGACACAAAGGCTTGTGAAGAGCTTGTCTCTTGGAATGGGCTTTCTTGAGTGTAGCTTTCTCTTGGTGTATCCTGGAAGGTGATGAAAGGACCGTTTGGTGAGTTGTTTGGGTAGCATATAAGATGATGTTGTGGTACTATACTATCCCTATCAACCACATGGAGGGCTGAACTCAACTGATTGCTGGAGTTACCGGATGAACCTTGCATGTTAATCTCCATCAGGTATCCACTAGTAATACCATACAACTCTGTCAAAGTGAGAGTCTTAAGGTTCTCAGTTCTCTTGATAACAACACAATAATATGTCCATTGTCTAGAAAGAGAGGACATGAACTTCCTTACAATGTCCCTGTTCTCAAAAGTCACTCCAACATCCATTAGAGTATCCACAATCTCAACATACCTGAAGTATTGTTGAGTCATGGTTTCACCTGATTTGAAGGTGAAGTTCTCAAACTGTTTCTTCAGGACATCCTTCTTGTTCTCCTTGGCTTCAGTTGACCTCTCATACATCAGCTTTAGTGCATCCCATAGTTGTTTAGATGTTTTGTACTTTTTGAAGCCTCTGTATATGGAGTTTGTAAGAGCAGTTTGAAGGTCTGTCATGGCATTCTGATCAATCTCTATTCTCTTCTTGTCTTCTTCATAATAGTCAGTCTTAGCCTTTGGAATCATACCACCTCTAGCAGCAGCTGAAGAGGTTCTTGGTATGTGAGGCCCTGAGACAACAGATTCTCACATCCTGGAGTCACTTGATGAACCCTTCCATCTGATGGCACCAAGTGTCAAAGTCTTCAGAAGTGATCAGTGGAGACTTTGTCATGGTTCCAGTTTCCATATCAGCTTTAGTAAGAGCTTCCATTTGAGATGTTAAGTATTTTGTGTGTGTGAGGGATCTTAAGATGGTAAGAGCTTACAATCAAGAGCCTGGTATGCTCTGATACCAATTACAGGACCGTTTAGAGGGGTTGGTCACTTACAACACAAACACACAATGAGGAGAGTTACTTTAGAACACTTAACAGATCAAATAGGGAACTGGTAACACACAAGAATGATAGAACACAAGCAAAATATAAGACAGAACTTAGAACAACACAAGACAAGTATATTGTTTTCAAGAATGATGTATATTGCTCTCAAGTTCTTTTACAAGTGTACAAAGTATAAGAAAAGATACAAGGACCTGGATACTTTATACTACATCCTACAGCCAGCCATACTTAGAAGGCCAGCTTGATACATTTGAACTAGACAACAAAATCAAATGTAGAGTCAAAAGACAGATTGCTTTTTGACTAGTGACTATGACATGCCATAGCTCACATCCTAATATATTACAAAAAGGATAAAAGTACATAAAGTAGAAAGCACAGACTCAAGACCTCAATGTACAGTTTACCAAAAGCATCGACCTTTTCACCAACTTATGTAAGTTGGTGACTGAACAGAGTTGCAGCGGAAAGTGGTTCAGCTTTATAGTAAAGTACATCAGATAAAGCATGTATTCAAAGTATTCAGAAGATAATATGTCTTCACTTCTTGGCTTTGGAAGACTTTGTCTTTAAAGCTTCAGAAGACTTCACTTTTGGCTTCGGAAGATGTTTACACTTAGAATATTTCTAGTTCATGGTGTAAAACTTCCAAAGCATCTCTACTTCTATACTTTAGTGCATGCATGCAGGAAAGACTTTGAATGTTTTAGGTGCATCAGCCTTACATAAAACCTTACACTAACACCATTAGCCATTTGACTTTATGGTACCCCGACAGTTTCCTTAGGGAAGGTTGCTCGTGCAAGTCTTTCTTGGGGCAAAATGTTTTGTCTTGAGCGAAAAGGTTTTATCAGTTGTGCCCTCATAAGTGAGTTGGGGGTGCAGTCCCAACGGATAACTGATAGGTGAGCCACATTAAGATAAAATATATCATTCCAAACAGAGTTTTATAATTGTCATTTGAAAAATATATAACAAACTAACTCCAACTTTAGTTTCATCAACAAGTTTGGATCCAAACTAGTAAATTTAATACATACGTTAGGGATTTTTGTAATATAGTTGGATTAGCATAATTACGTATTAAAACAAAGACCTCAATTGTAATTCAAAAAACTTTTATATCATGCCACTTAGCGAATTGGTGGTTCTGATAAATTGGCTGTGTTGTAAAGGGGTTACGTGTTGACCATATATATAGAGAGAGGACTAGGTACGAATGTTAACCATGCATAATTATGATAATCTATTAGTTATTTCCTAGCCTTAGATCTTATCCATCATATATGATCCAGTGAGGGTGTCAAAACCCTATACGTAGTTGGTTTTGTTTATTTCATTATTATTTTTAATAATTAAGTAATTGCTTGGTTGTAAGAGAAAACTCCATTTTTTATAAGGTAAGCCCGTGGGATGAAATCTGGTGTTCTTTGAAAAGGAAGCATGTTTCTATTTTTTTCCTCTAATTATGTCCAATTGAGTAGTGTAATTTGAACTAATAATGGTTTGGTTGGTACATGTGTAAAGACTGTAAGGTCAAGTGAAAGAATTGGGAAGAAATCATTTGGTAGATTTAAGAACATACAGAAACACCAATCCATGTTAATAACAAAGCAAATGATCTTGGTAATAATAATGTGTTTTTTATATTCGACTATGACGGAGATGATAACAAAGAAAAGTTTATGACATTCATTATTTTTATCATTGCGAATTCTGAAACATAGTTAGATGTTAAGTCATTAAAATAAGCTCTTCAAAAAGTGGGGGTGTTATTCGTGTTTGAAAATGTGAACTTATTGGTTAAAGAATGATATTATCGTTGGTTTTTGTTCCTGTAAAGATTAACTTAAGTTTGAAATTAGAACTAATTGGTAGACGGTACACTTGACATGCTATTATTTTGTCCCATCAGGTGGGCTAAGCAAAACACCAATGCATATCATGTTGTTGAGTTCAGGGGAAAGCTCTAATGTTGAAAAAAGGAATGAAGGTTTGCAAGATTTTGACATTTGGCTATTATAATTTAATTTTTGACTATATTAGTGGTGTGTTTTTTTTCAGTACCAAAGTCAAATGGTGATGAAAGGGACAAGGAAGTCATGAAAAGTAAGCATAAAATTTCGCTGAAAGTTGAAAGTGATGTAGCATCAGTTTACATTAATAATGTAAAATTTTAATTACCGTAACAATGTATTACAATGTTGTAAGTGTGCGTCTATGTGTTTATCGATGCTAAAAGCTGGCTGATCTATTTTAGGAAAATGGGTTAGGTTTGCGGATATAAACACACTTACAGTTGAAGGACTCTAGTGTAAAAGAAGGTTTAGATGTGAAAAGAAAAAAGGTGGTTGGTGAAATTCGTAGAACTAAAAAAAGTGAACCGTCGATGACATCTGAATCTATAAAAGCATGGTATTCTATCACAAACAAATGTTCCCAAAACAACTTTATAAGGCTATAATAAAACTACACGAGCAAGAAAACATGACATGTCCATATATTTTTCGTACATCCTAACAACTTCATCCAAGCTAGTAAAAACAGAACCTAGAACAGTCTTAAACTCACATGTAACATCTGAAGGCCAATACTTGGTACCATTTGGTGTTTAATAAAGTAGACTCAAATGTTCCTCTTCATACATATGAAAGAATCAATTGCTAGAACAAAGATGAAAGTAATTATGAGTTTCTGTACTTTGAAGTTTTATTAGGAGAACAAATACGCCTAGTTACATTTAAAAATACAAAATAACCGTCAACGTAAGTAGACAAATAACAAACTACAACACAACTGTCAGCTTGTTACACTGGTGTAAATTGAAAAAAGCAAACAAATTTATAAGTAAAAATTAATAGTTAATAAACTAAGACCACAATACATTACATTTAAAACAAAGGTGAAAGTGAACATGAGTTTCTATACTTTGAAGTTTTATTAAAACAATAAAATTAATAATTTGAACAACTACAACATAATCTTAACCTTGTTACAGAGGTGCAATTTAAAAAAGGATAACAAAATTATAAGTAAAAAACTAAACCACAATACATTACATTACACTATCAAAGAATCAATTATTAAAAGAAAAGTGAAAGTGAATATGAGTTTTGTACTTTGAAGTTCCAGTAGAAAAAAGAAAATTTTAAATTATTAAGAGAATAAATACATCTGGTTATATTTTAAAATGCAAAATAACTGTCATCATAACTAGACAAATAACAAACTACATCATAACGGTCACCTTATTATAGTGGTGTAAATTAGAAAAGGTAAACAAATTTATACGTAAAAATTAATAGTATAAAAACTAAGACCACAATACATTATATTACAGTACGAAAGAGATTGTTAAAACAAAGGTGGAAGTGAGCATGAGTTGCTGTACTTTAAAGTTCCATTAAAACGAAAAAAGTGATAATTTGAACAACTACAACGTAACTGTCACCTTGTTATAGTGGTGTTAATTAGAAAAAGTTAACAAAACTATAAGTAAAAACTAATAGTATAAAAACTAAAACCACAATGCATTACATTACAGTACGAAATAATCAAATGTTAGAACAAAGTACGAAATAATCAAATGTTAGAACAAAGATGTAATTGAACATGAGCTTTTGTACTTTGAAGTTCCACAATACAATAAATATTTAAATAACATATTAACATGCATTTGAAAAAACATTGAAGGAGATGTACAAGCTTAGTAAGTTAAAACAAAAAAATAAATTGAATAACTAAAAAGGTGTACTTGTGGTTGTTATAAGAAATAACTAAATTTATTACTACAAAGAAAGACACTACAACATAACTATAACCATATATTGTAAATTAAAAAAACCAATCGAGTAAAATCATTACTACATATTAATGAACATCACAAAAAACTGTGACCTTATTGCAGCTTTGTAAAATGACTAAATTAAAAATAAAAATGAAAAAAAAACAATAAAAGAAATATCATCAGTCACACAATTCAATTTACATAAGCAAGAACTTACACAATCAACAAATATGTACAAAACATAAAAAAAATATTATACCCCTCCTGTCATATCTAATGTAACGCTATGACTGTTGGCGGTAAGTATATCAAACGTATCATCGTAGTCTCCTTCATGCTCGTCATGCTCACTGTTTTGGTCGACTAATTGATCATCACCTAAGTTGCTTTCAACATCACGATTACCCATCTTAGTTGTTAAAAGGATAAAATAAGGTAATGAAACAATGAAGAACACGGAAACATAGATGAAGTCCGAACAATAAAACTAGATTATGAAGGATATACACAAAACGAGCCGGTTGGAAGCGAGTCGCCAGTCAGAGCGAAAATCCAATCGGCTTGTTGGAGTGGTGTTGATTAATTTTGAATGTGAAGCCTCTTCTTTACCAGATCTGTACTGGAATCAACAAACTCCCTCTCATTTTTTTCTAGATCTACATTAGAATCTACAAAACTCAACGTTTTTGTTAAATGTAGACCAAATTTGAGTATGTCTTTGTTGGATTGGAAAGCTATCCTCATCTTTACGGATTTGGAAGAGAGAATGAGTTGTGAGAAGGTGATCGTGGTTGGTCGGATAGACTAATATACGGTTTTGAAATACAGATTAAGCGGTGATAATGTTATTGTGGTTAGCCAGAGAGATTAAAAAGTGAGAAAGAGAAGTTTTGAAATTCGCGTGAAGTATAAAAGATGAAAATCGAAAAAGTGAAAGGTAATTTTGATAGAAAAAAGTCTACTTTTACCAACATGATACTAACATTTGCTTGCATATTTATCTTCAAGATTTATGTTAATTATTATTTAATCATGGGTTATTGGATTTTAATAATCCCAACTTTTATTTAATGACCGGGACTAATCCCAAACATTGATACATGAATGATTAAGTGCTGAACCATAATTGAATCCTTAATCTATCATTAGATTACCATGAGCTGTATATAATTTACTATTATTCTAATCTATGGTTATTGTATTTTCATCATAATCTTCCATGAATCTTTCATTATCGCGCAACATCATTAATCTCCTTAGACATCTGCATATGATTAAACACCCTTAAAGTTCATAGGCACTCCTAACTTTGAACGTTATTCCCTGCAATAATCATTTACTAACTGAGAGTTAACCATCATTAGTTTTTTTGATAAAATGAGTCCAACATTGAGTAATTTTTCAACTCCAGCACCGTCTAGTCTCAATTATGTCCGTTTTCCATTGTCTAACATCCATCATCACCTGAAATCTACCTCCAATGACTTCGTTGCTTCAAATCAGGAGATGAAGATTGACAGGTTTTTGGGTGCGGAAGTTTCAAAATTGACAGACCTGATGATATATTTCAACTTTTCGTTTAGTGTTTTGGCAAAAAAAACAGTCTACATTATCAAAAAACTAACATGGTTAACTCTTAGTTAGTAAGAGATCGTTGGAGAAAAATAAACTCAAAGTAAGAAATATCAGTAAACATTTACTGAATTGGGATTAATCACGACCAATAAATGAAACTTGAAATTATTAACATCCAATAATCCTTTAATCATTACATTTTTATTTAATGGCATCTAACTGTTTTTTACTTTGAATTGTTATTGCCAATCTATTCTTATACAGATACTTGTAAAATAATTTTAAAATTATTTAATTTTTAAATCCGATCCCACTCTGAAAAAATTGTTTGTCAAAAAATGATTAGTCTCGTTTTTCACCTTTTGACCCTAGTACAAAAACTAATTAGCATTTTGAATGCCACTGATAAATGTTGTAGGAAAGGATAAACAAAATCCATTCAGCGAATTATTAAAGGGTTCTTCAAAATCAAAATCAAAATCAAAATCAAGATTTTCCAATTGTCTTTCCAAGATTTCACCAAAGTTCATGAAAAAACCTTGCATCCATCTATTCGAATAATGCTCAGAAGCATACAATTTCTAGGTTCCTGTTCAGGATTCTATTTGCACAGATTAAAACTTCATGGAAATCATTACGGCCTCTCTTTTATATCGATTTCTTCAAGAACACCCCTATTGACAACTTCAAGAACTCCTCGTTGTTTTCGACTATTTCGAGCATCTTCAATTCGTTCCGAATCAAACCCAGATGTAGCATCATCGTCTTCATCTTCATCTGCTACCTTTAGATCTACTGTAAGTTTTTCTATTCATAGCATCTTGCGTATGTATTGATTAGTGTAATGAAAATATGTTTTAGTTGTTTGGTCAATTATAAGCTGTTCAATTTATCTAAAATTTCATTTCTTGCATATGTAAAGATGAGTTTTTGCATTGCTAGCAATACACACTGATTTGTTATTGTTGCAATGACTTCTTGTTGGATAACTTGTGTGATTACTTTGATTGGCTTATTGTAGTCTGCATTGATGTTTTTATCATCTTCCTAATAGTTTTCTGATGCTGCGTAATTATACCTGATGATTTTTATTGCTTAATTATAATATTTGAAGTTAGCAATCTCCATCCATTTAGTCGATTTAAGTCATGTTTATCTCTACCTAATCAATGGGCCAAATTGGTTGAAACTCATTTTAGTTGTATCAAATGCTTAAGAGTTAAGACCCCTTAATTTGCTTTACTAAAATGAAAATGGATCATCTTTTGAACTAATTGTGCCAAAGTTGAGTGTGCCTGTCCAATAACACATAGGCACAATACAATGTCTCACCCTCGGAGGTGCTTTGTGAGTTCACTTGCGTAATTTATTTTTTTTAATCAATCTAAAGTCATTGAGGGGTTATAAGATCCAAAAGGTCCATTGAGCGCCACATGGCTATGTCATAATAGATCCAAATATGATATTGGGATTTTTATTTCCCATAATGTAAATGGTTTTTAAGATCACAGAGTATAGTGTTTTTTTATCATATCTAGCACAATTTGTATATACGAAGTTCAGAAAATGGATAAAAGTTGTGTTTGTGGTTGCCTATTAGACTAGGTTATTATTAGTGAATAGTTTAGGGTTAATTATGTAATATTGTCCTCTATAAAGGACCCTCTCTTGTAACCCTAAACACACAATTACTCAATACAATTACAATTACAAGGTTTAATTTTGCCGAACCTGTTTTGACCCTTTCCCGCCTAACCTGCCATTCTGCCTGTTGGAATTAATTTTTGTTAATTCACCTATATGGGTGGAGTTTTAGCTTTATTAAGAGTCTTTTATTTATCATTTAATTAGTATGTTTATCTAGTTATTTAGTTTGATGTTTATCAAGTTGTTTTAATTCCTGGAAGGTAGGAGTATGAGTCATAGTAGGATTTGTTTTGTTTAGTATAATTAGGGCTGTTTGGTTGATGTTTAAGGGGTCAAATATTTAATTTTCTTTAATAGAAGTGTCGATCAACAATGTTTGTGATCAAATAGTTTTTGTTCTTCATATTTTCAACGTGCGTTTTGTTACGTTTTTGTTCGTTTGGAGATCACTGGACCTTCACTGCCATCTCTAATCATGCTGGGATTCATTTTTTGCATAAATTTGGGTATCTTGATTTAGAGGAAGGATCGGGAAACAAAAATTGTATTATTCGAGAATCTTGTCTTGCTTACTTGGAGTGTTTGATTTCAAAATTTTATTATTTTAGAATCTTGCTTGGTTGTTGCTATTCAGTAATCCTTTAGCGTTTGGTTTGAAGATCATGAATTACCATGGGAATGGGTTTGAAGGGGAATGGATATGATACATACAAACTTTGTTTGGTTTGCACATTAGATTTGTAGTATCAACAAAAATCGCCGCTAGAACCAAATAAAAGAACTAGAGGATTGTATCCATATATACAAATTCAATCTGTTCACTTGCTTAAAGTTTTGTAACTCTGTTATAATAATCCAGAATGCATGTCATGGTACTCCCTGCTACAAAATTTCTATATTTTCTTCTGGTTCTCATTCAGTTACAAAAAAATTATTATTAACCGACAATACATTGTGCATTTTATATTGTGCATTAAATAAATAATAAATAATCTAAAATTTCAAGGAAGAATTCTATATAAATATCATGAAAAAAGTGATATAACAGCTGTTTATACAGAAGGGAGCAGCCGCCCTATAAATTTTGTGGTGGAAACCAAGTTAGGTCTTCAAAGAATAATAATTCTGTTACCACCTCTTCTGAAAATTCTTCGAAAAAAATAATTTTTAACAGACAAAAGGCAAGCTCAATTTCAAATCCAAGCATTGTGTTGGGCTGTTTAATTCAATGTATGGATGTGTGTTTGTATGCTTACTAGAGGTGGCCGTGTTGACTCAAATACTTATGAATAGGTTGAATCAGGTTGTCAAAGTGGTGATATAAAAATGGTAAGCTGAAATATAAATTGGGTAAAATGAATCAAGTCTCCCAAACTAATTTTTAATGCATAAAATTTTATAATTAATGTAATTATATGACGCTTGTAGTCATATTGACCTAGCTAGTGTTTGGGTCCATCTGACCTGTTTCGACGTGTACAATAACATTACTTGTTTTTACTTGCTACCCAACCCGCCCAATATGCCACCTCTTATGTTTACAGATGACTGTGCGATCACATGTTTTTGCATTGTCAACTTTTCCTACTAATTTGTGACATGTCGCAATGTACAGGGCACTACTCGTAAAATTAATTTTTGTCAAGTGTGCGGGGGCCCTACAAAGCATGAGATACCAGACGGTGAGGAAAGAGAAAGAGCTATTTGCACTCTTTGTGGAAAAATTGCATATGAAAATCCGAAAATGGTATGCTTTCATAAGATCCTTTTTCAATGACATCCCAAAATAAATCAAGTAACTTCCGTTTAGGATGTTTTATGCTACTTGCAACCTCCCATTATTAGTAATCATTATAAATTATCAGCCACTAGATTATGCCCATTTTGTCATTATGGAGGAGTATCTTTGGATATTTGATTTATAAAATGTATTCTTTTTCAATATATACTTTCTTTAAAATCCTGAAAATTATGATTTCAGGTGGTAGGTTGCTTAATAGAGCATGATAACAGTATCTTGCTATGCAAGCGGAGAATCCATCCTTCTTTTGGCCTTTGGTATGTATAACAAAACATCCGAAAAGTGCATTTGTTATTGCAGAGATACGCGTTTTATACATATGTGTGTCTATGTATATATATATACATGGGCATGTTCAATAGACTATCATCTAGAACCGTTATAAGCACTTGTACATAGCACATTAAAGATATAGTGGGAGGGAGAAAATATATGGTTATGTAATTACTTAACCATCTTATGTATCATAGTTAGAATAATAGGTACGTGTGTTGCACGCCTTATGTGCTTTTACTAAAGACAGGCGAGCATGGCTATGAGTTGTGCACCTCTAAGCGCTTTTGTAGGAGGCTCAAGAGTGGTCTTCATCGGGCTACTTCCCTCTGCTCTCTTTTGGCTTCAACACATGTGAGGTTCCTTGCTATGTTCTTCCTTCACTTCAAAAGGGGATAGATGGCTCTGCTGCGTTTTGCGGTGGTGGTTTAGTCCTTTAGGTTCCTCTCTTTGTTTATTTTTCCTCCAAGAGTAAATAAACTTAAGATTAATGATTTATAGAGTAGAGGCAGCTTGGTGAGAAATAAATTTGCATTAAACATTAATTTCTAGGAATACCTAAGAAATAAATTTGCAGCAGTCATTATTGCCTTTAACTGTGATTTATTAGGCGGTTCATTATGGAACCAAGTTGTAGGAGAGAACCACGAGAACCATATAATGCACCTGTATGTAGTTACAATAGAAGTTACAAAGAGATTAGGATAAGCGGTTACATATTTGCCTAGGTATTAGGGTTAAAACAAAAAGGATAAGACGATAAGTGTATTGTGTTGTTCTCACAGTTCTTTATCTAAATTTGGTTTTGTATTGAATGACCCTCTCTCTCAAACTATACTCCCATCTCCCAATGCACATGCAAGAATACAATTAGAGGTGGCAAATGGGTCAAACAGTACTCAACATGTATTAGAGTTTGTTACAGGTCCAAACATGTAGTTTTTATACAGCAAACGTTTTGTCTAGAATTTTCAACTTTAATAAATAATTAGTGTCTCAAAATATCACTACAACAATTATATTGCTTCTGTATTAATATAATTGCAAAATCAAATGATTTACACGTTTTTTATGCATTAAAACTGCACTTTGGGTGACTTCCGATGACACCAGCGGTTTCCTTTTTAGCTTGTGTGTTAGTAGTTTACCTAAATCATAGAACTCTAATGAAATATACGATCAACTAACATTTATCGAATTTGAAAATTTGAAGCATTACAGATAAGACACAACCTGTTTGACCAAATGGAGTTGAGATACCTAATTTATGAAGCTTTCTTCACAGGACACTTCCAGCTGGTTACTTGGAGATTGGTGAGTCAGCTACAGAAGGGGCCATTAGGGAAACATGGGAAGAAGCAGGGGCTAAAGTGAAAATTGTTTCCCCTTTTGCTCAATTAGACATTCCTCTCATAGGCCAAGTGAGATATAACAATTACTTAAACATTAAGTGACTTTAACTTCTTTCTATGAGGCTGATTATTGGTTTTGGCTCGTTCTTGTTATGTGGTCAGACTTACATAATATTCTTGGCAAAATTGATGACACCACATTTTTCACCTGGGCCCGAATCATCAGAATGCCGGCTTTTTGCACTTGATGATATCCCTTATGAATCTCTTTCCTTTTCATCAATGCTCGTTACCTTAAAGTTGGTATGTATTTTTGTTGTTGCTGTATTTCATGTTTTGTTTTCGCTTAATTGTTACTCTTGTTTTAATCTTTTGTTTCTGTAGTACGTTGAGGACATCAAGGTTGGAAAACCGAAGTTCCATTATGGGATAATCAACAAAAGGTATTTTAATGTTTGTGTAGAAGATAGTTAAACTGCAGAAAGTATATTTTTTGCTTTATATTAATTATTGGGCAAACCCCACCAGAAATAGAAATAAACTTAACACTTTTCTTTTCTGGTTTTAGCAGCTAACTATAATTTAGTGCAATATATAAAGCAACTTACATATCATTACCCTTTTTTGCAACAAAGTTACATCTTATTACCATTTGTAAAGCCATTTTTTTCTAGTTATAAAGAAAATTGTTGACATGGCATCTCATTGTCACTATAGTGAATATTTATATATCATGTGGCCTTTGAGTTGACATGGCATCATAATTTTTGGATATAAATTAAAAATATTTTATCAAACTTGTAAACAAACACTTTTATAAAAAACACATCACAGAAGCAATTTTTGCACATTGGCATCTGATGTGGTTACTAGCATGGTATTGCTAAGGATCTAGACGAGATTAGGAAGGAAGGAAGATATATAAGATGATTCTTGAAGCGATTTTCTGTTCATATTATTTCCTGAAAACACAAGGCCGTTTTATAGTGGTATAATTAAAAGTAATTTAAGGAAACTAACTAGCCACTAGATAGTCCACTACTTACCTGAAACGTGCCAATAAAGAAACAAGGAAATGCAAAACAGGGATCTATGTGACAATTCATAATAGAAGACATGGTGCACGGGTGACATGCAGGGTTACATGACATGGGGATCATGGGAGGAAGATGGCACGTATCATTCCCTACCGTTCAGACGCTCTTTTCCCTCAAGGAGCATTTTGGTTTGAGGCATGGCGAGACGTGCTATGACGGATCGGTTCCTCTGTTGACCTCTTATACTAGTGGGCCTATCAAGAAGAATTGTGATTTCACTTTCAGATTCATGTATTCGTGGGGTACACGAATCAATGATCAGATAAGACAGAAAGCATATTAAGAAAGAGATGTTTTTTTTTTCTTAGAAAATGAATAGATAAATCGCTGTTTAACAGACCGGATGATTCCTTTATATAGTTGGGGAATAGACACAATGAAACATTGCAACTCCTCATGGAAGAGTGAATTGCCTAGCACTTATAATAGTCAAGTTTCAACGAGAGGGATTCTTTAGTAGTAACTCCTTTCTTACCAACAATGCTTTGCTTTTTAGTAGCAATTTAGTTGTTGCTGATCACTGACGCTTAAGCTAAGTTGCTACTGATGCATGAGTTGCTACTTGCTACTGATGGTCTTGTTTCTACTAATCACAGTGCAACTTACTACTGATTTATCAGTTCCTTTTGTCACTTATCAATCATGTGAATCTGAAGCAACTTTGAGGGTCTGTATTTCCCTTTGGACCCTATCAGGGTTGCCATCCCTTAGACCCACACCAGGGGCGATGTCCTTGACCCCCGCCCCCTTGGAACATCCTTGTATAGAGAGCTTCACCCTCTAAACCACCAAGGTTCCTTGGTTTCTGAAATCAATACATTCTTGAGTGAACATACACTCCACACCTCCTAACTCATATCAATGTTTATTCTTAGTTCCCATGTGGTCTTAAGTAAATCCAATTGAACTAAAATAGCTTGTTGACATTAAAATCATCAACATTAGTTCCTAACGTTTTTGTACCTCAGTGTTGGTGAGATGAGGGACAGTAGGAAGGTGTGAAGTTGGGTTCCAGGTTGATTGTAGCGAGTAAGGTTTGCATGGTGAGATGTAGTTGATCGAGTTGGGACCAATGGTGGGCTAGCGTTCACTTGTCTCGTGTCGGTATTCTAAAATGGATGTATGCTTTGTGCAATTTGCTTCTTTTTTTTCACCAGTCTACTAGGATGCAATTTGATGTAGATGTCAGTAACTAGAAAACAGGACTAAAGTGCAAAAGCCTGAAAAGTACCTAATACAATAGGAAACCGGGTGATAAAATTTTTATTACTTTATCATGGTGTATTGATTTTTAGTTATTTTACAAGAACCCAAGCTATTGTTGTTTACAGGCCTGGAACAAGTCCTTCGGAAATTCATGCATATTCTCTTGACTATCATATGCGGACTTGACAAAAGGCAAATGGCGTTCGAGATGACTTTTATCATTTCTCAAAATGTGAATTCGCTGGCGGCAAATGTCCGAATTGCCCCTGATGTAAATTTGTATTTTTAAAATGTTTCAAGTTTTTTGAACTTGTGTTATTCATTGTTGTTTGATCAAATGTTTACACACAGGGTTACCAAAGTCCTAGAAAACTCTTAGAAAAACTTGGGACATGGCAGTATTTAGTTGCGTAAAAGAATCTCTCTATTTTCTCTTTATTTTTCAAGATTTTGTTTTAAAATTTTAGCTCAGGTACTAATATTTTAGACACTTAAAAGATAAAACATAGAAAACTTAATGAAAAGATGATGCGGATGTTGTTGATCTACTTGATGCGGACAACACATCCAATGTGGATGAAGATATTACCCAAGTGTACGATAATGCGGATGAGTCAAAAATGATGATGATTATGTTTAAATGAATGCAGACAAGTTCTTCATCATCTACATTAGACAATGCGGATGAATCAATGTTGATGTGGTTGAACAAGTGATGCAGACAACTTTTGTACATTCACATTAGTCATTGCGAATGATTACAAGGGTCAAGGGTGAATGCAGATGAACAAATCTGTAATGCGAATTTTATTTTGTCTTTCTTTCTTTTTTTTTTTTTTTGACTTGTACTTTTTCTAACGTAGTAGAACAAGAAATGAAGAAAACAGAAGGCTTAACTTTAATTAACCATAGTATGAACAAATAATAAAAAAGAAATGAGCATACTTTTTTCTTACATAGAGATGAAGAAGTAGACATAAATACCAACTACAGCAAACAGGCTCAAGGTAGAATGAAACAAACAATTCGTAAATGACACACAAGCAACATAAGAAACCCAAAACCGCTAGACGAAGAACATACCTGATCGTCTTTTGGGAACAAAACCGGTCGATTACGAAGAAAAGGGTCTGGATCCGCAAAAGCCCCAACTAATGTTATGTATCTATGATAATTGGGACTTGCATTATCGGCAGGAAGCAGGTTTCATGTAACAAGTGTATCTTAATTTCAATAAATCTAAAGTGATGGTGATGGCATGGGGTTTTTTTTATAAAAGGGATGCTCAAATTAATTAAAAAATGAGCAGGAGTGGTTAAAGGAAGGTGGAAGCCATAATTGGTGTGATAACAATGGTATAACATGAGAGTACCAGCAATAAAGCCTGCATAGTAAAAAAGTAGTAAGTTGCATAAAAATTTGCACATAAAAAAAATAGACAGCTGTACCAACACTAAAAAGTAACAAGCTTTACGACATGTATCAAAATTTGTACATCACTGTTAACAAACTTTCAAATGTTATACTTATAATGTGTTAGGGTTGTATAGTAAATTATAGTAACTATTTAACAATGTATGTTAATAGAATGATAAAATTCGTATGATGTACCCTTGCAACTTTAAATTCCCATTTTGTGTAATTTAATTAATCATCATTATATACAAAGAGTAGTTTATGGATATATTGTTCTTGTTTATAATTAATAAGCATTCTGTTTCTGTCATTATGATTCAATAGCAAACTACAATACATTCAATCCATCAATTTCACCCAGTCAACAGCCATTAAGGGTGGATGTAGGACCAATGATGTCATCAAGACGGTAGCGTGATGATGGGATAGTCTGTGAACAAGTAGAAAATATTGACATCAACTAACAAAGCTAAACAAACCAATGACAGTTAACTATGACAATGACAGTGGCTGCCAAAGGAGTATGATGGAATAATGAGTGAAGAAGTAAAGATTTCCAAAAAACGCTAACAAAGTTTATTAACAAAACTAAGTTTCATTTTCTCGGAAAACCTATTAAAACGTCTTCAAAAAACTATAACAAACACGCCCTTAATCTTGCCATTATCGATTTTTTTACAACAAAAAAAAAGTGATTACATAGGCTTACTTATTTACATGAGCCGTCACAGTAAAAACATACAATCATGCATTTCATAAATAAAAAGAAACAAGCATCACAACAAAAGCCCGATATATTGACTAGTGACTTCTCCTTGGATTAGGGATCGACTATAACTACCCATATTATGAACTCGTCAAAAGCTGGGAAGCAAAGTGAGTTGTTGATTAGATGTGAAAAACAGGCCATAAATCTGATTTATCAGTTGGATTGCTTCTTGGAGAGTTGGTTGTTGAGGAAATCGAGAACCGAAAGCCGCTGCAGTTATAAGAAAAGCAAGGTTAGGTAACAGCCCAGAACTGGTATCAACATGGGCTGACTTGGACAATTTTGTTGTTCCTTTTCCTTGGCATTATATAAATAATCAATGTATTAAATGCATTCCAAAGACTATTGTTTCTTAGGTACTATAACTAATTTTTTGGATGAAAAGACTTTAGAGCTTATAAGCTTTTGAATACACTTCGGGTCACATTTGATCCATTTGACCTGTTTCAATGTGAACCGAGTTATCCATTTGAGACACGAAATAGCCCAAATAAACTCAATTTTTTTGGTAAATGGGTCACAATAACCACATCTGTCATGCGTCCTTACCAAAAGGCTCCGCCTTTGACTTCTGAAAGTCAAACGGGTTATTTTACCTTCAGACCAGCAACCATTGTATTGGTTATTGAAAAAAAGACACTATATAATAAGTATTAATAAGGGAAACATTTTTACATTTCAAGCTTGAACCAAAATTTTAGGTTTTAATTTTGCAAAATCAAATGCTGACTCTCTTCCTTGGTCAAGGGCGCCCAGTAAAGAGTTCGATTTGGACTATTTACAAGATTACTACATAACTAATCCAGGTAATGGTTTTGTTTTTCTAAAATGGACTCGACTCAAAACGATGTTTACTATATACGTCTTATAAAAGGATCGGGTAGAGTTGACCTGTTTCGATTTTAAAAAAAATAGTTAATGTGCTATATCTTATTAGAAAAGCTATGCTACTAAAAAAGAGAATTTATCTCTAGAAAAATTGATTTTGGAGGCCGCACGCGTTGGTATGCCCCTTGGACAAGTTTTGACCCATAGTAACCCGTTTCATTTTAGCCTAATTATAAAATTGCACATTTAGACCTGTTAAGAGACGAGGAACAACCCAATAGATCCATCTTTAGGTGAATGGACCTGCATGACCACCTCTTACCTTATTGTTTCCTGAGATAAACTATACAGGTCCAAACAAGTCGGGCAGGATTAACAAATCATTTTATTTTGAAAGTAATTTACGCATTATATGTTCTACCTCATATATCATACTACTAAAATAGTAACCTAATCTCTTTTAGAAGAAAGTAGGAGGCTCTAAGCATTGCAAAACACCTTGGACAACTTTTGACCAATTTTGAACTGTTTCAATTAAGTCTAAGTTCTAGATTTTACCCGTATCGATCTAGTTTACTTTGATCTCGGTTATGAGAAAATATAACCCAGATCGCTCCTACAACTATTGTCTAGGCTTGTTGATCCCATGTTTCTTACCCGCTGTTCCAGAGCAGTTTCTTTGGAGTTTATTTTCAAAGATTTTAACAAATTTATGGCTTCTTGAAACCCTTCAGTTGCCGAATCCTCAGCATCAAGATTTCTGTCCACATCAGCAACTTTTGCAAGAGATACAGCCACATCTAGAACCTAAAAAAAGCAAACATAACAGGGATCAAACATATGTCAGAACAAAAACATGCATTACTGTTGAATTTGTGATTAAAATAGTTATCTGATTATTGCATTATAGTCAGAATGATCATTTTTTTAAATTTTACAGCACATAGATTCTGCTCTGCTTCCTATTATTTGGTGGGAAAAAGGTCAGTTGAAAATGATGAGTTTCATAGTAATTTGCAATACATCTTTTTTTCACTAAAACTACTATTTTCATCATTTGTTCAAAAACTAATTCGCAGCCCACAGGGTTTGTTGTGTGTTGTATCATTTGTTGTAACATTCTACCTTGTGTATGCGAATTTTATGGTATCACCTCCCTTCTTATATCAGCAGAATTTTTAAACAAAAAACAACAAAAGTAAATCCGATCACCATCTCCTTTAGTCTGTTTTAGTACATCTCAAAGATGATTATGTAATCTGATTATTCAAATCACATTCATTTTCAATGGACAAATTCAAACACCTTCGTAGTTGTGAGAACACAACAGTTGTATTCATGCTCCTTATGGTTAAAGCCATTCTTAGATATTTAACGGGTCAAATGGGTAAAGAAAGCAGCCAAATACAAAATGGGTCTAACATGTCGAAAGATGCCCAACGTGTACTATAATGCATATGACATCCTAACCATTTCTTCACAAAATAAGATTATAACTGAACAATATACTCGACACACATATTTAACATGCTAATTATTTATATAAAAGATTTTTAGAATGGACAAAGTCTTTTAGGTCAACAACCTGTGTTTACCAGTTACTGACCTGAGATGGAGCTTTAGAAGAATCCTTGATAGCATTGCGACGAACCTCTAAAGCCCGAAAATAGTGATCCCTTGCAGCTTTCAAGTCACCTTCATAATATTTAAAATCCCCAATTTTATTCAAGGAAACTGAAAGTGTATGTGTGACCTGCAAGTATTTCCAATATAACTAAGAATGTACATCTGACAAGAATTTAATCTTCATAAAAACAAAATCATACAGAAAAAAATATACCGACGTGGTTTTCTCATAAAAAATAAATTTGAAGCTGACTACAAGTTACAATTATAAAGACTCGGTAATATAGGCAGGGCAAGTGGTAATCTGCGAGGGGTAGAATCGGGCAGATTTGATTGTTTGAGCTGTAAACAATTTATTTATATATTTGAAGTGCATAAATATTTAATGTGTTAAATGTGATTACAAAACAAGATATTACAATAATAGTCCTTTCTGTTTAGATAAAGTGATTTAGGAGCTTGTAGTATTTGAAAACTATTGGGATGAATGGTTGTCAACCAGTATCTCTTTAAGTTAAATCTTTTAGCTTTAACCTATTTGACCTTTTATACATAAAACATAGCCCATATTGACCTATCTGTAGGGTCAAAATTGCCACCTTTACAATTACAATTATTAAATTTTTTGTACCTCTAGGTCATCTGTTTGTACTTTTGAAAGGAAGTTGACACTCTCATCAAAATAAGCAACTGCAGAACTCCCATCTCCCATTGCACGACTACAAAACAGTATTCATGTCATTATTGTTGGAAAACATCATTAACAAGCAAATATATATATACAACCAAAAATGGTCCAGCCACTTATTCAATAGAACATGTTTTGATTATGTTGTTTCTCCATCTTAACAGGTATTTATGGTTCAATTTGTCTTTTGATTATTTAATATATACTGCCATACTGGTATCTTTTAAGCATATAAAAATCTTAATTGTACAACTTATTTGTTCAATTTTATCAAACGTCATCTCACTGATCACTTATTCACACAAATTTAGCAAACATCATAACGCCTAATCAAAGTTCCAATGTTTCACTATTATTTTGAAAAAATCCATAAACACGTACCAGCAGTCACCAAGCATACCCAATACAGCTCCTAATTGTGAACATAATTCAGATGTGTTCCCCACAACTTCCAGCTGTTCTCTTATGTCTTGTGCACATATGCTTAGCCTTGATTTTGCACTTTCTACATTATTTGCCCGAAATGCCTACATGTAATGCACGAAAATTGAGTGTGCTTGTCAAGGAAAAACATGATAGATAAAATAAACAAAGGGGGTGTTTGGCTGCATTTTTGAAAGTGATTATATGACTATCACGAATTTAGCTTCTTGTGTTTTGGTTATTTAGGGGTCAAATAATGATCTTGATACTCAGTGCAATAAAGCATATAATAAGCTAGAGTAGTCCTTCTATCTGTCTTGAATAATTAATAAGAACTTTCAAGACGATGTTTTGATGCGTGTTTTAAAGATGATTATGTGATGTTGGATAATCAAAATTACTTAACGAGATGCCAATGAAATGGGCAGTAGACAATAGTGGCTGGATGTGGGTTGAAGCTGTAATATTGAGAATTATTGTAACTCCTTCGATGGGTATGAAACTAAAAACTATTATTGCTACTTCAGGCCTCAGTAATCAGATAAATATCACTAAAACTCTATATTTTAATTACCTTAACACCAAAAATGAATATAATGACTTCAAGCTGCAGAAGTACATCCAAACACTATCTCCCGCACTACATTTGTAACCGCTATCTTATTCTACTTGTTCCCTCCATCCCATAAGAATTGTCCATCTTTTCATATTAGTTTGTCCCAAAACTGTTATCCACTTCCAAGAAAATGTACAATGTTACCCACTCTACCTACAACTACACTAATCACAAATTAACTAACTTCACATTTCTCAGTCTGTGTTTTCTTAAAGGGTATAATTCTAGTTTTACTAACTAAAAGCTGCATTAACTATACATTCTATAAATGAATACAAACAATACATTCCAATAACTATGAGTTTTTCTTTGTGGACACTTCTTTTTGGGACAGCCAGTGGGGTGGGTGGGGGTGGGGGGATAACGTAATCGGTTTCCAAGCATGCATCTAAAGTCTAAACACCCCTTAAATAATTTATTCTTAGCCTATATTCTAATAACATCATCTAAACATTTCATGACTTCATCCTAAGAAGCTTTTTATTAGACTGTAACTTACTCTCATTGCTTGTTGCACAAGGAAAGCACCCCTTTCCAAGGAGACATCTTCATATATAATTGTTTTCTTCTCACCAACTACTTGCTTTTCATCTGTATCAACTGGGCCCCGCTTAATTCTAGCATGACCATCAATAAATCGATCAACTACGCTTTGAAGATTTGTATCAGCTTCTGTCTTCTCGATATCAGCACCACATAGAGGACAATCATTGAAGCGTGATATACATGCTCTGTATTTACACCAGGAAAAAAAGCCAAGCACAATCAAATGTGTGTAATGAAGGAGAAGAATATAACTTAAGGTGGTGTTTGGATGTGGGTTTTGAAAGTGATTATATGATACTTCAATAATCATAACTAATCTAGCTGTAGAAGTTAATCATAATGTTTGAGCATTTGTCAAAGTTATTGGCTAAGGAGTTAATAGTTAAAATCACAAGAAAAAGGAGATAACTATGACAAAAGGAGAGACGTTTTGATATAGTCTCAAATTAAGTTTACAATGTGTGAATTGTTAATTTTATTTATCCCAAGATAATCAGTTTAGTTTTGTAGAGCTGATATAAAACTGATTATCCAAAACCAAAACATATTATATGATCTCTGTGCAATCAAATGATTAAAGTAATAATCAAATAATTAATTCCAAAAGAAAATCCAAACACCTCATAATAGATATATTATGCACACGAATATAAAACTCTGGCTTTGTATATTTACTTGCAAAACACATGGGTACAAGGAACGCATCTGCTACAATCAAAGAGTAGTGCTTGACATAATAGGCAACTGAAGGGTCCCAGCTTGAAAGTTTGAGAATCATATCCAAATGGGCATTTTGCAGGAACGACATTTGACTCCTCAGAATCTTGTTTAACCTTACTCATTGGGCATCCCTGCTGCTTATTTTGAATTTCCTTACTCATTGGGCATCCCTGCTGCTTATTTTGAATTTCTTTACTCATAGGACATCCTTGCTGCTTATTTTGGTTTTCTTTGCTCATTGGGCATCCCTGCAGCTTATTCTGGATATCTTTACTCATTGGACATCCCTGTTGCTTATTTTGGATTTCACTCGACTTTCTTGAAGATCCATCATCAGGTCTAGCAGCTTTCACAAAAGGGCCAACAGGTGTCATCTTGGTTAATCTTCTGTACAACAATTATAAGAAAAACATTACAAGTCAAACATGCAGAT